>JALPQD010000333.1:572612-1275266 GCA_023101885.1 Typhlomys cinereus
TGTTACATGTTTGCACGCCAAGATCCCTCTAGTTCACTGACAGGAATTGTAATAGTGCTGTATCATCTAATTTCCTACGCCTTTACTACTGGACCTCGGTCATGTTAATGTGGTAAGTATTTTAGGAAAAATGAGAAGACTTGTAAGTACTTAACATTTTATTGAAATTTAATTGAATAGTTAAGGGGTGATTAAAAATCTGAAATTAACACTCTTTAGAAATTAATGACAGTCATTAAGATGTAATGGGGCTGCTCACCAACAGTGCTCAGAAAGGTTGGGGGATTTAAATTTGCATGGGGGTCAGAGCAGTGAAAGATGTTGTTTAGAGTCTCTTGGGCCTTGACTGCAATTTTAGAGTTGGAACAAAAGTGGTTCTTTTTCTCGTTGTGTGGCCAGGATAACTACATCTACGGTAGCGGCCACTTGCATGGCGTGAGGTTGTGTGTCCAGGAGAGCGGAAAAGTGACCACAGGCAGTGACCCTGGGCGGCTCCAGAGCTGTGGGCTGAGCGAGGTCATGTGTCTCTGAAGTAGCCCAGAGACTGGCTGCCTCCAATCTGCCCTCTCCAAAGAAGCAGCAGTTCATTATTTGTACTAGCTTGAGTCCTCAGTCCCCGTACGAGTAGAGACTACTGTGCATGTGGGATGGAGCGATACAACGTGTAATGATTTTTTGATATGAATTTCCATTCTCTGGAGGACAAGGCAGCGTCTGCGTAGCCACCTGACCAGGGTGGAGAGATCTAAAAAGCGGGTGTGTTTCTCTCTGTGGTGGTTTCCAAATCCTTCCTGTGAGAAGACTGTCACAGAGAAAGTGTTCGTCTCTAAAATGTCCTCTAATGTTTGCTTAGAAAACCATTGGAAAGCTAGGTTTTTTTTTTTTTTTTTTAATGCTCTGAAAGTTTCAAGAAGGTTCCCAGAGAGTTAAGTATTCTTGCTCTCTGAATTGATGGATACCATAACTGTATTGTTTCACAAAAGAAGCAATGATTGGAGTAGTAAGGCACAGCCATGAAATTCTCTTTCTAAACTCTTAACTCCAGAGTTAATTAGTCCTCTTGCATTTTCAAGGTTTGGGAAAACATACCTTTGGCTGGGCAAAATGAAAGCAGTGAATCTTCTGTAGACTACAGATAATGGTATTTTACAGAGTGTTGTCCGCGGAGTAAAGAATGAAAACTAGAAGAATTACCGAGTCAGATTGTAAAACCCGCCTCATAATCTAACAGAGCATTTCCATGTTTGAAGGAGTGGTCTTAACGCTAAAGAAATAGGACCATAAACCCACTGGGGTTCCCCCCTACTTAGTGTTTTTCTTTTCTTTATTCCTTGATGCTCTTGCAAAACTTCCTTTTATATTTTTCTCATCCTATTATAGCTCCTGTTTCCACCTGAGGCTGATTTTTGACTATCCTCATTCAGGCTAGTAAGCACGGATCATCTGAGATCTTTACACCAATGGTATTTATCAACATTCCCCACCTCCTAAGCCGAGCTTATGTCTCTTACAGCCCAAAGAAGAGCGAAGGCTCTGGTTGGAACCATGTGCATAGAGTTTATTCCTTCACAGAAAATAGCCCTGGGAGTGGTTGACAGAAGGGAATTGAGCAGGGATTGGAGGAAGATCAGCTGTGGGTAGAATCTGTAAGGAGGGAAAGGACTGCAGATCCAAGGCACTATGTGCAGTTGAAATAGCTTGAGAGAGGATAATCAAGATCCTTTGGGGCTCATCCAATCAGTACCTATACCCTGCTTAACTGAGCCTCCATCAGCCCTGGATATGAACAAGGCCTGCTAGTCCTGGGACCATAGGAATCTACATATTTTGATTTAAAATAAAAGGCTGTATGTCCTGTAGTATCTCTCTTGGACTCACTCATATCACCTGTTCTCCCTGATATTATATTGCTAAGTTACTGAAACTGGTAAGTTTGGAAATGACTACCAGAGTGGTTTGTGAAAAAGATTTGTGTTCCGGCCATGGGCAGGCTTTGGTTAGAAGGTGTAAAAGGAGGAAAGTAAAAAACACAGCACAGTGCATGTTCTGTGCCTTGAGAATGTTATTCACACAACTTAACAGTGGGGGGTTGTGCCTTACATGGATGGGTATGTATTTTCAATGCATCCTTGAGCAAGCTTCATAATTTTTCAGATATGGTTGCAAGGACTACATAACTCAGAAGGCATAGCCCAGGCTTTAGGGAAAGACTTCACATAAACATAAACGGTATTTCTAGTAAGAAAGGTGGAAAGGACCTTTCTGCCCCCTTGCACTTGGAATTTTCGTCTAGTCTATCAGCTTTTTACACATTCTCTTTCTCGACTTGTCTGTTCTAACGTGCATTTAGTCATGTCTGCAGCCAGAGTTCCTGCCTGCTTACGTACTGAAAAGGACTTTAAGAACACAATTTGCAGACTGATAAATCAGGGCCATTTAGCTCAGAAGGAAGAAAAGCTAAGTGGGATTTCATGAAAGGGAATAACATTTCTAAAAGGAAATCATAAGCTTTTGGAAGTAGGAAATCTGTTTTGAAAGCAACGAGGTCAAGACCGAATGGGGTCTGAACTAGACTCTCACATACTAACAATCTTGGGGGGGGAGGCTCCTCTGAAACTCTATAGATGGAAGACCTTGCAAGAGTGAGCAGTGCAAAGAGGCTTATAGAGCTAGGTATAGGGAAACTGGGCTGGGAAGCTGTAACCAAGCATTTTAGAAGTTAATCCTTGGGGTCATGAGAAATGAAGGTCCCTTACATCTTCAGGCTTCCACGGGCATATGATTTTCTCCTGACACTTGAAATGTTCTAATGTGGTCATATTTTCACACTCTAAATTGTAATCTGCATACCAAGAAACAGTTTCTAGTCTTCCCAATCAAGACAAATAATGCTCCTGGCCTAACCCTTCTCTACCTCCACCTGGGAGTGGAAGGTGGTCCTATGACAAGGGTATGTCAATTTTGATACTGTCATGCTTGAAAAAAAGGAATAATATATACATATGTGTTATATATATATATATATATATTTACATGCAAGTAGTGTGTAATACTATTTATTACATGGAGGCAAATTAGAGTTTTTGTTTCATGTGTGGAGCTTTAGAGGTGGCAGCGCGATGGTAAATGTCGTCAGAACCCTCCCTTCCAGAATTCTGACATTGTTCTTCCTTCATTTTAACATGAGGGTTAGTTTTTTGCTGATGTTTTAATCCCCGTCAGTCATTCTTAGCATCATTGAATTAGCACTGAACCCTCTATCAGTAAAGAGCCTTATGTTCCCCCATTTTATTATAACTCTGCAGCACAGATTAAAACTGCATCTGTCGAGATTATATTGCATGTTTGGATTTCAGGAGACAAAAGTACAATGTTCTCATGACTTACAGGTTTATTGGTTGGCACCAATAACCTGTAACTAAGCACAGGCTTTTTGCATTGTGAAATCAGAGCTAGTAAGGGTTACTGTGGGAGAAAAGAATTGTAAACCTGTCAGTGCCCATCTGATCGTCACAGCGAGTCTAAGTGCAGGCTAAAGACTGTCACTTCTCTTACTCTGATTGCAATCATAACACATATTTGATATCTCCTAACTTTTCTTTTGTTTCATCAGCACACGCTTTACAGAGAGTATAACATTAATAAATAGAGGCATAATGAATGTGACTAATTGATTTTGGCAGTCAAAGACTGCCATACTTTTTATACAACAGGGAATCCATTCAGAGAAGCTGAACTGCTGTTAAGAGGGACGCTTCCGTGTAGTAATGGTCTCTAATTTGGATTATGTGTGAGGTGTGCAGAATACAGTTATTCAGTTATTCACAATAACTGGACCACTTAAGAGTTTGTTGTTTCATTTGTTAAGTGTTTCACTTACCAGATTCTCATTCTTCTTAGAAAAAAAATCACATTTTTGAAGTGCATATGCATTCTGAAATACGATCCTGAATTTGATCCCCACCTCTCCACCCTCCCACTCTGGTGTTGAACCCGGGGCCTTGCATCTGCTACTCAGATGCTGTAACACTGTTACACTGCCAGCCTTCTTTTTGCTTTTTATTTAAGGACAGAGTCTTGCTAAATTGCCCAAATGCATCCCTTGTAAGGTATCTTACAGATATGGTGTATAAACAGGACACCACAGCCTCACCTTATTTTTAATCCACTCCAGTAACACTTGTTGTCCCTGATTTTTTTTAATACTTGATCTTAGTTGAAGCAACAGGACTCTTCAGCTCTTGAATCAGAGCCCAGTGAATGAAACCACCTATAATAACTGAATTATCTTTTTGAAAATAAGATAAACTTATTAACTTGTAAACACAAATACCAAGCCAGAGCTTCTAGAACATGTTAGTGAAAAATTAATTCCTTGAAACTCCACAGAGAGGGGTGGGGGGATTGACTGGAATTATATGATCAGTCTTACCTTTGAAAATACAAATGGGCTTCCAAAGCAATTTCACTTGCTTTTTAAAATCTCCAAATGCTAAATTATATTCCACTATTTAATAATGAACATAAGATCAAATCGAGTGTCAGTGGAGCATTAAGCAACTGAGTGTCCTTACACACAGATAAGAACTCTGGTGTTAAGCTTTGTCATTTGAAACCACAGACAAGTGTGCACCGAACTAGTCACTTGGCCAGCGGAGAACTGCTGTAGAAGGTATGAAGATGGATGGCTATTAGGGGTTTGCGAGAACTAAACTTTCTATCAAAAATAACTTTTTGCTTTGCAGCCTGGCTCCCTGCAGGACAGAGATGATGATGTGTTTGGCGGCAATTAGAAAAAACTCTAATGGGAAGTCAAGTAATTTCCAAGCACAGTGCAATTGATTTTCCACCAATCAGAATAGGGAATGAGGCGTTCTAAGTCTATTATTAAATTATTTATGAAGTCGTATTAAATCTGGTCATTACTTGTAGCATTTCAGGTTCACTCGGGAAGATTTTTCAGTCACAGGGGTGATGGGAGTGACCAAAGTGCTTTTGGGGAGGAAGGTATCAGAGCCCACCCTTGGGGGGTGCCATGCTTCAGTGAGCTGAGTTGTCTTGAAAATCACCGGAAGTTACTGTCAGCATCATGGTTGTAACGGTGGTACCACAACCCTCTGACTATCTACCTGTGACAGCATTGGAATAGTGTTCCTTGCGAGGATTACCCCTGGATCAGGGTACTGTTAATAGAACAGGCTCTAAGGGGTTATTTTCAATGTCCTTCAAAAAGAAACAGTCCCAAATAAGGCAAAACAGTATTGTATGATTTTATGATTGCAGTTGATGTGACTTATGTACAAGGCAGAGGGACAGTAAAGACTAGTAAATCTTTATTAGTGAATTGAGATTAGCCCTTAACTCTTTAACACTTTTTAAACTACTAATCAAGTTATGTTAAGCTTATTGTTCCTCCCCCTTTCCCTGCAGCCTTAGGGGCATTGGCCTTTAAGAATCTCTGAAGGTCCATTTTAGTTCAAATTATAGAGACATCAAGTTCCCTATCCTAGGTGCATCTTTGGCCATCTCTAGCCTTTGGGTTTTCCTGTGTATACAGGAGTTGGATTTAGTCATTTTCGATGAGTTTTTAATCTAGAAAGAATATCAAAAGCTAAGAGCATCTCAACTTAACAACCACCTGCCTTGGCAGGAGACCACCATGTCATCCATCTTGGAGGTTCTGGGTCTGTACCAGGCCTGAAGCAGGCGGAACCACTTTGCTAGGGGTCTGTCCTCCACTCCTCCACACAACTCCATTTCTTTGGGTTGTTTGTTTCATCTCTCAAAGGTGGCTTGGAAATGCTGAAGGTCCACTGCAGTTGTGTGAAAGTTGTAGCAGGATAGGAAAATATTAACTGCCTCCCTCCCAAGTGGATGCATGTGTTTTTCAATCCCTGTAGACTCTGTAGAAACCGCAAGATTAAGGTCAACCTCTTTTGCTATAGGAGTATTTGGAAGTGAAAGGGAACGATGCCACAGCTGACCACGAAAAGAAAAGAAAAACAATGTTCATATTTTGTCCACAGAATTATAATATGGTGATGGGAAAAGCGCAAAGTAATCACCATGGAGATACCTGCTTAGCCCCCTCTTTTTCCGTCTAATACAGCATGGAATGCATATTTGCATATCTGTATGTGCACATGCACATACACACGTGTAAATATGTTACACAGAAAGCAGACGCTCTAGGACTGATCATTGCAGCCCGTGCATCTCTCCTATGGCCCCTGACCACGCTGCAATGACTGCAGGAAGAGCGAACGCTATCGCCTGGCTTGTTCCTACTGGGCGTGGGTCAGTCACAGTGATGTAGACACAAGGCAGTGTGTTTGTGTGTGTGTGTGTGTGTCCACGAGGACAAAGCACCTGCCTGGAAGAGATCTCAAGTAATTAGCTCGGTGCTTCCGACAGGAGCTTTCACTAGGGGTAAATGCACTCCCATTGTGTTTAGCAGCAGCCCATGTGGTGTAGTGACATTGGCAGGATTTGACTATCTCTTTTATTCTGGAGAGAATTTTATGTATATTTCCTCTCCCCGCCCCCGCCCCCCGCCTCCTTCCAGGTTTCAAAAGCCATGGTTTCACTGCTATCCACGGCAGAGTGCTTTGTGCTGGGAAAGCTGGGCCTCTCCTGGTATGTGTTTGGGACCGGGTGCACGCTACACCTTTCCAGTTCCACAGGGATAGGACCAGATGGAAGAATTTGATTATCTAGCAGTAGAGGACCAACTGTTCAGTTGGATACAGAACCGGGAGAAAAGGGTTGACGGGATCTAAAATGGCTGTCGTATGTGGAGCCAACAATTTCCGAAGGGAACCAGACAGGCACCGAGGTATAGTAATGCAAAATCTCTTCCAAGTACCAGCTGGGGCTTTCAGGAGCCGCTATCCCCACAGCAGACACTCAGCAGACTCCAAGCAGCTTGACTTTACCATATGTGGAACTTTTTATTCTCCACCTCGCTCCCCAGAGGGACGGGCCACAGGGACACCAGAGGCAGGTGAATTGCTCTTAATGCAGAGCACTAAATCACTGGGTTAACATGAGAAGCCTGGAGAGAGGAAATGGATCTGCAGAAGAGTGACTCGGAGTCTCTTAACCTTGGAGCTATTCTGAGCACCAAAAAAGATGCCGCATAATGTTTCATTAGGTTTTCACCTTGTGCGCACCCTCTTTTATGCGAGTGACCTTTTCCTACTCGTACATATTTTCTAAATGCTTTTAAAAGCCATTCAATACTCCAGAATGCTAACTGTACATTTTTTTTATTCACAGAGAATCATACCTTTAAAAGTAATGAAAGAGCCCAGCAGCTCTGCAAGCTGTGATTTGTGGGAATTTTTTGCTTTCTCTCTGTTCAGACACCCCAGTTTGACAGATGGGCCACAAAGCCACAGAGCAATCCATAACTCCAGTTTGTGTCATAAATTCTTAAGTCGCCCTGCTCCTCCACCAAATGCCTACCTCATGGTAGCCATGGCTACTCATGCCATGGTATTGGCACGAATGGGTAAAATGGAAGATGTTTCTTTCTATTGGCCACAGAAAAACATCTTTAATAAAAGAAGGTAGGGAGGATTTAAAGATGGCAAACATCAATCAGTGTCCACAGATAACAAAAATTACAGATGTTCTCATTGTGGTCCTTCAAAAATTTGGGGGTTGTCCATGGCTTCCATTTAATTGAATTTATTGCATTCATTATTAAAAAGCTTCTGTCCTTTTAGGACCATGTTGGTTTGCAGATCATTTATATGCCCTTAAAGATTCAGTGCCTGATTGCAGAGGATTTTTGAGTGGAAAAAAATATGGTTTGTAGCCTTTTCAATTCTATGAACTTTAGACTGCTAAGGAATGGAGCAATACTCTCAAAAATATGGAAACTCATGGAGACGAGAAACTCTAAAAAACAGGGCCTTCAGGTAAACCGAAGGAATACCGCAGTGACATTTGGTAATCATTTTCCTTTAAGACTCCAAGCACCCATTCAGGTGGTAAGGAGGGCAGTCTACCTTCTCTTTCTCAGACGCTGAGGAACATGTCCTGGCCTTAGGTTAAATCAGCAGAAATGCAGTAATGAGAAATTCTTAATGCAAAGCAGATTAAAGTTCATTATTAGTTAATGAAAAGGGAAAAATGCAATCATTAGTTTTCAACACTAGTAGCAAATGATTCGGCGTGTCTGGTCCTTTAACTCTTATCATAGATCCATATTAGTAATGAATTCATATCGTTTGCAAATACTATCATATGAGCTAAATCAAATAGTGGGGCCATATTATGAACTAGCAGGTACAGTTACTCAAATGAATTAAATCTAATATTTGTTTGTTTGCTCTGTACTGCTTAGCATTAAGCCTTGAGTCTCACACATGCTAGGCAAGTGTTCTACCAACTGAGCTAAGTAGCCAACCCAGTGTTAACATTTGAATATATGGTGTTGTCTTGCCAAAGAAAGTTAATTACACCAATTACCTAGTTACTTATTTTCTGTAATAATTCATACTATCAAAGACCTGAATATTTCAGCCATCAACTGGGGAATTGCATGCATAAAAACTGTGTTCCTGCATGTACAAAGGTTTGAACTATTTTTTTGTTATATCAACAACATGAAAAAAAAGTGGTATACATTACAGTCAAGTACATTTTTGTTATTGTTGAGTGATGCATATACTTGTGTCTCTTTTATAAAAATCATGATTTATGGTGTTTTATATGTACACATGATATCGAACAAGAAATGTATCTGATGGTAAAGCTCTAACAAAAATCTTATTTGAAAAAAATCCAATTAACTTCAGCATACACATTGAGAAAATTCTATTTATCTAGTAAAATTCAAATTTACTCAGCTCCTTTGGAATCGTGAATATCATGATAGCAATTCGTTTTGTTTATGCTTCCCTTCTGTGCTATAGTCAAAGGGCAGAGGATGAAGCAAACAGCAACAGGTTTGATTTGTGGGGAAATCTGCACCCTCTGTCTCACTTTTTTATTTTATTTTCATTAAAAAGAACAGAAAAACTCGAATGTCGGATATAGCACCAGAATTGTGGGGCTGGGAAAAGTGCGATTTTAAGATGCTTTGTTTTTTAATGTCATTTATTGTCTTGTGAATCTGCTAATTACAAAGTGAAACTTAAAGCTGAAGAAAACTTTAGTTTTTATGTGTGGACTAACTCACCTAGAACACTTGGGGTGCGTGTCCAGGCTAAATGAGGTGGGCAGCTTGGAGCATGTCGGCTTTAGGCCGTTACCGATGATTTAAGCTCATTAAATACACCGAGTGGTTCTTTTCGGGGTCGTTTGGCAGAACAGGATGAAATGGCAGTTGTGTGATAAGGAAGAGCCCGGATCTGGCAGTTTCTTGTACACATGTGCTGTAATCCCTGTAACTCATAAATTCAAATTACTTTTAAAAGCTGGCCATGATACATTTGCTCATTAACCATATGGAAAATGGCACTCAGGAATTTTCTGCGGCGTGCTTTCAAAGACGGAGCCCCATTGCAGGCCGACATTCCTCTGAGCCGTGTTTGTGCAGCTGTACTTGTGATTGAATTACACCAACCCAGGGTGTACGTGTAGACACACAACCCGCGACCCCAGGACAAAGCACCTTGTAAGAGTAGGAGAACTCTCGTTGTGACGTGTCCCAGCCTCAGGGGCCACCGCATGCAGCCAGCATCCAAAGTCAGGCCAATGCTCCCAGGTCTCTGGAGAAGCCGCCCACGCTAGAAGAGGAACTTTGACAGTCCACGGGGGATGGTGGGATTGCTGCTGTCAGCGGCTCCAGCCGAGCCGGCAGAGTGAAGAAGCTTCCACGGGGATTGAATTACTGAAGACTTCTGCTCCGTGTTTTTTGGTGTAATTGAGAGCACAGAGGGAGTTTGATTTCTCTGTCTTATGATTTGAAGGTGAAGACAAGAGCCCGCAGGGCTCTGTCAGAGTTATGGCCACGATCAACCCAGACTTCAAAAAAAGAAAAAAGAATCTAATTCCCATAAAACCGTACAAGGCTGAATTGCTTACCTGAATATAAAAGATTTACCTTCCCTGAATCATTTACTACACAACCATATTAATTGCATTTTGCAAAAGACAAGCAGCAGATATAAGCACAGTGCAAAAACATGCATTCAGGCACGCATGCATCCACAGGCACGCGTGCACTCTAACACACATGCGCGCGCACACAACACACATGGGTGTTAAAGAGCACTTTGGTCTGAATGCGTGTCCGAGACAGAAACTGGTAATACAGATGTGCTGACATACGTGGCCACACACAAGCACACAAGTTAGATCCTTGGCAAAGAACACGACACCCGAGGTTCATTGTTATCTCTATCGAAAGTGAATTAGCAGCTGCAGGAGCGTCCACACATCCAGGTGTGTTGGATTTATGCTGGGCTGATAGCTAAGATTCTTATTGTGCTTGTGCATAAAAATAAATAGGAGTAAAAAATGCCATCTGGTCATTTGCTGTCATGTTCAGCATGAACAGTGAATTGAGGTTCCCTCTCCTGGGGAGGAAAGGGTGGGTAGGCAGCAGGCTGATCCCCTGGCAATAGAACCTTCCATTTTTTTCCACGCACAGTCTGACCCAAATGCTTCCCTTGTATGGAGGGAAACCAACCGTGACAATTCAGTCTCAGGGTGACGCTAAAACTCCCCTGAGCTGTGCCCCCAAATGCAGAAGTACAGATCCTTACACCTGCAGGTAGTTTAAATTAAACCAACGACAGCACATCCAGTGATTTGCATTTTCCCAATTTCTTGCCTTGGGATAAATGTGGTCTGAAGGCATGGCAAAAATGGAATCTTTCTGAAATGTTCCCTTCGGCTTTTGGGCTCCTGTGCTGACCTTAGAGAGACAGTGTGCTCAGTGACCTCCAGCTTCTCCCCAGAAGATAATATTCCGTCCCAAGCGCTGGCTGTTCTGAAATATTTTTAGGTACCTTCCATGTGGAAACCAGATTAACCCACACTGGGGATGGCTCTGGAAGGTAAAGTTACAAATATATTTATAGTTGACCAGGATACCCTACTTAACTTTTCCTACTTCCCATTTTTGGGGGGATGAGGTGGGGCGGGGTGAGGAGTCCCACCCTAGAATAGATCCCAATCACTGTTCCGCTTTCACCTTGCCAGCAAGCAGCTGTCTTCCAACTGCAAAAAATACCCTGTTAGCTAAGCCTAATTCTCATTTCACGGGGGTTTGGAAGCCCTGGATGTCTTCACTGTTCAAGTATTACCAATCTGTCCTTTCTTCCTGCCCAGTCTCCCTCATGTACCCCTTTGGGACCTTCTTGTCATTTATAACAATAAGCTAGCTTTCCTGTAAGTCAAAACTAACAGGAAGGGAACCAACCTTCCAAGTTGCTGGGGTAGGAATATGTATATGCCTCTTGCTTCACCCACACTTTCTACCCTCGCCTTTAGCAGAACCTCCATCCTTGGCTCCATTCATTTTATTTCCCTCCACTTTGCACAAATGCGTTTGGAGAGGCACGGACATGTCTTTGTGTGACTCTGGACTAAAGACAGTTTACCTTTGACCGTGAGCTGGGCACTAGTGTACGTGGTCTTACCACAGGCGTCCTGTTCCAATTGCATTGTGCTTTAACAACAAAGCCCCCCGTGAAACTCAATAAAATTACCAATTTCACAGTTGATTTTCTTCCTGCTTTGCTCTGTAACCCTCACTCTCCTGGCCTGTCTTCACACACTGCAGGGGATGGTGTTGGACCAAACCAATCACACGGTACTAAAAAGGGGCTTGATATAAACCCGCTGATCCTAATTCTCATTAGTGCGTCCTGCAACTTTTAAATCTTTAAAACACCTTAGTCATAAAAAACATTACCTCTGTCCATTAATAAATGGAAAAGAGGGTGGTCATCCGAGTGACTGATGAGGTCTCACTGCTCTGGCTAATAGAAGTCATACTGGTGTGGCACAGAATGTGCATGTATCCATTTCATGTCTTCTTCAATGCTGTGTTAATTCCTTTGGTATTCTTGACTCTGCTAACTTTGGCCATTTAAAGTCATGCAGAGTCATAGGACCTAAAGGTATATAAACCTCAGATTACTGGTTAGAAAGCAAGCTTTCGAGATTGGTGTCAGCCCTGAACCAGCATTTGAGTTATCAGCATCCTGAGTTAGCATCCTGAGTTATAATCTCGTCTTAGCCTTTTCACAAGGAGTAAAGAGAGTACCACTGAGAAAACTGTATACAAGCTATAACTTATTTTGATCCTTACATTGATAGTCAACATAAATAATGAGTGTCTTTTGTCACTTGGGTGAATCCAGTCTTTTAGCATATGCCTTGTTAACTACAAATCATAAACATGACCGAATGCCCTCTAAAATACCACTTATAGAATTTTATCTAGATTATACTCTTGTCCTAGGATTAAAAAAGGCTCGGAGATAAATAACTTAGATCAGTTTTAATTGTGACTTGTTTTCTTTATGGAAGCCACATCTAAGTCCCAAACCAACATACTCAGAGATGGGTCTGCTAATGAAACATTGGCAGTTGCTTTCCTGCATTCTTACATCAAATGACAGGCTGTTCTAGGGGCTGGAGAGGTGTTTCAGGGGTTAAGCTTCTGCCTTGCAGGCGGAAGGTCCTGAGTTCGGATCCTAGACCCCACCTGTATAGATGCCAGGCGGAAGCGGGGGCAGCCTGCGTTTCCGGTCGGTCCTGGTAGGGCAGAGCCTGTGAATCCGGGGCAGAGTAAACAAGGAGGAGGTGGAGCCGTCCATGGTGGTTCCCGAATTCGCCCGTGGTTCTACACACACATACATATATACAAACACACATACATATATACACACACACATGCATACACGCACAATTTAATAAATAATAAAAAATGACAGGCTGTTCTAATGGCTGGCTCTGCCAGATTTCTTCATAATCTCGTCTTATAGAAGACATTTCAAAAGGTACTGGTGCACAGAGATGGTTATGAATGGACAACTAGATGAATGGACAACTAGATGATGCTTTGATGATTAATATATTAAATAAGCAGATGGATGGATAGATGTACAATTTGATCAATGGATGAGTGGATGAATGAATGAACAAATATGGATACTGGAATTTATACTGTTTTGTGTGTATGTGTGTGTGTGTTGCAAAACTGTATCTGATGATGTAAAGCTTTTATAACATCACCTTTTGAATTTCTACAAAATTCCATTTCTATATACGACAAAAGTTTATACAAAGTCATACATTGATTTATGTCCTCCAGTTACGATGCTCATCTTGAATTTGCCTTTTTCTTTAGTATAATTGAAACTTAGCCTTAATTTTATGAGTCTTTATCTGCTAGTATTTTAGGATGATTGTTTCCCCAAGTGTATGAAAGTTAAAATCCTGCCCCACGCATTACGAGTTCTAACTCCATAGTAGCCACTATTTGTAACATTGAACGTTTGGTTTCGAATCGAAGCACAATACTTATTCTCTTTGTGACTATTTTTGGAGGAAGGAAAATTGGTTCTGACAAGCTCAAAGATGACCGGAGCAGTAGACGTCCTTTTGGGGAAAACACAATTCACAAAGGAGATTGAGCTTTACTTACATTTTCTCTCCTGCCTTCCCACTCCCCTGAGGACTAGGAAGTTTGAAAATCCCACTGAAGGAAATTCCCATGTGTCCAGGAGCTACTGCTGATCTTGTTGCGACCCGCCATTCCTGTTAACGAAGTGGTCAGGGAATACTGGTGGCCAACCCACTCTCCTATCTTTCAGGGCTAGAAACTGGATATTAGTAGAAAAGAATTGTTGAAAACATCAACGAATTGTGTGTGTGTGTGTCTGTCTGTCTGTGTCTGTGTATGTCTGTGTGTGTGTGTGTGTGTGTGTGTGTGTGTGTGTGTGTGTGTTGCTTAAATGATTCTCTGAGTTATGTCCAGCTTTTTCCTTCACAGTTTCCAGCTCCATCCTGCAGTGCTGTCTCCTCAGCAAGCTGTGCGTGGGCACACTTCCATTCATTCGAGAAGGACATGATCGTATAAGCTACTTGTCAAAGGAATTTTAAGTAAAATTAGATCCAGTAGTTTATTTTTTTCAAAGTATTCTTTGAGACTTTCGCGTGGGAGGGGTTGAAGAAGGCACCATCTTACTGGTAGGCAGCCTTCATCCACAGTATCAGCCATGTCACCACACACCATGAACCCTGAAACTAGCTGCCAGAAAACCCGCCCCTCTCCATCACGTCTGGAATGGTGGTGTCTCCCTCTTTCTGGTCCCCAGCGCCAGCTGTCACGCTTGGTTTCCATGAGATTTCCTCTACATCCTTCCCAAACAGTTCTAATTACCTTAGAATGATGGGGGGAAAGTCTCTCTTACAGAAGAAAATCATCTTGGACTAAACTGCTCCCAACCACAGTCTGTGTGTGTGTGTGTGTGTGTGTGTGTGTGTGTGTGTGTGTGTGTTAAGCAAATAGTCAGCTGCCTTCCACCAGGAGCAGGGAGGAAGGCACAAAGGCAGAGCCACCGGCCGTGGTGCTCCCCGTTTCCTGGTGTTCCTGGTTTGGGTGCTGCCGTCACAAGCTTTCATAATGAGTCTATCGCACAGGACCATGAGTTATCATGACTGTGACCTGCCTCGGGAGGTCCCATGCCACATCTGTATTAACAACTGCATCTGCTTCAGGGTAACCTTATTAGCTTGCCACAGCTGAGCCGGGGCCTCAGGAGGTATTAGACCAGGTCCCCAGAGAAGCCCACCACGCCTGCTCTCCCTAAATTCAGTTTGGTGTCCAAAATCTAACATCAGGACCTGCTGATTTTTATTTTGAATTATCTGCTATAGCAACTCTAGCAGAAAGCAACACACACCAACCACCCCTAAAACTTGGCAAGCTCCCCAAATGCTTTCTAATTCCCATTATGGCATATGGCGTGTGTGTTTCACATTTAAAAAAAAAGCAATGGAAATATCAGAAGAAGAATTCTCACCTTGATTTCTGTTTTTCTTCTCACTCTGGGAATGTACAAAGTACTGTAAAGAACACAAAACCTGGAGAACGCGTATGTGTGAACTTAGCTGTGGAAATTTTACTTCTGCACTTGACAACAAGAATAGTAAATAAAATGCAAGTGAAAGCACTGGTGTGGTAGGGAATCGTGGTGTGGTGGTTGGTGGTGGGCGTGTGCATGTGTGTGTGCATGTCTGTGTATGGTATGGTGATGGTGATGTGTGTGCATGTGTATGTATGTGTGGTGTGGTAGTGGTGTTATGTGTATGTGTGTGTATGTGTGGTAGTGTATGGTGTGTGTATGTGTGGTGTGGTGGTTTGGTGTATGTGTGGTGTGGTTTTGCGTGTGTATGTGTGGTGTGGTGTGGGGGGGTGGTATGGTATAGTGGGTGTGTGTGTGCATGAGTATGTGTGTGTGATGCAGTGGGATGTGTGTTTATGTATGTGTGTGTGTGGGTAGTGTGTTGTGGCTTGTGTGTGCACGTGTATGTATGTGTGGTATAGTAGTGGTGGTGTAGGTATGTGTGTATGTGTTGTGCGATGGGGTATGTGTGTGTGCGTGTGTGTGTGGTGCAGTGATGTGTGTGTGATGCAGTGGGCTGTGTGTGCATGTATGTGTATGTGTGTGTGTGGTGTGGTGGTGGAGGGGGTGGTATGGTATAGCGGGGTATGCATGTGTGAGTGTGTGTGTGTGTGGTACAGTGGGGTTGTGTCCATGTATGTGGGGGTGTAGTGTGTTGCAGTGGTTTGTGTGTGTATGTGTGGTTTGATGGTATGTGTGTGTGTACATGTGTGTATGTGTGGTGTAGTGGTAGTGTGTACATGTGTATATATGTGTTGGCCTCATTTCCTACAATGCCAGGCCTAGTGAGCAGAGGGAAATTCTCACCTTGTGCTCATAGTACAGTTCACCTGAAGCGGTGTGAGGAAGTCGAAGCCAGATACCCAGGCAGCCACTGTGGTTGCTAATAAAGATAACTGCAAAGTTATTTTGATTTCTTTTTAATTTGTAGCTCTGCAACCCATTCAGAAAAATAAAAAGGCGAGAAACAATAACTTTTGACAAACTCAACACAAAGAACCAGAAAGTTTTCTTCAAGTTTTTAAAATCTCACCAGCCTTCATCAAATTTGTACTTCAAATATGAATGAATGTTTGAACATACATATGTAATACACATAAGCATTGTGAACATGAATGCCCTCTCACTCTATAATATCTTAATTGGTTTCTCCTTTTTAAGTAATGCTAAATACAATGCAAATGTTTCCATGTTATCAAATACTCTTGAAATTTATTAAAAATATAGTTCTATTTGTCAGGCACCATTTAGCTAACAGCTCTTCTTTGCGATACGTGATTGCAAGATACGCCTCTCCTGCCCACCTTCATTCACATAGTCCCTCTGAAGAGTCTCCGTAGTCTGACACTTTTGCGACCATCTTGTTATCTTTGTTCTGAAATGCATTTGGAGGAACATTTTCCTTGGTAAAACCATAGCATGCTCTCTGGTGATCTCGTTATGAGAAATTCCAGTGCCCAAGAAGGCATGATAATATTCCCTTTTAAATTATTTATTTATTTTGTGTGTGCGTGTATCAGAGGGCACCGTGTGTCCCCGTGGAGATCCAAGAGTGACTGGGAACCATCCTGGATTGCCTCTACCTCCTTTTCCCTGCGCTCTGGGATTTTCAGGCTCTACCCACCAGGACCAGAAGTGCAGTCTGCTGCCTTTTCCTCCTGGCATTTTTTACCTGGGACCTGGGATCCGAACTCAGAACCTTTTGCTTGCGAGGCAGAGTCTTAACCTCTGAGCGGTCTCTCCAGCCCATGATAACATTCTTAAAGCTCTTCATATGAACTTATAATTTCTGGTTGAAAATGAAAGTTATGCTCATCCCCATCTCCATGGTTGCGTGAGAATGCCCATCTCCCAGCATCTTTGACCACACCCAATGACGGAAAAGGCTGGATGGATCATATGAAAAAAATCTGTTTTAAGCTTTTGAGGGACCTCCACACTGGAGGCGTCCATGGTGGGTGGACTTTGTTTCCACCTGCAGTAGACCAGTGTTCTCTGTCCTCCTACCTCTCACCAGTGCTTGTTTCTTTACTCCTCTTGGTAGTAACCACTCCCTTTAGGATGAGGTGATACCTCTGTGCAGTTTCCATTTGCATTTCCCCATCACTAATCAGATGAGCATTTTTTATATATAAAGGTTGACCATTTGTATGTCCTTTAAAAAATATCTGCCATTGCCCACTTCTAAATCATTTTTTGTTTTGTTTTGATATGGAGATTTTTGTTTTGTGTGTGTGTGTGTGTGTGATGTGTTGATTTGTTTGTTTTGAATCATGGTCTGGCCTTGTATGTCTATTGGTCTCAAATTTGCCTTTCTCCTACTGGAATAACAGACACATACCATCACCAAAACTTATTGAGTTTTTCGAGTTCTTTATATATTTTAGGCTGTGCAGTTTCCCTGTGTTTCTTCCAGTTCTATAGATGGTTTCTTCACGCTTTATGAGAGCATGTGTACCCAGCAGATGATTGGAGGTTCAAAGCAGTCTGTAAAATTTAAGACCTGAATGGATGAATCTCATCCATCCAGTGTTTTGAATTGTTATGTGCAGATGACACATCTTTACTTTGAAGAAGAGAATTAGCATAAAGAAATCTTTCTTTTCAAATAGAAAAGACACACAGATGTATGTGCAGAGAAAACTCTAGAACAACAGTCAAGTGCAGTAGGAAAGGCCCTGTGAAAAGACCATGGGTTGACTGTTGATAGACGCTGGTCCAGTCCAGCGACCTCAAATAAGCTCATCTTGCCTTCGTTCTAAAGGAATTTTGAGTACTTGACAATTGGTTAAGTTCTTAACCTTCTCTGAGCTTATCCAAAAGCATCTTCTTCCATTATCTCTTTTAGAGGGTACATCTTTATTTCCCACACCTGCAAGTCCTAACCCATCTGATGTGGATTACTAGTAAGTGGCTTCTTTGTGTTCGTTGGAAGTGATTTTATGAAATCCTAGGATACTAAAAGACAAATAGAAATTCTTTTTCCCATAGCACAAAGGGTGTGGTTAGCCCTGTGGTTAGAATTAATTGATCAATTGCAGCTCATAGACTTCCTTGGTGTTGGGTCCCACAATGCTGGGCACTTGGCTCCTATATGCTCCTTTTTGTTCATGGAAAAATCCTTTGGTGCCACACACCATGTCACATGATCAACTTAAGTAAACTTTGGCAATTAATTAATGCAGAGTCAGCAGCCACATGCTCAGAAGTGGGGGAGAGATGAGCTTATTTGGATCACAGTGTTCCCCTAATTTAATAATCATTATAATAATAGTAGAAATGAAGCTTTTTTAAGGAAAAGGTCATTTTTAGATTTGAAATTCTTTTCCTAAATAGCTGGAAGCAAAATCAACTCACCGTCTCTTGCTGGGTACAGCACCTTCAATTTGCTAGTGGGAATCACTATAGGGCAGAAGAAACTGAATCTACATGTTGGGTGACATACACAGAAATGTGTTTGGATCCTACTTTTGCTTCTGTGTCTTCTCTGGTTGATCCTTCTTGGATGTCCTGGGACTTTCGACATTTAGTGGAGAAGAGTTCCAGCTCATTCACAGGAGTTCAAGAATTTTCTTTCTTGTTCTGTTGTCCCAGTTCTGTGAGTGGTAACACTCTGGGGCTTCGGAATGGTGCCAAGGCACATTGGGAGGAGAAGGAAGCAAAGAGGAACGGGTTATGCATGGGACAAAAGGAAAAAAAAGGCAAATCCTGCAGAAGGCTTTGAAGTGTTAGACGATCCATCTGCCTGTTTGGAGCTGACACTGAATCCCTCTTTAACATGCATCAAATGTTTTTGAGTGTGAGGTTCGATCCTGACAGCATGTGTGATTCTCTGTGGAGACATCCATGCGAAAAGGGTTTGATCCAAAGGCCCCGCCAGACTGGGACCATGTGGCGCTAAGGTAGACGGGTCATCTCAGCATGGCCCTGTGAAGTCCAGCAGCCAGGCCCCATCAAGCCAGAGCCCCACAAGCTGGAGGCTTTTCATTCCCACGCAAAGCCATGTTGTCAAGCTCTTGTGATCCTCAGCCCTGGAAGAGAACAGAAAGGGGCCGGTTCCAGCAGGCTTCCCCAGCACCTCCGAAATCCTGTGTCTCATGGAGCTTTTATAGGCAATTTTGGACGTGGATTTTTCATTTGAGTGCAAGTTTTTAATGAGAATACTGTCGTAGTAAGATTTCCATGTACACAACTGAAAGCATTTCTTGTTGATCACATAAGTGATGCAGAACTTGAAATTTTAGCTAAGCAATATCATCCTCCATACCAACACCATTAAGATATAGTAGTGTCTCTTTATGTACCAAAATACGTAATGAACAGTCATTCAAAACCACCATTCAGAGATATACATACGAAGCTTGAACTTGACCATTTGGCTGCTTGTGGCTAATTGCTTTAAGAGCTCAGAGTTTGAAAGCACTTGGGTCAGATTTTAAGCAAAGCTGCTTGTCCCATCATTACCAAAAGACGGAGACTCAGGCACAAAAACAGTCGTCCATAGCTTTGCATCACACCCCAATCCCCAGCAACCATGCTTTATTTAGTATTATACCAAATTGACAACAACCTCAAATAGCAAAGGAGTTTGGGATCGGGCAAGCAATTGGACAAGTCGCCCGCTCACAAACCCGGAGACCTGAGTCCCATTCCATCCCTAGAAGCCCACATGAAGGGAGGAGAGGATGACTTCTGAACGTTTTCCTCTGACCACCACCATATTCCACATTATACCCCCTCTCTCATTCTCTCTCAAAATAAATAAATAAATAGCAAACGATGAAAAGAAAGTATATTTGAAATCACTCCTGTGGAGTTCAATTCAGAGCCCATCTCTTACCTGTGTACAAAAACTCCAAAATATACCGAGTCAGAAGTTTTCTGTTGAAAAGCATTTTTCCACTTTCCATAGCTTAAGATCATCCTTTTCCACTAGCAGATTTTCCAGTTTTTCTCAGCTAAATTCTCTCTAGCAACAAGGAAAATCTCCTTGTTGCTTGAGTAGGCCCTTAAGGAGGAGTCACACATAGGGGAGTGGGGGATCGCTGGAGGACAGTTTTCTGAATTGTCTCTGCAATGGTGTGAGGAATAGCCGAGTGAGGTCACTTTGCTTTGTGCATGACTACTACTTTCCCAGTGCGTGGAAGATGCCACAGCAGGGGTCCACCCAATGGAACCATCACTCTCGGATCCCTTGAACATCTACGTAGGGAGCAAAATCCTAGGCTGGCACTATCCCACAACGAAGGGCTGGGCTCTGTTTGAGTTTTTTGTTTACCAAAGTTGCTCCCTATTTGTGCCATTGAATCCCCAAGTTAAGTGTTCTTGGTGATTGAGAACACTGGCTTATTAATAGGAGCTTTTCTGGTATTTTATCCGGACCCTGATAAATTGACCATCTGTAAATGAGGAAAGAAAGTTCTGACTTCCAACTTGTCTGTTTGCCTGAGCATCGTGTCCTGATGCGGCTGCTGGACACTGTCTGCCTCGGCTGCCCTGTTCTGTCACTAAGACCTGGGGGTGGACCCAGAAGGAAAGCTTTGGGGGAAATCCTCCTGAAGATCTGACTCCTCTCCCCAAAGCCTACTCCCACGGAAGCTCTTTCTTGAGGTAGCCATGCATGAATTCACTCAGCAACTCATTGGTGCACAAAAAAAAAAATGAAACGTTGACTGTTGCTCAAGGCAATGATCAAAGCAATGTAAATAACTGAAGTTTGTTCAATCTCAAGGAAGTATGAGAGCAGACGAAGTGACTTATCCATGTCCAGGAGGGTCAAAATACTTTAAAGGGAAGAGACTTCTAAAGGCAGGGGGTGAGGATGGGGGGGGCTCACCAGCAAGGTGCTTTACTTGTAAGCACAAGACCTGAAATTTGATTCCCAGTATCCACGTGAAATGTGTGTGGGATTCCAGCGCTGGGAGGGGGACGCAGGCAGATCATGGCACACTCTACGTCACTGACAAATCGTGGCGCAGAAAACCAAGGTGAATGGAACCTGAGGAAAGTCATTTTGACCTGTACACTCACGTGCAGTACCAAGCAGAACAAGGAAGAAGAGAAGAGGAAGAAGAAGAGGAGAGGGGAGGAAAGGGGAGGGGAGGAGAGGGGAGGGGAGAGGAAAGGGGAGAGGAAAGGGGAGAGGAAGGGAGGAGAGAGGGGAGGGGAGGAGAGGGGAGAGGAACAAGTGAGGGGAGAAGAAGGGGGAGAAGGAAGAAGAAGAGGAGAAGGAGATGAAGAAGAGAGAGACGAAGGAAGAAGAGGAGGAAAAGAAGATGAAGAAGAAAGAAGAGGAGGAGGAGAAAAGAAGAGTCAACTTCTTTCTTTCATTTCCTCATTCTTTGTTTCTTTCTAAGAGGCAGGATCTTATTTTGCTGCCCAGCCCTCTGCCTCAGCTAACCAGGTGTATACCACCGTGCCCTGGAATGCAAGCCATGTGGGTACCACTCCCAGGGAGGGCCAGGGATGAAGGATGCTCAACTATTTCAAAGCACGTCATGATGAAAGACGCTGGGGAGACTGGCTCATCCAAGGCACTGTTCCAAGCCAGGGATGTCGAGTTTCACTTCGAGGGCCTTGGAGGGATTCTAAAGATAATTTATTCTGGGGGGGTGGAGGGGTGTTGCCTTATGAAACCTATGCTGGGCTAGAGAGCAGAACTAAAGGGTCAGATGAAAGTGAAGGATGTAAGTAGCCCACGAGTGCTAGAGCAGGATCAGAAGGATCCTGCAGCAAGTGGGGAGTTGTGGCAGAGTCATGACTCGGCAGGTGTCAGTGAGTGACAAAGAGCAGGGGATTCCCAAGAGGATACTCAGCATCTGACTGCAGTTTCCACCTACTGCCTGTGCAGAGACAAACTGACCCTTTGTCTGCAGTGTAAAAAAAGTCCTTGGTGTATTTTATAGCGGCTTGCATGCCTCTGGTCTTGACTCTTCTCCAAGATCAACATCTTCTAGCTCCTTTGAGCGCCACTCGTACATCACACCTTCCCAGTTGTCCTCATGTACATTTCCGGTCTTGCTCCCCAAGCCTGTAGCGCTCGTGTGTCCCTCATCCCAGGTATCTGGGACCCTCCACGATAGAGAGAGTCTCTGAGCATAGCTCAGGGCTCTCATGTTCAGTAGGTCGAAGGACCACCATACTGACTGCATCGTTGCCCTCTATTACTCATCACATGAGGTTTGGATGTGTGAAGTGGGGGTAGGGGTGGTCCTCACTTTTTTCTTTGCCCAGAGCATAATTGGAATCTAGGGCTTCTTGCATCAGTTACAGGCTCATCGTGGAGTTGAGTACCACCAAATCTTCGCTGTGTACTATGCTCATAAGGTGCACACCCTGGGCTCGGCTCTCTCTCCTCTCCACCCTGATCCTCCCCTTACCATCGGTTGCATAGAGGGTCTTCCTCCATGCCTTAAGGTTCAGCAAGCAGTGTGGACACTGGCCTGTGACTCCTGTTTTCACTAGAGGCACATGGACACTTTCACTTGCTTCTAGACAATGAATACTTTGAAAGGTGTGCCAAAAAAAGAGCTCATTTGCACTAGGAAGGCACAACAGCTATGTCTCCGCCTTGTGCATCCGACTTCAGCTTCACATTCTTTGACGTGAGCATGCTGGAGAGGGACATGGCTAAAGCCAGTGTTTCTATTAATAATAGATACACTGCTGTATTTATAGCGCCAAGCTATTACGTTGCCTGTAATGCTAAATAATTGTATCTTTCATCCACTTGTGATGTTAAACGTTAATGTGGCCTGTCTTCTCACTCTCTCATTGAGCCCTAATTTATGACAGACTAAAAAGATTGTTATGTTTTTAAATTCAAGTGCTCTGAAAACCAATCCCTCACTGATTTAGACTGAAATCCATCACCCACAGAAGCGCCTTACGGTTCACAGCAGGTAGGTGTATCTTCCCATTCTAGTACAGACTTGGGTTATCTGCAAACAGGCAGAACTGGACATTTTGTAGAAGTGCCTTTTAATTAAGCCCATAAAGACATACCCATTGGCTTAGTCTGTTTCCAGGATCCTTGCTACTGAAAAGAAGAGAAGGAAGGGACAGAAGAGAAGGAAGGGACAGAAGAGAAGGAAGGAAGGAAGGAAGGAAGGAAGGAAGGAAGGAAGGAAGGAAGGAAGGAAGGAAGGAAGGAGGAGGAGGGAGGGGAGGGAGGGAGGGAGGGAGGGAGGGAGGGAGGGAGGGAGGGAGGGGAGGGGAGGGGAGGGAGGGGAAGGGAGGGAAGGGAGGGAAGGGATGGAGAGAGGGAGGAAGGGACAGTGGGAAGGAAAGAGGAGGGATGGAGGGAAGGAAGGAAGGAGGGAGGGTGGGGGGAGGGGGGAAAGGGGGAGGGAGGGGGAGGGAGGGAGGGAAGAAAAGGGCAGAAAAGACACCTTTTGATTTCTTTCAAAGTTTAATATACTGCATAAACTAAATCCATGGACATGAACTAGACGACAGTTGTAATAACTTGTGACCCCATCATTGAACCAGACCCTTGGTGAGCCCGGCGATCGTCGACCCTCAGAATAACTGAGGAGGCATAAATAAGCTCTATGCAGTCTGAGTCCATTTTGACCTCACATTCATGCATGCCCGCCTAATTGAATGGAGCGCTTAATCCCAACGTTCATTATCTATTTCCCTATCTAAGTCTTTTTCCCCATTCATATTTAGCA
Source organism: Typhlomys cinereus (assembly GCA_023101885.1). Classification (NCBI taxonomy): domain Eukaryota; kingdom Metazoa; phylum Chordata; class Mammalia; order Rodentia; family Platacanthomyidae; genus Typhlomys; species Typhlomys cinereus. Next base: position 596,386 of record JALPQD010000333.1, read on the forward strand.
CCCATCTGTCCCCACTCCAAACGGTCAACTGTAGTCCTGTAAAAGTCTTGCGATTGGCCTCAGGAACTCCTAGCTTGCTGAAGCAATTTTCTCAGCAGGGGGCAGCTGGGGTCTCCTCTTGCTGTGTCCCTGTGGCAGGGTTGCAATTGTTAAAGAGCGCAAGCTGCTTTGGAAATCAGAACGGAACTCAGCCATTCTAGTATAGATAATCCAGTGAGTTGCTCTTGGTCAACACAACGTTCTGCTGCCCTTTGTAGTAAGTCAGAAGAAAGCCATGAAAAAGATCAGTTAAAACGCTTGCTGGAAGTTATTGATAGAGAAATTCTTTCTGCACCAAAGATTATAAACACGGTGTTATCTGAAGATGGATTTGTTTTAATTTGGCATTGATGTATTTGATACCTGGTAGGATCAAAGAAAACAGAATCAAAGGGAGAAATACAAGCCAGCCTGCTTCTCTGAATATAGGCCTCTTTTATAGATATAAAGTCTCGGGACTGGACTGCTCAAATTTATTTGTACTGATGTTTGTTTAAAGATCAATATTAAATAAATTGGTCTGGAAGCTATAGTCATAAAGCAGCTTGTCGAACTAATGTAATCCCACAATGCCTTTTTGTCTATTGCATGAAACCTGGTTAGCTGTGCACTTCTAATAACATGTGGAAAGCTGTTGGAAAAGGAAATAGCCGAACTGGATTTTCCGAATGTGGATTATGCTGCAATGGAATGTGGGGAAGAATTATTTAGGAAAACAAAAATGTGTTTTTTGCTCCCTCTCAGAATAGCAAGTGTTCATTTGCTTAAAACTTCCTTGCAAAATATATAAACATGTCTCTTCTGACTCCATTATGATAAATAAATATAAAAGGTTAATCCCAAGATTTCTACACTGATTTCTTTTATCAGTGTGGATGTGCTTATGGCGTTAGATCATTGGATTGGCACTTGCTGATTGATTTGCTTTCCAACATTGTCTTCACAAGTGATCTGCTTATGGTGACATCATATATTTGGGAATCTTTACATGCCTCAAATTTTAAACTGTTTGCCTTGTTCTGAGTATTTTCAAAGATTCAGAAGAAGAGACCCAAAGCAGAAAACGCTCTGGTTATATCCAAATACGCAGACTCTGTAGTCTCATGCTCTCTCCCTAATATACGCCCTCTGTCATTTTTTTGAACATCTAGTTTTAATTTTTTTTTGTTTATAAGCACATAAGAGATGAATCCTGTGGTTAAGGGGGCATAGATTCTGTATGCAAATGGAAGACAAGGTGTAATCATAAAGACATGGTTATAGTGAGATACTATGAAGAAACATTAAGGCAAACTGAACCACACTATAGAGACCCTAAGCAACAGCACATCATGGAGTCATCAAGGAGAAAGGACCTTGAGAAGGACATTTCGGTCAGGGAAGAAAAATAAGTAGGCAATGACATCTTGACACTCATAGACTGTACAGAGTTCTAATTCTGGTTAACCTGACCAAGTAGCCAGGCTTGTAAAAGTGAAAATTTTCTAATAAAGACATCTTTTTTTTTTTTTTTTTTTTTGAAAATCAGACTGTCCTACTAGGGGGAGTGACCTTTGGCAGGTTACCCACCTTTCAGAGATTCAGTGTCAAAAGTCCACTCACCCCCAGCTCCCCCAAAAAAACAATAAAAATAGGAGATAAGGAAAACAGGATCATGTTTAAGACTAAATAGAATAATCTATTGAACAACATTTAATTGTGCCTGGTACACGTTAAAAACTAAAAGGTGATCACCTTTATTATAAACCCACTCAACAACTCTCCTTCCCACTTTAAGAGTTTTCCAGAGAGTGGATAAACATTAGAAGAAAAAAAGATGGATCGCATTATTTTATTAATTTATTAACAGCACTATTATTTCTGAGGTCTAGGAAAGAGCATCTTAAATAGTCAGAAAAGATAAGTAGTTTTCCCTAATTCTTTGTCCTAGCTCAAAAAGCGGTTTTGAGCATTAGATGCCAGATGTTATTTGGGCCACTTGTTCCGACCGGCCACTGAAGCTTAAAAAAAAGTAGAATTCTCTGAGTACTTCTGCTGCCCACGTGGATGAAGAATCAAGTGGAAGCAGGTAGAAGAGGTGTGTTTTCCACCTGAGTTCTGTTGGTTTTGTTTTTGCTCTTTTTGTTATTTTGCTACTATTGATTGCTAGCAAAAATACAAATTGGTAAACTCAAAGAATCTTGGCAGACTACCTCATCCATTTAGAGAAATAATCCTGAGTTTCAAGAATTCAGATCTCGTTGCTTCAGTAACATAGATGTGTTTGGGGGATATATGGGTGTCAGGGGTCAAAAGAATGGCAACGTGAGATACGTATTTCTCTTGCATGCTGGTAAACTCATATATGTCTGTCACACAGAGGGGGAGGGGCTTTTGTTCCATGCCTGTGGGATGACTGAGTTTTGTATAACAGAAACATATGCAACTTGGCTTTGCACTGGGTAGTTTCTCAGCAGTTCACGACAGCAGATCTCAGCCTTCATCTGGAGGAGGGTTCTGAAAGGACTCTTTCCTCCAGTGTTTTTAATCAAATTTTCCATTTTGAAGATGTTTTCACTCAAATAGTTTGGACAGATATCTGCTCTTCTTAACTTCAATTGATTCTAGTTACACCCACTTTCATTTATGGCCCCTGAATCATGGATACCTTCATGGCAAAAGAGTAACCTTTCTAACTTGGCTTTCTGTAGTTGCTCTGGAATAGTCTCAATGTTCCAAAGTGAATTTAGTTGGCATCTGATTTACCATCTTTAAAAATCCACACGTGCCTATCCATTTCTTCCTCAGAATATGAAACTTAAAGGAAAACCGTGGCTGATGGTACTGAATTATTGCTCTCAGATAGATTCATCAACTCTCCCAGCTGTATAAGACAGGGCTTACTAATGAAGTTCCCTATCAAAAAGAAAAGCCTAATTTTGATTTGGCTTAGGTAATGAACTTCTTTTTCCTGGTGTGATAACCTGCATGGGGCAGCTAAAAGAGTAACAAGAGAGAGCACACTCACAGAAGCATTATGCAAAATGTCTTTTGTCTCTTTTTGCTGGGATATATTAAATTTTCAATGTAGTCTATGTAATATAAAATTATGATAATGACTTTTGGCGCACTGTGAAGGCAGCTTGCTGGTCCTGCGCGTCTGTGTCTGGCTTGAGCACTAGATTACACTGTGGGAGTTGCCTTTTCTATTAGCAAACCTCTAGATACCTAATGATGAATTTTCTTTCACCAAATGTTCTCCTTTTGTCTAAAATACAAGCATTTTCTAAATTGCTTTGGAGAAAAACAAGAGAGGCTGAGAGGTCTATGGCATTGGCAGGGGGATACGGAAACAAAGCGAAGGATCCAGTCAGCTCCATGCTTGTAATTAGAAACCAACCAAAGGGTTGTTTCATGTACCAGTGAAAATATTTACCATTTTATTGATGCGGCTGATTGCATCACTCGGTAAAAGGACAAACTGAACCATTGTCCCATAAAAATCTTCAGCCCTTCCAATCGTGTGAAATTTTATGGCTGAATTTATCACAGATAGTTACAGTGAATTTTAGTACCCACGGATCCCTTATTATTGGGGAACAATATTTTCTGTTTTTCTTTTCTGAATTTTTAGATAATAACATGTAAAAAATGATAGACATTTCCATGTTCTTCTTCTTTTGTATATTTGATTTTTAGGGGCCCAGGAAGAGTACACCAGGACATTTCCAAATAATATATATTCATATCACACTTAATTGTAAATGAAGAGACTTATACATCATGGTTAAGGATTAAGGTTACTCCTCAAAATCATCACTGAAGGGTTTTAAATTATTCAAAATACCGGTCTTGCTCAGAGCCAGTTGCCCAAGAAAATCTGTCTTATCCCATTCACAATTCTACTTTATGTCCCCTTATCATTATTATTCCCTGAAGTCAACCATCCCAGACCTCTGTGACTTGATAGTTCTGGCATCTCATGGTCAACTTGACATAATAGCAAATTGTTCTTCAGGGTTTGTAGCTGGGCTGTGATACAGTGAGTCTCAGATGTGGCATTGTTGGGAATCAGCTCTGTAGACCATCTCCTCTTGAACACAGGGGGATGAGCAGAGAGCTGTGAGTGCAGGCTGTGTGATACTGAAACTGTGTGGTGACATTGGATGTGCCACTTGTAAGGGTTCTGTGGTCCTTGGTGCTTACTAAGTTCTCCACCTGTGCTGCCCTGAGTCAGGGGAAGGTCGGCACCGAGTATATTTGCCTATCTGTTGATACCAGTGATCACCTCAAGCGGGTGTGGCTGTGCCTGTAGTCAGATCGATAACTTTCAAACTGGATTAATGTAACTTATCAATTATTTCATTGGAATTGCCTTCTGAAATAACACTACATAACATATGGAATGGAAATGTCTTTTTTATTTTTTTTATTTTATTTCCGCTCATACAAACTTAACAGGTACATCGGTCCCCTCCTTCCCTCTCCATCCCCCAGTGCCTCCCCCTCCTATCCCCAGAACATCCTTTAATGTGCATGCCAAACTCTCCTCTGGGTCCTCCTCTCTGATGAGGTGCAAGGACCCAGCGGCATTTCCCAAAACCCTTTCCCATGTTCCCCTTAAGCTTAGGAACACTACTGTGGCTGTCAATCCCTAGCCTCCAAGGATCCTAGTGCTTTTAGTCCATGCTAGACTTTGTGGAGTCAATAATGTGTTGGACATGGCACAGATCATGCAAAGTCCTATTATGATTGCTTCGGCCCTAACTTGTGTGGAGTGTCTTGCATATCATGTCTCCTCCCATCCTTGTGCTCTTACAATCTTACCGCCCCCTCTTCCGCTAATTTCCCTGAGCTTCAGGATGGGGAGAGATTAACTATGGCTTGGATTTTATTTCTGGAATCATTACAAAATACTCATGATGAGCGCTGTACCACTTCTCTTCGGTACCAAAAGATAAATTTGCAATGGAACATCAGATCCATTTATCTGTGCCTTGACTAAAATAGATGTTGTCTGTTGCTTGGGTCAGGGGGGTCTCATCTTTCCTGTTCCAGGCACTCTCTGGAAAGGCAGTGAGAACATAAAGACAAGATAAACAAAACAAGAAAATAGGAGGGGACTTGAGAAAAAGTAATTTGATGAGAGGCTAAAGGAGCCGCGAGAATCATGGGGGACGACCTTTGATGAAAGAATGACTTACATATGTAAATTATGAAGGAATCAATAAATTGAAGGGGCTGGAGAGATGACTCAGGGGTTAAACCTCTGCCTCACAAGCAGAAGGACCTGAGTTTGAATCCCAGATCCCACATAAAAAACACCACAGGGAAATGCCAGCAGCCTGCACGTCCAGCTCTGGAAGGTGGAGTCTGTAGAACTCCAGGGCAACTTCAAGAAGAGTTGAAGCAATCCAAGACGACCCCCAAATCACCCTTGGCCCTCCAGAGGCACATATAGTACTCTCTCCCTCTCCCTCTGTCTTCCTCTCTCTGTCTCTCTGTCTCTCTCTCTCTCTCCCTCTCCCTCTCTCTCCCTCTCTCTCTCCTTCTTTCTCTCCCTCTCTCTCCCTTTCTCTTTCTCTCGCTTTTTCTCTGTCTCTCTCACCTACACACACACACAAAAATAAATAAAAAATATATTTTTTAAATTTTTCATTAATTTTTATTTATTCAATTGTGTGTGTGTGCGTGTGTGTATGTGTATGTGTGTTTGTGTAGAACCAGGGAGGAATTCGGGAACCACCATGGACCGCCTCCACCTCCTCCTTGTTTACTCTGCCCGGGGATTCACAGGCTCTGCCCTACCAGGACCAGAAACGCAGGCCGCCCCTGTTTCTGCCTGGCGTCTATAGGTGGGGTCTAGGATCCGAACTCAGGACCTTCCGCCTGCAAGGCAGAGGCTTAACCCCTGAGCCACCTCTCCAGCCCCCCAAAATAAATTTAAAACATGTTCTGAAACTCCTATGCCATTAAAAACCACAATGAAGTCACTTCCATTTCAGTCAGTTTCACAAGAACACAAGTATTTTTATAAAAATATTAAAAAGTGTTCAGAAAATACTCATGGCATCTCTTTGTTCTTCCTTCTCACCCAACTTAAACAGTGGGTAGCTTTGTATCCATGAAACCCGGGGATGGTGCTATCCAGACTTGGGAATAGCCAGAGGTGAACAGAGAGCTTGTAGAAGATCTAGAAAATTCAATCAGCAAAGACCAGCTGGTGTTGGGCTGGCTTGCTGGGAGAGACGCTGTGCTTGTGTGACCCCACTGTGCCCCTGCAGCCAAAAAAAAAAAGCTTAGGGTCTTTGGGTTCCTTCTTCTGCGTGTTCCCTTTTTGATGTGATGGCGAGGGACGCAGCCCTTTAGCAAAAACGTTTTGTGGTTTACGCTGCACAAGCAAACATTTGCATAGTGCAAAGTTGCTTCTTGGCAGTGAGCGTCTGTATTTTTGCCCTTAATTCGGTGTTTATGTTTTATCGGCTGACCCAGACAGGCGCAAATGAGTAAAAACTTCCCAGCCCTTGGAACGTAGCAAGATTCTGCTGGTCGCCGCCATCATGTGGCCATACTGCTTTAAAAAAGGTCGTGGCGTTGAAGTGGGAAAGCGGGGGCTGATTTTATTTATGTTCATTAGAGCCCACCACTGAAAAGTCAGCACATGGTGGAATCGTTTGCACGGTGGCCAGGGAAGGAAGAAAGGCTTTGAATTAGGAGCAGGCTAACCTGTGGACAATAAACATTGTCCAAAAAGCCCAAGTCAGACGCCCACTTGCCTCTGTGAACTACAAGGATGCAGCAGCGTGCACAAGGCTGTCTTTGCTGGAAGGCAGTAAGCTGTTGTCTCCATCCAATCGAAGGCTTTCCTTTAGCTAGCATGGAACCAATCAGAGATCAGAGGACAGACTTGCACTGTTTTGTGCCCTGAGAAAAATGCTTCCCTCTCCCCCCAGGACACCCTACCTTCAGCAGACTTGCGTTTGGTAAGGGCTTGCCAAGTATGGGATGATGTCAGATTAAAAGACACTGCGTTTTCTAGCTCAGTTTGGCAACTTCATAGTATCTTCTGGATTTTTCAGACATAAACACAGAACCTTTTTTGTTCGATGTTTCCATGAGACAAACATGAAACTTCAATTTCACTCATTAAGAGCAATGCTGTTCTGGTCCAATCAAAACATTTATCCAAATAGGCTTAGGCCGTCATTGCAGTCACCTGGTGCGGGTCCCTATTTAATGTCAGGAACACGTGTGGTGGTTGAGCTTCTCCGCGCCTGTTTTTTTGATCTGCCTCCCGAGAGGAACTAGAAGGTGCAGTTCAGCCGAGCAGGTCTGCTTGAAGACTTCTTGAAGAAGTACCTTGTGGTTTTCTTCCCTTCTCTGGATAAACATCTGAATGTCTGCTTTCAAATAATAATAATCGAGTCATTTGCAAGCACAATCAACTGAGATAGGTCTACACCCAAATGCACGTAGGCATATCTAGGTGGGGCACCCGCAGTTATCCTTAACAAGATGGACATCCTCTGTCTTTGTTTACATTTGTCTCAGACACTGCAAATATGCCCTTAGGAACACACCCAGACCAATAAAAACGGCCCCTCCCCATTGCCCTTGTTGGGAGCTGCATCTGAACCTGATCATTTGTCATTCTTATCAAAATGGCCATCTCTGTCTCTCCATGTGTTGGAAAAAATAATGCAACTACTACTCTTCCGGCTTTCTGCATCTTCCAGATGATTTAACCGAGCTGCTGCTATGGAAGAGATGCTGACTGGCACTTTTCCCAAGCTTAATGTGTTAACAAAAGCCATTGGTGTCAGTTTTAACAGTTTTAGCTAAATTCCCACGACACTCTTAACCAACGCTGAGACCTCTACCACGTCTCACCCTGACAGATTTCCTGCCGTCACTGCACACTTAGAATACATGTCATCCCCAATCAGAAAAGTTCACATTTTCTCTGACAATATAATTTGTTACTTTGTTCCTACCTTATCTCTTTCCTTGGCACGGCAGTCTTAGCAGAGACGGGCTGCTCTTCCGCGGGCTTGGCTCTGCTCCTGCCGGCTCTCGCAACTCTCTGGATAGGATCAAAAAGGAAAGCTATGAAGAGGCTCCTTTAATCCCTGCAGGCGCAGGGTGGTCATTTGATTATTTGGACTGATGACACAGAACAGTTATAAATGAGGAGACGATATCACACTCTTATTTCATGCCCACTCTTTTTAGTCCATGTTCGCTACTATAACACAATACTGTATACTAGATAGCTTAGAAATATCACAAGTTTGGGGCTAGAGAAATAGCTCAGGGGTTAAGACTCCCCAGAAGGTCCTGAGTTCAGATCCCAGGTCTTATATAAAAAAATGCCAGGTGGAAACTGTGACGGCCCTGGTGGGCGGAGCCTGAGAAATCCCAAAGCAAAGCAAGAAGGAGGTAGAAGCAATCCATAAATAAACAATTTTTAAAGTTTTTTTTTAAAAAAGAAATATTAGAAGTTGGTTTTTTCTTGGTTCTGGAGATGAACTTAAAGGTCACCTGAAGAATTTATGTCAAGTTGAGGATCCACTTCCTTGTTCATGGATGACACTTCTGGCTGTGTCTTTACTTGACACAAGGTGAAGAGAGCTTAGAAGGCTTCTAATCTCATCTCTAGGGACACTCGGTCCCCAAGTCCAATATTAACCCTGATACAAGTTAGCATGGGGAGCGGGTAAGATGCCACCATAGGAATTTTGGTGGGGATCCAAACACCCAGTCCCTGTATCCACATATTCAACTGCTGTGTTGCCTAATACAGAGCCCTTGTAGACAGAAGACGAGGTGCATCGCTGGTTCCAATGACTTGGGCCAGGGAGTTAGTTGAACGCGGGTTGTATCGGTGCCTTCTGGTGACGGGACCTTGATTATCTCTGGTGTCAGGAGAAGGGACACTCCGGAGGATGGCGCCCCCTAGAGCAGTACTCCTTCCATTCCTGCCACGGGTCACAATGCTTCACACACACTGTTTGCACGACTGGTTGCCTCTCCTTAGTCTCCTTTACCCCTTAGTTGTTTCCTCTACTTGGGGCTGGCAGAGACTCCTGAAATGCTTGCTCCGTAGCTGAATGACAGACACACTTTCCAGTGGAGAAGAGAGGTGCCCACCATTTCCGTGGAGAAAGACACCTAAAAAACCAAAAATCCAGCCAATCCCTTCCAGCGGCCTCACTTAGCTGACTTAACCTACATGAGTGCTTTTTGGTCGAACAGGTAGTGTGGGTGAATAGGTGGAGCCCAGAGCAGGGGAGAGAGGGCTGCTCAATGCTAGGCTCTGGCCACCCACTTGGGTCTGCAGGTGGGGTCAAGACATTTCTGGGTTCCTCCGTTTCCTTTCATGTCAAGTCATCCGCTCTGGCTGGAGGAAACTCTTCCAGTTGTAAAAGTATGAGAGGTCTGTCACGGGTAATTCCTATTTTTCCATCAAGCCTCCTTTTTGTTGTTGTTCCTTAGCCTTAAAGAGGGTCTGCAGACCTTGGCGTGGAGGCTTTCTCTGGGATGTCCCCTCCCCACCCCCACCTACCCGGCCGTCCCTGAGAAAGGAGAGAGGGGGCTCGCGCAGCTGGCTAATGCCCCTAGTTTCACACCGCTGTTTAATGATCCGTTTCTCGCGTACTACCTCTCTCATCTGCTGAAAGATAGGTACAAATTGTACCTATAAAAGTTAGACTATGACTCAGGGTTATCTCCCTCCCCCATTCAGATTTTGAATGTCTAAATAACTTCCCAGTATTGATTTTTCTTGACAGTTTTTTTTTTAAATGTACTGAGGTTTTATTAGATGTTAAGAGAATAGATGCCTTTAATACACCCCATTGTCTTAAAGCATAGGAGCTGAATAGGGAGCAGCCCGGCGTGTGTACCACATGGCCAGGGTTAGGCTCACTGGTACCCTGACTTCACTGTAGACGCTGGCTGCTGCATCCCCCCTGCTTCTACCACAGGACCCATACCAGGGCACCCCTCTGGAATCCCTGGAGAAACAGGGTTGGGAGCTGATGGTTTGCAAAGTGGAGTCATTAAATAAGGACAGGAACATTATAAGCATCCCTGTTAGAAGCAACACTTTTCTATGGTATTAGTCAAATAGCTCCGCACTGTGTCTGGCTGCTTGAACTGTGGATTTTAACCTCATATGGGCTCATGTAGCTGACGGTGGAGCCTCCAAATATTTGACACCAGTAGAAGGTTCCCCAATGCCCCCCAACCAAAAATTAATTCAAAATCAAAAATAAATACATAATGAATCTGAGATGGCTCTGGCAGCCTCAGGCTCGTGCCACGTGACTTCATTGCAGACTCAGTTCTGAATCTGACTTGTAATGTCACCTCATGGGACACCCACAAACACTGGCTATAGAACCACGACTCAGAATCTACAGACTAAGATATGCTATGAATTGCTGTGTTTCTATTATACATACAATGTCCTGTGTCTTTATAAAGCATATTGGCTTAATTGCAGATAACAAAGCTCTGTTATAGGTTGCAACCAGTGTTCCTTAGCATATCAATGGGATATTTGGTTTTTAAAATTGTCATTTGAATTGCCAGTTTGGAGTTCATGATAAAAATTATTGAATGAATATCAGTTTGGGATTAGGACAACCATTTCCCACCATTTCTGCAATGACCCTGCTTGGACTTCTGTTGTTTGGTCAATGAATGTATCAATGTGAAATGGCACCTTTGGCATTGGTGGTCATAAAATCAAAGCATCGATGTATTTTAAAAGCAATGAGCCTGTGTATGTCTTGGGGTCAAAAACATTCTGCTGAGATTTAATTCTTTATAAAAGCACATCCGTCTCTTCTTTGCACACTTGCTTATGTCTTTAATCAATGGTGAAATAATGTGTGTGCCAAAGAAATGTTTTAAAACAGCTTTTCTTCTTCCTTCCTATCGCTAAATATTTGATTTGTGTATTTGGTTCATATTCCTGTATACCTGAGGTTGATTTTAAAAAATTCCTGGGTGAAGAGAGTTTGTGAGTACCTTTAGGATCGTTGTCATGAACAACTGTGAGATTGGGGTCTATGTCAGCAAGACCAAGCCCGAGCTTTGCTGCTTACCGCCCACTACATGAAAGATGCCCGCTCGGCCTTAGCTTGCTCCTTCTCTTCCAGATGAAGGCTTTGAGCTTCATATCTGTCTCAATGCTTTCCCCATGGTATTGAGGCTCACTGCTAGGGTTGACGGGGGTCTGTGTCTACTGTCTGTCTGTCTGTCCGCCTGTCTGTCTGTCTGCTGGAAAAGGATCAGGGAATCTGGACAGGAAGTATGAAAGAAGACAGACTGGCTATTTCCTGCTCTAATTTCCTCGCACTGGGCAGCGCAGTCACTTCCGCTGGGTTCCACCTGCGATTGTCTGCTTAGTGGACAGTCTAAACGTGGTAATACAAATGAATTGGCCATTACCAGCGAGACAGATCCTGATAATGCAGTTAGGAGCCATCAGAGAACTGCTCCCAAGAAAGGAGAGCTGGTGGGGCGGCCTCCTTCCAAGTATTCCATCTAACAGAAGAGAAAACCTTGCCCCCCGGAAATGCTGGGGGGCAGGGTTTGAAGAAGCCTTGTCTGTCACCCTGACTTGGTAGATTGGAGAAGCCGGTTTTTTTGTTTATTGGTATGTCTGTTTGTTTTCCAAAGAAAGTTATTTGTCCTCATATTGTACCTCGTAGCTCTCTTTAACAGCTGCTCAGTGGACACTGGGCTTGCGCGAGGTCATTCGTGGACATGCTTATACATTTGGTCTATTTTAAGAAGGCCCAGGCGCCAATCGATTTCGAAAAACACCAGCAGTGTTTTCATAAATGTAATTTGTTTTCATAAATGTAATTAGGTTTGGACCGGACTGTGGCTTGGGGAAACTTAACCTGGGAAAGGGGGGGCGGTAGAAGGAGACAGAGGAGGGTCCTTCTAGGAGGTCAGAGCCGACAGCAGAGGGAACCAGATCACCCTGTGTTTAGTTACTTCAAGATCATTTGCATTCCTGTGGCCCCACAGCCACATCAGCTCACTCACCAACACATGTGCCACACATTTGGTTGAGTAACCATCCTTGGCATTGAGATTTTCTGCGTGGGATTCAGCGTTGTAGGATTGCCTGTGAGTGTGCAAGTGATATTTCAGTGTAGTCTAACTGATATCAGGTAATTTTCTCTGTGACTAAATCCCCAGGCAGGATTAAGGTCCATGCATAAGGGGACAGACAGGAAAACTTAGGGCTCTTACGTCAAGAACACCTGCTCTTTGATGCTGTCTCTGCCCTTTTCCTCTGGCCTTGGACAAGTCAGCTGTCTGTGCGCATAAGCTTCTCCCTCCATGAAAATATGAATGCTGATAATAGATGGTAATCATTGTGCCTCACAGGGCTGTAGGAGAATTAAATAAGAAAATAGATGCAAGAGTTCAGAGTAAAGCCTAACAGAGTAATTATGCAACCGTCCCTGGATATTATTGCTGTTGTGGCGTTATTAATACTTCGCCCTTTGAGCTCAGGCATGGCGACAGGCATTCCTGTAATACAAGTCCTCGGGGGTCTGAGGCAGGGGGATGCCAGCCTGTACCATGTCGTGACCCCCTACGTCAAACCTCAGAAACTACTGAGCCATTGTGATTCTCTGTTTTCTTTCCGAGACAGGAAGGGGTTGGACCAGACGACTCCCCTACCTCTAAAGTTTATTAAATTATTGATGTGAAAATATTGACCATATTATATAAGCATTTTAAACAAATTGACATAAACATAATTTTAACAAATTACTCTGCCCTTTCTGCTATTATTGCCCAGAAATGAAATCTCTTTTCTATATATCCAGAATAAGAAAATATTGAAAAGTCTACATTTTTATCCCAATAATAAATTTATAATGTATTTTTAAGCAGAATTTCCCATTGGATTACATGACAGAAAAAAAAAATCACAGGGAAAACTTGGCCTAATTTTCTGATTTCTGATTGAGTTGCAATCCTACATTTTACCTGGTGTAATCTCAAAGTCATATTTTTAACCTCATTTTTAATATTTGTTATATGTTTTGCTGAAATGTAATATTGACTAAGCTGACATATACATTAAAAAGCAACCACGGAATAAAGATTATTGTTTAGGTATATAAATCAAAAATAATCCACTAACTGATCTTTCAGTGATTAAAGCTGCCTTCCCCTTTAATAACTCTCCTAAGAAACAGGAAATGTAATTTCCCTACACCTTTCCTGGGGCCCTCCAATCAACCCGGGCCTCCAGGGGGTTCCCTACTGTATATTCCTTCATCAACATGGAGTCCCCCAAGGGGCCCACACACACTCTGTTAAAATTAGCTGTGTTCCACATTAGTGACAGGAGCTGAGTATTCCTCCGAGGGGTACACAGTTGTATGGTGCCGCTTCCTGTTTGAGCAAAATCATATCTTTAATTGCAGAGAATTTTTTTTCATTACCTGTTAATTGATAAATCATGCTTGCTGCTGCTGCTGGGCTGGCGAAGCCAGGCGGCTCTGGCCCAACCCCCAGTGCCCCCACCCCACCCCAAACAGCAGGGGGAGAAGCATCCTGCAGGCACCTCTTGTGCAGCGGCCCGAGGGAGTGACACTAAAATAAAATAAAATAAAATAAAATAAAATAAAATAAAATAAAATAAAATAAAATAAAATAAAATAAAATAAAATAAAGCATGTGTTCGTGTGTGTGTGAATATATCTGTATGTGTGTGTGTCTCTGTGCATGTGTGTCTCTGTGTGTATTTCTGTACATGTGTATATGTATGTGTGTCTCTGTGCATGTGTGTCTCTGTGTGTTTCTGTACATGTGTATATGTGTGTGTGTCTCTGTGCATGTGTGTTTGTATGTGTGTATCTGTTTCTGCGTGTGTGTATCTGTATGTGTGCGTATCTGTATATGTGTATATGTGTATGTGTGTGTGTGTACCTGTATGTTTGTCTGTGTGTGTCTCTGTGTGTGTTTCTGCACGTGTGTATCTGTGTGCATGCGTGTGTGTCTCTGCATGTGTGTTTGTATGTGTGTGTCTGTGTATGCATGTTTGTATGTGTGTGTATCTGTGTGTGAGTGTATCTGTGTGTGAGTGTATCACTATGCGTGCGTATCTGTGTGAGTGTATCTGTATGTATGTGTATCTGTCTGTGTGTATCTGTGTATGTTATCTCTGTATGTTTATATATCTGTGTCTGTATGTGTGTCTGCTTCTCTGTGTGTGTGTGTCTGTGTTTATGTGTGTGTTTCTATATATGAGTGTGTGTGTATCTTTGTGACTATCTGAGTGAATGTATCTGTGTGTCTGTATATGTGTCTCTGTATTTGTCTATGTGTATGTATCTGTGTATGAGTGTGCATCTGTGTGTCTGCCTGTGTGAGTGTGTCTATGTTTTATATCTGTGTGCTTGTCTGAGTGTGTATGTCTGTATATCTGAGTATATATGTTTGTGTGTACGTGTGTCTGTATGTGAACATGTGTATTTGTACATCTATGTATTTGTCTATGTTTGAATATCTGTGTGTACGTGTGTGTCTATGCTTGTGTATCTGTGTGTTTGTGTGTCAGTGTGTCCAAGTAGCATCCGTCTATGTCTGTATGAGTGTGTGTCTGCGTGTGTCTGTGTGAGTGTGTGTCTGTGTGTGTGTGTATGTGTGTGAGTGTGGCTGTCTGCGTGTGTGTCAGTGTAAGTATGACTGTGTGTATGTGTCTGTGTGTGTCTGTGGCTGTGATGTCTCATTGTGTCATTTAATATGACCCTTTTGTTATTCTTGTCTTTTTATTCCTGTTTCTAATCTGAGGAGCAAGAGGCCACTGTCTTGGGAAGAGCATAGACATCCTGCAGTACGGTGAAATAATTTAGCTGATAATTCTCTCACTGTATAATTTTCTGTGCTTCCTGCTAGCTGGCCTGTGGGCACCTGTCAGGTTGCCAAGGGAAATCCAGCAGGGTTCCAGGTCTGTTCCTTTACTTTTAAGACACATTAGAAGATGGAGTGGTGTGATGTGGCAGATGAGTTGTGGGGCCAGACTTCCAGTGTTTGATCAAAGAGTGCCCAGCAACCCTCGCCTGCCCCCCTCTCTTCTTCTTCCTCTTCCTCCTCCTTCTCCTCCTCCTCTTCCTCCTCCTCCTCGTCCTCCTTCTCCTCCTCCTCCTCTTTCTCCTCCTCCTCGTCCTCATCTTCCTGCTCTTCCTCCTCTTCATTCCACCTAGCTCTCCTTCTGCTCAATACCAAGATGGGCGAAACTACTGTGAACTGTTGAGTCGCAGTGGTAAACTTGATGGATGTCATCAGAACAAGGCTGGATCCCTTGGGGCGTGGCCAGGGGAGGAGGCTTGGCCTTGCCAGAAGACATCTAATGGAATGTGGAGCCTTTTATCTCAGAGACGTCAATCTTCCTGCAGATCAGGCTGGCTGCAAACTTGCAGCCTTCCCAGTAAAGGCTGTTTTCCTGCATGAAGTCCTCTGCCCGCCGCGCCCAGCCTTTCTGAGCTATATCACGTGCCGTTTGGACAGAGCATAAGCAGCTGGGGAAATCGTAGCGTGTTGTTCCCAGACCAGGCAAAAGTTACCCCGTTCATTATGAATGGGACGTAATACGCCATTGATTTGTGTCCAAGTAATTCCCAGGTAATTACAGGCCATCGATCTCCCCGAGCGGGAGCCGTGGTGGCTACATGCTGCAAAGCTCATGTTGCCTCCCACCTGGTCACTGCTGTAGCATTGCATTCCTGTTCTAGAACAGTCTCTTCCCTAAGGATGCTTGGAGACCATCAGATGGTTCCAGAAGCCTTTAGGAAGCCAGATGGACTTCAGCTACAGTCAGCGCGAGAGCCCCTAAGGTGGCGTCTGAAGGAACAGGGGAGGCAAAACAGGCTCCTGTTGGTGGAAGCTGTTCACAGGTCCCTAGCAGCAAGATAGGAATCACATCAGCTGGGTGGCTGGTGCCTCAGCTGTCTCAGAAAGAGTGCAGTAATATTCCTGATTAAATGTCATTACTCTGTGGCATAGAAATGGGAACACTGACATGATTTTGGATCTGCTCCTGTTAAAATCCAGCCGAAGTAGCAGATTGTCTGCTACGGATTGAGCAGAGCCATTCCCACGCCATAGTCAATCGGAGGTGCAGAATCTTTATCAATATGTCCACACTTTATATCCATTGATTCTCTCAGGTCTTTCAGTGTGATGCACAAAAAAGAAAAAGACCAAAGACCATAAGCAATAGAAGCTTGAGCACTGGTGTTCGATTAGCAGCTGCCACCGACTCCGAATAATGTGGTTAATGTCCTCGATTAAAATAAATTGATGATAATAAAAGTGGATTTGGTAACAGTAGGTGAAATGGTGGTGTGAGAAAATAGGTTGGTTCCCAACATGTTCTGGCCTGAATCCTTCCCCGATTGCCTGATGTGCAATGTTGACTGGCGGGGATGTATGCAGGTACATCGTAATCATGAAGGATTTGTTCCTTGCTATGTTGTAAACTTCATTTAGTTGCTTACATGCCTATAATAAATTGGTTTGTGTGTACAGGGGTAAAGCAGAGGTGAACAACAGAGCATCAAAGAATTTTTCTAAGTCAATTCTGAAGAACTAGTGTTAGGTCGCCATGGCTCTTTCTCCAGCACGAACGTGACATCCTTGCCTACATCTCAGCCTCAAGAAAATCAAACTTGCTCCTGTGTCTTCTCCAGTTCTTTGAGTTGGCTAGAAGCTCACAGGCAGGCAAGAGCAAAGAGAAATATTTCACTCACTCCTGGCCACAAATGCCACATGCAGCTACATTATGGCCATGTTAATACATTCATCTAGATTAGGACAATAAATTAGACCATATTTGACATCATTGGGAGGATGGCATTATTTATTAAACTCTGCCCAGAGACTTCAAATGGCATCTATGAAGCCGTCTGTTTACTTACAGACACAGTGTCCAGTGGCCTGGCATTCTGTAAGGGCCGTACGCCACAGAGCGAATATGAAGCCTACAGTTGCTACTTTCCAAAGGGTTAACGCACCTTTGACTTGGGGAATCCAGTGGCTGTCGCACGCGTGCATGTTCTGTCGCTCATGAGACTCCCATTCTGGTTAGAGCAGACAGGGAATTGATGTCCCCATTTGGCTGCGCTATGAGATCCGGGCTTTGTCTCTTCCTCTTGCTAGATAAGTTGAAACATTGACAGGCAACTGTTCTTTTTCCCCCCTTTTATTACAGTAATTTATAAGATATTTTAGCTAACAGGAGAACGGCCCAAGGGGGCATTCTCATGTTAATTACCAAATGTGGGCTTGTCAAAATCAAATAGCTCCTGGAATAATGCAAGTAGCGCCGCATCGTTATATTGTTTGGCCCTCAACCCAATATTAGCTACTTTTTAAAATCTGGGTTCATTAGGCTTTTAAATGTAAAAGAGGAATCACTATGGGGGCTTCAGAAGAAGCTGAGACGCAGTCAGTAGCTCAGGGGTTTAATGTAAATGACATTAAAAAATAGTTTCTTATTACAAACTCAGGGAAACATAAAACAAATCAGAAAAATCCCTGCACCGGAGATTAAAGTTTTTATTTTTTTGTTATTAGCAGTCTAACATGGAGGACAGTTTTAAATAGATGGTTATTTCGGGAGTGTGCCATTGCACGTGTTTGATACCAAAGCATCTACCATTTACTATGATCAGGTTGGTGAGGTTGAAGAAATGGAAAAGGTTAAGCATTGTGAGATGTTCACCCTAACGGACAGGTAATCGATGGCATATTGAAATAGGTGGCATGTTGCCCACAGAAGTATGGAGCAAGGATTTTTCTCCCAGAGAAAGTTTTGCAGTTTTCAACAAGCAACTTGTGTCCATGAGGCCTCCTCATAACCCCATTTCCAGTCCTTGAACCATGAGCAGGATGACAAAAAGCAGTATCAGGTTCTCAAAAAAATAAACAGGGATGGAGAGATGGTTCAGGGGTTAAGACCACCTCTCAAGCAAAAGGTCCTGAATTCAGATCCCAGGAACCATGTAAAAACCACTAGACAGAAATGGTGGTGGCCCGCACTTCCGGTCCTGGTGGGCAGAGCCTGGGAAAAGCCAGAAAGAAGCAAGAAGGAGGTAGAAGCAATCCAGGATGATTCCCGAAGTCACCCTTGGTCCTTCACAGGGACACACAGTGCTCTTTGAGACACATATCGCGCGCGTGCGCACACACACACACACACACACACACACACACACACACACTAAATGAATGAATAAGTAAATAAAGTTTTAAATAAATAAATAAGTAAGCCCCTCTTTCCAACTTCAGCTGTGTTCTCAGCTGTACACGAGTCAGAGTAGGCAGAATCGGAGACAATGTCAGAGAAGGGCATACCCAGCAGCTGGTGATGTCAACAGGAAGTTAGCAGTAAGATTTGCTGCCCTAAACTACCATGCGACTAAATCCTCTGGTGCGTAATCAAGAGTGCACTATATATACAAGTGAGAATTAATTGGAGAAGTGTGAACAGTTACAGTTCCAACACAGGTTACAGTGAGCTTAGATGCTCAGTTCCTAATCGTTACCTGATGGGCATTTATTTAACACCTACAGTATAGCAGGCTTTGCACTGGCCACTAGGCATATAAGGACGCATACCCTAGAGTCATCTCTAGAAGATGCTCTGGTCAAAATGAAGCCCCAAGCAGAGAAGAGAGTAACACTTGATGTGTATTTTACAGTAAGTAGTGGCTAATCTTATTGTCAACTTAATGGGATTTGGGATTAACATAGAAACACCGAATGGAAATATTAGCAGGGGTGTATAAAGCAAGGAGACCAACCTCAGCGGAGCAATGCATGCTGGGAAGGGCCCCTGCTGAATAACTCGAGTGACCATGAGTCAAACAGGAGAGGGACCTGGGTGGGAGGGAAGGATTCCAACAATGTGTAAGGACCACCCACTGTGACAAAGAGACCACTAATGCAAGGGAGAGACTTAAACGTAAGTTTATGGCCTGGGGAGATGCTTAGGGGTTAAAGCCTTTGCTTCACAAGCAAAAGGACAGTTCCCACCCCCAGATCCCTGCAGTTCTGGCTCTGGAAGGAGGAGCCAGGGAAAACCCAGAGTAAAGTAATAAGACGATGGAGTAATCCTAGATGATTCCAGATGGCACCCTTTGGACCTCCACAAGCACATATACACAAGTGCCCTGAGAGGTATATGCACATACATGTAAAAAAAATACAAGTTTCTTAGAGGTGAGGGTCTGGGGACCAAGGAAACTGTAATTTAGCGGCAAGGTGAGGAAGCATTGGAACAGAAAAAATAGCTAAAAATGAGAGAAGACCAGGAGAGAGGAAGAGCAGGAGGAAACTCAGAGAGAGAGAGTGACAGAGAGAGTTATGACCTCAGATTTTATTGCAGTTGCAAGGGAAAGACAAAGGTTGTGGCAAGGGGGGAGGGGTGCTATCCAAAGGGATTTAGGATGTTTGGTCTGTTGAGGGAATCACCATTTTCTAACTAGGAGGCGTTACCAAACTGCAGTGGCTGAGGCTAAGAAACACGCCCCCAGGTGTGTTTAGGATAGCGTTTCTAGGGAAGGCCCCACCTGAACATGGACATCAGGATTCCGTGGACTGGGGTGAATGAAAAGGAAAAAACAAACTGAACAGCAGCGCTCGTCTCCCTCTGCTTACTGTCTCCAGATACCCCGACCCACATCGTCAGGTCCCCGCCATGACCCTTCTGTGGCCTCCAACTGTGAGCCACAGTAAACTCGTCCAGCCTGCACTTGCTTTTGTAGGATGTTTTGTCACAACAGGAAAAGGGGCTAATGCCTGGACACAAGGTACAAGTCAACCGAAACTCGGGAAAAATAAAATATCTCTGGCTACCCAGCAAGCTTAGAGGAGATTATTAAGAGGAGAACTTTCTAGATGTCTAGACATTTGAAGAATGAACAGGACTCTTCAAGCCTTGAGAGAGCATGTTCATGTATATCAAACTTTCTGGGAGTGGGGGGCAGGTAGAGGACATGTGGTAAGTGGCTGAAATGATTCCATGTGGACAGAGATATCAGCAGAGACTTTCTAGAACATTCTGGGCCTTGAGTGCCCTACCAAGGACTTTGTTGTATGTTGGAGCATGTGGTTTTTCTGAGGCAATCAGAGCAGGAGGATGGTAGGTTCAGATCTCCTTAAGGTGGTCGTTCTGGTGTCCATGTCCCTGCGGGAGCAAGATGAGGAGGCCCTCGTGTCGGTGCCCCTTGCGTCTCGCTGCTTCTCCTCGCTGTTGCTGATACACACTTCGTCCCTGTGTAGGTCTGCCCCTGCCCTGGCTTCTGTGGTGGGTCATGCTTCTGGAGTTGTATTTTAAAACCCGTTGTCAGAACCCGCATACTAACACTCTTCGGGTCTTCTTTCAAAACTTTTATTTTTCACGTTTTTCCTTTAACTTTGACTCTATCTAAGTAAGTTGTTTTTTGTTTTTTTTTTTTAAGTGAAAGGTCTGTACTCTGGACCTTTGCATGTGAGTGTTCAGTTTATCTAGCCCCCTTTGCTGAACACTGTGACTTTGTCCCATTGTCAAAGATCAGCTGGACACACTGATGCTCTCTCCATCCTGACCTCTTCCTTCTGCCTGTCCTCACCATCTGTAATCTGGTAGCTCTGAAGTCAGTATCGTGGGGAGAGAGCATCAGGACCCCCCACACACACACTCTCCCTTCCTTCGAATGCCCATTGTGGTAAATGTCCCTCCTTCTCATAGACTTTGGATTCATTTTGTCGGTATCCACACAGTGACATGCTGGGATTCTGATTGGATTTGCATAAATCCTTCAATCGGGTTGTGAAGAATCGTCACCCTAACACGTCCAGCCTGTTCATGAACATGGAATATCGTCTAGTACTTCCGATCCTTCTAAAATTCCTTTCCTCAGAACGAGAGAAACTGTTGAATCTTCTTGGCGGTCTTGTACACATCTTGTTAGGTCTCTACCCAAGTGTCTCAATTCCGTTTTGTTTGGTTTGGTTTGGTTTTGGTGGCTGCTCATTGAGACAAAAACTTTCTATCCTACTGTGTACCCAAAGGTGGCTTCTACTGTATAACCCCCACTTCCACCTCTCAAGCGTTATACCATCTTTCAATTTTCTGAGGAAAATATAAATGGTATGTTTTTAATTTAAAATTCCAACTGTGCATGCATTTTATATGTAATGAATCAACTCTTACATATGTAGTCAACCTACATTTGTATCCATGGATTCAATCAAACTTTATATAGAATTTTTTATGTACTTGTACCAAATATATACAATTTTTTCCACTTACTATTTCCTAAATAATACAGAGTAACAACCATTTACATAACATTTATTATAGTTATTATGGCAAATATAACAACATAATAATATACTTCATAATTATTGCCATAATAGTTATTGGATTAGATATTATAGGTAACGTAGAGACTCTTTAAAACGTGGGTTATATGCAGTAATGCTCAACTTTATATAAGAAATGTGAGTATCTGCAGATTTTGTTTCCAAGGTCCAATTTGTTTTGTGACGCCAGTTGCTCAAAGCTACTGCAGGATGGCTGTAAGCCATGTAGTTATAGGGTCTTTGTAGGATTTTCCAAATGCATAGTCATGTCATCTTTGAACAGCCACTTTTTATTTCTCCCTGCATGATCTGTATGCCTTTGTTTTATGATCGGATTTGCTGAGATTTGGTGTATGCTGTTGGATAAAAACAGTACAGGAGATCTTGTTACTCTTCTTCACTTATTAACAGGAAAACTTCTAGTTTACTATCTATTGTCAGTGTGCTGACAGCCATAGGAATTTTGTAGATATTCTTCATGAAATTGAAAAAGTTACTTTCTTTATGTAATTTAGTAAGAGGTTCCTCTCTCTTTTTCTCTCAATCTCTTTCTCTGTATGTGTGTGTGTAGATAGATAGATAGATAGATAGATTTATATCTATATAGATTAACATATATAGATTTGTATAGAGATTTACACATTATATGTAGATTTATATATAAAAAACATGGTTCAGTATGGGACTTTTAAAAATGTATCTTTTATATCAACTGTTAAAAACATATAATATTTCTTCTTTGGTCTATAAACATGGATAGATAACTGTGACCAGTTTTCAAATGTTGATTTTGCCCTGCATTAGCTGAAAAGTCTCACTAGTCACAATGTGTGTATCTCATTATACAAAACTAGATTCAATTGGCTACTATTTTCTTGAGTGTCTGTTAGGTACCGTGTCCATGTCTAGTCTAGAAATTAGGGAAATGCTGGTATTGTAGGATAAATTTGGACAAGTTCCTTCTATTTCTGTGTTCTACAACACTTTGGAGCGTTACATATTTTCATCTAGTGTTTGATAGAATTTACTATTCACATGCGCATCCCAGGGACTGTATAATCCGGATCTGTTTTGGGTTGAAGGAGTTTTAGATTTTCAAAATGTACTCCTATGCTCACAAACACAACTGTTAACATGCTACATATGTTTCTCCTAAAAATAAAGTTTTGCTGTGCAAATGATTGCTACGCTTAAAATTTGTAATTTATTTCTTAATACAATACATATCCCCCCACCACAAAAACTCAGATTTCTGAACATAAATTCTTATTTCTTATCCCTCTCCAAATCATTTTAGATCTCATATTTGTAGATGTGTTTTTCAAACACATATTGATGGTTAGGCAAACTGCTTAAATTTTACTTTTTCTTTGGTTTCCTTTTTTAGCAAAATAGTAATAATAGGTACTATGGCTATTACTTTCATGATTTGAATGAACAACTCTTTGTAAAGGATGTAGGACTCTAACTGGTATAAATAAGTGCTTAATAAAACTTACTACCTGTTATATGGCATTTTCCTCCAAACAAAGAGCCACCATTTTGTCCAAGACATTTAAGATCACACTTGTTGACTGTCCATGTTGCCTTAGCGACAGAAGGCCTGGGAGGAGCTTAAGCGTGGGTGTTGCTCTGCACATACCCGCCTCCTTGCCAGCACTATGTTGCGCCCATACATACACATCCTCTCACATGTGAGAGTAGGAGGATCCCTAGAGTATATAAGCTGAAGAAGATACGTTGTTAGTTGAAGGGGTTCCATGTATGTAGGCATGGGGAAGCTGTCGGCCATGTTCTGGGAAGCTGCCCTTGAATCGCCCCTGCTCCTGTTAGCAACTCTTGCCCTACTACTGTAGGTAACCCCAATCACTCATTGGTTCAGCAAGCTGGACCTCGGTGTAACTGAGTCTGTCGTTAAACTCGGCTCTGGAATGAGAAGATGGTTGCATGGGGTCTTCCCAGGAAAAGTAGTCACATGACACTACCCTGCAGGAAAGTCTCCGGACCCCTTAATCACTTTGCAAATCCTTGTCCAATCCCCTCCATTTGCAGGTGAAAATTAAACTAGAGTTCAGGACTTTCAGCAACACAGCTTTTGTTTCCATTGTAATTTTCTTTTCTATCCCACAAAAAAAATCTCCTTTTTCCCTCCCTCAATGCCCATCCAGGGGTCCTCGGTCATGGCTACTCTCTGGAATGGAAGTACTCCTTTGCCACGCTTGAAGTTCTGAGCCTTATTAAAGTGTTCCCTCCCAATACTTCAGTCCTGCGCTGTTTTCATTCTGGAACACATCTTCTCAGTCACTTGGTCCCACTAACTCCCACGAAGTCCTGGACAGGGGCTTCTCAATGCTCCCACTGCTGGAGACCATCAGAACAAGTCCTTTCTTACATGCCAAAAACCACAAGTGCAGCCATTACCATTATTTTTAATTCTTTGGGTTTTTTATTTTTAATTTTATGTTGCATCCCAAATGCTCATGAACTACCACAGATACTAGGACTAAAATATTCTAATTTCTAAGCTATATCTTGCTGTGATTATCATCTCCCAAATAGGGAAGATTTCAGTGTATGGAAAGGCTTCTGTGCATTAGACAAAATATCACGGAAATGATTGTGTGTGGTTCCTGAGCTGCCCTTTCGCAAGCCCCGGAGGTAGATGTTCCCCCATGAATCCCACTCCCATGAGCAGAACTGCAACTTCTGTAGACTTCAGCCTTTTGAATATGACTCAGGTAGAGGGAAGTAAGTGTCTGTGCAACTAATTGGAACTACAGAGGGAATAGAAAACCAGAATGTAGTTATTAATAATCCCTCTATTTATATGAAATGAACTATTCATTTGAGGAAGTACAACACAGAGTAGATATTGCTTCATTTAAATTTATAACATAACTGTATTGAATGCAAACGTAATATCCACAACCCGACTTCATTTATAAAAAATTGTGACTGGCAAAGTTAGGGGCTGGGGGTAGAAAAAGGGATTGCTTTGTGGCCAGGCTAACTGTGAAACCTGGCTCAAACCTTAGTCATTATTCTGCTGCTAGACTCAGACCCGCTTGCCTGTATTCTGGGTGATTTTTTTTCTTATGAGATATGCGAAGAAAAAGTCTGTCCTATTGGTGTCTTTATAGTATCCAGATTCATGGCTTTCAGATCTATACAGTGGTACCACTTACATGTACAGTTGTCATTGGAGTACAGCGTATAGCTATTCTGCTAATGTCTGAAAGTGTGCCACAGCTAGAACCGGAAGATAAGATAAATGAGCCATTTCCCAATTTCATATTTAAATGATGGTTGGTCGTATGCTTTCAATATATGCACATTACATGTCAAACATGTCAAGAACGCACATTAAAACTTAAAATACCAGCTACTTTTGAATAATGGAAGGTTCATCCCTTAGAAATAATGAGAAAACCATAGCTAATCAATACATTTCTACTCATATTTTTAAAGGGTCATTTTGAGAACTTTGTCTTAGAAAATTTCTCTAGAGAAAATCCATGGGATGTCTCTCTCTCTCTCTCTCTCTCTCTCACACACACACACGCACACACACACATGCACACACACACACACACACACACACACACACACACATACATATACACAATCAGAAAGACTGACTGGTTACTGTTTTACTTTAGGGGATTGAACCTGAGGTATAAGTGATGTGTTGATATCTCTTAGCATCAGGCTAGAATTATTTTAACAGCAATGGACTCCTTAAAAATTTACTCAACAGGCCTGGCGAGATGGTCTACTGAGTGAGGCACCTGCTCACAAACATGTCGACCTCAGTTCAATTTCCAGAAGCCCATGTGTTGGAAGCTTAGAAGTGACAGTTAAAAGTCATCCACCTGTGACTGCAGCATAAATACATAGTTCATGCTCAAATAAATGAAATATTACAAAAGAAATTTCACTCAACTTTACAGATTAAAACATGTTAAACACCAAGCTCTTGAACTAACTCAGATACTTCCTTATTTCATTCAGTCAATAAATTAGATAAATAGTAAGACTAATACTCAACAATGGACTCTTGGTCGCATTCCCCTGGGAATAGTTTAGATTCAATTTTCTTTGTAAATATGAACAGAAGACAATGTGCCCCTCCTCCTGAGGTCTAAAATTGCTCAATTTATGGGCTCAAATATTGTTTAGAGGCTGAATTCATACCTGAGATAGATATGCCAAAACATGTGTCCTCTTTGATTTACTAATGGTTGACATATAACATAACACTATGAAGTCATTTCATATACTCTGAGCATAAATGGTGTTCAGGAAATTTTATTGAACAATTTAACATAAGACCAGAGTAAAAAAGTTCCATAAGCAATATAAAACCATCTGAGGTAGAAAAACTACTCAGTACAATGACTATGACTTGGATTTATATAGCTCAAAGCATTTGCCTATATATCTTCCTGATGCCCATGTTTAGCTATTGGAGCTTTGGAATCTCTGCTAACACTGTTCTACTTGCCATGAATATTTAATTTGTTTAGAGCAAAATATTTCTGCTTGTTTCTTGCTACAGCTTAGATGGATAGAAGTGTTACCGGCCACAAAGGTCGTCAGATAGTCCGATAACTTACTCATTCCACAAATCGAAAATAAAATCAAAGGTGCTCAGAAAAATGAGAATAATCTATGCAACACAAACAAGAGCAGAAATACGAGTGGAAGCTAAAATTAGGGAAGGAAAAAATTGCAATCCAATGAATATGGCAAAAAAAATCCCAAAAACCAGGCATGTGCAGCCATGCCTGGCTATCAATGTGTATCTGGAGATTCAAACTCAGGATCTCAGGCGAGCACAAGTGCTAGACCTACTAAGTACTTCATTTATCATTCTTTAACCTGATTTCTGGTGCATTTTTTTTTACCCCATTAGGATCTAAAACTGGTCGATTTCCAGTCTCTTTTTGAAGATACTAATGGCACTACAACCTGGAAGATTTTAAATTCCTTTCTCTTCCTTCCACCCAAAATCTGTGCTCACCTGAGCTAGAGGCAATGAACCTTCTCTGTCTGTAAAATTACAAACATTAGCTCTTTGGTCAGTAATTAATCAACAACCCCAGTCTATGAAGATGTGGATAAATCTTTCTTAGATCTCTCTATTTTCCTTTCTGATTGTATCCTAAAAATGGCTCATATATGGAGTAAGATTATCATCTTGAGTTTTTAAATATAAGCATATTTTTAAATAAATGGAAATACTCCGGGTACAATATACAATGTTCAGAACATAACATATACTTAAAACCATCAAAATATAGTGACGTTTGACTGATTCAAATAGTCTGCCATTCCCGCAAGTGTTTTTCTGTGCCTTATTCTAGAGACCCCAATTACACATGCGTCAGGGATTTCCTGACATGGTCTCACTACACACTGGTGATTTTGTGCATTTTTTTTTAAAAATCAGTCTCTTATCTCTATGCTTCATTTTGAATTTTTTTTTTTTTTTAGTTCTGGTGCCTTTAGTTTTGGGTTTTTTTGGGGGGGGTTTTTTGTGGGTTTTTTTTTTTTTTTGGCTTTTTACTTGGGTTGTTGTTGCTTTATTTCATCCTGTGTGTTGAGACAGACTCTCATGGCACCAGGTTTAGCCTGGAGCAGCTCCATGTGCAGTGGAGGAGGAACTCAAATACTTGCCTCCTGCCTCCACCTCCCAAGTACTGGTACTCTGGGCCTGCACCTCCACACTAGGGATTTGAGGTGCTGAGGATCAAGCGTAGGGCTTGTGCATATTAGGCAAGCACTCTATCCATGGAGTGGTATCTTCCTCCTGTACACTGCTTTATCTCCTTGTTTCCTGCATGGTCTAATCATCCATTCACTCCTTGTACTTTTAGCCTATTTGGTTCAATGGGAGTCATTTTATCTCTTTCATGTACCTGTGAAATGTGCAGGATGTGTCTTCAACCCCTTGAGCATATCTAACAAGAGATAGAATGCATGAAATAGGGAAAGAAGTGAGGGTAACTTTCTAATGTACTTGTCTATGGATCTTATCACATGTCATTTCTAGATTTGTTCCTTTCTCAAATTTCTGAAAAATATTTATCTATTGGAGGGGAAAGAGAGAGGGAAGGAGGGGTGCATACACGCAGGCCACTGTGCACAGGTTTCAGAAGCCAGGTCTCTCCTTCCACCATGTTCTCCAGGTCTTGCAAGCAGAACCCTTTCAGCCATCTCACCAGACCCTCTCTATTTATTTCTACTCAATGATTTTTATCTTTACCTTACGCATTTTTCCCCTACATATTTACACATTTGGTTATCTCACTAGATGCTGAATGTTTGGGATTTATTCTAATATTCCTGAGCTCTGTTCTAGGAATCAATTAAAGCATTCAGTGACAGGCTGACCTTTCTGAAGCATTGACTGACTGACTGACTGACTGACTGACTGACTGACTGACTGACTGACTGACTGACCGACTGACTGATCAATTGATTGATCAATCAGGCAGTCTGACGGTTAGGTTTATTGTTCCCCCACCTGTGAAGCAATATTCTGCACAGACTTGTCCCTACAATGAGATTATGGAAGTAGGAGGTTTTCAAGCTTGACTTGCAAAAACACAACATCCTGGGACGTGAGAGAATTTCTGTGGCCTTCTCTCTGGCCCGCCTTTCCAGCCTCTGATGTGTTTGTCACCTGCGTGAACACGCCCTGCTCAGCCCTCAGGTGAGCTCAGCGGGGGTCTCTGCAGATGCTAGGGTGGGCCTTGTTGCTTAGTTGCTGTTGCTTGGGCTGTCAAATGATTTCATCTGTCGCTTTGCTTTAAGATTTTTCTCTCCAAAACCTTTGACCAGAATAAGAAATTTTCTACAAAAAAAAAGTCCAGATTTAATGGCATAGATGCCAATGACAAAACCCAGGTTTTCCTCCCCACCTCTAAAAGCAACAGGTCTGTGTGGCACTGCCCCCTTCCCCACCCTACTGCAGAGAGAGGGCAAACATGGCTGGCTCCTAAGAACCGCCTGCTTGCTCCCAAGCATGGCGGAGGAAGTAGGATACCTATTGCTTCCACTTCTAAAGGCGTGAGTCTGTTGACTAATGAATAGTTACAGAGGAGAAAAAGGACGAAAATCTGTTTTGGCTTGAATTTTTATTCCTATTCAAATTGTTTGGGCATGTTCATATGGACAAATGAACCTACTCAGGATGTAGAATAATACTACACGGTATAGGCAATTATAGGGTTATGGTGAGTGGGTTATACTGGTTTTATAAAAGGCTTTCTGAAAGAGTTTAATATCAGTATTCTTTTTTCTCTGTTTATTGGAATTCAGCGGTAAAACCATCTTAAACCAGAGAAAGCAGATCTCCCTCCTCCTCCTCCTTCCCTCCCTTCCTCCCTTCTTTTCTTTCTTCCCAATTCAATTTCTTTAATAACCAAAAGGCTGTGTCAATTTTCTGTTTAGCTTTGTGTCAGATTTGTTGGCACAAAGTTGTTCGTAATACATCTTTATTGGCCTTTAAATGCTGTAGGATCGATTGTGATATTCTTCCTAATTCTGGCCATTTGTATTCTCTTTTCTTGATGATCTGTCTAGCTAGGCTTAATGTTTCTGATCTTTTCTGAGAATTGACATTTAATTTCATTAATTTTTTCCATGGTTGGTTTTCTATGTCATTGATTTCTAGTCTTATTTTATTTTATATTTTTCCCTTACTGACTTCGGATTTAACATGTCTGTCTTCTCCAGCTTTTTTGGGGAATAGATAAGTCCTCAAGTTCTTAGACTTTCTCATACAAACTTTTGAGTGTGTAAACTTTATTTAAGGCATACTTTAGTTGTACCCCAAAAAATTATGAAATTGAGTTTTCAGTGTCCTTCAGTTGCAATTTTATTCTGTTTTCCCCATACAGTTTCTTCTTGGACCCCTGGATTATCTATAAGTGGGTTCGTTAATTTCCAGATATTTGAGATGTTCCTGGATGTCTAATGTTTATTAATTTCTAATTTAATTCCCTGTGATTAGAGAGCATACTCAGTATTTTCAGTTCTATTAAGTTTACCCATACTCGTTCTGTGTGTGAACATATGGTGCATCGTGATGAATGTATCGTGTGCACTTGAAAGCAGTTTGCATTCTGCAGATGTTGAGTATAATGTTGTGTGGCTTCCAATTAGGTCAAGGTGCTTAGAAGTAGTGTCAGATCATCTGTGTCTAGTGATTGACAGGTAAGGGAGGTCATGTCATTCCAGCCATTGCCGAAGAAAGATATTCATGCACTCCTCTGTGGGTTAAGATTGCCATCTCAGCCATATATTCATGTACAATTGGTTTAACTGTCCATTTTTCCTTACATTCTGTTTTTGCTTTATATATTTTTAAACTCTATCAATTGCAGGTATAATTCATGACCTTTCTACCCTTCCGTCCAGTTGACTGAGATTTCATTATGAACTATCCCACCTGTAATATAGCCATTCTAGCATTTTGTACACATGCCACAGCACACGGAAAAGCCAGATGTCAGGTTTCAGAAGTTCATTCTCTCCTTCCACCTTGTGACTCCTAGTGATTGAACTCAGGTTGCCAAGTCTGAGGACAGATGCTTTTACTCACTGAGCCGTCCGCTGACCCCACCCCTAGCATGTTTGTGTAAGCTGTGGTTTATTTTCTCTCCCTCTATCTCCTTTCAGTTTTTCTATTTGATATCTAACCAATATAGGTGGTTGTAGCTAAAATTTCCATTTCTATTCATTCTAACAATCTGTCTTTTAATTTTTATTCAATGCAGCTTGCTTATTACCTTACTTGGATTTAATCTTGCCTCTTTCTTATTTGTTTGTTCATTGACCTATTCTTTCTCTCTCTCCTGCCCTCCATGGGATTATTTGAATATTGTTTGGATTATGTCTTGTCTTGGGGTTTTCAAGCATGCCTGTCATAGGGATTGCATTGTGCATCCTTACCTACTCACAGGCTACTTCGAGATGATGTCCTAAGTCTTTTTGTTACATGTGGGCCATCAGGGAGTGGCATATATTTTATATGCATCACAAGCAATAGTACAATGCATTCCACAAGACAGTACTCTGATTGATCCTTTAAGTAGTCATCTCATGGTGAAGAAATTAGAAGGAAACTAATCTTCCTGTATGTCCACCATATATTTACAAATTCCAACACTCCCTCTTCTTTCTGAGGGTTGCTTCATCTGGGAGACTCCCTATGGTGCTGAAGAAGGGCTTCTTGCACGTCAGTCCTGTGAGCAATCATTGTCTTTTCTATCTCTGAAGATATTTTTAATCCCACCTCTTGAGGGCCACTTTGTCTGTATGTGAATTCACAGTTCAACAAGATTTTTCTTTCTTTGTGCCTCGATCCTGTTTGCCCACCGTCTTCCTGGGATCATTATTTCTACTGAGACGTCAAAATAAAACCTTTGGGGTTTTTTTTCATCTTTTTTTAGGGGGGGTGGACTTTACTCTGGAAGGGGATTTTTTTTCTGTTTTTAAGATTTTCCTTCTTTCCTGACCTTCTCCTGATTTTGCATGGGTGACTCAGTGGTTGTGTCTTAGACTATTTATCTTGGTTTTCCATGATTCGAAAGACGCCATGTTTTTTTCTCTTTGCTTTTTCTGGCCTGGTACTTGGTACTTCCTCTGTGTATGAATCTGTGCTATTCACTAAATCTGGGACACTTTCACTTACTATTGTATTTATCACTTATGGATTTGTTTATTTATCTTGAAGAGCTTTTTTTTTTTTTTTTTTGAGACAGAGTCTTGTTCTGTGACCTAGGCTGGCCCCAAAGGCATAATCCTCCTGCCTCAGCTTTTGTAGTTCTGGAATTTCAGTAACGTGCCCTTGCAGCCACCAAAAGATTACTTAAATGCTTCTTTCTCCGCATTCTCTCGCTCTTCACCTGGGGACCACTGTTACCCAAGTCTGTCTTTATATGATTCTGGAGACCCTGTCTATTCGTTTGCATCTTTATGACCCATGTGGACCCATCTTTACATCCTTTGACTTTCTTCTTTCTCACAGATGGGGTGAAATCAACCCACAGGGTGGGTGATTTGTAATTTCAGTGTCCTACTGTCCCAGCTGCTGCTTCACCACATCTGTTTGGAATTCTTAACATTGTCATTCGCAAGAAGCAAGAGGTGCATTGTTCTGTTTGTCTTCAAGCATGGCTCCCATAACCACTTCGAGAGTGATTGGATGCTAATTTCACTTGAGTTGTCTTTTCCTTGGAAATGGATGCTATTTTCCACTATCTTATATGTGGGTAGTTTAGAGTTGTGTCTTCAGCATAATGAATGAGTATCCCACTGTTTTAAAAAAATAGTTACGATTTAATATACTCTAAATTGCATTCTAAAAGGACAGTCAGGTGTCTGTGTGTCTCTCTGTGTGTGTTTAACTAATGCAGTTCCTGGAAGGTTTCTCAAATGGGATCTTTTTCAATCCCAGTGCAAACTATCATTTAATTCTAGAACAGTTCTCCAAAAGAATCCACTTCCTCACTATGGGCCATTCCCCTCCAGCAGCTCTTTGTGAGATCTCACTGTCGATTGGATTTCAGTGACATTTCAGAATCATTCCACGTGACTTCCGCTTAACCCCACCAAGTCACCATTCTGGAGTGTCCAAAACTCATAGCAGCTCAATATGTCGATGCTCTGGTGCCCCAGGTGAAGGTTGTGATGCCACATCTCTTCCCCCACCTTTGCTTCCGCGACACCTTGGTCCCTTAAGGTCACAGAATTTAGACAGTTGTATTTAAGTTTATTATTATTATTTATTATTATTATTATCATGATTATTATTACTGCCTTTTCTAAAATCTCATCTGTGTTAACCTACGATTGAGTGCTGGGGTGTGTGGTCCACAGGGCAAAAGCATGAAGTTCCTTTGCCAGGCTAAACCCTTTCCAAACTCCTTTGAATCAGTGTGCTCCAAAACAACCTAAATCCACCCAGGCCCTAGACTCCCAAGCATTTAAACTCCCCACAACACTTGCTTGGGGAAGGCAGAAGATGTGACATTAAAGTGTCATCTTTGAAGGACATTTTTCAGTATCTTACTACCTCTGTGCTAAGTGTGTGGTGAGCCTGTAAGCACCGCACATAGTTACTCCCTAGCAATGCCTGGATTAATGATGTAGGAGCAGAAAATCCTCCAAGGCCCCAAGAAGATACACGTGCTCCTTGCTCTTGTTTTCCAGAGCATCGTTGTAATCAGGTATGGGTAGCAAATCCCGTGGTCCACGGACTTCTGTAGGTGTAAGAACCCGCTAATAAATCTGCTACATATTTCCTTTTTTCTATCTTCTCTAACCCTCTGTCCTATTTAAAGGGGGACACGATCTATTAAACTCCAATTCTAATAGTAGCTCAAATGGGGACCAAGGGCCTAAGACGATGGGAAGGTGGACATTTCCACGGTAGGATTCACTTTAAGCTTAGTGAAGTCAGCCTTGATTGTCGTCTTTGGTACTATGAAATCCTCGGAGGAAGTCTGTGATGTCTGCTTTGACCTCTGAGCACAGATATCGTGTCCCCAAATCATGTCAGGTGGCAATGATTAGGCTTTGCTCTCCATGGAAAAACTTCAGAGGTAGCACGTCGGAGAATTCCAGAGCGTAGCCGTTTAGTGATTTGGGTGGCGGAAAAATGCCATCTCTCTGACTCAGTTCCCTTATACTCCCATGTCTGTGACTTCCACCTCTCTACATTTAGCAGGGTACTGTCAACAAGCCACGAGTCTATCAAGAAGAAATAACGATTGGAGGGGGAAAAAAGACAAGTATTTCTTTAACTTAGCAAAAAAGGAAAAGAGCAAAGCATTTGTGGTGTGCACATTCGTGTGTGTTTATGTGTATGTTTCTGCATTCAGGTTTGTTCTTATGCAGGTGTATGTACACGTCTGTTTAACACATGTGGAGGTCAGAGGTCAACAACATCAGGTATCTTTTTTACTCTCCCTCACCCCCTTATTTTGTAAGATAGAGTCTTTAACCGAGTCTGGAACTATCACTTCACCTGGCCTGGCTGGCCAGAGATAATCCTAACCCTGCTTCCCCAGCACGGAGATTATAGTTGCATGCCACCCCACCATAGCAGCTTTTTCATGGGAGGTTCTGAGCATCGAACTCCTGGTCATGTGGCAAAGACTGAGCCACAACCCCACCTCCTTCAAAGTGTCTTGCGTATCTCTTTTCCAAAGCAGCTGCTAGCCCTCCTGATAAAAACGTCTGCAAAGCCAAGATGTTTCTAAAGAACCAGGATGCCTGTAATGAATTATATTAATCATGAAGACCACTTTATTCTGAGCATCCACAGCGTGTTAAGAGTCGAGATGTTGACCCAGGAAGAAAGCTGACGTGACGTGTCCTTCACCTGACGGAGCGTGTGTTTGGGCAGCAGGTGTTTGCGTTTCATTTAGCCACTTAGAGTTTTATCCTCCTTTTGAAAATGTATTGATTTCTTTTGGGCGGTGCAAAGAGGAGGGGAAAGGAAAGGGCCTAGACCCCTGACGGTGGACTCTTCCCCGGGTGGTACCCTTATTTATCCCCACCTGGATTCCATCTCCCAACACATTCTTCTGTCAGTTAGTCTGTCTATGTTGTGGAACACAGAAATCCAAGACATCATAGGCTTCATTGTCTCAACAGACTAGAGCACCTTTATATCTGAAATGCAGAGTTTTTGCCTTTGTAACATTGCATGTTTGGCCACTCCTGTCCACAGTGTGGCCCCAGGTGGCACCTGTCCTGTCTGCGCCTAAACACGAAGCCTCTTCTTTCCTCCTAGCATCACGCTTTGGAGGCAGGCGGGTGGATTTGCACTGTGGCTGGTCAGAGCCCGCCCTGCCAAAGGATAAATAAAGGGCATCCATTCATCAGCCTTCAATCTGCCACCCTCTCCTGTCCCCAGCCCCCATGTCTCCCTGAAATGGCGAGGAGGGCAGCTCTGATTATTTTTGCCAGTCTCCAGCAGAACTAGGCATGAACAATTAAATTTAGGGCTTCCCTGTGGTCTGTGAGTAACAATGCCCTGTGCTCACCGTGGGGCACAAAGGCAGGCGCGGCAACCCACAGGGCCCTTTGCTTTTCTGTTGAGCCTCCTGGACACTGTTTACTTTATCACGAAGGGGCAGCAACCACCTCCTTCCTTCTGGACATCCGTCTGGGCTGATTCTCCGAGTCTCAAACTGTCCAGTGATGAACTGGGGATGGCAGCCTGGGACTAGAGAATTTATGGGTCTCTGCTCTCTGCCTTGTACTGTGTGTGTGTGTGAATGTGCGTGTGTGTGTGTGTGTGTGTGTGTGTGTGTGTGTGTGTGTGCGTGCGTGCGTGTGTGTCTGTCTGTCTCTCTGCCTGTCTGTCTGTCTGTCTCTCTGCCTGCCTGCCTATCTGCCTAGTCTATCTGTCTGACTGCCTGTCTGCCTGTCTGTCTCTCTGCTTATCTCTCTGCTTGTCTGTCTGTCTGTCTCTGTGCCTGCCTGCCCGCCTGCCTGCCTGTCTTCTTGCCTGTCTGTCTGCCTGCCTGCCTGTCCGCCTGCCTGCCTGCCTGTCTGTCTGCCTAGTCTGTCTGTCTGTCTCGGGTTTCTGCCATGGCTCTAGAGTACCCCTCCACATGCTCTCTTCTCTTCCTAGGTTTCTTTTTTTTTTCCTGTCAACCCTTTTCCATTTCCTCCCTTTCAACCAGAAGGATTTTTCCCCCTTTTCTCCCTCTCTAAATTTACTTCACAGCAGATTGTCTTGTAGTAAATCACCAAAAACCCAAATAGCACTAAAGCATTCTGATACAACATTAGCATTTGCTTAACAAGCACAAGATAAACATTAAACAAAGAACTGCATTTCTTTATTAGAGGCTGCAAGATACATAAT
The DNA here is from genome assembly GCA_023101885.1 of Typhlomys cinereus. Lineage (NCBI taxonomy): Eukaryota > Metazoa > Chordata > Mammalia > Rodentia > Platacanthomyidae > Typhlomys > Typhlomys cinereus. Next base: position 631,694 of record JALPQD010000333.1, read on the forward strand.
CCATGAGCACAAGAAACATGGGACCCAGTGGATATGCAGATGCGCGTTACTTCATTGGCGCTGGGCGGCCTTGTTAGAAAAGGTTTTCATCTGAAGGCTTGGGGGTGGATGGCTGACTGTCCCTAGCGGGGCTGTAACTAGATACAGACACCGTGGCAAGCTAGGCTGGGCTCCCTGGTGAACCAGCTGATTGGACAGCCTGAGGAAAACTTGGGAAGCATCGGGAAGTGAACTCAATCACCTTGGGGATGAGAGGGTAGCGCCAGATGAAGGCATTTGACTCCTTTTGTAACTCCCACCAAGGACAGATTGCCAGCGCGATCCAGCCACCATAACTGCAAATCAGGCCCTTTCCCCTACGCCGATTTCATTAGAATGACCAGCATGGAGCAAAGAGGGGGGAAAAAAAGTGGGAAAAAAAAGGTTAGACACAGTAATTTTACAGGCAGGCGGGTACAAAAAAAATCTGCATAATTAAGCAGTCAAGGCTGCTAATAGGGGAGTTTATATGCTCTGGGACCAGGCAAGGGCAGCGCATATGGATATAGCACTGGATATTAAATCTACGGCATGCAGACTTACTTCGGGGCCCTCAGAGAAAAGGCTAATTATAGAGAGAGGAATTGTGTTTACTGGCCTGTCTTGGGCAAAGATGGTGAGAGAGGTAGAAGCAAGTTTTGCAGTTAGACATGAACAGGCTGTTAATAGAGATATCAAAATATGTGCTTCTGGTTGCTTCCCACCTAATCAACACAAAATCGTGGCTTCCACGGACACTCCCCTGCCCACCCACCCTCCCTCAACACCTACCACTCACAAAACTCGGGGAGTTAACTTGCCAGCAGGATGTGTGGCGCCCGGGCCTGGGCCAAGAGGGGTCCTTGAGTGAATCTAGACTGGTTCTCATCATCGATACATGTGATTCAGCCATTGAGCTAGACCTGTTTTAATAAAGGGGGGGGGGCCCTCTGGGCATGAACCCGAAGTCAGCACTTCACACAGGCAGGAGCTTAAGAGTGGCAGTTGCAGTGGGGCAGGGGTAAAGCTTGCCAGAGAGGGGGCACGTTTCTGGAAGGGGCCCCCAATGGGATGGCCATTAACATTTCATAGCTCAGATCAAAGGGACCCAGAAAACCCACAGGCCTCTTTGTCACGGGCCCTAACGACCAGGGCCTCATCCAGGGGCACAGCGGATTCCTTCAGATTATTAAAGAGATGCATTTCATATTGGTATGTATGTATGCATATGTGTATGCCGCCTTGCTTTATTTATTTAATTCCATACAAAGAGCAGTTTCTGAAGAGCACTGCAAGCTTGGGCCATTCGCCCCAGGCTGGATGTGCTAACGCATGCATCTGGTTCCAGGGGACCGGAGCCTCCTGTAGCCGCTCCTTTCCAGAGAAACAAGCAGTCTGGACGTTTTGTCCTTTTGGGAAGGACAAGCAGCGACCCTCTCCTGACACAGATGTGGGCCAGGGGCTCAGGCCATTTGTGAGGCTGTTGTGCATTCCAGAACTTCACCCCACCAGGAGAAGGGTCCCTCCGCCTAGGCTGGAGATGCACTAAAACCTGGGGCTTAGGAAAGTAAACAGCAGCTGATCAGCCAGATATTGGGTCAGGCTCGGCTGACATCTGTGCTCTTCTGAGACAGAGAATTCAGAGCTAATGAGAAGACCCAAGCCTTTGCCTTCGAAAGCCAGTCTTGGGGGCTAATGACCGGCGCTCTAGCCCCTGAAGAAGAGCGACAGCTCCACATGGCACAGGGGTGCTGGGCATCTTGTTCTTGTCCTGCATTGTTCGCCGCCTGACCACGAACTGTCCACGTTCCTGAGAACAGCTGGTCACGGCCCGCAGCAGTTGGTGGCGAGGGTAAAGGTCTTGGGGCCGAATCCACTCCTGCAGGCACCCAACACAGACATTTTATAGAGGAGCTTTGTAAATGTATTTTTCTTCCCGTAGCCGTTGTTAATTGAGTTTTTAAAATCAACTTGATCCTTGGGATTCTTTTGTAGTTCAGGGACTTCTAATGTCTTCCCGTGTCTGGAGGTCACAAAAGGGAGCATTGTGAAGGAAGGGATTTGGACTGCTCCCCGATTAGTGGGAGCCACATGGGGCCGAGAGGAAGGCTGCAGCCTTCAAGTACTTATTAAGACCATTCTTTTTATCCCATTCTCTTCCACTGGAGACTCAGAAATGTAAGACAAAGGAAAGCTGGGGGGGCACCTAGAGAGAGGTCAGTACCTGGAAGCCAGGAGCTAAATGCGGACCGCACTCAGAACCAGCCTAGGCGTTAGCTGCTCCTCAGAGAAGATGGAGCTGATCAGAGCTACAGCCGGGAGTCCACGGCTCGTCCAAGGAACGGGAAATTGTTGTTTTCTTTCCGTAGAAATGTGAGAAGTGGGGCTAAACCCAAAGTTGCTTTGCTTTGCTTTCAGACTGGGCAGATAGTCAGAGGGCTGCGCGTGAGATAATGATGGACGGTCCAAACTTGAGGATCTTCGCACATTGACTTGATTGGGGCAACAGGGAATCATCGGCCTTGAGTTCCCACTCAATCCATGGCCCTGGGGGACCGAAAAATCCCTCTACAAAGGGTCTCCTCCTTTCCTCACTTTCTCCCCCCCCCCCATCCCATTCCTTTCCATCCCACAGCCGTCTTGAGAGCAATCCTTGTAGATGAAGACAGACAAGAGACTGAAGGGCCCTGGACTTTGTGGGGAAAATCAGATGGATCCTGGGGAAATTCTTGAAAGGCTTGGGGGGGGGTGCTGTGCAAGGTGAATTCTGAGTGAGGGAAGCAGGCTGAATATGAGAACCAGGAGGACAGAACGAGACTGCGCGGCCCTTGTCCATCTAGGCTGCACTGGTCTCTCGTGTTCCTGGACCGAATCCCAACAAATGCATATGATGCCGATGGTTAGTCAGTGGGGGTCGCCAGATGTTCCTCCCTCTGCCCTGCATACATATGTGCGTTCACACACTCACACTCACACTGACACATATAAACACGCACCTGAACTCTCAGGCTTTGTTTCACACACCCTCACATTCTCTTACACTCACTCTCCTTCACACTCAGACACACACAACATGCATTTTCACATACATAGTTAAATACATTCTCTCTTCTCTTTCATGCACACACTCATATGTTCTCTCTGTCTCTTATACTCACACTCTTTCATACACACATGCATTCCCACATATATAGTTAAATATTCTTTCACCTACATAGCTATGCATTCTGTTCCTCTGTCTCTCTCTTACACGCACACATGCATTCCTATCTATATAATTAAATACATTCTTTCATATACACAGTCATATATTCTGTCCTTCTATTTCTCTCTCTACCTTTCTCTCTCTGTCTCACACACACATGCATTCTCACATACAGTTAAATACATTCTCTTTCTCAGTCATACATTCAGTGTCTCTGTCACACACACACACACACACACACACACACACACACACACACCACATAACTGGGAGGAAGAAGAGGGGGGAAAATGGCCATAGCTGCTGTGGCTTCCCCTTCGAAGGGAGGAGCTTTCAAAAGCGGATAGTTTAGCAGCATTAGCATCTTCTGGGTATTGTTTTAAAGTTTATCATTACCATATGCCGAGATTCTCATAAATGTCTGGGTTAAGTTTAAGGACTCACAAAAGGTCTCTGTAGGATTTGCCCAAGTGATCCCACATGTGTAGGAGCCAGGCCAGTGTGCCTCGTTGGTGGGAGGAGTCAGGCCAGCAAGCCTCCTTGGTGGGAACAGAGGGCCCTTCCTCCCTCCCTTCAAGAGGCTTTGAGGCACTACCACCCACCACCTCCTGCTGGGCAGCTCACACCCCACCCCGCCTGAGGCAGCTGCCACCTGACCCTCTCCTTTCTGCCTGAACCCACTGTCGTGAGTGCCTCTCCCAGGTCCCTACCGTCTACCTTCTTCTCTCTTTTGCCTCTATGTGGAAGGGAAGAGGAAAACTAATCAAGTAGTTAACTGTTTTCAACTTTTTTGCTTATTTATCTTGGGTGTGTGTGTATTTGTTGAGCGCACGGGTGTGTGTGTGTGTGTGTGTGTGCATGTATGTGTGCATACACACATGTGTTGTGCACACAAGCATGCGTGCATTTGCTATGGTATGCCTATGACATTTGGAGGACTACTGGTTAAGATTCAGTCCTCACCTTCACTGTGTGGTTTCCACGGGTGAACCTCATGTCCTCAGACTTGGTGGCAAGGTTTTAAACACTGAGCTGTCTTGCCAGCCAGATTAGATAAATTTTAAAGAATAAACATACTTAATAAATGGAGCAAACACTTGGCTCGTGACTAAATGCAGCATGACTGACATTGAGCGATCAGGAAGAGCGAAGCTAGGCATAGGACACATTGCATTTCATTATAGACGTGTGTAGTGATCAGATTGAGCTCCCTTCTAAGGTCTGATGTCATAGGCATTTAGTACCTCACTGAATAGGTATTTCAGGGAAGGCATGATTTAGGTGCGTGATTACCCACCCTGATCCTGGTTAGGTCGCTCAATAGCTCCAAGTCTGAGTCATTTGAACGACTCCATGTTGTATTGAAAGAAAGTCCTTAGGGATTCTGCTAGCGTTTTCTAAATACCACCTTCTACCCACGACAGCGGATGCCAACTGATGCCTTTGAGAAGAGTCCATCTCTGTTGATGCTGTGTGCATCAGGAACATCCTACCTCCCACAGAGAAGCAGCTTTTGCAATAGGAAAAGGGACAACTCGTAAGACTGGACCCTATAGTCACAAACAAACAGCTGTGAGCACCTAAATCCTATGTCTAACTGAAAGGATGTTGTTTTTAATGTGTTGGGGGCGGGGAGATGTGTGGGACGGTTCAGTTTCTTAGTATTCGTCGGGAATTAATATAGAAGCAGCACGCAAGCAGCCTTAATTGCATTTGTGACCTGCTTTCTTCTATATTCGGGAGGTCGGAGGCAACAATGGAGAACCCGCAGTAGACACATTTTACTGCCAGAGTGGAAGTTTACAGTTGCACCAAGGGACCTTTCTGTAATGTTTGCAAAGAGCTGCTATTGCGGCCTAGGAAAGAAAGATGCTACCACTGACCTTCATCCACAAGCATTTTTTTTAAAGCATCCATGAATGCAATCAAATGTAATTCAGGGAAATCTCATTCCTTATTTATATTTCTGGGGGTGGGAAGGGTGTGTTTGTTGTGGTTAACTACAGTCCTTTGAGCAATAAAACTATGGCTTTCTTGATATTTTCCAAATCAACTCAGTAATGTTATGTGAGACTCTCCACCCAAGGAAAAGAAAGCTACCACGTCACGGGTAGGAAGCACATGATTCCACCCAGCTTCACACAGCTGGAAAAGAATGACAGGCGCATTTTCAAAAAGTAGATTTTTGTGACTAAAATGAGTCATTCTGGTGGTGAGACCCTCCACAGTATGTTATTTCTTCATGAATTAGTCAGAGTCTTAAATACCACGCGCTCAACCAACTCTGAATGAATCAAAAATAACATCCTTAAAAAGGTAAAGTAAAAGTGGCAGCAACAACAGAAAGCACACTAGTCTTAACTTTGATCTCAGTCTCCCATTCAAGTGGATCAATAAGAACCAGAAAGACCCAAACTGAAGACATTATTTTTCTAGTTCTGTCTCCTCTCTCGCTCCCACCAAACATCTTTCTATGTAAGTGGAGGCACCATCTAAATTAGGATCGAAGACTGATTAAAGTAAAAACTTAGCAAATTAAAAAAAAATCCCCATAATCTTAGTATTGAATCCCAGGAAGTGTCCAATGGATTCATTAGGTTACATGTAGATAACTGGTAGAGGTGAACTCAGATCTGTGTTTAGACCTAAGACCCAACACACGCACACATTTTGGAAACCCTGAAGCTGTATATAAACATAAGTTGTCATTATTTTTTTCTTTATTTATTTTTTCCACTCATACAAACTTAATAGGTACCCCATCCCCTCCCTCCCTCCACGCCTCCCCGGACCCTCTTGCTCCTTGCCCCCTTTTCCCCTTCCTTTCCCCCCCCCCTTTCCTTTCTCCCAGTGCCCCTTCTGCCCCCATCCCTGGAGCATCCTTTAGTGTGAATGTCAAACTTCCCTCTGGGTCCGCCACTCTAATGAGGTGCAAGGACCCCCCCAAAGTCTAGCATGGATCACAGGCACTAGGATCCTTAGAGGCAAGGGATTAACAGTGTTCCTCTACTAAAGGGGAACACAAGAAAGGGCTCTAGGTGATGCTACTGAGCTGTCATTATTTGCAGTTATAGTCATCCTCTGGCAAATGCTACTTTGGAATAAGGAGCTCCCCAACGGAGGGCAGAAAGAGGGGGCCGTTGACTCCTGTAGAAACTTGCTTCCATTTTTTAATGCTTAAAGTCACACTGGCCTGAGCACACAGCCTTGTGTTTTGCAGTAGGGTGAGGTCATCCTTAGCCCTAACTGGGTGAGTTCGGGCCACTATGACTACTGTCATTTGGAATTTTCCTGCTGATATCACATTAGGACAAAATTTCTAATATTCACCGCAAACAAGACGTGCCCAGCCAGATTCCAGATCCTGGATGTTGCTGGGTGACTTCTTCGTTCTGTCCTGGGCTCTCTTTTAGGGTGGCCCCCTCTGTCGCATGGGGTGAGGTAGGAAAAGAAGGCTCTGAGCAGATTCGTGGGCCATGATACTAATCTACCTCCAGTCACCCATGCGCTCTTATAATTATACCTGGGTCTACTTCTCTGAGATGTGTGTGGGGATGGAGGGTGTGTGTGTACAAGAGGGCACTTGAATGTGTGTCCCTGTTGAGGACCAAGAGTGACATCAGGAATCATCCTGGACTGCTTTTAGTGGAGTTTCCTAGGCACCACATTCCAGGACCAGAATTGCACCCTGATGTTACACCCACCTAATGTCTATAGGGGGAGTCTGGAGATCCAAGTTCAAGTCCTTTTGCCCTTGAGGCCAAGACTTTAACCCTCAAGCCATCTCTCAGACCTGAGGTTTTAGTTTTTCTTAATTTTTTTTATTATTTATTATTTGTTCAATTGTGCTTGTATGCATGTGTGCACATGTATGTGTGTGTGTGTAGAACCACCGGCGAATTCTGGAACCACCATGGACCGCCTCCACCTCCTCCTTGTTTACTCTGCCCCAGGATTCACAAGCTCTGCCCTACCAGGACCAGAAACACAGGCTGCCCCCGCTTCTGTCCGGCATCTATACATGGGGTCTAGGATCTGAACTCAGGACCTTCCGCCTGCAAGGCAGAGGCTTAACCCCTGAGTCACCTCTCCAGCTCCCCTTTGTGTGTGTGTGTGTGTGTGTGTGTGTGTGTGTGTGTGTGTGTATGTGTGTGTGTGTGTGTGTGTGTGTGTGTATGTGTGTGTGTGTACACTGGAAGACCAGAACACAGCCGTGGGCATCTTTTATGGGTCACCTGACCTTCTTTGTCCTAAGACAATGTTTCTCATTGGGCTGAAACTCACCCAATGGCTAGGCTGGTCGACCACAGCTGCCTTGTACTCCACTTCAGACTACAAGCCTCTAGCACCAGACCCAGGCTTTTACGTGGATTCTAGTGCAACCCTCATCCTTACGAGACAAGCTCTTTACCCACCAGGCCCTCCCAGCCCTACTTCCAATTCTTGGAAATTGTTGGAGGCAATATTTAATTACATTCTCTTCCCATTCCTGAGAAGACTATTTTGTTATAACTTTTCTTCTCTGCGTGTAAGCACAGTATTCAGCATACTCAGTTATGGCATTTGGTTGAAAATAGGCTTAAAATATTTGCTGAAATATTTTTCCCACATATTCGCACACTTTTTCGACTCTGATTTGAATGTTTAAGCTATATTTCTTCCAATATTCAAGGTCAGGAGAATTATGATTGGTGATCCCAGAAAGGATCATGCATCTCCTATTTCACGTCTAAATCTGCATGCCACCAAATTACCTAGAGTATTAGCGTTTTTCTAGATTGTCAAGTACAAAATCTCTTGTGCTGATTTCTGTCTATCCTAGACTTCTGTGTTGTCTTTTACTAAGAATGAAACTTATGAGTGAGCCAAATATGATATGCCTTCAGGAAAGAGTAGAACTCTGGGACTATAGGCTCAGAGTTCTGCTTCAGGTTTCTTGAGACTGACTGGAATTCTGTGCTGATTTATCACGTATCACAGGGACACAAGTATATGAATATTTGAGGCCATCAATTTGTATTTTCAGTGACATAATCTCAGTCAAGTTCCTTTTGTGTGAAGAGATTCATTATCAGCTTTCATTATATTAACTCAGTATACAGTATGAAAATTTTTAAAGTGGATCTTGAATGAGCTGCTTCTGGTTTTAAAAATATTGTCATGAAGACAGAGGATTAAAACTTTATTATGCCCAAAACATCTTCATAATTTGGCCTTACAGTCTTAGAAATATTGAACTGCTTTGCAGACGGCAAGATAGAAGATCCCTGTCTGCGTCGGAACTGTTCGCAATTATTATGTCTAGTGTTCATTTCAGGGATGACACTTGTTACAAATCTATGTGTTTAATGTTTCATTCCCAGTCTAACTTTACTTTTTAACTAACAAAATATCTATAGATGCTAATTTCTTGACTGTATTCAAAATTAAGAAAGAACACAAGTCTTTGACATGAATTGTCTTTTTTTAATCCTTTATTTTCCTTCCCTACCTTTCTTCCTCCCTCCCTCTCTCCCTCTTTTGTTCCTTCCTTCCTTCTTTCTCTTTCTATCACAGTGGATACCCACTCTATCACTACATTACTCTCTACCAATGAGAAACAACAGAAGAAAGTAGACATTGCAGTCAGTCATCGGTGTACCAATAACAGTCTTGTCTTTGGTATGCAGTATCTAAATGTGCTGATGTATTCACAATTATGCCCAAAAGAGAAAAGTTCTTTAAGAGCACAGTAAACTAATGAGTGCCCATATTCAAAATAAGCCACATGCTTCAGAAAATGCAAGCAGCTTCGATATTTTCCCAAACATATAACTTAGAATGATAGGTAGCCATGGTGAACAGAACAAGAAATCAGTCTTTATTTCTGTATAGTTCTAATTTCATAAAGGACCATTCAGGCCCACTTCCATGGGGCTTTGGGTGAGAGTTTAACCACGCTGTTGATTGGTTGCATTGAGGGGAAAAGCATTCAGCTACCACATCCCAAGAGATTTCATCAGAATAGTTTCCTTCAGAGTACATGGCACCCTCAACCAAAGTGGAAAATCTGGAGATGGGGGAATTTAACTTCCTATTACCAAATTTCAATTCTCCACAGTTGGTACATATTCGCAAAAACCTTAGTTTTCTGAAGGGAAAATAAAAGTCTGGAGACTTAGCTGCTTAGACAAAGGGGTTAAGGGGGATTGAAGTAGATACAGCTCCCAATCTGTCAGGGACCCAGAGACTTGGTGCAAAGAAGCATCAGTTATGTCTTGCCTAGCAACCAGAAGCCAATTTGATTTAGTTAGTGACTTATGCTACTGGATTTAAGAAGGAAGAGTTCATTTATTTTTTTAAGTGAAGGTTTGGTGGTCCAATGGAGTTGTGCATCAGGAATGCACAACTATAACATGACCTCGGCTCTCAATTTTCACATCCTTTAAACAAGCCCATGTTTGCATTGTCCTGTAGACCCCTTCTCACCTTTAAAGCCCTAGGGTTTGGGGCTAAGTGGGCAAAGGCAAGCCTGAAGATGCATGTTCCATCCCCGAATTCCTACACTAGAAGGAGAAGCCCTGCTCCCACAAGCTGTTCACACGTGTTCACCTCACACACAAAATAAGAACAACAACACACACACACAAAAAAAAACCTCCAGGGCTGGAGAGGTGGCTCAGGGGTTAAGCCTCTGCCTTGCAGGCAGAAGGTCCTGAGTTCAGATCCTAGAGCCCACGTATAGATGCCGGGCGGAAGCGGGGGCGGTCTGCATTTCTAGTCCTGGTAGGGCGGAGCCTGTGAATCCCTGGGCAGAGTGGACAGGGGGAGGTGGAGGCGGTCCATGGTGGTTCCCGAATTCACCGGTGGTTCTACACACACACACACACATACATATACACATGCGCACACACACACACGCATAATTGAATAAATAATAAAAAAATTAAAAAAAAAACTCCAAGAAGAGCAAGATGGCTCAGTACTTAGTAGCCTGCTCCCAAATCTGGGGACCTGAGTTCTATCCCTGGAAGCCGACCTGGAGGAAGAAGAGAACTGACTTGTGAGCATTGTCACTGACCTCCACCTGTGCATGCATAGGTTCACCTCTCTCTCTCTCTCTCTCTCTCTTTCTCTCTCTCTCTCTCTTTCTCTCGTTGCTCTCTTTGTCTTCTCTCTGTCTCTCATAAGTCTTTAAAAAACCTATAACAGCATGACCTTAAAAACCAAGTCTCTCCTGTTGGGCCACCTAAAAGTGGACCCTTCTCTTTTCCTAGCATTTCAAGTCTACTGCTTCTGCAACGTAGTAAAAGCAAAATGTCCGTGAATCTTTGAAAACGCTAGAGCCAGCGGATACAGTTTTGTGACGAATCTTTAGGACATAGCTCAGCAAGTAAAGTGGTCGTCTACCCTCCCCCCACGTCCCCACCCTGCCTCCACAATCATATGCCCATGTCACGCCCTGACTTTGAACACCAGGGGAGCTGCTGGTGTTTGAAGGATGCCCATAGCCTGAGAGTAGCTTCGTGGCTCCCTCCATTTTTCCCCAGCATAAAAGTCTCATATGCAGGGAGATAGTGCCCTGGGTTTTCTCTTAGATGCATGTTGTGGGTGTTTTCTTTGGCTAATAGATTTTGAGGCTTCATCGTTGTGACCTGCTGGGCTCTTGACTTGCTCATTGTAATTCACCATGTAGTGGAGATCTAGTGGTCTGCTTAGGCCACGTGTCTCTCCAGAAACTCACGCAGCCCTGTTGCTGTGGAGTTCTGGAGAATTCCCAGCGCTCTATCCAGAGGAGGATCTATTGCTCGTATCCGCTATGATGCTAAGCGTGGTCACATCTCTGCTGTTCTTCCTCAGTGCTGGAAGCTTCTGCTGCTTCCACTTCTTCTTTGGTGTCTTGACGTCCTCTGTTTCCGGTGACGTGTTCATGGGTCGTATTCTCTGAAGTCCATTTGGCAGCTTTCCTAAATATCCCGAACTTCCTGGTCCTGACAGTCCCCCCTTCCCTGCATTGTTTCCTGCACGTTCCATTTGAAGTCACCGGTGCTGGTGAGATGTGACCTGAAGCTCCTCTTTGAGGCGACGATCACTGGATCCCCACAACTTTCTGCTTACAGTCAGTGATCAGGTACACGTATTCCAACTCCCCTGTGTAGGCAATGAAAGAATGAATGAATACTGAAGGTGTGCCTTACCTAGAGGCGTGGCCTCACTCACCCAGCTACTTCTTGATCGCTGAAGTACCTTGAACTCTGAGCGTGATTTAGAATACACGACCTCATAGCCGCCCGAGCCAGAGGGTCCAGACCAGAGCGCCCCTCTGCCTGGTGGTGGCTTCGCATTAAATTCACACTAGTTAAGCCAACTTAAATTGAGTCTCCTTGAGCCTTCCTGAGTACAACTAGCCGCCTTAATTACAATCGGGCAATTTAAAGGTTATGGAGCGCCACCTCGGTCCACAGTATATCACTTTAATAACGCGCAGGGAAATTTCTCCAAGGGGTGGCATCCTTAGATGAGGAGAATTCAGGTTCCGCCACACATTCCCAATAAACTGTTTTTAGAAATCTTATTGCGTTTATGGTGCCATTACCTTGCTTTATTCTTCAAGGCCAAGCTTCTGAGGTCAAGACAGCAGAGCGATAAAGATGTAACTCATTTGCAAATACCATGTGGGGTTGTGATTTTACATTTTGCTGCTTAGCTGCTTTACCTAATACAACCAACAAGCAAGCCAGAAGGAGCAAAGCGAAAGCCCCTAGGGATTCTTGAGACTCTGGTCCCCCTCCACATTTCCCCCCACCTGTCATTGTAGACAGGACCCCTGGATTTTGGTGAATTTGGGTTCTAAACACCACAGCATAGGGAAAAGATGTCAACTTCACCATCAGTAACCAAGCGCATAGTTTCTTACAAAGACGCTTAATTTCCAGTAGGTCCAGCCAGCTTTCCTCCATAGTTGTCACCGAAGTCATTTGCAAAAGCCCTTAGACAAACTCCCCCTCCATTTCTTTTGTTTGTCTGGTTTGCATTATTTTTTTCTTTTGTAAAGCAGCAGCAGCAGCGGGCTGTGCTTTCGAGCAAGGATAAACAGTTTCCCAGTGTTTTGGAGACTTTCTCCAGATAGCCAGTGGCTTTGTGCCAAACAGAAGAAGCAGCAGGAGAAGAGGCCCCGACCTTTGCCCTTCGACTCAACACAGCCGCACAGCAACGTGTCTGATGAGCACTGTGTCTGGTCTAAGGCTCCCATGGTTGGCCTACCACTGCGTGGTTTTAATATCATCGTCTGGGCTACCTCTGTCCTCAAAGATGCGCTCCCTGTGCGGTTAACAATAAGACCGGTTCCACTGAGCTTCTGCCGCATGAGCTATCCTCTTCCTCCATTTCGCCAATTTATTTTTTGTGCAAGGTAGATGCATGTGTATTCTACCAGCAGAAGTCCCAGATGTGAGGGTATTCATAGGAAGTATTTGATGTCAAACAAGAGAAACTATAAGCAAAAGATGTGATAAATGCACACATATGATCCAGCCAATCAAAAGAATAGAATTTTGAAATATTAGAATTCTAGCTTAAATTAAGAAAGCTTGTTCAGAGACAGAGAGATGGTTGTGTCAGTAAAGGGTTTGCTCTGCTTATATGCAGACTTCAGGACACACATTAAAAAGAAAACGGGGGTCTGGAGAGATAGCTCAACCTGCAAACAGAAGGTTCTGAGTTCAGATCTCAGGTCCCACATAAAAATGTCAGGCAGAAATGGCAGCGGCCGGCACTTTTGGCCCTGGTGGGCAGAGCCTGGGAAATCTCAAAGTGACACAAAAGGAGGTAAACCAATCCAGAATGATTCCACAAGTCACCCTTAGATCTCCACAGAGACATACAGTGCCCTCTGATACACACACACACACACACACACACACACACACACACACACAAAATAAATATTTTTTTAAAAAAAAAAGAAGAAAAGAAAAAACACTGATGTTTGAAAAAAAAACACCGGCATGGCGGTATGTTCTGGAAATCTCAGCACTGAATGTGGAGACAGGTGGATCTCTGGCCAAACATTCTAGCCGAATATGGTGAGCCACAGATTTGTAAGAGAACTTGTCGCCAAAATAAAGTAAAAGGTAATTGAGGAAGACGATGTTGACATCTAGCCCACACACACATACTCATACACATGTGTCAACTTACTTGTATGGACACAAACATGCAAGCATATATCAAAAAAGAAGGAAAACCTGTGCAGTTCTTGCAGTGTGACACGGAGAGCTCTGTGACTCAAGACGATGACAACCAAATACCCTTCTTATAGGTATGAAATCTTTCTTTGCAATTCAGACATAAAAATGCCTAAGAATATTTTCCTCTTAAGAGATACATTTTGATTAGTCTTTGTTTGCAAGAGATAAGCTGGCTAATGAGACAACTATTTTATTAATACTTTATTTGAATTTTGATCCCACTTCCAGAAGTAAAAAGCCAGGTCATAAAGGTGATTAGTCCATTTTATAAGCCCTCCCCCCCTGAAAAAATGGAGCAAGCCTTTGAAACCCACGTGACAAGTTGTGGTGGCGCCTGTCAGGACACTTTCCTCTAGTGACAGCAGCTAGAGGACACTTGTATACACATCCTGTAAGTTCAATAAGTGCATGGAGCCCCCTGGCTATGGGTGAGTCCAGGTACTGTTGTGGGAATATTTTACATCAGGAAATAAGATGTACTCCCTCCCCTTCTGCAATTGACACTGTAGCATCGGTTGGCAAATCACCCCTAAATTTCTGCAGCTGTCTTGTTTTGAAGATGCCTTGGGTTGTCACCCACTCCTCCCAGAGGCGTGGCAGAAGGTGAATTCTTCGGGAGCTATATACCTTATTTATTTCAAATCACTCAGACCTGATGCTTTTTCTGTTACGCTAAGCTAGCCAGCTAGTGAGTTCCCAGAAACACTTGCCTCTGCTTCCCCCACAATGCCGGGGTTACAAATGCCTGTCACCATACCTGGCTTTTTATCTGGGTGCTACGGGGTCAGATTCAGGTTCTCCTGCTCCTCCTACAAACAAGCTTTTACCAACCAAACCATCTCTTCAGCCCTATTATTTTTCTTAAAGCACATGTACTGTTTTCTTCTCTTCTTAGCTCAGAATGTTTCCCCCCTCGGCACGGGGCACGCAGCGTAGTTACATCAGTGCCCTTCCAATACGTTTTACTCTAGTTTCATGAAAGCACTTTAAGGGCATTTTGTTTTGTTTTGTTTTTTAAATCTGTTTGGCAAGACAGTGTGATTTTAGCTGTAAGGCTCTGAAAAGAGCAAAGGAGAGATCAGGAGATGTGCGGGCATGGTCGCGGTTGAGAGTTGCCTTAGCTTTCCTATATATCCCTAATCCCCCCCTTGTGCCAGAATAACATGGCTGAGTCCCTGCGGCTGGAGGGAAGCCACCTTTTTGGAGGGTTGTTTGTTTTACTGTTTGCTGTTTGAACGCCATTCCGATGGTTTTTGCCTCCAAGAGGACTTTCTAATAGGTACTTCACACAACCAGTAATAATAGCCAAGGCATTGGTCGGTACCGCATCTCAGAGCTTCGAAAAATCCCACTGCTTGCCTCTCCCGTCCCTACCCACCTGGACCTCCCGCTAGTTTCCAAGCTGCTGATGTTTATGGGGCTCTAGGCAGCCCCTGGGCTCTTTAAAATCTGCTGGGTACCATGCAGCCTACCCCAGCTGAATCATTTCCCGTTCCAGCCCTGCTGATAATGAGAAGTTCAAGACAGGAAATAACAGTGTCAGTACCAGTGGCTTTGCTTACCAAATCCAAAAGCATTGCAGCCGTTAGATCCTTTTGGCCGAAACAACAACATTATCATCAGGAATCGAATTAGATGGAGACTGGCAGCTCGTAGATCCCTGATACTGTCATTCTGGCTCACATCTAAATGATAGGAGGCGAAAGGCTTTCGGGGAGAAGCCTGGAGATCACAGTCAAGGTCATGGATGGTCGCCAAGGTCACATTCTGAGGCCCTCCTTTTTGGTAGCGTGTAAGTCTGGTGTTTAATAAGAGCCTCGTGTTCGTCTCTCAAATGGCTTAGAAATCTTGACAGCAGCAGGCATTGCCATATTGCCGATGAGAAAACTCCCAGAAAGTGCCAGTCGGTCTTCAGACAATGTTCATTTTCATGTTAAATTGTTCCAGAGAAAGGCATTAGTTTTGAATTGGTGTTAAGAAAATAAAATAAAAAAAGAAAACTCACACGCACACTGTTCAGTTCTCTCTGCTCTGCCTTTCTTCAGAGGCGTAATGACTAATTTGCTGGTCAACTTTGCAGCCTAAGTCCCGGTCTCCACCGCCAAATTAGCACCTCTGTGTGTTTATGTTACAGTTGTGAAATATGTGTGGTGCAGAGTGCAACAAATGATTGTAGCCAGAGCGGTGCGGACCAAGAGAGTAAGGGATAGCCTTATGCGTGGCAAATTATAGTGCAGACTGTGCCCATTTTTCTAGCCCTGGTTTCCAGGGTGAGCCAATGTAGCCGAGGGCTGAGTTTGTCAAGTACGCCTTTGCTTTGTTGGTCCGCAGACCCCTGGCTTATAAATGTGTGCTTGGAAATTAACTCGGGGAAGAGGAGAAGCGAAGTAAAGCATGGAGAGATTGGGAATTGGTTTAGGGCATAGTTTTCTCAGATTCGAATATATATATATATATATATATATATATATATATATATATATATATATATATATATATATATATATATACACACACACACACACACACACACACACACACACACACACAAGCACAGAGCAGTACACAGACTCAAACTGGAAAATAAATGCAACTACAGGGCATTTGACTTCTCAGTTTGGATTCCGATGGCAGAACACACTCTGGCTAATCAGACCTTTTTTGAGGATGGTCCTTGCCACATGGTGATATATGAGGAGATGAAGGCCATGTGTAGACTTTACACTATAGATTTCTGCCATGGAACAGGACAGAGGGACCTTCTAGCCAGCCCCGCGGCTAACAGAGAAGGAGTACTACTTATAAACCGTTACAAATTGGTCTCCATAATGGCCGTGGTGTTGATCAGACGATAGAAGAGGCTCCCTAGTGGCAGCAGAGATAACAGCCACACGTAACTCAGCTGCTGAATATTTCCCTCTAACTTTGGTCGATTTTTGTTTTGACTGAAGGAAAAAGGGCATCTGGGCTGGAGGCTCCGCTGAATGCGTCCGTTGAAATGGTAGCCCCTAGTGTGGAATCTACAGGTGTCATGTTGGAGCCCCGGACTTGAGTTTGGCTTAAGTTTGCAGATGGTCCCTGCTGTGTCTTCCAGTGAGGTTCTGGGCCAACAAGATGGCTCAGTGCGTAAAGGCACTTGCTACGAAAGCCTAAGGACCTGTGTTCAATCCCTGGAACCCCTATAAAAATGGAATTAGAGAAAGAATTCCTAGAATTGTCCTCTGGCCTCCACACACGTGCTGGAGTGCATACACACACACGCACACACATACACATATGTGCACGCACTCGATAAAAATTTTTAAAATGGGGCTTAAGGGTTAAGCCTCTGCTTTGCAAGCAGAAAGACCTGAGCTCAGATCCCAGATCCCACATAAAAACACTGGCAGAAATGGCAGCAGCCTGCACTTCAGCCCTGGAAGGCAGGGCCTGAGAAACCCACAGCAAAACCAAGAGGAGGCAGAGCAAGCCGAAATGATTCCTTGGGTCTCCATAGGCACACATAATGCCCTCTAAGATACACATACACACACACAATTTTTTAAAAAAATTTTTGCAAAGTTAAGAAGAAAATTAAGTAGACTGCCATGGGGCTAGGTTTATATGTTGGAGAGAGAAATCACTCACTTTCACTGCAGACAGGCAGAACATTTCCTCAAACACAAGTTTGCAGCCAATGATCACATTTCCTACCCAGGCCGTGAGGTCGCACGCCAATTATGTATGCAGACTCACCGCTTTGAAACATTTAATGCGGGAGTAAATATTTACACGAGCATCAGGCTCTTGCATAGACTTGATTCCTATTTACATTTATGTTCACACTCACATGGAGATTAACAAATGGAAATAACTGCTGTTGCTCCGAATTCCGGGCACGTGAAATGATTATTTCTCAATTATGCTCCAACACTCTTTGGCCTTGCCTTGCAGTAGGTAGCCAGGACAGGAGGGCTTTGACCTCCAGTATGAGCTCTGTTGTGAGAACTCCAGTCTGAGGGCTTGTGAGATGACTCAGCAATTAAGGCACCTGCTCCCAGACCTGGGGACTTGAGTTTGATACCCAAGACCCTGCATGGTGGGAGAAGAACATTGATTGCTGAAAGTTGACCTCTGTCTCCCAGCTGTGCATTATGGCATGCACGGCAGCATCCATATCCTCGATAGATGGATGGATGGATGGATGGATGGATGGATGGATGGATGGATGGATGGAAGGACAGATGGATGGATGGATGGACGGATGGACAGATGGACAGATGGGTGGATGGATAGAATATTTGAAGAAAGAACTCCACTCTGACATTACCCATGTTTTACAGTGAGGGAGGCTTTGTGTGTTCTGAGACATCAGGCTGACAGTCAGTGCTCCATCACTTCTTCAGCTGGCTAATTCACACCCCAATGTTTCTCCCTTTCCTTGCACTGATTCTGTATTCATGTGCATTTGGCTAGAGTACTTTCAGGTTTAATGTGCAATAAAAACTCCAGTCTTTATTAGTAGAGTTCAGAAAGTCTCTCTCTCTCTCCTCCCCCCTCTCTCTCTATATATATAAAAGATTATCTTCATTGTAGATAGTCTGGAGCATATAAATAAGCAAGAAGAAGACAGAAAAATCTAGAAGTCTCATCCAAACATCCCATCTATAACTCTTCATTAAAAAAGGGCTATGCTAGCGTGTTATGTCCTTAATGGAATATTGTTATGGTTATTAAATCAACTGACTCTGAATCTCTTTTTAATAAATGAGTCAGACTGTATTATTATCTAATTATTGTCAGCCACTACTTTTCTGTACAGGAGAAGGGATTATTCAGATTGGACTTTTTTTTAAAGCTGTTTGTCACCTATAAACCTTTAAGCAGTAGTCAGGAAGCAAGGTACCACTCCTGGGGCAGCTTGGAACTGAAATTTGAGGTGCAGGTAGTATTATCTTATGAGCATCGGGCTTTGAAAAGAAGTGTATGTGTGTGTGCGCGCGCGTGCGCGCGCATGTTCAGCCAGACTCCACCCGAACCCACATAGGACAGGTTTTCAGAAATTCTTTTAAAAAATCAGTTGCTGCTGTTAGCCACACAGGTAAGTACAGACTTCACGAGGGCACAGAACCAAACAGCCTCTGACAACGTTGCCTTTTGAAATATGAAATATGAAGAAGTTTGATTTGTGTTCTCTTGCTACTGTGCCTTTCCTCATCACTGAAAAAAGAATACATTAAAAGTGGGCTGGGGAGATGGGTCAGTAGATATGGCACTTGTCCCCCAAGAATGTGTTGTGATCTCCAGAATCCATGTGAAGCCCTAGCAGGTGCATGGCCACCTGTAATTCCAGCACTGGTAAGGCAGAGACTACGGATCCCTGGGGGAAGTCTGGCTAGCTAGCATAACCGATTGGTGAGCTCTTGATTCTACTGAGAGGCCTTAATACCAAAGTGACAGTGATTAAAGAAGACAGCATGTATCTGCAGCAGGCCTATGTACGGTCATGCACATAGGTGAACACCTACATACACACACACACACACACACACACACACACACACACACACGCCTTACACACATACACATTTCAAAATAAACTGTAAAATGAATTATTTAAACAGTTGCAAAAAATACCTTGGGGCCTTATGATTTGAAAGGCACAAGTCCCCATCAGTCCATGTGTTTGGACACCTTACGTGGTTTAAGAAGTAGTGCCGCCTTTAGAAAATGGAGTCTAGCCCAGGGAGGTGGATCACTAAGGGGATGGGCCTTCGGGGTTATTCCCTCCCCTGCTTCCAACCTGAAACCTCTGTTTTCTGATCCTCCCAAATACAGAACGTTCCTGTAACCAAGCTCCCTAATAGTAGGCGGATCCCTGGCTATCATGCTTGGTCCACCATGGCGGACCATGTCCCATGTAACTGTGAACCAAAATGTCTCTCTCCTCCCTTACGTTGTTTCTGTTGAGTATATTGTTAAAAAGATGGGAAAGGTAATCGATCCAGCCCCCAGCTCTTCCTATACTCTTAACCCTGTGATACAAGAGCGAGGATGTGAATGGAGACAGAGGGAAAGGGGGGGGGAATAGGAAGAGCCATGGACAAGGATGCTCACTGTGTACAAAGCGCACCAAGGCTTCGACTTACTGTTGACAGGAGCCGCTGAAGTGCATTTCCTTGCTACTCAAATAACGTGGAGATTTACTTATTGGAAAAAACCTACAAATAGAAGGCAAGTAGAACTTCTAATGTTTTTTTTTCCAGTATCACATTGTGCTTTAAAATTGTAAATGGTGCCAGTGAGATGACTGTGCCGGTGAGGCACCTGTTCACAGGTCTGCTGACCTCGGGTTCCCTGCTTGGAAGAGCACTGGTGGGAGGAGAGATCGACTTCTGAAAAATGCACTCAAGCCTCCATCCATGTGCCGTGGCATGAATATGCTCTCGTTCTCTCTCTCTCAAATGAACAAATAATATAGTATAAGTACAGCTCTGAAAATATTTAGTCTCTCCACAAAAGAAGATTGGACTCCTGAAAATAAGTCTCAACATAAAATAATAAAATATTTTAATAAATATTTAATAAAATAACAACAATACCTTCATGATTGTCGCTCTTTCCTGACTTGACTGAGTTTGGATTATTTGGTGTTTGGGGATACAGCTTCACTTTTCTTTCAGTGGGAAATAAATAAAAATGATCAAATTCAGTTTTCCTTGTACTTATGCACATATACCTATTTACCTTTCCTTCTGTTATTTTTACAAATGAAATGCTCACAGTCAAGAATGAGAATGTCACATGAAGAACACCTTACCTTACTCAGTTCATTTGCATTGCCTTAGACCAGCCAACCATTGTCCCCAAGACAAGAGCTCACCAAGACTATTGTGGTCCCACAACTATTACAGTTCAGGAATGCTGAACAACTCTATTCCAGCTCACACTTATATAGTTGTGGGGTATGTTGTGAAAATGAAACAAATATATAATTCTTTACTGGCATTAAAATTTCATTTATGTCTTCCTATTCAACTAAAGGCACGTGGTGTTGAGATGGTAGGAAATGTTCTAAATCAGGCAAATGTTTCTGATGACTGACTGGCTGATCCAGTTCTTGAAAATAAATAGTATTTCTAGTATGTCTTAATGGCTAAAATTTGAAAATTTGGGGTGAGTTTAAGATGTAAAAGAAGAGAACAGATTTTAAATCACACACCAATTGATCTTCTATAATCCCTAAAGCTTTTTGTATAACCCCCTGTCATGTCAGTAGGCACAATTAAACTTCCTCTCACATAATTATAATGAAGGAATTTGCTGTGCCACCCAAATACAGAGTGGGGTTTTATCTCCTGTGAAATGTAGACAGTGCTGGTGGCTTAATTAGTGCTTTGCTTCTCTTTGTACAAATTCCACTCCTCCTTTCCTTCTGAAGACTCACACTTCTGTAAGAAGAAAGATTAGGAATACAAATAGAGCGATTTGGCTCCTGGTTAGCCATAATAACTCACTTTGTAATTGGGCCTTTGGATCACCAGCAATATTAACTAGAGGGGTACTTGGGCCGGTTGCCTTTGATTGGAAGCAAAGGACTTTGGATTTCAGATCTGCCCCCCACCACGGTGTGACTATGTCTTCCTGTCCCTCGTCTTGGGATATCTGATGCGCATGTCCCTTAGGAACATTTTTTAATTATTGCAAATAATAGAAGGTAGATGTACAATCCGATAACAAGTCAGGTTTCAAGTGTAGCTTCTGCCCCTTATTCTTCCTAACAAGTAGTCTTGGGAATCCCTGGTATGAGCCATAGACTGTCTGTTAAAACATGAGCCCTAAGGCTGAACTGCCTGGGTTTAAGTTGGCGCCTGTAAATAGCCGTCCTTGTGACTCAGAGCAAGGTTAGAAAGTCTCTGGGCCTCATTTCTCTCATCTGTGAAGTGGGTGTGGTCATAGCGTTCCTGTGGGGTTGGGAAACTGAATGGGTTGTCTTTCTTCACCAGGTTATTAGTTTTAATAGAAACGGTGCTTTCCGTCTGTATTGGGAACTCTTAATGTGGCAAGTAGTAGTACATCCAAGTATTCTTTACCATCTGGTTGTTGCTATCCAATAATAATCTAGAACTTCTCCCAAGTGAGTCTCGATATCACAAAAGTACTTGAGAGAAAGGCAGGCTGTGGGCTGTGTGGGTCTGGGGACAAAATTTAAATTCTCACCCGAAGTCAAGATGGCAATGACCTATGGTTGAATATTAGGGGCTAAGAATCAAAGCAGAGAAAAAGACCCTAGCAAAGAACTATGAGTACCAATGTTTCATAAATATCCGAAAATCCTGCCAATAAGCAGAGAAGTGTGTATCAACAGGAACGCTATTCAAGCGTGCGCGCGCGCGCACACACACACACACACACACACACACACACACACATAAATAATAATACCCTATGGTAAGACGTAGCTACTCGAACCTTCTAGAAAAAGCAAAGGAAAAGCACTAAGCACCATTCTGCTTTTCTGTAAGTGCTTTATTTTAGATTTTTGGAAATACAGAACTCCTCATTGTGACCATTGAAGCGGATGCTTTGTTAGAGATTCACTAAATGTCCAATATAATGCATTAGCCTGAAGGTTAAACCTGACTTCTGATTATCTTTGAATTTTAAATTCCAGAAACACTTTCAATTGCTCTAAATTCAATTTGTGCTGTAAATAACATGATGTCACCTGGAATCACACTACTGCCTATGTTGGCAGATAACAGTAACCAGTAATGGCCCGTCAGAGTTAAGTCCCTGGTGGTGAAGCGATGCAATGAATTTCACCTCTTGTTCATGCCTCTTCCTCAACAGATGAAGGACTGAACCACGAGTGCAAACTCTGCAACCAGACCTTCGACTCCCCTGCCAAGCTGCAGTGCCACCTGATAGAGCACAGCTTCGAAGGGATGGGAGGCACCTTCAAGTGCCCCGTCTGTTTTACAGGTAGGGACTGTGCTTTTCTGCAAACCCCACCCAGCCTGTCCTCCTGAAGCCTCCCATTGGTTGGCCTTTTCCAGAAGAGACTTGAGTTCAGTTTGGGTGGGAAGAGGTTTGATTTCTGCTGATTAGCATTATTGATTGCAGCCTGGTTTAAAGGTACAGACGGGCCGGAAGGTTAACTGTCAGGGTGGACAAATGGCATTTCAAGTTCACTCATGACTTTGCGGCTTTCCAGAGGCAAAGTCCTTGACAGGTTGTGCTCGCTTTTCTCTCAGTGTCGAAAGGTTACTGAGGCCAAGAATGCCTGGACCAGGCTGATTTTTAGCATCCAATAACCCTGTAACCATGCATGTCTGCAACTTTAATCTGGAAAATTCTAGAACATTCTTCATAAAGTTTTAAGTTATTGAAACACACCCTAGACATTTTTGAACTAGAAAACAGAAGAAGACATATATTTCCTGTGAAGTTAGATTTTTAAGGTTGATCCAAATGGACACTTATCACAGAAGCTTTTAGTTGCTGTGTAGAATTATGGTTTATAGCACATACATGGCACAAATATGTATCAGTCAGAAATGATTATTTAGAGCTCACAAGAGTCAAAATATGTCGTCACATATTTCTGGCACTATCCCAAGGAGGGGAAGGCTACTTTGGAGACTCCTTGGTAATGTTTTTTGCCTACGTCTGAGACTCAGGGGTCAAACCCTCTGTAGCTATTTCTCATTTGTCAGAAGGAAAAGAATATAAAGTTCCTGAGCTATAGATAATGTTCCCTCAAAATTGACTTCAAAAATCCCAAGCATTGATTATTTACCTCCAGTGCATGCAGCCTGTAGGTTTGTGTCCTGTAAGGAAAGAGAGAGGGGCCAAGTCGAGTCCCAGCCCGTACACCCAGTAAGCACCCCACATCCATCCCATGAGCCCCACCCTCCACTCTTGCTTTCCTCCAGTCAATCCATCAGCTACTCTCCATCCTGTTTTTGAAATTCTTCCACGCTGTTTTCTGATTTATTGTCATGTTTCCACGGTGAGTGTGTACCTTATGGTACAAAAGTCAAGAGTCTGGGCTCTTTATCTGAGCCCATAATAAGTCTTCATTAAGAACACTGGGTCAAAGGTGCCCTCGCAGCGAAGCCTCATAATAAATTAGTTATTTCATGTTGTAGTTAGAAGCCTCATAAAACATAGGTAGTTGCGAGATGAGCCATGAGCCTGTATAAGAACCCCTTTCTTTTTGTTGAACTAGGTAATGAACCAGAAATACATCAGGCACAGCCTGGGCGTTCAAACAGACTCAAAGTGTTTTGTTGTATCTTGAAATCATTTGGAAGTAACAATCAGGAAAAATAAAACCTGTTTGGAGAAGCAGGAAACCTGAGTGGTTTTCTAAGGTAATGAGAAATGTGATTAAAATGTATGATTCCCAAGAACAATACTCTAATATTTTAGGTTGGCTGGCAATTAGAATAATTTTAATGATTAGCGCACAGTCAAAGTCAAATGCCAACGTCTTTAATAAATCCTCTCACAGCCTATACAGATTAATATTGTAGATGCAAACTTTTTTAGGCCACAGTGCACCAGGCATCCATCAGAAGTCAGTACTGGCAACCCAAACACTGCCTCTGGCATATACAATTTAATTATTAATAGTATGTCTCTTAGGTAAGCCGTTACACAGTCTTAGGGCCTTGTTTTGTAGTCATTAAAATTGAACATGTTTATATTATTGAAACCCTTGCATTCGGTGTGTACGCTGAGTTGATCTTAAAGTATCCAAAGAGAATTTACCTGCCGTTCAGTTTCACATTTATAGACAGTGCCCCGGAGTAGCTGGGGGATATAATTTTTTTAGCATTAACACATTTAAATGGAGAACTGTTTGCTGGCTATAACTGTAGGCAAATACAATAAACAGGGTTTGGGCAGCCTCGCTTTCTTAACCTGTGGGTTGCTGGGAAATAGGAGTCATTTCTTTCGAGACAGAGCTGTGCATTTTGACAGTTCTCGGCTTTATTTGAAAAGATTTATTGGGAGCGGGGCCTCCATAAACCGTTCCTGTGGAGCTGTTTGGTTGAATTAGGTGCCGGGTACGCTGCTGGTTACAAAAGCCAGAGAGCCAACGATCATAAGCATATGTGCCTGGGATCTCTTCAATGTCCGCGGCCAGGCATCCCTAGGGGCTGTGCCGTTTAGTCCACTCTGTCTGGTCAGGGCAGATCATCAGCTCAAGGCGTTTCGGAAACCACCGTCACCCAAGTTCCCTGTTCTTTTTTCATTGCAGTGTTTGTTCAAGCAAACAAGTTACAACAGCATATTTTCTCTGCCCATGGACAAGAGGACAAGATCTATGATTGCACGCAATGTCCGCAGAAGTTTTTCTTCCAAACAGAGCTGCAGGTAATATAGCCTTACAAGGAAGGCTGGGGTTGACCCAGGTCGCCATCCCTGCAGGCAGCTGGGGGTGTTTTAAATGTGGGTTCACAGCATCGCTCGCCCCTGGGCCACCACGATGCTCTGTGTGTTTCGGGGCAAAGGGAAAATTAGAGACCAGATGAATAGACACCAAGGTAAATTTGCCTCTGGCTGCTGTCAATCATAAAAAGAACTAGAACAGACCTATAATTGGACCTTCTGACCCAGCGTGAGAGACGTAGGGGTCAGGTTTATTGGACTGTGGGATCACTCACCTCGCTTGTCACGGCTCATTCTCCCAAGTCCTGTTTTATTCATGTTCTATTCCCACTGGGGTCCATGCTGGAAGGGTATCCGGTTATTGTTGTCCAGACGTGGGGGGCACTGGAGGGAGAAAGGAAGAAGAGGAAGAAACTGTCTGCTTGTCCAGTATGTATTTGTTTCACTTAATGAAACTGACTAATCGTTACTAAAACCTCAGCCTAAAGTGGAATATCAGGCACGCAGAGGTGGTGGCCCACGGTTGACCTTGGTCCAGAACTTCCCTGGACCTCAGATGCAAACAAGAATAAACAGACGTCACGCAATACAGCAGCTGTGCGTAAACATGTAGTCCTGGGTATGGACTTAAAGCATAGAACATGAAACACACGTTTGGTTGTCCATATTCTTCCAGTGGATGGAAGGTTACAAATACAGCTCGAAGCACTGGGGATGTAGACCTCAAATGTATTGTTGACCTAATATACTTGAGGTCCTGGATTCAATTTCCAGCGTCAGGAAAGAAAGTGGACAGAGAGAAAGAGAGAGAGAGAGAGACCTGAATTCTGCTCCAGAATTCCAGAATCACTTACAAAAAAGAAAATAACTTTTTTCACTGTAGTTTAATATGAAAAATGGATAAAATAGAGAACAGTCTCATGAGCGATATATTCTTTTTTAATGCTATTGGTTCCTGTGGAAGAAAATAGAGTTAAACGTGAAATCATTTTGTTATTATGAATGAGCATTATTATGCACGATATGGTTTAGCCTGAAATTGGGAGGGGAAGATTCATTTTTACCTGAATTCCCAAAGTTACCAAACTAGAAACTGATCTAATCTTGTGGAAAGCCAGGGCCTAGCGCTTTCCTACCCAGAGAACGCCAATGCCTCCATGGGCTGTGGTGGGGCCGGGCTGAGGGAAGTTGTCTGTCAGAATAGGGAATGTACAATTTATTCTATTAGTTCCTATTCTGAACAAATAAGTGACATGAAATTAGGACACTTAAAGATAGATAAGCCCCTTGAATTATCTTCCCATGTCAATGGACAAAAATTAAGGTTTCTGTTTCACCCTTATTACTTCTAAAAATAATCCAATTCCATCACATCTGTTTACCAACTGAATTTAGAAAGGGGGCCATGTTGGGCTGTAACAAATGAATCTCATTGAAATGGCCTTATATTTCTGTTGGAAAAACTAGTGTAGTCTTATCAGGACAGGTGTCAAGAGAGTACGTCATTCTGGGCTTGATTTTTGTGAGTCTATCAAAGTCAGTGCACTTCTGAATGCTCTTGATTACTTATGAATTGTGAAAAAGAACAAAGTAATATTTTAAAATTTGATTATGGAAGAGCTGGAGAGATGTCTCAGGGCTTAAGCCTCTGCCTCACAAGCAGAAGGTCCTGAGTTCCGATCCCAGGTCCCACGTAAAAACGCCAGGTAGAAATGGTGGAGCCTGGGAACCCCAGAAGGAAGCAAGAAGGAGGTAAAAGCAATCCAGGATGATTCCTGATGTCACCCTTGGTCCTCCACAGGGACACACAGAGCTCTCTGATACACCATACACACACACACACATACACACACACACACACACACACATACGCGCGCGCGCACAAAATAAATTTTTAAAATTTTGATTATAGAGATTATATAAGGATTGATGCCTGTCTAGCATTCTGAGGAGAGAAGGGATGTGTGTTACAAATTTTCACTTGTGTGCCAATCAGAAGAATCTACCCTCCTGTGCTCAATGGCTTTCCTTGAAAGAACCCATCGTTGTGGTGGCGTTGATCTTTGACCCCGTGTAGGTCAGACAAAATTAAACACATTCTTCAATGTTCTGGATTTCCTTCAGGGTTTGGGGGAGTGTGCGTTGTTCACTCTTCTGCAGCGAAAGCCCATCCAAGAGTGGCGCGCTCTTGGGGAGATATTGGCAGTCTCGGACATCACTCACAGGGCTTGGGTTCAGCTTCTGCTGTTTTCCATATTAATCCATTACTGCCCACTGCTTCAGAACTGAGATGTGTGTTGAACACAAGGAAATCACGTGGTCAGCCAGATGATGTCATCATGCCCCGCCCAACTTCTTGTAGTAACAACCATAAGAGGCAAATGAGGTCTCCTATTACTCCCTTGCTCCACAAATGTTCAGGAGGCCACAGAGGTCCCCTGAACCACGTGTTGGGACCCACCCAGCCCTTTTGGAATCTTTCTGACCTTACAAAGCCCAGATGCTCTGAAGATATCTCTGACTCAGTCATTCAAGTCGGGGTCTGCGCCAGAACATGGCTTGTTCTATCATCCACAGCTGCACAACTTAGAACCACATGCAGGTCTTCATCTGAATCCTCTGCTTTAGTTTGTGTAGCACACCTAAGACAAGAACAGTACTTATGGTTAGTACAGGATAATCATCGCACATCTGAGATGAACTATTGATTTTATAGTCAGTATTATCATGGCAAGGCTGTAATCCTGGGACTATCCTTGCAGCTCTACTTTTTGAAATAGAAATAGCTGAAATATTAAAATATAATATGATATAAATATATATATAATATAAAATAAAATCTAAAATAGCTCTACTTTTGGTAATAGCTCTAGCGGTTCTGGTTTCAACAACATTGAGAAATGGATCCAAGGTTTTCTAGTTTGGGCGGTTGTTTCTCATTTTTACATTTAAATGAAGTTCACGGTCCTTCACTTGCTTTCAGATGACCAAATCACCTTACAGGGAGGAGTGGTGTCATTTTAAAATATGAATTTGTTTCCTATACATATGTCACAGGAATGATGAGATACTAAAAAAGTGATACAGTTCTTTTAATTGCTAGGATGATAGAGGATTCAGGTGAAACTGAGGCGATAGTAAAATATTATATCTGTAACCAAAATGGTGACAATATGAAACCATACCCCTTTGGTCAGTTCCTTGCTGTTCACCTCTTCAGATATAGAATAAAGTCTCTTGAACTCACTTTATTCTGCCACTGAAGTTCAGAAAGAACTGTTTACAGGAGAGGATTTATACCAAATCTCTAAGAAACTAACCTCCCTTGACTCCTTTAGAAATCTTAAAGAATCCAATTTATTTGCCTCGTACATCAGAGTAAGATGTACTAAGTTTGACCAGTAACATTGCTGTGGAACTTTCGACTATAAATGATTCTATGATCATGAGAAGTTACAGTTTTTTCCCACTTAAAAATATGAAAGCAATACTTCCGTTGGATATGAAATTTATATACATATATGTGTACATATATATGTTATATGTGTCTAGATGAATGGATAGATGATTGCTTGACTGATAGATGGATAGAGATAGATAAAATGTTAATGTAAGTTACCACCATATATATGTCTATGTACAATATTCATGCACAGACATGCACAAATGTGGTGGCATGTATTTTCATTTGCATTGCCTACAAAACTAACTTGAGTTCAGATGAATCTTTCTTTGCCATGTCTTCAGAAAATAAGCTCTTAGGCCATACATATCCTTTAACAATACATTAATTGACATTTTTCTTTCTTAGAGAGATATTTTTTCTTTTCCTAGGGCCACAGACTCACAATTTTGCAAGAAAATGCAATATAGCAAAAGGGGAAAGATGTTTTGGAGTAAGATCCCATTATTTGAACAAAGTAAATAAACATTTTACTACTTGAAAAAAAATTCCTAAATGCATTTTGGAATTCAGTTTTTCTTATTGGACCTCACTTTTAAAAGCAGAAGTTAGAGAAGTTGCTTTTCTTCTTTTTCCTATTGTTTAATGTGTGTGTGTGTGTGTGTGTGTGTGTGTGTGTGTGTGTGTGCGCAAGAAAGCATTTAAATGTGCATGCCCATGGAGGCCTAGGAATCACCCTGGATTACCCTATTTCCTTATTGCTTTGCTCTGGGGTTCTCGGCTTCTGCCTTCCAGGGCAGGAATTGCGGATTGCTGCCAAATCTGCCCAGCATTTCTACATGGGATCTGGGGATCCAAACTCACGAGCCTTTGATTTGTGAGGCCTAGGCTTTAACCCTTGAGCCATCTCCCCAGCCCAGATCTTTCTCAGGTGCCATGCCTCACATTCTGTTTTCTTTTGCTCTTTAGCATCCCATTGTCCAAATAACACTTGCTTTCAGAAACTTTGTTTCAGAACAACGCTAAATTCCCATGTCTCCTTTCTCTGTTTTCACTGTAAAGACCCGGCTCTTCTCATTTGAACTCTAAAAATATATACCAATGAATTTTTAGCACCTCTTGGCCTTTAAGATTAAGTGTAATTTTTCTCATTTTCACGTGTACATGGGTTTGGGGGCGTGTACTTGTGTGTCTCCATGTATGCATGTGTTGAGGGAAGACCTCTCGGAAAAAAAATGTTTTTTTAAAAAAAGCAGCAGCAGCATTGCCTTTTCCTAAAGGAGGAGATGGGATCTGGATGTGGTTTAGAGAAAACTTTATTAGTTGATTTTTGTCTTCATGCTTTCCTCCGTGTGTGGCTGAAATCCCCTCCCCTCCCCCAATCGTATGTTACTGCTCACAGTCCATTGGACAAAAGGCTTCTAAAGCTGTCTGGCCCTCTCAGCCCATCTTCTCGCAATCTTCTCTGTCTGTCAAGGGCTTAACTTTTATTTCTCACAGACCTTCAAGTGTTTTCGCCAGCCCCACTCAAACTATAAAAGTCACAGGCCCATTCTGCTGGGGCCCGCTCTCATACGGGCTTCCTTTAAGGCTCCCAGATGGAAACATTTGCCCTGTCAGTATGTCTAGACCTGGCATATCCGCTTCTGAAACCATCCATTAGGAAGACGGGCCGCGGCCGCATGCTCGCTCCCCTTCCTGAATATCTGGGGTTTCATCCCTTAGGCGAAGTGGTCCCTTAAACTCACAGTGCCTGCCACACAGCTCTTGGTCATTCCTCAAACACATCTGGAAGATGCCAAGATTCGCAAGAGTATAAATTGTGTCAAGTGAGTTCAAGGCTCAGGAGCAGGTCCATTGTATACATTGTCTCATTTGTTTGCCCGTGGGCCTATGGGGCTTTGGAAGCAAATTGGTGCTGCAGCGACTTTCACTTAATTTGCTCAGTGGTTAAATTGATCTATCTCTTTTATTTGATCGGATCTCCAGGAACCAAATCATTTGCATTGATTTATTGATTGGTGCCGTGTTTTCACCATTAGTTTTGATCACTTTCAGCTGTTAATATTGGATAATTCAATCAGGATTGATTGGCCTTACCCGGGAAGACTGCAAGTTAATCAGGGCAGACACAGAAGTGGGGCGTAGGTAATCTAACCTTGGTTTGACTAGTATGTTCTTAAAGCTTCTCTCTCTCTCTCTCTCTGTCTCTCTCTCTCTCTCTCTCTCTCTCTCTCTCCCCCTAGATGGGATTTTTTTTGAGATTTCAGTTTCATAATTTTCATAGTGTGCTGAGAGGCAAGGCTGCTTTATTTTCCTTTTTAATAAAACGACATCTAGAAATTAAGCAAGCATTCAGAAAGACAAGCGTGATTGTCACAATGAACTCATTTGGACTAAATGACTAAATGCATTTTCAATTACCCGTTTTGTACCAATAACCGCCTAATCTGCGCATGGATGCTTGAAGGCACAACCTGGGCTCACCTCTTTCTAAATTTGGCCCTCGCTGCTCCCCGACATGTGTCCTGACAGTCAGATTTGCAGAAATTCGAGCGGCCAATATGACGGAGATAAGAGCAACAGAGGTGATTTGGAGAAGTGGAAACCACCTGATTTGCATTCGAATGATTTCTTCTGTACCCTGGCTCAGTTTGGAAAAATTCTCCATACATTCATTTTTTGATGCTCCTCTTGATGGCTGCTTTTCACTTATTTAAAAAAAGGGGCGCCCCACCCCTTCATCCCAGAGAATCATTCCCTCCTCTGACAGGCCTGTTGTTAGAGAGCTGCTGCCATTACATTATTATTTTATTTATTTTTTTTGGTCTGGCCCAGAGTTGAGGACAGATGGCCATCTCCGAACAGCCATCAGTGCGACTTTATGAAGCATCCAGCTAGGGTGTGCTGACGAGCGCGGTGGCCAGTTCTGCAGCCCCCTCCCCCCTGCTCCCTGGAAGCGCTCACCCCGCCGCTGCCATATTCTGCCTTGGCTGTGCTTTGCTGGCCCCATGGTCTTCCACTTGTCGCCAAGACAGCCCGCTATCACAGCACCAGTTCTGCCTCCATGAGGGGCGGCAGGCTGCAGGCACTGTGGTCTTCACAGCACCCGGGATCTGTCTCTTTGCCTTTGTCACAAGTCCCATCTTTTGGGGGAGATCCGGAATCCCCAAATTTCTAGAACCTTCTGCGATCCAGATAGACATGTTGAATTCCCACCTGCGCTGCGATTTCAGATGCATTCCCTCTCCACATCCATGGATTTCCTCACATTAGCAGAGACAGAGAGCCAAGAATAGACCTTTTGTGTTTACAAACTTTCATCTGGCTGTTGCAAAACACCACTCCCCATATCCTACTTGTAGTGACAGGGGCAGAGAGATAGTAATCCCAGAACTCAACTATCAATCACCGGAAATGAGGGGAGAATTCACTCTAGCATCTTCTGATCCCCTAGAGGTGATGGTCCCTCAATGCTGCCTGCAATGAGTTGCTTCCAGACACTTGGAGAAGACAGATAGGCAGGCTGTCCTTGATCGGGATTGCTAAGGCAAGCGGCTTCACAGCCAAGCGTGTATTTTTAGAGGAATTCACATTTGTATCTTTTATTGTTATATTTGCAACGAATCTACAGCTCAGAACCGGCTGTGCCCTGCAGCTATGAAGGAGAAAGCACCCTGATTGGAGAGGGGAGAGCGGGGCTCTATAAAAGCCCGAGATGGGGCCGATGAGATGAATGGCTCTTAAAAGCAACAGCAACTTCTCCGGGCCTTAACCGGGAGTGAAAGGCAGGAGAAAGGAGTCCCTTTGTAAAGCCGTGAAATTTCAAACTGCCTAAAATAGAGGTCCCATTCATTGATAACTTCATTCAGTGGGTACAGGAGACACTCGCCTGGCAGGAACTGCTTGCTTAGGGGTGGGGACGTTTACAGAAGTGCGACCTCCTCTGTTCCTCTTTTCTGGGGGATGCGGGGCAAGGGGGTTTTGTCTGCTTCTTCCCTTCAGGGAGCCGCTCCACTGAGCGGGCTGAGACCATCTTCTCTGGAAATCCTACTCCCCCATGGTTTCCTGTTTTGCTTCACCAAACCCTAGTTTTATAATTGACGGGCCCACATCGCTGGGCACATCTGCTAAGCTCGCTGTGGCCTTCCAGACATAGGCAAGGCGACTAAGGCGACTGTGGTATCATTAAATATCAGCAGTGCCGGGAGATGGCTTTGAGTTTAGAAGGGTGAAAGGTCGCAGCGAAGGAAAATGGAACAGTATATTTGCTGTGAGACAGGCATCCGGGACCTCGCTCCTGCACTCAGTTATAATTCATGATTGTTCTGGTGGGGAGTCCTTTTCCTCTGTGGAGTTAATGTGTCTCCACTGAAGCCTGCTGGGAGCACCCTGGGGTCCCTCCCCCACCATCTGCACCCTAGGTCCCCCCACCACCATCTGTATGCTCACTTCCAACTCTTTCTCTCTCTCTTTCTCTCTCTCTCTCTCTCTCTGTCGCCTTCTCCTGAGATCTCACTGTGTTAATACTGTCAGATTGCTACTGATTTCTGAAGGCAGGTCTGCAAAGCAAGGTCATCGTGTAACTAAGGGAAGAACCGGAAGGAAGGTATTTCAGAGAGCTGCTTGCGACTGTCCAGATTACTAAAAACAGCGCCCCTTGCTGACTCGGGGACCCAGGATGCCCCACCATCGATCATCATCCTGCAGTAGAGTCAACCCATGTTGGTTCTGTTCCCAAACCGCTTTCAGTGTTGGGGCCCTGAAACCTGATTGTGTAGGTGGCCCTAGAACTGTTTCCTGCTCTGACCACTTGACTTGGACTTGGGTCCTCTGGAAGCATGAGGACCAACTGAGCCCCCACACACACACACCCGGCCCCGGAGACCCGTGCACATGCATGCACAGCCTGTGTGGAATAGTGTAACTCACTCTGAAGACCAGGGCAGGTTACCCCACTCAGGACCAGACCTCAGCTCAGTCAGGCGTCATGAACAGGGCAGATCTTACCTAAATAGCTGCGGCCATGTGAGTAGCTGAAGCCACGTCCCCAGTGCCCAGAACAGAGGAGGTGCCGGTCCCAGCAGCCGCTAGCCGGAAGACATACAACCCGTTCTGTGTGTCCCAAGCTTTCTGCAGGGAGCCCAGAAAGACGTGGGACAGGAGGGTGGGCAGCATATATTCAGTGCAGCGACCCCACATGAATCAGCAAGGTTTGGTAGTGTGTACCCTTCGTGTGGATGGCTGCGTGTCCTCCCCCCATTAAAGATAGACCGATCCAGCTCTGCAAAACCAGCAAACGAACTGGACAGTCAGGACGCCGTAGGGAACCTACTATGGTCCAGACTCCACAATGGCCTTTGGATGCTCAGACCCGAGCTAATTCCAAAGAGGCTCTGGAAAGGCCAGGCGGGGTGAGGGGGTCACCGAGGGAGACAGCAGCCTCCACGGGCCAGGCACAGCCTCGTGTGTGGTTGTCCGTGGCCCTGGCATGCGACCACCACCTCCATCACCCACCCCCAGGAAAAAGTAGGGCGAGAGCGGCCGCGCGGTGCCATGCAGGTTTTTCCTGGGTGAAAGATCACTGCGAGACGACAC
This sequence comes from Typhlomys cinereus, assembly GCA_023101885.1. Taxonomy (NCBI): domain Eukaryota; kingdom Metazoa; phylum Chordata; class Mammalia; order Rodentia; family Platacanthomyidae; genus Typhlomys; species Typhlomys cinereus. Next base: position 665,529 of record JALPQD010000333.1, read on the forward strand.
AGATGAGCAGTCAGCCTGAAGCCCGGGTTGGTATTTTATTAATTTTGCACCAAGATAAATCCTGAAATTCTGACAAACTCCATGACAGGTGAAATTCCTTCTTGCAGAATGTGCTCAGCGAGAAGCTGCTCATTTCGTTCTGTTCTCGGGCAGGCAACAGGAGGGCAGCTTTATAATCAGCCCTCAAAGGACCCCCAGCCGCCCCAGAGTCTCGGACTGATTGAATAACTCCTGGGCCTCTTCCCCTAGGCCTCCATCAGCGGGGGTCCCGGGGAAAGCAATCTCCCGCAGACTGGCACTGAAGTGAGCTTTAAACCGCCATTTTCTGCTCTCCAGAGGAGCCGCGAGTACTAAAAGATAGATGGACTGCAGATATTTTATGAGAAACTGTCAGAAGAAGAGCAGAGTAAATGTTTTTTCCCCTTCTTCTTTGAGTCCCACACTACATCACTGTGGAATGTCTCCCAGAATCTTTTACATTTAGAGGAAGAAATTAATTGGCTGCTAACCTTCTCTTTCTTTCTCCCTTCCCTCCTCTTCCTTGTCTTCCTTCTGCATGGTGTTTCTTTCTTTCTTTTTTTTTTTTAATTCTTAAATATGCACGCAGAGGCCCTTTTGCTTAACCGCGCTTGCAGGAAATCAGTACCATTTGCAATGAAATATTTATAATGACAGAATGAAAAATTGAACTCATTTTCTGGACTGTAGTCGAACAGTCTACAACTTTGAGCTTTGCCTTGCTTCGCATCTCTCCTGCCTCCCTTTGCCTTCCGAGAAGTCCTGTCCAAAAACATACAGTGGGTGTGGACACTTACCCAGGCATGGGGGAGTCGCCTACCAAAGCACAGAGTCTGATTCCATGCTTAGAAGAGAGAAAGGAAGGCATTGGTGTATTGGTGCTGCTGGGGGTGGGAGGAGCTGATAGGTGAACTTCAAGGGAAAACAGGGAGAAGTTTCCCAGAGCAAGAGACGACAGACCTGTGCTTTGTACCCGAAATGGCCTCCCTGCGGCATGCCATCTTGCCTTGGGACAGATTTATAACAGAACTGACCTCCGTGTGTAAATACACAGTGCATACGCTAGTCCACCTCCTTTTGCCCGCAGTGTTGCCTGCGTAAGGCTTAAACCCCAAACTGCTTGCTTTCGAATGGGGGGTTGACATCTGTATTTTTTTTCTCAGACTAAAGAGCCAAAGGGTTTTGCTCAGACAATCCAGTGTTGTTATCCTGGGCTAGTCATACTCAGAAACACAAAAGAACAAAACACCATCGTTCTTCTTCCAGGACCTAAATACGTTGTAACAAGGCCCCTAGCAAGCCAATTCCAGTTCACGTAAGTTTGCAATCTACTCACTGGTGTAGAAACAGCCTGCTTCTTTCCTCTCCCTTGCCACGGGGCAGGAGGGATTTTACCCCCTCTCAGGGTCTCTCCCGGCTCAGCCCTCTGTGCTAACCTTGGATTCGTGCCTTATTTTTGGAACACTGGGCTTAATTAGTGAGTAGTGTTTTATTTTGGTGGCTTTTCACGAGTGAAAACAGCTTCTGGCAGATTCGAAGCGTGAATAAAAATAGCCCTAAATTGAGATCTTCAAGGTTTCTCGCCCTGAATTTGCTTCCCAAATTGTCAAGTGCCCAGGATCAATAATCCGTATTTTATTACGTAAGAAAACCTGTCTGTGATTGAATTGGCTCATTCACTCCAGCTGATTAGCCCTGCTTCATTCATGGAGAGGGAAAACAAACAAAAAAAAAAGAGCATCCAAACTTACCGTTCACTATATTACATTGTTTGGACGTTGAAGAGTTTTCTGCACTATTAAACAATCACGTGAGGATAATCAAGAATTCATCTCAGTATTTGTTTGCCGCGGGACTGTTATGACTCATAGCACATTGCATTTGGAGGTGATTAATGTGTCCTCTGGCCTGAGCATTCCTTTCCAACCTAGAATAAGGATCCCATGCAAAACTTCTGAATTATTCTCTTTTCTGAGTCTTGCAAGAGCTCTACCTCTTCTTCCTCGGAGGACTTATTCATTCATTTATTTCCTTTCTTATCCATGCATAGGTTACTATTTTCAAGGTTTGGGAATGACACAAGGAAGGAAAGCCGCCATTCACTCTAGGACTCTCTCTCAGGACACAGGCACTTGGACCAACTTGTGTGGCGCACAATTGCGCCAAGGTGCGCTGTTTTTATAGAGCCTTCTAAGATGTGTCTTGTCATTGCCTCGCCCCCAAAAAATGATTTTGAGAAATGTGCTGACAGTTCAGCATGAAATAATGTGTGCTCTGACACAAATAGCCTTGTAACTTGGGAATCTAGCCCGGAGTTATTTCACTGTAGTGTTTTCTTCGCGATTCTCTGATGTGGGAGAGAAAAAAGAAGTTTTCTCAAAAGTGTGTGTTTTAGGATATGCCAGTCATTCTCCCCCAGTGCGGTGCACAGAGGCAGAAGATACTGTTTCCACTTAACTCTTATCACTCCTTTCTGTTGTTGTTGTTGTTGTTTCAAAAGCAGGGTTAAGGTGGAGGGTTTTGTTGTTGTTTTTGAACATGAGTGTTTCCGCAACTTGGGTGAGTCTGAAATCTACACCCCCAGCAAGAGCAAATGGAGCTGTAATAACAGCGTGCACAGAGTCAGGCTCCTGGAAGATCCACAAGGACACATGGATGCTGCCAGAGGTATTTCTTCGTGTGACTCGGCTGCTAGTCCAGCCGTGTTGAATGCATCTCAGTGTTATTCAGCACAGTTTCACCATGCAGCTTTGTTTCTCTCTCTGTGCACACACCTCTCTGGGAATTATTCGCCTCCTTCCTGTCCAGCTCTTTCTGCATCGTGGCTGGTTTGCATTTGTGTTTGAAGTGCCAGGCGGTTTAATGAAGTTATTCTTTTATAAATTTTGCAACACTGAAGCAAGCACGAGGGCTTTAAATTAGAATAAGTGCCACTTCTGTGTGGCAGATTCCTTTGAGGACTGATTAGAATGAGCCCTCCCGTTGCCTGGCCCTTTATGCCTGGCGGTGGGGCTGTGTGCGCTTGTTTACCGCTCACCTTTGAATTCGCCCGAGTCACACCACTCGCGCCTCCTGGCTCTCTGCGTACGGAGACTGTCATTCTTCCAGGATCATGTTAAATACTTCATGTTGAAGAGTTATTTTTTTAATTATATCGCTTTATTGTAATGAATTCAAATTAACTTGGAGGAGCCAATTGTGTCAGGATGGGAGGGTCATAGATGACTCTCACCATAGCTACAGCACAGCTCCGAGTGTTGGGATGGAGGAGCTGTCTCTCTGGAAGCTCCGGGTGCCCAGGAGGGGTGAGGAAATTGCCCCCACAGAGACCTAGAAGCAAAGCAAGAGAAGGGGCCGTGGAAGTGGGAAGATGGTAGGAGTCTGGCTTTTGGGACGCTAAAGCAGATGCTAGCTTTTCTGGATGGGAGTGGGCTGGAGAGGGCAGCATGATCATTTTAAGACCCAGAAGGTTCTAAGAGAGAGTGGTTAAGACAAGCTTCCGGACCAATGAGATGGCTCAGTGCTCCATGTGCCTGGCGGCCTGAGTTTCATCTCCAGAGCACACATGGTGCAAGGACAGAACCAACTCCTATTTCGTCCTCCGACCTTTACATATACGTGCGCGCGCACTCTCTCTCTCTCTCTTTCTCCCTTGATATGGTCCATACTTAACACAGTTTAATGATCTCAATCTGAATGTTGCCTCTTATAGTTTAATTTACATGTAGATATACATAAATATACATATATATTTATAAGTAGATATGCAAAGGTATCACACACACACACACACACACACATACACACACACACAACAAATGGCCTAGTGACAAGCATATGTCTGCTCATTCTGGAAAGAGGTATTTTCTCTTATCCTTGAAGAATAACACCATGTTTGACTTACTCTTAGAATAGATTGAACTCTTAAGACAGTCCTAGACAGCGTGGCAATGCTGTGCATTGCAAGAAATTTGGACTAGGGAGGTGAACTTGCTGCACAAACATGAGGACCTGGGTCTACATTCCCTGCATTCATGGAAAAGCTAGACATGACTCAGTGTACCTGTAACACACACACACACCAGCAACACTGGGGGAAAAGGAAAGACAGGAGGACCCATGTGGCTCACTGGGGAGCCAGCTTAGCTGAAAATGGCGAGTCCCAAGTTCAGGGAGAGACCATATCTCAAGGGACTAAGGTAGAGAGCAACAGAGACGGACATGTGACATCCTCTTCTGGCCTTTGCATTTGCTGCCCTGGGCACGTGCACTTGCACATGCGCATGCACGGGCAGGCATGCACCATACACAGATACATCAGAGATGGATGCAGACACATCTAGCAAGGGTAGAAGCATTGCTCACTGGGCACAGCAGCATCTATCTGCTGACCCGATGCTCTGAGCTTAACCCCCAGTGCCCACATGGCAGAAGGAAAAAACTGACTTCCAAAAGTTGTCGTCTGACCTCCACATCCATTCCGTGGCACATGGTGTTCTCTCTCTCTCTCTCTCTCTCTCTCTCTCTCTCTCTTCTCCCCACCTTCCTCCCTCTCTTCTTCCTTTCCCTTTCTTCTTTCTCTTATATAAATTAATCATTGGTTGCATGTGCATGAAATAATATACTTCGAGCAAGGAGAGCTTCTTTTGACTCCCCCTCCAAGTCCAATGAAGTCTTTTTCGTAATCATTGGAATTCTGGCAAAGAGAATCCTGTCCATAGCCAGTCCAAAGGCAGGAGGAGTCACAGCTTTCCCGGCAAAGGTCACCCTTTGAATGTAAATTACAAATGCCCTGTGCTTCTCCCATTCTAATCAGATGACCTTTGAGTCTGGTGGACCAGAGTTGAAATCCTAAGGCTGCCAGTCAGTTTTGAAATCAATGGCCTGCCTGGGCATCCATCAGCCCCTAACTAAATTGCAGTGGGTATTTCTTGCATGGAATTCTCACAAGCAATGCAGGTGGAACAGTGATACTTGATTGTAAGGTTCTGAACCAAGCCATGCGACTGTGGTTATTTCACTATGTCCACTTGAGATGGAGGGAGGAAGGGAGGAAGGCAGGGAGGGAGGGAGAGAGGGAGGAAGGAAGGAAGGAGGGAAGAAGGGAGGAAGGAAGGGGAGGAAGGAAGGAAGGAAGGAAGGAAGGAAGGAAGGAAGGAAGGAAGGAAGGAAGGAAGGAAGGAAGGAAGGAAGGAAGGAAGGAAGAATTCAGAATCTCAAAGATATGGAAGAAAACAGGCTATTTCTGAGCAATTGTCAATTTAAGCCCCCATTATTTGCCACCAATTACTACACAAGACTGTTAAATATTTAACAGAAGTGTGTTTAATTGTATTTGACTGGGAAAGGAACGTCTGAATATGGCTTCAGCATCCAGAGCCCATGGCGTGCAGCCTGGCAGAGAGGAAATTTGTATTCGCCCAAGATGAACACATTAGCAACGTCAGACAAGCCCCCCCTTCTTTCCACGGATTTATTTATCTTTGAGATATCTAAAATTAAAGCACGGAGAAGGAGCACCGTTCATGGATGTAAAATTGGAAAGAGGTCATTCTTACCCTTGTTTACAGATGTTCCCGTTTAGAAAGCACCAGTGTGATAAATTAAACATTGCAGGGGAGGAAGAAAATGAAGCTTAGCAACAACTGGCACAGGACACATCTGTCCATGAGTCAGTACCTTTAACCCCTGAATGTCTTATTAAACAATACTGCCTATCAAAGTCTTCCATCTCCAGTACACCAAGATCCTGAATTCCAGAATGGAAACCCACCCTTTGTCCCCCAGCCCCTCCTTCTGCTTCGTGTAGTAGGATTGAAATGTATTGTTGGCTCCTTGCAGGTAAACAGGTACCTCGCTCTGTCATTCTCTTAAAAAAAAAAAGCTTTGTGTTTTTAATATATTTCTCAGTGATTCCCGTGGCAGTTTTGCTTTTTTGAACCTGTTTTTCCAATTCAAGACTTTTTGTGAATGACTGAGATTACAGGCACACACTACCATGCCCGTTACCTGAGTTCTTAGGCTCCCAGTTACATCCTTAGCGCACTGAGCCATCTCTCCCACCTTCCAAAGAGGGACATTCCCAAGTCTGTTCAGGATAGAAATCGATCGACATTGCTTGCAACTGAAATTTTGCTGTGTAAAGTTCTTCGTGGTAAATGGAATTGCCCTTATGTTAGCTTCTCCCATCCATGACCCAACAATAGAATTTGCCCTTTGGAAATGATAGACCAAGGGACCTGTTTTTGTTTCTCTGTAATGTTTAATTGTCAAAATACTAGGCATTGCTCTACATTCACAACTTGGAAATGGTTGCATTATTTACATAATTATTTCCATAATGAGTCTCAGCTCAAGCTTCTGAAGACTCATATTAAACTAGGGTTCAGCTAATGAGCTTGGTGCCCTTGCTATTCAGTGCAAAGCACCACAAAATCTTCCAGATTCCTGAATACGGTAGTTAAAAAAAAAAAAAAAAGCAAAGGGCTGGAGATATGGCTCATGGATTAAGCCTCTGACTCAAAATCAGAAATAACTGAGTTTGGATCCCAGATCCCATATAAAAACCCCAGGCTGAAATGGCCACGGCCTGCACTTCTGACTATGGAAGGCAGAGCCTGGGAAACTCCAAGGCAAAGCATAGATGAGGAAGCACAATCCAGGGTGATTCCCAAAGTCACCCTTGGGCCTGCACAGGCACACACAGACGCACACCATACACACACCAAGCAAAATGTAAGTTGGGTGCAGTGATTCATGCTATAATCCCAACCCTCCTGAAAGGTGGAAACAGAGGATCCATAGTTTAAGCTCATCATAATTACGTAGCAAGTTTGAGATCAGCCTGGGCTATATGGGCCTCATCTAAATGCATACATATATGTATATATGTATGCATACATACATTCATATGCATACATTCATATATACTTATATGCAGTCACATATGTATGTATGGTGAATGGAGTTCTTTTCCTCTGACTCCTCTCCTATCCACCTAGCCGGGCAGATCTTCAGCCCCACCAAGCGCTGTGCCCTCCAACTGTCTATCCTCTGCCAATGAAACTGCCCCTCTCTGTTTTATCGTGTTCTTCGTCCTTCTTATGCCCTCCTCGCTCTATTTCTTCAGCTGGAGGCAGGTATAGATGCTCTGAAAAGCCGCCTCATAGCCCCTGGCAGAGGCAGGGGGTCCCGCTCTGTGACCCTCTGCACCCTGTGTCTCTCAGAACACGACATAGGCTGTTCCATTTATTATGTTTGGGGGGTGTGTGTGTGTGTATGTGTGTGTGTGTAAGAGAGACACACAGAGGGAGATGAGTTATGTAAGAATACATGTGCCATAAGTACAGAGGTCACAGTACAACTCTGTGGAGTTTGTTCTCCCTGTTCACCTTCATGTGGGTTCCGAGAATCGATCTCTTAGTCAAACTTGCGTGGCAAGTGCCTTCACCCACTGAGCCATCTTGCCAGCTCCTGTACCTTGGTTTCTATTCTGCATTACATGTGGATACAATAATTCCTCCCAAGACATCTAGACCAGCAAATTCACGTAGTGACAATGACATTCTTTCCAAGTTAATTGATTTCACACCTAAACATTAGCTTGCAGAGTTTCGTATTTGAGCCCCACTATGTGTTGGTGGCAGATATCCTGTCTGTCACACTGTTGGCTTACTTGTCTCTGTGGGGCTCGATCGTTGTTCAGAGGTGGCACATGTGTGACAGGCTAAGAAAAATGCTGAATTCCTTCAAAGATTGGTTCCCTTCCCCCAAAATTCTATTTATTACATATCCCAAATGTACCTTTGTACAATTTCTGGGCAATTACCCACATTCACCCTAGAACACTATTTTTAAACACCAGTCACTGTAGCCTCATGTGATAAGTATGTGTATTCGTGTGATTGGTATATATCATAGGGCAGATATATGAGTGATTGATAAATATTTCATAAGATCAATTATGTACCATGTGATGTATATATTGTATACATCTCACATATGTGTGATACTATATACATATCATACTTACATCCCTCTGTAATGGGACCTTTTGTTCTCTGAATGGGAGAAACATGTCTAAAGACTATAGAATAGCTAACAGCAGCTCCAGCTTTAGCACAGTTAGCAAATCAGTTACATGTCTTCCCCACCCACCTGTGTCTACACCTAACCTCCAGCTTTATCATATCACAGTAAACCTGTCCATTTCAAGACAAGCGAGTAACAAGAACTTCTAATCATAGCTGTTCAACACAATGCAGCCACGCATGTCCATCCTGCACAAAACCATAAAGTTTCTTAATATTAGGATTTTTGTAATTGTTTTAATGTGTGACACCGTTCTCAAGCAGAAGCACAAGCTGACAACCTCTGGTCATCTGCCCCTAGACTAGCGGTGCTACAGTTCACCCCATAGACCAATTTCCCTGGTAGAAGCTTCACATTCTGTAAATGCTAGACCATCCTTTTTCCAAACTTTCATTTATTCATGCACACATGTTCTCCAGGCAATATAAGGCACTCTTCTTCAACTGAGAGCAATTCAGCCCACCAGGGGATATGCGTGATGTCTGGGGACACATCTGTCTGTCACACTGAGGAGGTGCCACAAACATGTTGTCGGAGGAGATCGGGGAGGTTGATAAACCTCCTGAGATGCCCTGGACAACCAAGGACCCCCAATGTGAGTGGCGCTGAGTCAAGGGCCCCACAGTGAGCCAAGCCCTCTTGGCCTTCTGGAACCATCTGTGTCTGCAAGAATCACTCTGAAACCCAGCACGTGAGTTGCCTGCTTCTTCCAAGTACTGGAAATGGTTTCTGAACTGCCTGTGGGTTGTTTCAGATGAAATGCAGGAACTTCATACAAGGGCTTCATGGTCACACCTCTGAACACAAAGCTCATGAATTTGCCAAAACCCACAAACTGCAGGGTTCTCTTAGATCACCTCTGCTGGGCTTGCAACATTAATATCCATCAAAAAACCAAAATGTCCTTCAGTAACATTTATGAGAACATAAACCCTCTTCCTATGGAAGGTGTGATGGAAATTTTAAAGCCAGAATTCTTTAAAACTGGCCAGGAGTGTGCAGTTTATAAACCAGTTCTCCTGCTAGGCGGCGAGTAGCCCAGTTGCCCTTCCTGTCAGTCATAGCGGGTGATGCTTTGGTGGTTGCAGGTGAGACCATTGCTCCTTTGTTTTAATGTAGCTGAGAGTTCTGAGAGCACCGCCCTGCACAGGCTTTGATGCCACAGGGGTAAAGTGCCAAGTGCAGAAAAAAAATGCCTCAGTGCCTCCGGGAGTTCATGGGGTGGTGTTACCGCAGGAGAAATAAAGAGGGGAACATGAGCACGAATGCCACCCACGTGGCCTTAGAGATGGGCATGAGCTCGCTGGGACACATTCACATGCCCTGCACTTGACCTTTCAGGACAGCCATGCTTGCACGCAGCCCTCCAGGGTAGAAACCACCAGTCGGCTTCACTGGATGTGTGTGTGTGTATGTGTGTGTGTGCATGTGTGAGTGTGTGTGTGCAAATGTGTGTAAGCATGTATATGAGTGTATTGTGTATGCATGTACATCTGTATATGTATGTGTGTATTATATATGCATGTGTGTATAGCTGTATTTATATAGGTGTGTTTATATATGCAATGTGTGTTTGTATGTGTGCATATATGTAGATATGTATAGATGTGTTTATATGTGTGGAATTTGTGTGTGTGGATATGTACATGTGTGTATTTATGTATGTGTGTATATGTATGTGCATATGTATGAATGTGTGTACACATGTAAGCATGCTTATGTGCATTGTGTATGTATGTATGATTATATATGTTGTATGTATGTGTATGTATGTTGATATGTGTATGTGAATATATATGTTATGTGTGTGCGTATGTGTGTATTGGTATATGCTCTGTGTGTGCCTGTGTTTTGGTGTATATGTATGTGTGTGATGTGTATGCGTTTATATATATGGTGTACAGGTATGTGTCTATGTGTGTGTTTGTGTTCAAAAAAGCATTTTGGGAAAATAAAACGTTTTTGTAAATATTCATTGGACGTAGCATGTCTCATAAGCCTGCACACAACTGCATACATATTTATGGTTATCAGGTACATCTATGAACATACACTTGTGCAGGCTTTTTCCTGACAGGAAGCCTGCAGGGGAAACTTAGGGGGCAGTGAAGACTTTGGGGTGGTAAAATGGGGAATAAATAGAATGTGGGGTGATTCTGGTCTTCCATGCAGTTTTTGAGCATTCCTAATGCCAATTCCAGAGCTCTGAAGACTGGCTTTAAACTTACTTGAAATTATTGAGAACTTCTGTCACTATGTGGACATAGAAATGTTAATATATTAACATCTCTATCCTGGTGACCTTACTAAGATGCTTAAAGATCACCTTTTGCCTTTTCCTCGGTCATATAGGGAAAATACCCGGGAACATGAGGTGCACATATTTTCAGATCCATTTTACTAGCATGGAAGAAGTTGGGAATGAAAATGAGAGAAGGTGGAAATGTAAAAATCTTGATTAGAAAGTATAATTTAATAGAACATGTATTGACCCGAATGTATTGATTAATGTAGAAGATATAGTACTTATATTGATTCAAACCAGAGATTTAGTACTAAAAGCTCTAAGCCAAAAAAGCTGTTGTGGAGTGCTACATAAGTCGGTTGAATGCCGTCCTTGAGAAAACCTTCACAAAGAGATTCTTCCAGAGTCTGAGGGCTAGGTAGAATGCGGTGTATGTCAGCCTGATCCCGGAGGGTTTTATTTTGTACTCTAATAGCTGTTACAAGCCCACATTATATCCAAGGAGTAATTTTCCTTAGGGGTGCCCGTTCTCTTTGTGTCAATATTCTAGCATTTTAAGTCACGTACAGTATATGCTTCTGGGAACAGAAGCTGGCCAGACTCATAATGACCCGCATTCATTAATAAAGGCAGAGGCTTCTGTGTCCCCCCCATCGCCCACTGCAGGGAGGCCTCTTTGGCCTTCAGGGACCTGCACAGACACATTTAAAGCGAGCTTGATTTCCAGTGGACAGGAGATGAAATGTAAGACTTCCAGTCATTTCCTAAGTCGGCTCTGTGCCGGAGCGTAGGCATGACCTTCTAGGTGAGACAAGAAAGCAGGTCAAAAGACTTATTATCCAGCCTGTTGGAACCCAATTGCTTTTGTTTAAAAAAAAAAAAAAGAAGAAGAAACAAAGAAAAATAAAAATAAGAAATGACCAAAGTAGGGTTGCATAGAGGTTGACAGTCATGTATGTGGGCTTCGCTTGCTGCCTGAAAAGAAAGCTCAGAACAAATGTGGACTGGAATATGTTTCTACAAAAAAAAAAAGAGCATACTGATTAGCCCTTGTGTTTACAGATGAGCGTCCAAGCCGAGTGATAAAAGGAAGGGTAATATAATTAGTTAATCAGTGATGATTGATGACGGATGTTTGTGTCTTCAACTAAAGAAAAACAACAGGCGGCCACAGCGTCGTTACCATCTGTTGAAAGGAACAGCCACAGTTACTGCATGTAGTTCTCCATCTCCTCCCTCTTCTCGCGCAAGGGTCTGGGGCTTCCATTGGTCAGAAATCATCTTGTGTAAATGAAATAGAATCTCGATTTACCTGGTGACGCCCTGAAGATTCCTGTTGTCCCCTCTTCCTCCCTTCTTTCTTTCCTTCTCTACCTTTGGAAAATAGTATCCTGGCTTTTTTTTTTTTCCTTAGGTGTCAGGACTTGTCAGAATTCATTTGAAAGAAATGGCTATAAATAGACACCTCACGGCTTAAAAAAAAAAAAGATCAACATCTTGGAATCAATAGATTCTACAACACTCCTATTCAGAGGCGCGTTTTCTTCCTATTTGCCACTAAATATTTTCTTGGGGTTCACAAAGCATGGGTGAGAGATGAAGGTCTTTGCCAAAGAGGTGGGATAGTCAGGGCTATCTGTGAACACAACTTCCAGGGGCAGAAATTTGATTCTTCAACCCCAGGAAAGGTAGACAAAAGTCTTCCATTAGGCTCGCCTCCAAATCTCAATTTCCTCTCTGTTCTGGGTGCAAAAACTCACATTCCCATAAAGATTTTAGGAAAAAAATTGGATCACACAAAAATAGCAAGGAGAAGAGTTTCTAAGGATGGTTGGGGTTTTTTTTAACTTATTTAAAAAATATTTTCCTTGGACTGCATTTAAAATAGGATTAAACTGTTTGACCAGCAAATGTGGTCAGCGCTCAGAAAGAAGTAGGCTGAATTAATCATTTGTTAACATGCCAAGCCCCAAAATGAGAATTCCAGTCTTGTAAAGTGGAAGGCATCTCATATTCAAAAAGAAACGCATAGTGCTAGAAGGAAATTTTGAAGGCCATGTCTGTTTATTCGCTTCTGAGTTTAATTTCACATTTGCAGAAGGGAGGGGGGGCGGTGGAGAACATACCCGTTCCTTTCAAACTGGGCTCTGTACAGTAAGGAAAGTGTTTCCGAAGGCGGCTGTTAAACTTTCATACCTAGATGGATCTTCTTTTAAGCTTTAAGGTATGTTGTGGATTTGATTTTTTTTTAAACACAAACCCCCCTCGTGTAAAACAACTGTTCATAACTGGGATTAATGGTTTTCAATTTTCAGTTACTTAGACATGGGGTCTCCAGGAGATGGCTTTTTGCAGAGTAGAATACGGCTCTCTGTGGGATTGCCCAAGTTTCCTTCTCTTGTACTTCCTTGCCTGTCATCGCCCCCCCACCTCCACCAATGTTGCGGTGATGTTCTCCACGATTATGTAAAACACTTTGCCTTCATTGGAACAGATATTTTTTTCTCATAACCTGTCATTGCATTAAAGTACTTTGGGGACTGTGAATTGCTGTGTAAAATTGGTGAGATTACCCACTGCTTTGTTCTAGTGGAGTGGTTTCCTCCGGACCTAAAGAGCTGAAAAACTCCTGCATGGGAGCCGTTGCGTGAAGAGGCTGACAATGGTGTGGCTGCCTTCTGCTGGTCTGGGGGGGGGGGCAGGAGGGGCGTGGTTCCCGGGCTGGCTCCGAGATTTGATCCCTAGGCTGGACAAGTCCCATCCGTGTCTCCGAAGCCTCCCCGCTCTTTGCTGGGTGCCTCTACTGTCTGGTTTATTTTTCCATTGCATCTTAGCACCTGCTCCAAAGGGGTGCTTCTTGGCACCCCAAAAAGATACTAGCTTCTCTTCCAAAAGGCTCTCCAATCACCTTCCTCTCTGGGGAAATGTGACATGGCATCTGTTCCCATCCACACCGACAAGACAGTGGAAAAAGCCCAGGCACACCATCCTTCCCCAAGTTAAGTCAGGTCATTTGTACGTTTAGTGGGCTTGGACAAGGCCACATGGGCAGGGGAGGATCTGTCCCACGGACCCTCAAAGACAGAGAGGCCAAATCCTTGAGAATGCGTCAGAGGCATCTGAGGATTTCATCCCCCACTAAACGTGCACAGGTAGACAGACTCCTTCCCACCAGAGAACTGCTGTGGGCAATGGGCAGCTAGACCTAGGGACACTCAATCATAGCCCCCTGTTGGGCTGCCGCACAAGCGCCAAGGAAGAATCTCAGTGGGGTTAAGCGTTGTGACCGTAAGAGAACCGCGTGCTCCCGTCATGTATTGTACTGAAGCAATGAACCTCACGGGCTTTTATTTTAGTCTGAGATGGTTTTCTCCAGCCCTGCTCTGGCGCTTCTTGCAGCTGGCTTGTGTATTTCTCTCTTGCATGCGGAGCACAGCACCTTGAGAAAAATGACTTCAGTCTCTTGATGGAGATGTGTGTGTTCGTTCACAATATAGGCGGCCAGACACGGCTTCCGGCACGTGTTCAGCAGGATTTCCATGTGTGCATGCTCAGGAACACTGCAGAGACTAGAAGGCCTCTTCTTCTACTAACCACTAGGGTTTCTGTGTCCATTGTAGGACCTGAACTTGGAAAAATAATGTGATTACTATAGATGCACAGAGAGACATTTAAAATATAGACACACACACACACACATATATAATGGGTCTAACTATATATATATATATATATATATTCAGGAGAGACATGCATATATTTAGTGTTATTGTTGAAAGTTAGAACTATGTCTATATCTATTGTAGGAAAAGAGGGAGAATAAAAAGCACGGGCTGTACCCACATTAGGAGATTTCAAGATGAAAATAAAAAACAATGTTATTAGGTTCATTTCCTGTTTTTACACTCATTACAGTAAAGATAAATAAAATAAAAATTAAAGATACCTGCCACCCTGGCAGCGTCCCATCTTTAAATAATTAGGGTCATGGCTTCTTGGATTTCTTTTATTTTATAATCCTTTTGTGGGTTGTTGCTTGCATCACTTGCTCATTTTGGCTCATGCTGCCCTATAATGCTACATTTGGCTTGGAGACAGCAAAAGAAGAGGCATAGTTTGGGTTTGTAATGTTCTAGATGTTTGCAGCCTTCTCTGATCATGGCTATGTTGTTTTTTTAAGTAAAAGATTCACGCGCTTCTCATCAGTATGTTGTGTGTGACTTCTGAAAAACACTTCTCAGACATTTAAAATCAATACCCAGACCAAAGAGTTGGCATAAAAATAGTTTACTCTGAGATTTGCTTTGAGGCCAAGCCTGCGAGAGCTGGGTGTCCCTTTGGCCACTCAAAAGAAGAAGCCATGTTTACATGGAGGAGAATGAAAACAACAGCCTTCTCTTGCTAGGGATGCACCCCTCTCCTCAACCATCATCCGCCTCCTCCTCCAGTGCCTAAATGAGAAATAAAGCAAGGTCCCTTCCCACGCCTGCCTACTGCCTCGCTAGTGTACCAGCCCCAGCTGGGCATATCAGTCACCAACCTTTGGTCATTTGACCCGTGCCTCTGAGCAGGGGATTGGCCAGTTGTTTTCAGGGATGAAAGACAGCAAAAAGTGCAATGACCTGGTGGTCTGCTTTTAATACTGCAATAGTTTCCCCTTGCCTGCAAAGTAAGTGCAAAGTCTAGCAGCAGAGCCAAGACGTCTCATGATTTTACCCGAACGGCCCTCCATCTTGAGCTGCCCGCAGTACTCTCGTCAGGCGCACTCTAGAATGTCTTCAGCCATTCAGAACAAGCCACAGGCCCACACGCCATCCCCGCCCGCATGTCCCTGCTTGGCTACATTTATCCTGCTGGATCCTTTGGCTCCGGGGTGTGTCTCTTTCTGTGGTTTCCAACCTCAACACCATCCCTAGTCCTGCGATACCGTCCCCAGTGGCAAGGCAAGGCTAGGAGCCGCCAAGACATTTCCAAGTTCTTTCTAGTTGATTCTTGGCCATGTCACTTGACCTCCTGAGGCGGTGGGCACTGTCAAGACATAGGGGTAGCAGCCACGTTCCTCTCTCTCCCTATTCAGTGGGCCACATCCTCTCTAGCAGCCCCGGATGCTGTGCTTCGTACAGGTATCCATACAAGGGGACACTGGTGAGGGAAGGATGGTTGGACTCCTGGCATAAGTTCAGTGGCAGGCCTGCAGGGAGGAGTGCGACACATGCACAGTTACACAAGATGCTGTTTCAGTGACAATGGGTTTAATAATAAACACAGGAAGAGAAGGGATGTGCCATGTCTGGCAAGCATGGACGAAGTCGCATTTCTGGCTGGGCCACAAGGTTGTAATCTAAGGCTGAGTGGAGTGTGTATGAGGTGAGTTGCTGGGGAAATTCTGGGGTGAGCCCCAGTCATGTCCAAGACTGAGCCTGGGGAAGAAACCTGCGGAACTGTAGCCAAGCTCTGTGGGGCACGGGCGCCATCCTCAGCGCCGCGCCTCCTTCTTACCTGCCCTTCTCGGGCCTGGATATTGATTGTAGGATGCCAAGATAGCGCCCTCACAATGTGGAAAGCCATGGTCCAATCCAAAGGTGGCATGCTAGCGTGGCTGGAAAGAATTCCAAACGCTTAGCCTTGGCAATAGTGCCTGAGCTGGGGCAGTAGGGCAGGCTGCTGTGGTTTGCTTCTGAGCCGGGGGAGCGGCCTCCCTACACCTATTCAAGGAGGGCGACAGGTGTTAGGATGCTCATGGTCTAAACTAACTTAGAGAAAAATCAAGGTTGCAAATGCTGCGCAGTTCCAAACGTTTTATTTTATTTTATTTTATTTTATTTTATTTATTATTTATTCAATTGTGTGCATGTATGTGTGTGTGTGTAGAACCACAGGCGAACTTGGGAACCACCATGGATGCCTCCACCTCCTCCTTGTTTACTTGCCTGGGATTCACAGGCTCCGCCCTACCAGGACCAGAAACGCAGGCCACCCCGGCTTCCGCCTGGCGTCTATACGTGGGGTCTAGGATCCGAACTCAGGACCTTCCGCCTGCAAGGCAGAGGCTTAACCCGTGAGCCACCTCTCCAGCCCCCCAAACGTTTTATTAACAACGCTACCTGGGTCTTTGAAACGAGTTGTGTTCCAGTCAGTAGAGGTGGGATAATTAGAGTATTTGGGGAAGGTGTGACAGAGAAAAGGAAAGATGCTCCAAGATCTCACCTGCCGGAGCCTCCTCTCCTCCTTCTGACAGGTGTCTGCTTCAACCCACCTGTGCCCCACCAGCCCACCTCCAAACCTGGATGGGTGGAGTTAGTGGGCCCACCCACAGCCATTCATACCTGTGCAGAAACACACTGCTGGCACATGGTAGTAAATCCATCAACACCAGAGGCTTGTTCTGATAAAAAGAAAATCACTGATATTTCTCTCCCTCTTTTTTTTTTTTCTTACAGAATCACACGATGACTCAACACAGCAGTTAGTTCAAGTATGCGCTCTCAACGAGAAGGACTTTTGTGGCACAAAAAGGGAACACGTTTTACTCTTTGCACGAAACTTTCATTGTTAATGTATATTATTCAGAAACATTGTATTGTACCATAAAACTTGTATTATGGAAACTGTTGAATGTTCATGTGTTTGGACCTTGAGCACCAGATAGACTCCTTGTATATAAAGTGTTGCACATGTATTATGTTGTCTGATACCTAAATGGTCTTATAAAGACAGGTGGACTCGGGCCCTATTCAGGCAAGATTTTGAAAGTGAACTGAATGGCTTAAGAGAAAGTATTTTCAAGGAAGACAGATTAAAAGCAACTGTTGCCCACAAGACTACGGTTGGATTTCCTTTTATTCACACTTAAGCCTCCAATCTCTCTTTTGGTATATCAACGGTTGAAACCCAAGACTATTTTTTATTGCTGAAGATTCTTGCAAACCATGAAGAGATGTTCCCACAGAACCCCACAGCTGGATAAGGTCCGTATATATATTTGTAAGCCTTGCAGTGTGAGACGTAGCATCACTATATATGCAATAGTTGTTATGTAGACTGTCAAAGAACTTTTCTTTTTCCTGGACTCATTTGGAGCTTTGAATGTTCAAGGTTTTCCTGAAATGATACACACGGCCAAATTCTTGAATCAGTTGAACTAACCTGTATGTTACTGTTATTAATGTTTACTCTGCGGTCTGAACCTGGAGATTACTGGAATTGTTTTCCAAGAGGAAATAAATTCAGTTTACCATTAGGTGTGCGTGTATCTGTGTGTGTTCTTTTTTCTGGTTGCTCTGGTCATTAAAAAAAGTATTAATCTAATTGCCTGCATCCTCAGATATGAAAGCCACTGCAAGTACGTCCCGGAATAACCTCCGTCATATTTAACCTTTGCATATTGGGCCAGATGTAGGCTGGGGGAATCATCCCTGAGCCAGTTTGTCACACTGCACAGGGAAGGAATTGGGCCCAGTATATTCCACTGTCTTAGATACAGGTCACATTGTACTTGAGAATTCTGACATCACGGATAGATGTAATGGCTGTTTTCTGCATAATTTGCAGCCCAATTCATGTCATGCTGTGCAAATCTGAACTCGAAGTAGACGCTGCAATTGGAGCGGTTGCTCAGCTTCTGTGTGCTTAAGCAGCAGTACCGTGGAGAAGGCGAAGCGCAGCGCAGGGAGTGGGCAGCTTGTTAGTTCTGCTGCTGCCACCGACTCCCAGCGGGGTCCGCTCCAAACTGCTTCATGTCCTGGCCTTGGTTCGCCCAGCCAGGGAAGGAATGGAACTCGGTCATCAACCTCAACACAGATTTGGAGGTGATTTTACAGGATGGCCTGTTTGCACAGCCTACCATAGAACAAGGGAGTGGGAACTCTTGGTTTCAGAGTGTGGTGTGTTTGTGTGTATGTGTGAATTTACAAGAGCACACTTGAGCGTGTGTGGCTATGGAAGTCCAAGGATGACCTTGGGAATCATCCAGGATTGTTTCACCTCCTTGTTTCTTTGCTCTGGAGTTTCCCAAGCTTTGCTTTCCAGGACCAGAATCGCAGCTGCTACCGTGTCCTCTATCTTGCAGCATTTTTACATGGGATCCGGGAATCTGAACTCAGATCCTTTTGCTTGTGAGAGAAAGACTTTAATCCCTGAGCCATCTTTCCAGCCCTAGTTATTTAATTTTTTGAAGAGAAGAATGGCAGTGTGTACATTGGATCTCGGCACATACCTTTGGTTTAACCCAGTGAAAGACCTAACATTCCTGGTCAACCTTCAATCAAATCACACTGGAAGTATTTATCCCACTGTGAGCCTTTTTAAAAATTTATTGTGCGTATGTTTTTGTGTGTATCAGAGGGCACTAGGTATTCCTGTTGCAGTCTAAGAGTGACTTCGGGAATCACCCTGGATTGCTCTACCTCCTCTTTGCTTTGTCCTGGAGTTTTCCAGGCTCTGCCTTCCAAAATTGGAAATACAGGCTGCCGACATTTCCTCATGGTATTTTAACATGGGATCCAGAATCCAATCTCACATTTCCTCATGGTATTTTAACATGGGATCCAGAATCCAATCTCAGGACCTTCTGCTTGTGAGGCAGAGGCTTAACCCCTGAGCCACCTCTCCAGTCCCTCCACTGTGAGTCTGTTGACCCCTTTAAAACTCTAAAGGTCCCAAGCCAATCCTCAAATCCTAAGAATCTTTGCTTTGCTGGTGTACAAATTGCAGCATATGCTAACTAACTGGGACCACCCTTTCCCCATCAGACCTGTCTGAAAAAGTTAAACCCCAGGATGTCAAGCAAGCGACTTAGCGCATGGTGCTTAGACTGTAGCCCAAATGAGACTTCCTGCAGGGCTTGTTACATCATGGGGTGCTGGACCCAACTCCCACAGTGGCTGACTCAACAGGGTACGAGACTGTACCTTTCAAAGGACGTTCTGGATTGTGCTGCTGCTGGGCACCCTGACTCTGCCTGCCTCGTTTGCAAGCTAGTTGAATGCAGCAAACGTGAATAACCAAGTGAATCTCTCTGCACATTGCATTATGTGTTTTGTTTTCCATTGAAAAAAGTTTGTCACATTTCAATATCATTCACAAACAAATGCTTTAAGTATGTACACCTGCTATAATGTTTCATGTGTGTGTATTTAGCTTTTTAATGCTAGGAGAGCCTACCTCTACACACTTCACAATGGATTGCCAGCATGCTATTTAATTAAAAAGCTTTTTCACCGGCTACATAAATAATGAAGTATGCTGAGAATATGCAAGCACATCCATAATTAAAATACTCAGCTATATTTTTTTAAAAATTAAGACCTCTAGTCTATCCGGGATTTTGCATTTAAAATGAAATAGCCACACTTAATAATGAATCCTTAAAGCTCTAAAACTTCTGGTTATTAATGAAGGGGTTATATTTTACTAAAAGGAAATCTTTCTGTATTTACGGGAAGCAGGTGATATGTTATCCCTGGGACGGATCCCAAGTTGTCGTTAATACCCCCGCCTCGCAGAGACCTCCCAGTCTTGTGATAAACACCAGGAGTCAGAATTCTCAGGAAGGGAGAGGCCAGCTGAGTTTTCCAGTGTGAGAGCTCACTGGTTGGCCATCTGGTTGTCTTCACTGGGTGTCTATACACATACGGGCAAGACCGGCATTCTCACAGACAGAACTAGAAGGCTAGAAGAACTGATCATGTAGCTGGTTGATGTCTCAAGACTATGAGGTGGTCATCTTTAGTAGAGGTTATTCTTCATTGAGGAAAATAATCATTGTTTGGGTCACAAATGCTGAACATTCTCAGAACAGCCATCTTCAGCTTTGGTAGGTGTCCCCCCCTTTCTTGCATGTGTAAATTTTTATGGAATGAGTACATACATGTATGTAAGCATGTTTTGTAAGCAAATGGGTACCTGTGTGTGCGTGTGTGGTGTGTGTGTGTGTGTGTGTGTGTGTAAAGAGAGAGAGAGGCCCAAGTGTGATACTCAGAAACACACTTTGACCTCTCTTCCATCTTTTTCTAGACAGTCTGGATAGCTTGCACTGGAGAGTCCCAGGTTGTATTCTCTAGGTCTGGAATTGCAGGCAGCCACCACATCTGCCAGGCATTTCTACATGGAACCTGGAGACCCGAACTCTGGTTCTTTTGCTTGTGTGGCAAGCGCTTTCACCACTGAGGCGCAGCCCAGGGTCGTCCTTTTTACATTTATGTTCACTCTCATTCCTGGAGCAAAGCCAGTGTAATTCATCTTTTCTGAATAGCTGCTGTTGCCATGCACTCGATGGCAATCACTCAAGGAAGGGAATATTTATATCGGTTCTTGCTTTCAGAGATTTTGATCCATATCCTTTTGATCCCATGTCCCGTTATGGTGGCTGGAATACACGGCAGAGGAAAGCTGTTCACTTCCTGACCAGGAAGCAGAGAACAAGACAGGAAGCCGACAGAGATAATGAACCCCCCAAAACTACCACTGATGACCTACTTCCAAAGTTTCTAGAACCTCTCAAAAGAGTGCCCTCAGCGAGGGACCAAGCATATTCAAATCCTAACAGCTAGCACTGTAAAATCAGAGGGGAGGATATTGATTCAAGCATCCTCCTCACCCCCGTTTGCTTCAGTTTTGCTATTGAGGGCATTTTTAGTATTGACTTGGAGCTTCCTGGTAGTAAAGGGGGAAAATAACCTGAAAGGAAGGAATCCATCAGTTTCTCAAGAGAAAATGTTTTCCTAGTACTTAATTCCAAAAGAAATTTCTCAAAGGTATTCTATCCGGGTAGGTGGCCAATATAACGGCCCCATTCTTGACCGTAATCTAATGACTTAAGACGGTGGCAGCCGTTTTCATACTGGAAGAATGTTACTCATGTGTGCGTGAGGGATGCTGGGAGACACCCCACAGAACACAGACGCTTCCTTGAACAATGAGGTATCTGACCCCACGTGTCACTAGAACTAAGGTAAGAAATCGCTCTAATGGAAAGTAGCATGACTTTGCAGAGCCTAAATCCTCTTCACTTAGAATCACTAAGAAGACTTTTAAAAAATCCCTTGTTTACACTGGGGAGATGACACAGCAGTTAACGTGCTTTCTGCCCAAGCAGGTGCTTACGTGGCATTCCATGTAAAATGGGTATGACCACTCCCCTGTAATTCCAGCCCAAATATGCAGAATCTGGGACCCTAAAGAGCAAACCAGGTCAGGGCTTAATTAAAAACCCAGCCTCAAACGAACCAGGTAGAAGAGCAATTAGGAATTGATCCCAATATCAGTAACATCAATCTGAGGCCTCCATGTGTGTGCGTGCGAATACACGCATGCATGCATGTACGCACATAATGTGTATCCATACACATGAAAACCTGAATTCACACATGCACACACCCCATCCGCACAAACACATGAAAAATTGGAGAAAAAAAATCTATTACTCGAATCTCATCTCAGAACTACTCACTTACTTGGCCTAGAATGCAAGCCAAATGCTGGAAGCTCAGAGCTAAGTCCAAGATGGTCAAGCTGGAGACCCTCCAAGCTCACACCTTCAGGGACTCAAGACTCGAACACTGGAAAGACGCGTGGAAGGAGTAGAAAAGTGGAGAGTCTTTTCTCTCTTCGCTCCATGTTCGTTCTCACTGGGCCGCTACCTAATGATCTTCACCCTAACATAACAGAATAACCAATGGGAAGGAGGAGAATAGGGAATGACCCAGAGGTCTGTCCCTTTATTTCTCCAGGTCTTGCAGACTCGACCAGTTAGAACCCACCCGGTCCAGGGGATCTCTGGCAGTCTGGAGAGCCCTGCCCAGATCGGGGACAGCAGGCTCTTGGTGCCAGATTGCCTGGGTCTCCAGAAGAGCCAGCAATCCGGGTAGCTTCATGCTGTGCTCCAATTTCCAATCCTGGCAAGCAGGTCGAGTTTCTTGTAATTCAATCTCTGCAGACCCCTACCGTGTGAGCCATATGAGACACAATTGAGGCCAGGTCTAACTTTCGGATTGCCAGTTTTGACCTCTCACATTGACTGGAACTTTCTTTTCTTTCCTTTTTCCCTGAGTCTTACTTCAGCTTTTGGATAGGTGACGTTTTAAACTAATAACAAGGGTCTGTGAATATTCAACTTAAAGTGTGCTGTTTCTTGTTAATATCAGGTACATTTTTGAAGTTGCCCCATATATTCATCTTGCTTAAGGTTGAGCAATAGCCCAATGAATGTGTTTGCTCTCTCTAACCTGCTCTCAGTCTATTCGTGGAGATTTTGAAGAGCGAAGAATAATGCATCATAGAAATCAACGCTTCTCTGATACAAGTCAAATGTTTTGTTTTCTGTATCGCTATGGAAGGTCAGTTAATGTGCTGTGAGAATCGAGACAGTGTTACATTGTACCTTTAATATTGGTAAATATAACTAATGTTCCTGCTCAAATGCATAGTCATGACATCGGAGGTCTTCTATGGACCGCAAGGGCCCACCCAACCTTCTCAGAGCAGCTTCTAGTCTGTCTCCGAACTCGAACAAGCACTCTGGCGACCCCTTAGCTCCCACCCCACAGAGTGCGTCTGCTTGTGCCTGTTGGGCACAGCCTTGGAGCGCCCCCAAGAAAGGAAGTTTAGAGACCCAGACCCCATTATGGAACACCTGCAAACCCTTCTCCACTCTGTCTCTGCAGCCCAGAGCCTTTCACCCCTCCCTCGGAGGGGAAACCAAAGGTACTAAAAACTGGAGTTCAAGGAAGAGAGATGAGTATGGGGAAATAAAGACCCCGGCAGGAGTGGCTGGCAGAATCCCAAAGACCAGGTCTGGTTGGTACCGTATTCCTGGGTGAATGCCTCCTGCACAGAAGTAGCCAGAACCACCGCTCCAGATTTCTCTCTAATGAAGTCAGCTGGCAACTCCTTGGGGGGAAAAAGCACAGAGCCCCTTTATTTCCAGGCAGGTGTTGCAGCATATTAAAGGTTGAATTCCATCTTGCGTTCACATCCTGAATGAGCCAGTTTGCAGGCAGGCTCGGTTCTTTCTGCAAAGAGGGAAACTTGGCAGTGATGGAGGCTGAATACTTAAATGGCAATCAACTTCTGGCTCGTATCAATTAATTCCTTCATGGACCTCTGCCGAAGTCGAGCATCTTGAATTCCCAGCTGCAGAGGTGATGAAAACAGCCCCAGCCTCCTGCCACCACCTCAGGGAGGGCGCGTGGCTGAGAGGAAGGGGCGATGGGCAAACGCCTCGGCCATCTGTGGGAGCTGAGCTGAGGCGCTCTCTTTGTTTGCACCCATTTCTCTGGGTAGGAGATTCATCAAGACGACTTCTTGGTTAGGTGAGGGCCCAAGACGGGCATCAACTTTGGGGCTCTGACATACGTAGATGTGAGCGGAACAGAATGGGGGCCAGGGTAGGAAGGAAGGGCTGCCTTGCCAGGTTAAAAAACCATAGCAGCCTGCTCAAAAAGCATCTTCACTTCCATGAGTCGAGTACACACAGCCCCACACCTCTGTGGGGTGTAAATGAAGGCGCTCTTCCATCCACAGCTTCTTTAGGTTTACAGGGGAGAGTGCATCGCCAGGCGCCGCAGAGCGCACGTCATTCTTGGATTCATCTGGGGTCTGCAGACAGCGCAATCCAGACCAGGCCGTCGACACGGGGATGTGAATGTGCCAGTGTCTCATCGCTCAGGTAAGCCCTCCAGAATGAATGATCTAATAGTGTGGCTGGCTCCAACGGGCAAATAATGGAAGTCAAGGTCACCTGGCAGGGGCTAACTCGTCTCGCCTCCCTTGTGAATGCAGCGCGGCTGATGATGTTTCTCTCAGCTCTCCTCTCCTGAATCGGAACAAGAATTTCGTCCCCTTCCTGGGAAGGCAAAACTTTTGGTTTTCTAAGGGCCTTGCTCTGTCCGAGGTGGGGTTCACTAGCTATTTAAACACCATGCTGAGCCGGGGGATGGCTCGGTCTGTAAAGCACTTGTCTTTCAAGCCTAGGACTTGTGCTTCATTTCAGGAACCCATGCGGAAAAGTCAAGCATGCACTGATAATACCAACCCTGGAGAAGCAGAGACAGTTGGATCCCGGGAATCACTGACCGGCCGGCCTAGCCTGTGAGTGAGTTGCAGGCCGGACAGAGATCCTTCCTCAAAATACAAGTTGGATGGTTCCTGATAAACAATAGCTGAAGTTGACCTTGGACTTCACATATGTACGCACACGCACACATGTATATACGTACCACATATACACGCATGCACACACGTGTACACATATGTGCATGCACACATACACATACATATATATGCATACATGCACATATACACATACATATACGTGCATACACACATACATATATATGCATACATGCACATACACACATACATATACATGCACACATACATATACATAAACATACACACATGCACACATATGCATACACACATACATATACATACACATACACACATACACAAATATGCAAAAACTTACACATACCCAAATATGCAAACACATGCACAAAGCATAAGTAAGATAAATGATGGCTAAATAGATGATAGATACATGATAGATAGATAGATAGATAGATAGATAGATAGATAGATAGATAGATAGATAGACAGACTTAGATAGAGAGATAGATTAAATTTGAAAGTTCAGTGTCTTGTCTCATTATAGAGTATTCAAGTGCTCACTTGTCTTCTAAGGTCTACAGCTCCTTCCTGAAGGCTCACAACAAAGCAAGTTTTCTTGGCTTATAGTTCCCGCCTACTCCTCTACCTTCTGCAACCCCTCATTGTGCAAAGCGCCTCTTTTCATGCTCTCTGGATACCCCTCACAGGCCTCTTTCTTACTGAGCATCTTTCCTATCTGCACCTTTGCTCCGTCTCCAAAAGTGCAGGTTCCCTTCCATATCCTAAAAAAACCAAACGAACAATGTTCACTTCACCTTGAAACCTCATCACGTGACTTTGCTTCCCTGTCATTCAATGCTCAGTCTCTCAGCTCTGTGGTCAGTTCCACATCTGCTCTGTCCTGTCTGATGTCTCACCCCAGGTGACTCCCATCAGTCATCAGTATCCTTTTACTGACGCATGTGCCCTCCCAGGTCACCTGTGGCCACCTCACCACCCAATCACCGTGGATTCTGTTTGGTCTTCTCCTGTCGTCTTCGCCTGTGTGTGGACTCCCTTATTCTCACTTGGCGACATGTTTCTGCTGATTCTGTCGTTTCCATTGCCAAAGACAAGAGTCTGGGAAGACCTCTTTCACCTGCTGACCCCTCTAATCTATCTTATATGGACACCGTGTTCATTGTACAAAACACTCATTCCACACCAATTTCTCACTCAGGAAGTACCATGGCTCTGGGAATAAAGCAGTAGAAAAGACGCAGGCTACATTGTCAGATCCCACGCATCAGCTCCGGAGCCTGCACTATGTTCCTTCTCTTTTCTGAGATGACGCCTCCCATCTTTATTTTGAAGAGAAGTATGCTTATAAGATAGGGTAGGATTTTTGATAATATTATTATGGATAGTTAGAAAAACCTGCACCCCTTTAATTGCCCTATTTAGCAAAACAATGAAAGTTAAACTCTGAGTGCAGCAACATGAGCTTCATTGAACATCTGGATGGTAGAAGCACAGAGTAAATTAAGAGAGAGAAAGAGAGAGAGAGAGAGAACACCCACAATGCACCTAGCAGAGAACACCTTTCTAGCACACCGGAAGCTCTGGGTTTGATGCACAGCACCACAGAGGTCAGGACTGGTGTCCCATACCTGTGACCCTGTTGTCGTCATTGACTCCAGACTCTTTTATTACCAGGTCTATGCCGACCCTGTCTCCTCTTTCTGATGCCACACTTCCCACCAGATCTCCTGCCCACAAGGTCCTGAAATAACAACTGTATTCCCTTTCACAGAAAGCTGACTGTTCCTTTGACTTTCCAGAGCATCTTAACTTTCCCGCTTGACACTTCCAGCTGTGATCTCAGCCTGCCTCAGTCAGTCAAGCCCCCCCATGCCTACTTGACTTCTGCTTGCCTCCCCCTCCCATCCTGTCTCCCCACCAGTCCCAGCATGCTCTTCCTCTTTTTTCTCTCCCTTCAGTCCTGCTCCATCTTTGGGCCCCACGTTGCATCTCTCTCCCTCCATAAAGTTCATGCTTGCAAAGTTGCCCCTTGATCGCTTCTCTCTGAATGCTGATCATGCTTAAAAAATCTAGCCTAGCAATTTCTGATTTCTTTGGACACAAGAATACAAGTTTGTCTTCCTATCTGGACTATAACTCTTTCAAGGGTGAGATAGTCGATTCTCTCTCTCTCTCTCTCTCTCTCTCTCTCTCTCTCTCTCTCTCTTCCTTTCTTTCTTGGCCTCTCTCTCTTTTCCTTGCTTTGGTTTTTGAGACAAGATCTTATATGCCCCAGGCTGACTTCTAAAGCTTGCTATGCAGTGGAAAATTCCTTGGAACTTCCAGTCCTCCCCCCTCCCCAGTGCTGAGTTACAGGTGTATGCTATCACCTCTGGCTTAGGGGTTCTGGGAATCAAACCTAGAGCTGCTTCCAACACACTAGGAAGAAAGGCACTCTACCAACTAGCTATATCCTAGCACTCTCTCTATTTTTTAATCAACTCTGTTTCAACCTCCCACAAGTGAATCACATAATGCTTGATTCATAACTTAACTATTATCACCAGTTCACTATTGTCCAACACGTGGGCTGTGTATCTCCTCTGTGCCGTGTCCAAAGGGTAAAGAGGCAATTATCCATCCTAAGGACAAAGTCACTGCTGTCCAGAATGACAATCATGGATGTGCCCTGACTTGCCATGACTTTATGGCCTGTTAACCCTGTCCCCAAAGAAGAATACTCTCAAGGCTGTGTGCCTGTGACTGGGATTTGGGGCTCAGCATCCTGACAGAGCTCAGACTGCCTACTCGTCACCCTGGGAAAGATGGAAATGCAAAGTTTCAAACTGAGTTTCTTTTCTGTGCATCACTTTTGCATTGTCTTCAACTTGAAAAAAAATCATGGATTTGAGCGATCTTAAGCCAAGGACCAGGGGCATCACTACTGGAGACTCAGTCTCCACCTTTTCTCTGACTTCCATAGTTGCCACTGTAGAGCCAATCAAGGGATCCCCACATGGACGTAGACTCAAGTAGTCTCCCAAGACTAGACTCATTACCAAAATGCTACCATCTTTGATTGGATCAACCCTAGTGATTCAGGTGATGTCGTCGCACACAGATTCTTCAGTCAGCTGCCCCCGAGCAATTAGTAGCAGGCTTGGGGACAGAAAATGAAATTAGATGTGGTCCACACCAGGCACAGCCCTGATTCTCTACCACGGATGAAACCCTGTGCTAGACTCGGTCATGGCATCCATGCGCCACGTGAAGATTAAAACTCCAGTAACAGCAAAATCCGAATAAAGTACTGAGTCCATGAGTAATCCAAGCTGGAGCCCGCCCCTTTCTCAAGGCAACAGAGAAGTTGACTGTGATTGTAGCTCATAGCAGCCGTCCTTCCTAGGAAGAAAGAGTATATATAACACAACGTATTCCCCTGACAAAGGTATTTACATGCAACTCAGAACAGGGAGAGAAAAGAAAATGTCAGTAGTGGACAGGTTCTTGGCCCAAGGAGTGTAATCCAGGAGCATAATAAATTCACTTAAGCTCTGTGTTGAATAAATGCATGTGGGGGCCGTGCATTTTTATTTTCTGGCCTTCCCCTTGACATGTTGTCTGAATACAATGTCATGTTCTGTTGCATAATTCTTGTGTTGCTGACAGCAAACACATGAAACAAGCAAATCTTCTGGGTCAAAGCTGGAGTCATTTTTCCTAATGAGTGAAGATAGGAATAAGCAAAGGAGAAGCATGGAGGAAAAATACCTTGTGCTAACTGTCGAACCGGCAACTGTTTCACATTGGTAAACAAATCTCAGGAATGCTGGCTGCCGGGATATGGCCGAGGCCAGAAGATGAATTGTCACGGAAGATCTTAGCCGTGCTGATAAAGAGATAATCAGAGCCAAGGGGAAATAAACCACATAAAAAGCTGGATGCCACTCCCTAGTCCCCATTAATGTATTTGGAATCCCATCCAGATTGGATGCAAACATAAGTTCCTCATCCTTGGCGGAGCTCACAAGCTAGCGAATGTTTCAGACTTCGCGCGTGAAAGCGTGACATATGGGTTAAGAATGAAAATAGCCTGTTGCCAGTAGAGTTCAAGTGCACAAGAAATACTACACCCTACTGTGTGTGTGAATGCTTGAGCTCCGTTGAGACAGATGGTTGCAGGCAAAGTTGCAGTCTTAGACTCGAAACATAAAATATGTCAAAAATATGTTACTAAGCAAAACAGAGCAGCAGATTACTAGCATCGCATGTCGTGACAGCTTGCAAAACATGCCAGGATGTTGAAGCTAAGGTTCTGTAAATAAAGGAACGGCACACAGAGCAGCAACAGGCAGCGTAGGGAGGCCACGTATTAATTGTCCTATCTCCGCAACATGGGATGCACGGAGAGTCACGTGGTTACAAGAAGTTCCAAGTGGACACTAGGAGGTCTCCAGAATCATGTGTCAGAATCCACTTTGTTTCATGACTGACGAGTTTTCTCCATAATTGCTAAGCTGTTTTACTAAATTATACAGAGCATTCAAACTTCCCGGAGAGAATTGTGAGGATTCCGTAGAGATTCATCACACCGGTTAGCTCAGAGAAAGAAGGGGTGGGGGTGGGGGTGTTACTCTGAGACAACAAGATGCTCCCTAGCTTTCTGCAGACACCAATCTTAGCTCAAGGAAGCTTCTCGCACCGCAGGCCTTGTTTCTTGTGGTCTTGACTAGCTGTTGCTATTGGTAGTAGTGGTATGTATGCGTATGTGTCTAAATCAGGGTTGGAGCAATGAAGGTGTCAATCATGATGGGAGGTGCTATGGGGTTTTTTTGACACTTGCTATGAGTAAGATCATATGAAATTATGAATAAGGTCATATGAAATTAGAACTCAGGATGGAGAGAAGACCACCCCGATAATGGCATGTCCAATGAAAGTTCAAATCTGTCCTTTCTTCCATCTTCTTCAGCCAGGGAATCCAGGATGAGGAAGGAGGTGACAACGAGGGACTTTTCCATTTGCCCTCAGGTTCCAACATAGCTCAGTCACCTCTGCTCTACAGCAGACATGGTGGGAGGAATCAGCTCCAGCCTTGTAGTTTCTTTCGGGCGTCTCCTGGAGAAGTTGCATTTTATGGAAATAGTTTGGGCAAATACATGGGCCAAGGATAAGGTCCAAGGGTATAGCATATAACATGTCATCCATATACAGTCATATGTACAGAGAGCTATATATGATCATCTATAATCACATTCTTGGGCATAAGGTAAGGGAAAGAATCCGCATTGTTTCTAAAGAGAAACAAACAAGACCAACAATGCCTCACTTATGGAGCAAGATTTAGTGTCATGTCACATGGCTGCAAAAAAGGACACCTGACCTTAGCAACTTAGGGACACAGCCCACCATGACAGGGACATCACAACAGCGGGAACCAAGAACAGAGAGCCCGGGACGAATGCAGGGCGCCCTTGCCTGTCAGTGGCACTCGCCATCTTTATTCAGCCCAGACCACACGCCTCGGGAATGGCCCCACCCACAATGACTACATCTTCACACATCGGTTATATAATCAAAACATCCCCTGACAGGCCTGCCCAGACGCCACCCTCAATCCAGAGACTTCCTCTCTGGTGGTCCTGAAGACCGGCCCCTTAGGTGACAATTACCACTGAAGAAGATCAATATCTAACTCTCCTTTCTTTCCTTTCTTTTTCTTTCTTTCTTTATTTTCTTTCTTTTTTCTTTCTTTCTTTCTTTCTTTCTTTCTTTCTTTCTTTCTTTCTTTCTTTCTTTCTTTCTTTCTTTCTTTTCTTTCTTTCTTTCTTTCTTTTTTTATATTAATACATTTTTATTATTATTTCAGCTCATACAAACTTAGTAGGTACACCAGTTCCCTCCCTCCCTCCTCCTCCCCCCGTACCTCCTGCTCCTCCCCCCCACCCCCCTCCCTTCCCATCCCCCAGTGCCTCCCACCCCCCAATTCCCAGAGAGTCCTTTCTTGTGCATGCCTGATTTTCCTCTGGGTCCTCCTCTCCGATGACGTACAAGGACCCAGTGGCCTTTCCCTGAACCCTTTCCCGTGTTCCCCTTAGGTATAGGAACACTGCTGTGGCTGCCAATCCCTTGCCTCCAAAGATCTTGGTGCCTTTAGCAGATGCTAGACTTTGTGGGGTCAATAGTGTGTTGGACAATGCACAGGGCATGTAAAGTCCAATTATGATTGCTTCAGCCCTAACTTGTATGGAGTAACTTACATATCATTGCTCCTCCCATCCTTTTGCTCTTACATTCTTACCGCCCCCTCTTCCGCAAATTTCCCTGAGCTTCAAGATGGGGAGAGACTAAGCTGGCCTAGTTCTAGGTGGTTGATATAGAGTCTCTGAAGTTCTGGATTGTGGTTTGTTGATTTCCTTTTGCAGTTTTGCTGCTCCTGCAATGCCCTTCACTCCATCCTGGTGGGCATTGTATGTTACCCCCTGGCCAGAGACAAAAAGCTGTTAAACTAGAGTCTTGTGATAAAAGCACATTCAAAGGTAGATGTAATAAAAGTGGGAAATCACAGTGAGGGAGGGGTCTATTACCAATTTGCACAACGGTTACTTTTTATCTGCCACACTATATGCCCTCCTCTTCTGGTGAGATCACTCCCCCTCAGTAGTAAATGATCAGGAACTAAAGTCTGTGAACTTAATCAGATGTCTCATTACTTATTTGAGTCCTTGATGGAGGCCTATTTTCTCTGCTGTAACATGGTCCCTTCTCTCCTTGTTTCTGGTGTGGCCCTCCTACCCCATCCCTCCTGTTCATAATCCGTGCAATTACTGTCTCTAGGTGGGCTGGGTGGGTTTGGTACTAGGAGCCACCTATTAGGGAGTACATACGGCGCTTAATTTTTTGGGTCTGGGATACTTCTTTCTTTCTTTCTTTCTTTCTTTCTTTCTTTCTTTCTTTCTTTCTTTCTTTCTTTCTTTCTTTCTTTCTCTTTCTTTCCTCTCTGCTTGCTCTCTTTTTCTCACTTTCTTCTTTCTTTTTTTGGCATGTTTAAATATGCCCCTCATGCTAGCCTTGAACTGCCCAGTGGCGATCATCCTGCCTCAGCCAGGAGAGAGCTGGGACTGTGTCTGTCTGTATTTCTAGGCTTTGATATATGTTCCGTTTTGGTGTGGTGTAGTATTGGTTGCTGTTGAGGACCGAGTAACCCAACTCTCTTCTGCCTTTTCCTCCTTACAATCCCAAGCCAAGGTGCATCCCTCACTACTGCTTGTGGGAAGCAGTTCTTCATGAAGAAGTGATTCAGGAAACAAGCCCAATCTTTGGTCCTAGACATGGTTAAAAAAAATAGACACAGCAATAGGAGCTGGAGAATGAGGGTTTGGCTGGCATCAAAATCTCCCTAACCAAGGGTATGCCAGGGAAATGCTAAAAGAAATTTTCTGAACCAGGAGTCTGACAGAAGCACATATATCATATATGGTTATATGATTATATGATAACACATATTATCCTGTTTATATCTATTATCATATATCATATTATATGTATGATAATTGCTGAAGCCCAGCTTCCCAGGCTCCTGCAGCCCAACATCCCCTCTTGATCTTTTCTGGCCTCTGGTTTCTTCCCTTTAGTCCAATAAAAAGTAAGCCCTTCCAACCACTTGCAGATGATACATTAATGAATATCAGTGGCTTTGATGACGGTGGACATGTTCACCCACAGAGTCTCTAGCAGAAAGGGGTCCCCCAAAATAACTTTTGTATTGTATTTTCTCTTTGAACTTTCAGAAATTCTGGCAGAAGGTGTTGAAATAATTATTGAATACAAACTACTTTTGGGAATCCATAAGTTTATACATTACCAGATACACTCATTTTGTAAATGAATGAAGTGAAATTCAGAAAGCTAAAACAAGCCCATCCTAAGGGTTAGGGAACCTCGCAGAAGAGGGAGCGGTGAGATTGTAAGAACCTAGGGATGGAAAGATTCACCACTGGACAAGACATTCCATTCAAGGCAGGACTGCTGCATCTAGGAACTCACTGCAGTGAGACTTGTCCTTTCCAGTCCTGCATAATGACTGACACACCAACATGCTCCCATAGACTATCAAGGAACTTAAGAGAGGTAAGAACATATAGTTGAAACCTTGGGAACTATAGCTGGATGAGTGAAGGAAAAGGCCCCTTAGTAGTGGGGTGGTCCAAAGAGAGGCAACTTGGTATGTCACAGAGGCCTGAACTCCCACAAGAGTAGACAAGCCAGAGGGAACCCTGGGGTCCATAGAAGCAGACAGGAAGGAGGGTAGGAGGGAGTGGGATGGATTGATGAAGGAAAGGGAGGGAAATGGGTGGAAGGGGGGATGGAGGGGAGCAGAGATTCAATATGCTTCTAAAACTAAAATAAATAAAATAAAAAAATCATAAAAAAGAATGCCAAACAGTTTGGTCAAAGTTTTTCTCAAGGAAGAATAAACTCAAAGTCAAAGATGATATGAGAAATAAACAGGGAAAAAGATATTTACAGGAGATGTGCTTATTCATCACTTAAAACCACATGCAGAATTATCTCCCTACACATAGAATCAACATCTATTAATTAACATCCTATGTGGCATTCCACTGAGAAAAATAATCATTGAGAAGACCAAATAAGACCTCTACAAACTGTTGTTCTGTGGAGATAGAAAAAATAGGCTCAGGGTGGGCTCCTGCTAGCTAATATATGAAATATGCAGTTCACACTTTCTGGTTACACGGAAGCAGGTGAACTCTAGCTGACAGGAAGTAATGAGCGTAATAAGCCGAAGGGAATAGCTCAGCTTCAGCAACCATATGCTTTAGTTGTCAATGGGAGTATAGAGGCAACAGTCCTCACTTTGCAATTCACTTCGGTTGTTCTTAAGTGTACCTGAGTGGCTTTGCCTCTATGGATGGAGCTGATGTACACAAATCTTTGGGCCTCGACTCCTTTCATGTGAGAATAGAAGTTCAGGGCAAACTCATTACTGAGAACAACCAAGTGAGCAGTTAGCTCAGGATACAACTTGGCTGAGGGGAAACATGGTGGGTCCTGGGTTCCTATTCTGCCAAAGGATTTCAAATGTGGGTAAAGGGCATCTCTAAAATAGGGTAGGGGAGGGGAAGGCCCATATCACATGATGTCCTTAGGAAGATAGAGTTGAATATGATTGTGCATGGATTTCACACAACTGGCGTTTAATAATTGTGCATTCCAGTTCATTTCACACAATATTTTTGAAAGCTGCTTCCACCTTGGGAGGAGGTAAGAGTTCAGAGAGCTAGGATTAATTTTGTTTCAAGCTTTCTCTCCGGGAGCCCATAACACCAGAATCACAAAGCTGAGAGTGACATGCATATTTCATTTAGTCAGAATATTGGGTGCCAAGGGGACAGAAGCGGTTCAGACAAAGACGATCCACATGGGAAGTGATTCCTCGGAGGATTGAAGAGGCACTGTGGGCGACCAGAGAAGGGGTACACCTTCCTTGTGTGCAACATAGAGTCAAAGGAAGACATCCCAGGGGGGAACAGGAGTGGAAAAATCAGTAGGGCTGCCAAGTCCTGGCCAAAGGGGCATCTTGTGTGTTAGTGAAGATGAGGAGGAGGAAGAAGGGAAAGTGCATGTGATGATGTGGGGTGTAATTTCAGTGCTGGGGAGAAAGAAACAAGTGGATCCCTGGATCTACAAAGTAGCAGTCCTTTCCTGCTCTGTAAAACTACTCTGGGAACGATGACCAGGGTAGAAAGAAGGAAAATGTAGCCAGGCTTCATTTGTGCCCAGAGTGTGACAGTGCCCAGCAATGCCTTCACAGATCGGCACTGCACGCTCTGTATAGCTGCTCCTTTCGCCACACAAACCAAAAGACTTCAGTGTAACTGCCTTTGTTGTGCTATGCGTTTGCTGCATACCTGGGAACCCTGCTTCTTTATGGGAATATCTTTCTAATTCATGGAGTTCGCAATAACGTCACAATTCAGAAGACACGCGTCAAAGTTCTCACACCCGGATAAGACTATGAAACGTCTGAAGCCTGGGCAGTCACGGGGACACTTAGATTGTACCCAGGGGTTCTGAGAGAATGGGGCTCTGTCATTTCTTCCTCGTTTTCCAAATAAGACTCTCACCAGGTCCAAAGTTAGTCCAATGCAAGCAGTTAAAGAATCTCCTTAAGCAAACAAATATGCAGTATATCATGAGACGGCCTTTCCCAGATTCCTCCCTCAACTCCCTACTCTTCAATACGATGTAGAGAAAAGTTAGTTGTGAATGGGACTCTGACGTGGGTTGTGAAGGTTGATGCCTGGAAAGATCCAGAATCATCTAGAAGACCATCTAGATGAGGTGAAGTGAGGCAGGAAGATCCACCGTAGCTGTGGGCCACACCATTCCATGGGATGGAGAGTCCTGAATTGAACGAAGAGGAGAGAGTGAGTTGAGCTTGTGAATTTATCCCTCTCTGCTTCTTGCGTGTGGACGCTGTACCAGTTACTCTTCTGTGTTGCCGTGAGAAACCACTGAGGCTCGAGCAACTTAAGGGAGAAAGGGAGATTTTCTTTTCAGCCTACGGTGCCAGAGGGGAGATACCATCCTACCTGGCAGGAAAGGCATGGCTGGCTGGCAGAAGCTGGAGGGACCCTAAGTCACATACTTCATGGAAGCGGAGAACTGCACAAACTGCTAACTGCAGGTGCGGACCGCTCCTGGAAGTAGCTAACCCCCCTCAAAATCCACCCCCATGACTGCCTTTCTCCAGCAAGGTCTTCCTCATGCAGGTGCCACGACCTTCCCAAACAATTAAAGATTCAAACCCATGAGCCCGTAGGGGATAACTTACATTTCATACCATGACAGTCAACAAACGTGAGTTCCTGCCACCGTGATTTCCCTGCGGTGATGGACTGCATTCCTGAGCTGCGAGACAAATGAGCCCTTTCTTCCTTGAGATGCTTCCTTGGGGTGTTTCATCACAGCACAGAAAAGGAACAAATACACAGAAGACAGAAAGGAGGGTCCTGAGATGTTCTGTGGGGCTGTTATGAAATAGTAGACCAGGAAAACTTTGCCCTCGTGAGTAGATTAACGGACATCGTAAGTTGCCTTGGGCGTGTGCTCCTTCTAAAAGAGTAAACTGATCTCTCTCTCTCTTTCTATCTATTTATCTATCTCTCCCTCTCTCTCTCCCCACTTCACCGTTCTTGTCTACCTAATGCCAGTGGGCGATGTAACAAGCAAGTCTTCATTGGATGCCAGTCTCTGGGTCTTCAACATCCCCATCTCTGCAACTGTAAGAAAGACATTTCTACTCTTCAGAAACACTTAGTGTTTGATATTCTTTTGTAGAGAAACAATACGGACTAAAGTGTTTTCCCTTTGACTTCTTCCTGCGCTGGCAGAATGGCATCTCTGGGGAGCTGGGGAGAAACGGCAATCACTGGGCCTGGGTAACTGGAGCAGGCGTCATCAGGAGGAGCTGGTCCCATGTGGCTGCTGGCTGCTCAGTCTCCCTGAGCCAAGGTGGTCCCCACGCTCCCAAGCCCACTTAAGGGAAGTTAGATGGAGGCCTTGCTTTGGTTTCAGAGTGAACACAGAACTATACACGAGAGAGTTATCGAGTTCTTCTCAACCACAAACAGAGATAGAGCTACCCACCCCCTCAACATACACACACCAGGCCCCGTGCTGTCCTTAGCTATTGGTGGATCTGCAGGGGTAGGCTAGGCGCTGCAATGGCAGCACTACAGTGGCATTTGCACGATCAACAAATGCATTTACCATACGCTGTGTTAGTTTTGGTGCTTTTATTTTTCATGGATGTGTGTATGGTGTGTGTGTGTGTGTGTGTGTGTGTGTGTGTGTGTTTTACCCATGAGTGGGCATACATGTGTGTGCAGGTGTATATCTAAGAAGCACTTGATTTTGTGTGTCTGTGGAGCCCAAGGGTGACATCAGGAATCTATCCTGGATTGATTTTCCACCTTATCACATTGCTCTGGGGTTTCCCAGGCGCTGTCTTTCAAGGCTGGGATTACAGGCTGCCAAAATTGACTGGACATTTTGATTTGGGACCTCGAAATCCAAACTCAGATCCTTCAGTTTGTAAGGATAAGGCTTTAACCATCGAGCCATTCCCCAGCCTCCACCCCCTTTAGAAAAAAAGAAGCATGGGATGTCTTTTGTCACCTACAAACTTTGAGGTAAGGGCTACTAACTCTACCTATCTGTGATCAGAAAGCCCTTGGATTGGCCCTATGCGGGGCCCTTCACACTCTTTCCTGGAGTGTGGACAGTAGATCCACAATCCATTATTTTAAACCACCCTCGAGTCAACTGATGCAAGTAAAATTCAGCAAAAGCGACTTTTCCACAAACCGATCGCCACAGCTTCGCAGGCCCCCTGCTAAATGGGTCACCCAAAATAAATCCTCTAAAGGAAGAGCCACCTGAAGGATAAACGATGTCAGCCTTTCTCCTTGGCGGGCCTGGCGTCCCTCCAGCCTGGTTCCAGTGACCTCAATTACTCACCACAAGTCATCGGAGTTGAATACAATCCTCTGCAGCCTGGGTGGCTGAGGCTCCGTCCAGGAAAGCCACCGCGCCGAGAGGGGGTGGACACAGAGCCCGCTGAACGCCAGCCAGATAGCATCTCAGCTCCCGGCCAGAAGGAAATGCCACCACCATCTGCCTCTGTTTGCGATGACCTGGGAATAAATAAAAATTAACCTTGACCCTTGAACGAATCATCCTGCTCAGCAGCACTTCCTCCACATTTCTAATGACTATGAAGGAAAAAAAGTTCACAATGGTTTGGGAGGGACGGGGGTGGGAGGGGGGTGATCAGGGCTCCTCTACAGCCTGTCCACTTGACTCGCATCACGTGGCTCTGAGAAATGTTATCCTCCATGTTGGAAAAGAAAAAGAGATAAGGAAGTGATTGGTTTCCAACCAGTAAGAGTTCAACAAGCCGCTGGAGGAAGAAAGATGTGAAGAAAACAGAAGGGAAGGAGGAAATGAGCAAGGTGGAAAAAGAAGCAGTGGGAATCAGGGTCTTCAGATTGCAAAGATGTACTGCTGTCTCTGACCTCCACACAACCGTCAATCAATAGGCCAGCTTCTGTACCGTTGTCGAATGCAAGCTATTTGTGTGATGTAGTGCTTATTAGTTCCACAGGTGATGCTCAAAAATCCTTTTGCAATTGTGCTCAGGACATGTGTCTAATGAATATAAGAGCCCAGACGTGACCCCCAAAATGACTGACTCCCAAATTCACTCCTCTGTATCCAGCTTCAATGAAAACACCACTGGACACTGAGGGAAAACTATTATTAGCCATTAGCTTGATTTGGATCTAACAAGCTAGTCACTTAGTGAGGCCCTGAAGAAATGGAACAAGCTAGAAGCACAATTTGATTGGGTTAAAGGATTAGGGAGAGCGAGAGAGGTGTTGGGGAGGGCTCTGGTAAAGCAGAGGGAGAGATGGCTCAAGATTATAGCATGCTAATTTAAGCTTTATTGGTTGTGGCATTCGCTGGACCTCTGAGCGTGTGCCAGCTCGCTTCAGAAAACACACTGCCAATGCTTCCGCCATGGATGCTGGAATGCGTTGTAGAGGTGGAGCTGCTCAGAGCCCCACCCCCACCCCTCTGCAGAATACACCTGTGGAAGAAGATTCTGAGTATATACGTATACGTATATTTTTATTCCAGGAACTGGTTGGGGTTGGAACTTGGACATAGTGGCCAATTTGCATACTACAGAGAAAAGGAAAAGGAAAAAGCTGTTTTTCCCTCTCAAGTGTTGTGTCAAATGCACTTTTAGAAGCATGAGGTGAAAGTTGGAAGACTGCCTCCATGTCCAAACTCAGGAGGAATGGGGTGTCCCTGGGGTTCTCACGGCCAAACCTGAGACTCATTTTTCTCTTTCAAATGACAATTCTAAATAAATGCATGTGGATTCCATGCTCAGAAATCTGAACCAGCTATAGAGACATACTGGCTGCGATTGCAAGCTCAGTGAGTTGAACCAGCTATTTCCTGAAACTTCTTTTGTTTTCTTTCCCTAACATTGTTTTCCACAAAGAGGGAGACATCGCTTACATCCTGACATATGGCACCTTCTATTTATAAGGAGATTAACAATGCCTTAACACCTTGATTGAATCTGCTTTATTGAGATGTCACAACAGATTCTCGCAGCCGGTAAAAGGAAAGACTTACAAATGATAATATTATGACAGGCAAGACACCGAAAAGTAAATGAATCATAATTGGTGACAATTAGCAAGAGCCGAGCACAAACAGGAGGAGAGCCATGATGGGGATCCCTGTCTGGCACAGAGAGGGTGCCCTTGCCTTTCAGAGAGAGACTGGTCTTCACTGCAAGGTGAAAATTCCTAGTTGAGTTTTCTTCTTGGGTGAGATAACTTCATGACTTGAAGCTTTAAGGTATATCTCCATTGCTGGACCACAGCCTGACCCAGACCCATCAACTTAGGCAGACAAAACTAATGGATCTTCATTTAGGATCGGGCCAGAACAACAGGTCTTTTCTGTCCTCAAACCCAAGTTGCTCAGCAAGACTTCCCAATTTTATACTTCCAATATTTTGCTCAATCTCTCCCTCCATCCACCCATCCATCTCTCTCTCTCTCCCCCATCTTCTTTCTTTGATCTTTATTTTTTTAAACGAGGTAGGGTCTTGTCACAGTTTGCCTGCATGGTGTTGATAAAATTCATGACCAAAAAGCTTAAGCAAACAAAGGGTTACGTTTTGGGTTATGATTCTGTGTTAGTCAAGGTTCTCTGAAGAAACAGAACCCATAGAATGTAATATATATAAATAAGTTTATTAAAAAGTAACTCACAATAAAAATAGTGCCCTTCAACATAGCCGCCTGCAGCAGCCTCTTTCCTGGCTGGAATGTTCCACAAAGCCAAAAGATCCCAAGAAGATCTCAAGCCTTTGCTCCTCCGGAACAGTTGAAGATGCTGGGTTCTGACGTCGGCGATGAACAGCGAACAGCATCAAGGCCTAGAGACCAGGCTCCAAAGGCAGCAGGAACAGCAACAACGATGATGGAAAAGGTGAAGCTCCAAGTCAGCCAAGGACGGAGGCAGCAGCAGCAGCAACCAAGGCCACGATGCTCTAAAGGTGAACAACGTGCACGCAGAGTGGACTCCACAGCAAGTCGACACCGGATCAGGGAAGAGCAAGTCCCTCCTCCTCGCACCTCCTATTATCTGGTCCACCACTGGAAAGTACCACCCACTGTGGGCTGGGTTCTCCGCAGCAATCAGTCAAGTACCTGCAGGCTTTTCAGGGTCCATTCCAACCATTAACCTTCCACGGCTGCACCCCAAACAGTGTGCAACTGTCAAGTTGACCTCGAAATGCAACCATAACAGGGTCACACCATATCCACAAGACCACTGAGAGAGGGACAATCCTCTCTTACCAGACCAGCATGTCTGGCCAAGTGTATAGGAGGATGCCAACTTTACTGGCTCTCTCCATCTTATTCAGGCGCTGGTCCCGCCCTTTATGGGCTGGGTCTCCCTGTCAATCAGACACTCTCCTGTGGGTTTGCTTGGCGCGTAACTCAACTACTAATCTTCACAAATGTGCCCACTGCTCACACCTTCCATTGCCAAGTGGACGCTTGTCTCTAACCATGACAGGTCTCAGGTAGCCCAGGCTAGCCTGCAGGTCTGTTGAAAGACTAGGATGACTTTGAACTTTTGATTTCCCCCTACCTAATTCCTAAGTTCTGAGATGACAGGTTCTGCCCACCAGGCCTGGTTTGGTGAGAAGCTGGGCGCTGAACCCGGGGGTCCAGGCAGGCAGGCTGGCAAATCACTCTATCAACTGAGATATCCATCCTTGGCTCCCTTCTTTAATATTTTTTGGAGACTCTGATGCCCGTGAAACACGACGACATGACATTCACTTTATAGCTCAGGACAGACAGGCGCTCATGGTATTCCTACTGCCTCCGTCTCCAGGTGCTAGAATTGCAGGCATGAGCCACCACTGACTCAGTTTTCCCATTGTTTACCATCCATAAGACCAGGCCCTTATGGTGTCACCTGGATTGGCGGCGCCTATTAATAACCTAGCATGATCTCGCTAAGTAGGTAAAATTCCTCTATGGGTCCCACATGCTTAGAATGAGGATTCCGTGTTTATGTTTCCTAGACCGGGTCTGCTTGAGAAAGGAGTGGATCGTTAGGTCGAAGTTCTTGCTGTAGCTGTAGCCGTGGGAAGCCTGTCAGTGTCTCTGTTTCCTAATTTCACCACCCACAAGAGGCAGAAAGGAACTAACAGTAGCTGTAGAATCAGGATCAGCTCCGCCCACGCGTCCCAGGCATTCAGAGCTGAGCTCAGTATGACTTTGCTGTTGGTTGGCTCAGCTTGACACATGGGAGAGCTTGTTCCTCCTGAACTCTCTGCCCCAGCCCTGGGGGGCTTCTTCTCAGTTCTCCCATGGGACCATTTCCTCCCCCCCTGAACACAAGTGTTGGCTGCGCCCTCTGACCCCGGGGTCTTTACCAGCCCTTTGCTTCCACACACCCTGCCCGGAGAACTCCACATCACTTATGGCACCTGTCAATCTCCAAGACTTTCTGGAAGCCTATTTCCTTTTACCATAGCCATGGCAGCCATTGTATGCTCACTATTTCCACATAACGCTGTTCTGTCCCACGTCGCTTTAAGCTTTGGGGAGAACTAAGCCTGTGCTGTCTACTACTATGTTGCATGAACACACGGACTTCGGGCTGCCCCCTACTTAATAGATACTTCACTCTTTTCTGTGTATCAAAAACAATGCCATCTCACAGGTGTCTGCATCTCATCCTGAGAACTTATATGTTAGCATACATGGCAAAGGACTCTATAGACCTAAGGACCTCGAAAGGGGGAGGTCCTTCACAGACTGTCCAGATGGGTCCAAGTGTCATCGCAGGGGTCCTGAACAGCGCAAGGATGCCCAAGACCACTATCAAGATTAGTGAGGTGCGAGACAGATCCGTGGTCAACATAGGCTTTGAAGATGGGACGACACCCCCCAATCCAGGCATGTGGGCTGTCTTCAAAAACCAAAAAGAATAAGACAATGAATTTTCCATTGCCAGGAAGATTTATCCCTGCTGACACTTTCATTTCAGCCCCTTGAGACCCACTTCTAGCTGTACACACAGGATTACAAGATCCAGGTGTTGTTCTTGATGCCGCATCTGTAATCAGTAGCAGCATCACAGGCAAGGAGTGCGCTCAAGGCCATAGTGACGAGGAGCCCAGGCCAAGAGCATCTCCATCCCTCCCGAACCAGTCTTCTTTCTACCACACCAGCCTGTCTTGCCTTGCAAGCCTTGTTGGTTTTCCAATTTGCTCCTGCCTTTCTTTTTCATTAGCGACACAGCTGCTTGCATGCAAGAGTGTGTATGAGAAGCTGGGATACCCAGATGCGAGTGTGCAGAAGGTGTGTGGGACCTGACAGCTCTGGATGACCTCATCATAGACTCCCAGGGGAGGGTCAGGGTCCCAGGCCAGCCACACAAGCATACACACACACACACATACACTCACACACACTCACACATACACACGTACATGCACACACACATACACTCACATATACACATACACTCACACACACTCTCACACACTCACTCACACACACTCACACACACTCTCACTCACATACACACACTCACACACACTCACATACACACTCACGTACATGCACACACACATATATTCACATATACACATACACCCACTCACACTCACACACACACTCACACAGTCACATACACACACACATACATACTCACATATATGCACACACACATACACACACACTCACACACATACACACTCACACACATACACACTCACACACATGCACACATACACACTCACACATGCACATACACTCACACACAGTCACACATACGTACACACTCACACACAGTCACACACATATACACACACATACATGCACACATATACACTCACACACATTCATGCACACATACACTCACACACACACTCACACATGCTTGCACGCTCACGCATTTTCCTGCCTGCACCCCACAAAGGCTGACCAGTTCTCCCTCAAGTTTCAAAGTGCTGCTTCTTTTCCAGAGCTGTTTGTTATTGTCTCTGCCGTCACAAGTTTAAAAAAGGAAAGTTAATTAAATATGGAACAAGACTGAGCAACATCTTTTAAACCATCATGTCATTAGAACCGGAATCCTCAGAGAGCTGCTTAAAAGGGGTTTGAGAACAATGACTGTTCAATCAGATATTTATGGGCATAGTTATGTAAACACACTCTTTATTGTCTATGTATATTTAATATAATTATCAGTTTTGTAGTTGGACTCTCTGGAGAGCCAACAAATCAGTGTTGCTTAGAAAATGTCAGCAGAAAAGACAATTACGTTGCTAGCAAATATTCATAAATTATATTAAAAAGTCCTGTGGAAATGTCGTCCGTGTGACAGAAGTCTCTGCAGTCGCAAAATAATCCCTTTATTTCTGTGATTTAAGGGCGATTTTGGTAGCTAGAACGATTTCTCTGTGAACACGTGAACATGGCAGAAGAGGAGAGTAAGGGTGGAAAACAGAAGCATAGGCATTCTAGAAAATTCCAGACAGTCCCTTCATTATTCTCCATTGACCAGAGACCAGTATGTGCATAACATGTCCACACAGGTATGTGCAGACGCATGTACATTGCCGAGCCTTAAAACACTCCTATTAGAAAGACAAGGCAATTTCAATCTGCTCACTTTTTTTTAGTGCCTGCTTCCAACCATAACTCTTTCCTGTGACACTTTGCTTTAGCAACTATTTATAGTATTTCCCACTTTTTCTGTCTTTCACTTTTTTTCTCATTATGCACATGCAGAAAGAAGTGGAGAATTGGGAAAGCGCTTAGTCAATTAAAATACATCAGGCTCTTGCTAAATCCATACAAGCGGCGTAGGTTGATAAACGCCTAGGAAGCATCCACAAATCACCTCTATTGCAGAATATACAAGCCTCGAATCAACATCTTAATTAGCAGCTAATGACATCTGGAAAGAAAGGTTAATGTTAGGTGCACAAAACAGCGTGACTTAAAAAAATTAGATTCTTTTTCCTGCCTTCTTCTTATTAAAAAAAATAAGAAAAGGAAGGAAGGAAAGGCTATCTAGTGATTACATCGGGTGTTGCAAGCATCAGGCATTGGCAATTTGAAGCGTCTTAATTATATAAGGCCTGTATTGATAGGATGCTTTTCATCTCCGGAGTTCAAAGAACGTTGCTTATAGCTCATTTATCCTCAGAATACCTCTCTGAGGAGAAGTATCAGTGGAGTGCAGGGTTGAGACAATTATTCACTAAATTCAAACCCAAACGCCTGTTCACAGAGAACAAGTGGAGAATCTGAAAATACTGGACTTTCTCCTTTGGCTGTCTCCAGATCAGATTCCTCAAGCTAGCTTTGTGCTCTGTGGAGCAACAGCCGGGAAACCTCTAGTTTGCAAAGGTTCACCCCAATATGCATTACACCCCTCCTCCCCCCTGTCACCCCAGCTGTAGCCACTCCAGTTTCCTGATGCTTCATCTTCCCATGGCCCAAGGGA
Organism: Typhlomys cinereus; assembly: GCA_023101885.1. Lineage (NCBI taxonomy): Eukaryota > Metazoa > Chordata > Mammalia > Rodentia > Platacanthomyidae > Typhlomys > Typhlomys cinereus. The sequence goes on from JALPQD010000333.1 coordinate 709,654, forward strand.
CAGGTCCTAGGGGGACCTTTTCCTCCTCTGTTCTTTTTGTTTGAGCCTTCCTGCTTCTCCGAGATGATCGAAGTTCTCCTGCTTCTCTGCCATGTTTGTCTGCCTCTTCCTTTCCCTCGAACTTATCTTTGCCTCCATTTCCTCTAGGACCCCCAGAGGATGAAAGACCAAACAGGCTACCCTGTTGCTCCTGCCTAACACAGCACATTATTGACTTGCTGATTATTTCAACCACAGCCCTTTAGGCACATATATTGAGCAATCTGAATGACGAAGGCATGAGCTTCATCCAACTGCCTTCCCAGGGGGTCTCAAGTAAAGCTTGAATGGGGTCTGTGTCTTTTTCCCTGGGTCACTGTCCCTCCTGGGTCTGTCACAGTCATTCTCCACGGGGGGGACACACCACCTGTCCCCTGGGCCCATCAACCTCAAATGGTGGACACTCCAAAATTCTTTTCATGACTGGAGGCTTCCCACAGAAAATGAGATTTTCCTGCACATTTGGGGCATCGAGTGTTTTGCACAGACAAAGAGCATTGCATAGGCTGCGGCCCGTCTTCAGGTGACAATAGCTCTCTCGGGTGACACAAAGGCTGGCCATATCCCACCAGGACCCTGCCTTACCTCCACAGGTGCCTCCCTCCCATGGTCCTCAAACAACAGAGACAAAGGATGTTTTTCTCCTTATTCCACGTTGAGCCCCACCTCCTGAGTCTTCATTTCCTGTCCCAAGATACAGTTCTTCCCAGAAGGAATCCCAGTGGAAGGCCATTTCTTTCAGGGGAAATTCCAGCCCTACCCACAGGAGTATGATTGGCCCTGTGCCCTGCCCCCACAGAAAAGACACATTTCCGGAGCTGGAGCCCTCAGCTCAGAGTAATTCACTTCCTGTTCTTTCTCTCCCGCCCAAGGTGAGTCCCAGGTCTGCGTGTCTTTCTGGCTCTGCCCTGTTCAGTCCATCAGCTTTGAACGTGCGTGCACGCACACACACACACACACACACACCATGGGAGGGTGGGCATGTGAGCCATGGCACATATGTGGAAGTCTGAAGATAACTTTCAGAAGTCAGGTCTCTTCCTTCCATGATGTAGACTCTGAACATTGAACTCAGATCACCAGGGTGTGACGTCGAACTCAGGTCACCTGGTTTACACCCAGATACCTTGATCCACTGAGCCATCTCACCAGCCCCCACTATATTTTTCAAAAGAAAACACAAAACCCCAGGGAAAACACAAGGCACAGAATAGGGGGTGTCTGCATGGACAGCCAGGGAAGAGATGCCTCTTTTTCCCACAACTGCCTCTAAATGAACATTTTCAAGAGCCTCCTCAGGGTGGGGCACCCAGGAGGCCTCCACTTTACCCTGACCTCTGTGGGGGAGGGAAGCAGAGAATCTGCTGGCAAACCTGAGATAAGGGGGCGCCTGTCATCGTCTGGATCCGGAATGCCCATCAAAGACCTGGGTGTCAGGTGCTGTCCCCGGCTTAGCTCTTATGGGAAGTGGTGGGGACTTCCAGGCCTTGGGAACATGGATTTCGAATGGATAGCGAGACCAGAGCCATGTCCTCTCGTTCATTCCTGACGTCATCATGAGCTCCCGGTTCCACTAGTTCCTCACCAAAGTACCTTCCTGACACCTCAGGCTCAAAAGCAGAGGCGCCAATGGAGTATTTCAAGTATTTTGATGCAGTAACTGAAAGCTGAATAGCCCAATACCACAGAGATGGATAGATCAGTTTCTTGCTAATTGTCACAGAATAGCAAGGCTAAATTTCCGAAACAATTTGTTTCAATGATTTATTTTTATGACAGTCTCCTACCAAATTGTTGGTTATCTGTGTGTGTGCACGTGTGTGTGACGTGTGAGTGTGTGTGTGTGTGTGTGTTTAGAATATGGGCTCCACGTCTCCAGAGTAAGGAAATGACTTGGTGCTCAAATCCTGGGAGAAGTTTTTTGAATGTGTGATGTCTTTGTGTGGCTCTTGATGTCCGTGTCACTAAGCACGGGCCTTGTGTGACGTCTGTGCTTTGCTTACCGTAGTCGCTGCCATCCCAGCCTCGTCTTCCTGTTGGTGGCCGCTGATAGTGTTTTCGCACAGAAGTCAACCTTGTAGTGAGCTTTGAAGGCTAACGGAATGAATTATGCCTCTTGGTACCACTTGTAGGCTCTGGGTACGCAGGCACGGGTGAGGGGGGTGGAGAAAAGAAAGAACAGACATTAAAAGCAACGAGAAAGAGACCTCAAGAATAAGGAGGCAAGGCTCCTAGGGTCAGAGCTGCTGCATGGCCAGGCAGGACAGTCACAACCACAGCGGCGTCTGGTGACATCCATCACCTAGGGGTCTCCCTGTCTTAAAGATGAACGGCCCCCAGCCGGCCTGTCACCAGTTAATGACCATCACAGGTGAATAATGGTTGGTTCTAATTAGGGTGGGACCTTTTCAGGACTGCTTCAGGGTCCATCAGGACCCCCTCACTGTGGGAAGACGGATTGGCTATGGGGATTGGTCGTCTGGTTATTTTCCCCTCAAGTGATCTCTAATCTAAAAACATGTGCTCTTTCAGACGCTTTGCATTTTAAGAACAATTAGGGAGAAAGACCGTATATGTAATGAAGCCCCTTGGGTTCATCAACATATAAAAGCAGAGTCCAGGACGTTAGATCCTCTGGTGCCTTGGCGGGTCTGAGGGTTGCCCTCCACGTGCACGCTGTCATGCGGATCCTAGACCATTGACACAATCGCTTCTTCACCCATTTTGTTCTTTTTAAAAAATATTTATTTATTTCGAATGTGTGTGTGTGTGTGTCAGAGGGCACATGTGTCCCCATGGAGGAACCAAGTGTGACTTTGAGAATCATCCTGGATTGCTTCTACCTCCTTCTTGCTTCGCTCTGGGATTTCCCAGGCTCTGCCTGAAGTACAGGCCAGCCACTTCTGCCTGGCGTTTTTACGTAGGACCTGAACTCAGGACCTTCTGCTTGCCAGACAGTCTTAACCCCTGAGCCATCTCTCCAGCCCTATGTCCATGTTTTTCATTAGCCTGGACCAGCGCTCGTGAGAGGAGAGAATGGATGGCAACAGTGCAAGAGCGCAGGTTCAGCAGCACGTGTGAAGCATTCAAAGGAGATGATAGGTGGGGCTGGAGAGGTGGCTCAGGGGTTAAGCCTCTGCTTTGCAGGCGAAAGGTCCTGAGTTCGGATCCTAGACCCCACGTATAGACGCTGGGCAGAAGCGGGGGCGGCCTGCGCTTCTGGTCCTGGTAGGGCGGAGCCTGTGAATCCCAGGGCAGAGTAAACAAGGCGGAGGTGGAGGCGTCCATGGTGGTTCCCGAATTCGTCCATGGTTCTACACACACATGCGCGCGCACACGCACATGTGCACACACGCATACACGCACAATTAAATAAATAATAAATTTTTTTTTTTTTAAAAAGGAGATGATAGGTGCAAAGCCCCGCCAGGGCGGAACATTCTGAGACATTCCTCAGACGTCACAGCACCAAGAGCTCCTTCTCTGTGGATCATGGATTATGATTATTCAGGTTCATAAGGACAATGTGAGATACACATTCTTTCCTTTTCCGTATTCCATGTGTACATGCGGGTGCACGTGTGTCTATGGATGTGTTTGCTTGTGTGGGGACACGTGTGTGTGTGCGGGGGAGGTAGGTGTGGGTATGCACACATATATGTACGTGCGTGTACAGAGCTAGGGGGATTGATATAGAGAGTCAAAGTTGTTTGTTCCTCTACCTTCTTCTTTTGAGAGAGGGGGGTCTCTTATCAAACCCGGAGTTCCTGATAGAGATCGTCTGGCTAATCAGCTTGCTCCGGAGATTCCCAGTCTCTGCCTCCTAAGGTTAGAATTCACGGCAGGCTGCCACACTCAGCATTTTACAGTGGATCTGGGGGTCTGACCTCTAGTTCTGTTGCTTGTACAAGTGCTTTAGCCACTGAACTTCCCCTGAAGCCCATGAAATACATATTCTTATTACCATTTATTAAGAAGATCTTGATGGGGCTGGAGAGGTGGCTCAGGGGTTAAGCCTCTGCCTTGCAGGCGGAAGGTCCTGAGTTCGGATCCTAGACCCCACGTATAGACGCCAGCGGAAGCGGGGGCAGCCTGCGTTTCTAGTCCTGGTAGGGCGGAGCCTGTGAATCCCGGGACAGAGTAAACAAGGAGGAGGTGGAGGCGTCCATGGTGGGTCCCGAATTCGTCCGTGGTTCTACACACACACACACACACACACATGTGCGCAAGCGCGTGCACGCACACATGCACACATGTATACACGCACAATTGAATAAATAAAAAAAAATTTCAAAAAAGAAGATCTTGACTATCTGTACGGTTGCTCAAACCAGCACTAAGAAAGGATTTGCAAACCAGTCTGTCCCCAATTTGTACTTTCTTCCTTCCACAATGCTGTTTTCTTAATTAGATGCTGCTTTGTCCTAATATTTCTCTTCTTTCTCCTCCCTGCCCCCTTTGCTGCTTCTTTCTCTTTCTCCTTCTCCTCCTTCTTTATGCTTTGACTTTTGGGCGCGCTGCCTTTTAAGGAGAAAGTGTATGTCTCTTAGGGCTATCTTTACATGGCATAGGACAAAGATAGAACAGGCATGCTCCTCGTGTGAGGGGCTGATGGCCTGGCTATATAGATATTTTTATCTCGTACTCTAAGTAAACATAGATCTGGATGGAAAGAAGATGGGGAAAGAAGAAAATTCATGGCTGCAGAAAATATGTAATCCCCAAGCAAAAAGCGACAATTCTGGGGAACGGTCAGAAGGTAGTTCATTCCAAGGCTTAGTGAATTTCCCAGAGTTTCTGGAGAAAAGAAAGAACGAGTGTTATATGACCTAATTCCTTTCTACAGTTTTGACTGCACAGATTTCCTTACTTGCTTCCTGCCTGCGATAGTTATGAGGTGTTGCCATGAAGAATCTGAAGTCGGCCACGTCTCTCGTGCAGGGCAGAGCTGTGGGAAGGAGGCGAGGTGTTCTGCCCTGGTCTCCAGCAGCATCTGTCATTGTTAAAGCATGCATGCATAAAGGCTACTGTGCGTATGAATTATTATCATTGTGGCAGTAACAGAGAGTGTAGTGTTACATTTACAGGATGTCTGAAAGCCCCGAGAAACTAGAATTTGTGGTGAAAAGTAGCTTGTCAGAGATCTGGAAACTCGTGAGGGATTTGGAATGGTCTGATGGAGGTGCCAGAGAACGTTCAGCGTGCGGCTGATGCTGTGTGTGTGTGTGTGTGTGTGTGTGTGTGTGTGTGTGTGTGTGTACATACATGCCTGGTGCATGTGTATCTGTGCGTATATGGGCATAAGACTTAATGTTATAAGTTATAAGCTCAGAACTGTGAAGACAGAAATGAAATTAGAGCGAGCACTCTTCCGACACTGATAAAATACTCTGACCCAAACAATTTGAGGTGCAGGGATGTGGGAAGGCGGCGAGGTGTTCTGCCCCTGTCTGTCACTGTCGAAGCACGCATGCATAAAGCCTACTATGTGTATGGATTATTATTCATTGAGGAAGAGAGGATTTATTATTTTGACTTATAGTTCCAAAGGAGGTACAGCCCATCACGTGGGGAGCAATGGGGAGAGAAGCAGAAGCCGGCTGGTACCTTGTAGCTGTACTTAGGAAGCAGAAATCACAAGAACAGGAAGTGGTGCCTGGTTATCAAACCTCAAAACTTGGTCCCGTAGATGTACTAGCAAGGTTGCATCTGCTAAGGTTCCAGAACCTTCCCACGCAGCATTACCAGCTAGGGACAAGTATTGAAACACAGTCTATATTGGGAATATTTCCCTTTCAAACCATGACAACACAAGTACCTCTTGGAATGAACGTCCATGTCCCTGAATATTGAGGCAGGATGCTGTGTCCAGGAAAAGATAGACTTTAGGGAGTTTAATCCTCAGTGGAAAAGTCAGCCAGCTTGTCTATCTCAAAAGGAACAAAATAAGCACTTCGCCATGAATCCTCCACCCTAAAAGAAAGATGTCTTTTATTCAAATTGAACCAGATCATTTCCTTTAAGATCTCTCTCTTCTTCCTTCAAGACGGGAGGGGAGTTAGCCAGAAAACATGAAGGATCAGCGTACATCGGGTGTTTTCCCTCCCGTGTTAGCAGATTGACACACACTGCTAGTCTTCCTGTACCTGACTTTTGTGACGTGGTGGTGGTAGTGGTGGTGTGTATTGTTGGCAATCAAACCCAGGGCTTTGCCATATTAGGCAGGCTACATGTTTTACAGGCCCAGATTTATCTGGCCTTTCTTATATCTTGTCTGGTATCTTTCGTGTGACATTATTTTTATTTAAAAGGGTTGTCATCTACAGCTTGTTTTATACCTTTCTTCACCTAAGAAAATGAGCCAAACTCTGCCTTATCTTTTTCTTTCTGTATGCATGTGTGCGTGCATGTATAGTAGATGCCAGAAAAAAGACCTAAACCGTCATTCCTTAGGTAACATTCTCTTTGGTATTTATTTGTTTGTTTGTTTGTTTATTCACTTAAACAAAGTCTCTCATTGACCTGAAGCTTGCCATGTAGGCCAGAGTGGCTAGCCAGTGCACCACCGCAGACAACCGTCCCCTTCATTGAAGCGTGTCTGGCATCAGGCAGTAGTTGGGAATGTACCCAATGGGATGAAGTGACCTCGGTATCTCACGGTCTCAGCACAGTTCCCTGATGCATTGGCACATAGTTATGTATTTGCTAATGTGTTTTGCTGGGCTCCATGGTTGGCACCGGCAGACAGCAATGAGTAGGGCAAGTCTTCGCCCAGGATCCTCACAGAGAACGAGTTGACTGCGGCCAAGGGCTCTGAGCTCCATTTCCCAGAGCAGGACATTTACTTGCAAGACATAGGAGGTGCGGAGGATGGAGCACACTCCAAGCAGTGGGGAGGCTGTCTTGAGGTGGTGGGCACTGCTGGACTGGAGGCAGGCCATGTTGGCTACAGGACACAGGCACTGCCTGGCTGCCCCCGTACCTTGGTTGCTGGAAGACGCACCTCTCTTTCATGTCATCTGGTCCTTTCCATCAAATTCCACTTCTCCACCTCTTCCTATCTGATGTCTCTTGTCTCCAGCAAAGACCCACAAAGGGTCATCCCGAAATGGCCTCTGCTCCCCCCCACCCTGTATTTCTTTCCCTCAGGTGTCTCAGCAAGAGTGAGTCTCGCAGCTTTGTTCTGTGATTTTGTAATGGTCTTTTCCCTCTCTTCCTTTACTTTTCCCTGGTGTCTCTCTACCCTGGAAGGAGCTAAGACACAGCAACTAGAAAGAGTGGATCTAATTTTCAGGGAAAGACTTTATGGGGGACTGGTCTCCCATTAGCTAAGGAGATTTGTCTGCAGCCCCACTTCGGAAAGCCATTCTGGATCTGAGTTGATATAACAAATGTCAATCAATCCAGGTTTCATTCTGTTTTAACTCTAACACAATAATTTCATTGTTCTGGTGTATCTAATGACCAGAGTTTTATTTCTGTAGTTACTGCTTTTGGACATTGCTTGGCTGTGTGCTACTGTTATCTGAGCATTTTTATTGCAGCTGACAAACACTTGTATTGGTCTATCTGGAAAAGAACTTCCCTGGTAGAATCTTGTTTTTCTCTGTGTACAGAGTTTATTGTTTTTGAACCTCATGTTTCTACTGTGACCTAAATTGTTTCTTGAAGCACAAGAAATTGGGACAAAAACTCACTTTATTTAACATTTAGGATTTTTCTTTTTCCTGTTTTAAGGGACTGGGATGAGAAACATGGTTTTTCAGAATTGATTCAGTCTGATATAAGGGAGATATTCAGATGCTCAAATTTTCTGCAGTGGGCGTATACCTCATCTCCTATTTTTTTATTATTTATTATTTATTCAATTGTGGGTGTATGCATGTGTGTGAGTGTATGTGTATGTATGTGTGTGTATGTGTGTGTGCATGTGTGTGTGTGTGTATGTGTGTGTGTGTGTGTGTGTATGTATGTATATGTAGAACCACGGGTGAATTCGGGAACCACCATAGACCGCCTCCACCTCCTCCTTGTTTACTCTGCCCGGGGATTCACAGGCTCCGCCCTATCAGGACCAGAATTGCAGGCCGCCCCTGCTTCCGCCTGGCGTCTATACATTGGGTCTAGGATCCGAACTCAGGAGCTTCTGCCTGCAAGGCAGAGGCTTAACCTCTGAGCCACCTCTCCAGCACCTCTCATCTCCTATTTTTGTTGTTTGTTTTGTTTGTTGGTTGGTTTCAACATGCCCTTGCATGAAGGAACCTTTAAAAAGTAGTTATGCTAAAATCCCATAAAAGAACAGCTTGGAACAAACTCCCTCTTCGTTAATACAATGTATTTGGATGTGGTAAGAGGGACTGAGGTGGGGGTGGGGAGACCAAAACAGAGACTATATTAAACCCCCGACTTACTACTGCCTGTGTGATGGGGGGAGCTCCTTCTGGTAGCTCTCTGCATTTTATTTTGTTTGAGTTAATCAAACAGCTCGTAACTAGAGGGAATTTCAACATGCCTGAGGTAGAAATGCAACCATTATTATACAAACAAATGCTACTGTATGAATAGTATGTTAAGAACAAAGCCCCTAGGAGAAGAAAGAAAAAGAAAAGGTTGGAAGGAAACGATTCAAAATAAGGACAGAGGAACACCAAAAGGTGATAGATATGTCTCTGTATCTTCCCATCTTCAGACTGTCTTTCATGTACACATTTTAGGTATTTTAGGATTATATCTGTGTTTGTTTATATTTGTTAGTGCATTAGGCACTGGGGGATAAAACAATGGATGAAACTTTTTGCCCCGGATTTATAACTAATTTATATTTATATCTAATTTATAACTAATAATTAAGATGAACTACTATAAAATGTGTGAAAAGTGCTTTGGAAATTCAAGAAACAAAAAAGTATACTATCTCTGTATATATTTTAAGTTTATCCTTAAGTACTTCGTGGTTTTGGATGGCATGACATTAATTTCTATCTTTTATTTAAGTTTCCAGCTGTTCATAGATAGTATATAAGGATGTAACTAAGTTTATATATGACCTTGAATCTTTTTACCTTGAAAACTTCATTTTGGAAACCTGGATTTTCTTCTCCTCTCTCCTTCCTTCCTTCCTACCTTTTCATCTTTCCACTTGTCTTTCCTTTTGTTTTCCAATGCATAGGAATAGCTAATATGCCCATGAGAGGCTTCTCAAGGTCGGAAGTCATGGTAATGAGATGATAGCAAGTGTTGATGAGATTGTGATACGGTTGAAGATGCTCATCAGAATGTAGGAGCACTTCCACAACTTTTCAATTCCTCACTGGGAACGCAAATCCAAATTTAAATGGAGGCCAGTGCAAGTGGACATCCTGCTAGTTTCTGAGCTCAGGAAAGGCATTTTTTTTTTAAACCACACTCGATGATATTGACAGGTTTTTTAATAGCTAGCACTTATCAGTGCAAGGAGGTTTTCTAAGCATTTTGCCATTTTCATTATTGATAGGTATTAAAATGTGTCAGACTCTATCTAAGCCATCTGTTAAATTAGTTGTTTTGTGATCCTTTTTGAAACACATGATTCCATAGATTATTGAATGCTAAAGCGGGATCTAAGTCTCATTTATCAACATCTACTCTTCTTTCATATTTTGTTTTACATTGTATTTGGTTTGGTGTATATGTATATATGTGCATATACATGTATGTATGTGTCAGTATATATACATGTGCATCACCTACATTATGTATACATAATGTTTCGTTCTGTTTTGTTTGAGACAGGGTCTTGCTCTATAGCCCTGGCTGGCTTGGATCTTGTATATAGACCAGGTAGGTCTCAGATTCCCAAATGCTGGGGTTATGGGTATACACCTCTATATCCAACTCAATGTGACATATTTTGTTCAGGAAATCTTTGTTCCTTTCATCTTAAAGGATGTTAATTTTTGGTTTCTTTTTCTTATAAGGTCTCCTAACCTGATTTCACTGCTAGGCTAACACTATTCAAAAAGAAACTACAAATAAACAAATAAACAATAATAACCCAAAAAGAGCCTGGAAGTACTTTTTGAACACACTTTCGTTTTGTATTTTTTTTTCACACAGTTCATAAAACTCACTAATGAAGCATCAGGATCTAAGACTTTTTTGGAATATTTGCCAATTTATTACTTTATTAATTACTACTAATTTATCTCAATATTTCAAACATAAAATTATTCAGTTATTTCTATTTATCTACATTTCTTTATTTTGTGTCTTTCAATTAATTTGTCTAATAAATTTCATTTATGTTGCAGCAAATATTGGCATAAAACTGTTTATCTTCCTTTCTTGTCATTTTACTGTCTGTGAGACCTGTAGTGATGTCGTCTCTCATTTATCTCAGTGACATGTGTTCTCTGATTTTTGTCCTTGACTTATCTTTTGCCGATTCTCTCAAAACATCTTTTGATTTTGCTTACTTCCACTTCTTTAATTTTTCATCTAATAATAATTTTTTTCTTCCTTGACTTACCTTTCCTTTCTAGGAAAGTGCATCTCACATTTTTCTTCTTTTAAAGCTGTGGATGTCTCTCAAGTGGCTCTCATTGAAGCCCGCAAATTTAAATATACTCTGCTTCATTATTATCATCTTCAAGATCGTTTTTTTTAAAGTTTCCTTGTGTTGGGATCTAAAGACTTGAAAGCTAGTAACAGGAACCCTGGGACAAACTGTCTGGATAGGTTAGTCAATCAGTGAGCTCTGAGTTCACTTAGGACGACAGAGCGCATGCGCGTGTGCGTACACACACACACACACACACACACACACACACACACACACGCATACACACACACACACACATTTTCCTTATGGTTTCTGCCTTGGTTTGTAAAATATTTAACAGTTGTTTAATTTCTTAATATTTGAGATTTTTATTGATATTTTCTTCTTATGTTCTCATTGCATTTCATCTTAGTCAGAAAAAGCCTACTACAGGATAGATGTTTTTAAAAAATATACTGAGCCTTGGGTACGTTATTGTGGGGGTTTGGTACTAGGTTCCACTTAAAAGGGAGAACATGTGACATTTGATTTTCTGTGTTTGGGATGCTTCACTCAGTGTAAGTTCTTCCAACCATCCATTTACCAGGAAATTTCATTAATTTTTTTTATAATTGAGTAGTATCCCATTATGTATATGTACCACATTTTCATTATCCATTTGTCAGCTATTAGACATTTAGGTTGATCCCATGACTTTGCTACTGTAAATAGTGTTGCAATGAACTTGGATGTACATGTGCTATTAAAGAAAGAATAGGCATTTGGGGGGAATATTCCCAGCAGTGGTATAGCAAGGTCATACGGAATTTCAATTTTTAACTTTTTTAGAAACTGCCATACTGATCTCCAAAGTGGTTGTGCAAGTCTGCATTCCCACCAGCAATGTATGAGGGTTCCCTTCTCCCTACATCCTCTCAGCATTTGTTCTATATGTTTTGGATTTCAGTCATTCTGACCAGAATGAGATATCTCCAGGTGGTTTTGATTTGCATTTCCCTAATGGCTGGGGAGGTGGAACATTTTTAAAGACATTTTTGGACAAATGGGAAAAGTTGGGAAAAGTTTCTTTTAAGTTCCAAGGCCCATTTTCTAATTGGGTTGTTTACCTCCTTGGTGTTTAATTTTTTGAGTTCTTTGTGCACTCTGGATATTAGCCCACTATCACATGTGTGGTGAGTAAAGATTTTTTTCCCATTCTGTGGGCTGTCTTTTTGCTCAGTTAACAATGTAACCACAACGGAACATAACTAGGAGGGTAGGGAGAAGAAGACCCCATGACAATGGAGACAAAGGAATACAGTTAAATAGATAAATAAGGCCACTGTCAGGTCTATAAATATTGAGACATCTTGTCCTATCCATCGTCAGTTTCCTTACTGGTGATTGGGCTAGTTTTGCAGAGTTGGGTATGTGCTCCCCAACATGGGGGGAGATTATTGGGGGTTAAAATGAGGGTGCTCGATTGTCTGGAGAATGACCTCACTATTGTTTCTGCTCTTCTGTTATTCCTGTTCTCTCTCCTTTAAGCCTTTTCTTATGTCAAGACTTTCTTTCGACAGTTTCTTTTTAGTCTTTGGATAGGAGAAGATCTCAACACCCAGATGGGATGCAGCCTAGTGCAGGGGAGGAACAGTGAAATAGCCAATGGCAGCCAACCAGAATACAGAGTACCGGCGACCCTGCCATGTTCACCGGAAATCAGGCTAGCCAAATCTTTCCACATTCTAAGGCTCAGTGAATCTCGCAGAAGAGAAGGCAGTAAGATTGTAGGAGCCTAAAGATGTGGAGGTCCACCGCAGGACAAGACACTCCACTCAAGACAGGGCTGCCACAACCAGGAACTTGCTGCAGCGAAACTTGACCTTACCAGACCTGCACCATGGCTGACATATCCGCCTCCATAGACTGGCAGGGATCTCAAGAGAAACAATTTCAAGCAGTAGGGTCCTTAGGGGCTAGGGTTAGGCTGGCGAAGGGGAGTTCCCCTGTTCGTGGTCCACCCAAGGAAGGGCCACTTGGCCTGCCACAGAGACCCGAGCTACCATTAGAGCAGACGATCCAGAGGGAACCCAGGGTCCATGGAAGCTGATGGACAGAAGCGTGGGAAAGAGCTGGTTGGATACGTGAAGGGAGGGGAGAGAAGGAGGGAAGAGAGGAGGGAGGGAAGGAAGAGAAGGAAGAAGGGAGGGGGTTAGAGATACCTATACATTGTGCGTATACATTTTATTTTAATGTTATTATTTTATATAATAAAAACACGATAATAAAATAAAACACTCTGAGTCTTAGTTTAGTTAACATTTCTACTAACTTCATGAGCCTACCAAATCAATTCAATGACTATGCATTTGCATTGTTTAATATAGTATTCTACAAGCTACAATGGAACAGAATGGTTGAAACTGTGCGTCAGTGACAAATGTGTTAAACCTGCTGTGATAGTGATGGATAGACATTAGTCTGCTTCTTTGTCAGTTTTTACTTGATTATATCAAACTTTGCTATTAGACAATTAGTATTTGCACCTGTTATGTTTTCTTGATGGAACTACTCTGTCCATTGTGAGGTTTTCCTCTTTATCTCTAATAATAGATATATAGTTTGAAATTGTGTTGTTTATTCAAACATCCACACCTAATTTTTATTACAAATTTTTATTTTATTTATTTTATTTTTTCCTCAATCATACAAGTTCAATAGGTACCCATCCTCTCCCTCCCTTCATGCCTCCCCAGTCCCACTTGCACCCTCCCCCTTTTCCTTCCTTTCACCCCCTCCCTCCTCCTCTCCCAATGACTCCCCCTTCCCCCTCCCATCCCCTGGAGCATCCCTCTGTGTGAATACCAAACTTCCTCTGCGTCCTCCACTCCAGTAAGGTGTAAGGACTCAGTGGCATAGCCCAGAGCACCCCCCCAGGTTCCCTCTTAGTATGGGAACACTATTATGACTGTTAATCCCTTGCCTCTAAGGATCCTACTGCCTGTGATCCATGCTAGACCCTGGAGGGTAGATATCCACACTTAATTTTTATGTTTACTGTTAGCACATCTTTTTTAAAAAAATTCTTTTACTTCTCATCTATTTGTTTCTATGTTTAAAAATACCTCTTGTGGTCACATGTAACTAATTCTTTGTAGTCCATCTGAGAGTCAGTATTTTGATTACAATATGTGAGTAGTTTAGTGATTACTGGAATAGTTGATCTTATGATTGCAATCTTGCAATTCATTTTCTTTGTTTCATTTCTTTGAACTTTGCTTGTTCTTCCTTCCCAATATTCTTTTATGCTAATCAAGCAATTTTAGTATTCTTATTTCATTTCTAGTGGCTTTTTACTTATATCAAGTCAACTTTTGCACCATTATAGTGGTTGTTCTAGAGACTGTAACATGTATTTTTAAAGTCAATTAATCTATGGGAGTTCATATGGAAGTCTTCCATGTAAATGTACCAAACTTGCAATGATGCATTTTAGGTTACCTGTCCCATCCTTAATACTATTCTTGTCCTTTTACTATGACATCAACATGCTACTAACTTCATATCATTTCTGTAAAATTTGCATGCATGACCACATGGCTTCAAATTATTGGGGAAGAAAAGAAAAAATTAATGTGCAAACGTGTTTCTTTCCTTCACTGATGCACAATATTCCTTTTCTGGGTTTTTTTCCTTCTTCCTATAAACCCATGTGTCTTTCAATGCTCTTCCCTTAAGCCTCAAAATCAACCTGCAGTATTTTTTAAATTAATTTATTTATTCAATTGTGCTGTGTGCGCATGTGTGTATGTACGTGATGTGTGTATGTAGAACCACGGGCGAATTCGGGAACCACGTGGACTGCCTCCACCTCCTCTTTGTTTACTCTGCCCTGGGATTCTCTACGCATAGCATCGCCTCTTCCTCTGGCAGCTTTGAAGACTCTCTTTTTGTCTTTGACTTTCAGCATATTGACTATGATAGATCGTCTTGACTAGGATTTCCTCAGTTTCTAGGATTTTCAAATCAATGTTTTCCACAAAATTTGTAGACTTTGAATATTGTTTCTCTTAAAACTTTCCCTCTACTTGCTCTCTTCTCCAATTCTATCATTCTACTTACCTCTGTTTTTATCTCCTGGTACAACTAGATCTCCAATGACTGGCTTGCTCTTCTTCATTTCTTCAACCCTTTCCCCTTTGTTCTCCACACCATATTTTATATTAATATTTTTATATTCATTGACTCATTTTCTTGACATCTCAATCTATCTTAAAACCCATCCAGTGAAATTCCACTTCAATTATTGGTAAATTCTACATTTCGGTTGTGATGCTTTTTAAAAGCTCTACAATTTCCACTTTTCATAATTGTAATTTCTCTGTGGAAATGTTCTTCACTTGCTCATCCATTAAGACCATTTTCCTAGAATTCTTTGAAGGTATTTATTATAATAGCTGTCTGGAAGCCTTTTCTGCTCCATCCAACATCTGGACCCAATTAGAGTTCTTTTCCGTTGACTTTGTGGGGTTTCTGAGTGTGGGTCACATATTTCTCCTTTTTTGCACGCTCAGTGATTTTGGTTTGAAAGGAAGATATTCTAGAAAATGAGATGCAACGACTAGACTCTGTGCCTTTCTTCCAAGTGCTGATGCTGTTGCCGTCGTTCTGTGAGGTAGTTAATTTGCTGTTGGACTTGAACTGACAACTTTATCTCCTGGTGCTGTGGAGTTTGCACTTTCATCTTTCAGTTCTGAGTTCCAGGCGCTGATGGCTCCTTGGGTGGACAGAGAACTCATCTGTGTTGCTCTGGCCTTCAATGTTGTCTCCTTTCTAGTCTTTACCAGTTCTGTCGGTCTCTGTCAGATTCTACTTCACAAGTGCACGGTGGGTAATCACTCCATGATGTGGGCAGAACTTATACTCGATTTTCCTACATTTTGCTGGCAGTCTTCCCTTAAAGGTTCTTGACTCTCTGGCCTCCGTCACCTGGAAGCTGTAAGGTCACCGATGCTTCGAAACACCCACTCCCACATTTTCCCTCTTCTACTGCATTATTTTAAAAGCAAACACTCTTTTGCTCTCTGTCTGTATTGGAAAATGTTCTTATTCCTAGAAAGAGAGCTTATGAAAACAATTTTGTGGATTTTGTAACACAGACCATATCTATCGCTATTCTACTCTACCACTCCTAATGAAAGTGTTTCCATTTACACTTCTGGTTCCACTTCTTTGGGACTGTCGGAAACTTTTGTTTGTGTTGTAGATCTAGAAGTCAGTGTAGAACAGTTGCTTGATCAGTATTTGCTATATATGATTGCTAGATGCTGGTGTCAACTTGTGAATCGGAGGCCCAAGTTCTGGGTACATTTGTAAAGAATTAGCAAGTGAGGTAAACCCTGAGCAAACCTGCAGGAGATTGTCTGATGGATGGGGAGGGCCCAGTCGATGGCGGGTGGGGCCATTCCTTGGGAAAGTGGGTAAGATGGAGGGAGTTGATTCAGGGAGTCTGGCATTCTCCAGCATACTTGGACAGACATGCTGTCTAGCAAGTGCAGTCCTGCGGCTACAGTGTGGCCAGTTCTCTCAAATCCCTGTGTTGGTGTGAGCTTCCCAGCCAAGCTGGAGTAATAACGGTTACTAAAACAATTGCAAGCCAGAGTAAAACCCCTTAAACTGTTTGGTGGTGAATTTATTGAAAACGTGCAGCATAACCGTGACACTGTGTGTTTCATGATAAAAATAGCAGACTGCTCTTGGAGTCTTACAATTAACCCTTCAGTTGTATAAAAAAAAACTGCTAAAAACAAAGAAAGAATCTCTTTGTAGTCTCAGTCATAGAACAGTCATTTGAGAAGTCAATCCTGTTTTTTTCTTGTTGATTTCAGAAATGGCAAACCAGAGGACACGATATTAAAGTGATGTTGCCTTGTGTAACCAACAAGAATAAAAAATCCACAAACCCTAAGTTTCCAAGCATCTTGGTGAGGTGGCGAGAAGCCAAGAAGCCCCCAAATGTGAGACAGTATGACCTCCATGAGAGATTTTGCTCTTTTCTTCTGCCCACACCTGGTACTTCCTCAAGTGAAGAGTGAGGCGGTTTTCTGTAGACTCTTCTTCAGCCCAGAAGCCCGCCATGAGTCTGGCACCAATGAACCATGTGAGTTGGGATGCACATTGATTTTACTTGGTTCAGTTGCCCATTAAACCACAAGGAAGGGAAGAGACAAAGGAAGACCTTCCTTTGATACAGGATAGTCCTTGGCAGCTTTTAGATCTGTTTTTGCTCCTCCTTGGTGGTTTACATTCCTCTTTCATACAAGAGAAAATTACGTACTTAACTGGTAATATCATTAGGAGACCTGAAATTAGAGGCCATGAATCTACGTTAAATGTAAGTAATTATTATTACAGTCTCCTGCTTTTGGACGCGACCGCTATTTTGCTGTCTGCGGTTAGAGATTCACGCGAAGAGTACACCATAGGTGTTACTGACTGGCTGGCTGGGAACGTTATATATTTAAACAGTTTACAGTTAATTAAGAGTATTGGCTTGGAACTAAATCAGTGGTCTCACACAACATCTGTGCTCTCCTCCTATCTGTCTATGTGTTTAGATGGTGTCTATCACTGTACCATCTCGGCGCTTAGGAAAAAAAAATCTCATTAAGCTAATTTCAATTTCATCTGCGAGGGGGAGGAATCTACCTCTCTCCGTTGCCCTTTCTGCCAGCGCCTTCTTGAAGAGCGTCATTATTATTCCTGCAGTTGCCAGAGAGCCTCCATTAAGAAACCGTGTTTCTCACCTTTCTTGGGAGTTAGGGCTTTGGCTTGCAGAAGGGTTTTCAGTGTGTGAATAGCTTCACAAAGGCAGGAGGATGGTCACTGCTAAAGGTCTGTGAGCAGGTACAAAGGAGGAGGGGCCCTGGAAACCTCCTTCCAGGCTTGTGGTCAGGAATGTGCCGGTGCATCATGCATGATTGGCCCCTGCCAGTGTGGTATATCATCCCCACCTGGCACAGGCATGGGAATTTGTTGTTGTTTATCAAAGGCAGTGTTTGCTTCCCGGCCACGGACAAGCTCTGCTCTTTTGGCATCTGGGCGGCTGGGTTAACATTCCCAACATCTTCATTTCGGTGTGGAGGAGAGAGGCCTGATTTCATTGGTTTTCAATGCCTTGCCTGCAGCTAGAGGGAGGGAGAAGGCCGCAGCGCGGTCATTATGAGCTCCATTTTGCTGTGGTTACACACACCGGCTACTCCTCAGGAGCCAGTCCAGAGGAATAAATTTGCGAGCAGGCAGAGAACTGCAGGCACAAAGCAGAGATCGTTAGGTGGAAAGAGGAAGAATCAGAGATGACCAATGTGTTGTCTGAGCTGGGCAACCACCCTCCCCCCATGGGGGGCTATGAAAGACAAAGAATTTTTTTCTCCTTAAGGAAAAACGAATCACCTCTTCCTGTGACAGAGCAGGAGTGGTCCAGCTGTTTATGACATGATTTCGATGTCAGAATAGGGTTTCTTGCTCTGTGTGGACTTTGCATTATTTAGAACATCCACACGAGGAGTGGGAATGTTTGGTGGGACGACTGAGATTAAATTTGTTAAAAAATAGGAATCGACAAGTTTCCTCTTTCCAGCAAGGAGCATCGAAAAAAGAATTGGTTATGGAAAGATTGATTCCAGAGAGAGTGAGGACATAACGACCCCCTTTGTAGGACAAGGTGAAGCTCCACATGTTACGGGATCCAGAGGTCCACCCAATGAAGCACAGACAATGAGCCTGACAGAAAAGGATGTTTATTGAAAGTGGGTGGATCAGACCTGAAGCTGAAGCCTCAAGAGTCCATCTAAGTTTGGGTCCTTAGATGGAGCCTTAGGACTCCAGGACTCCAGAGTTTGGGACCTCATGATGGAGCCCCGAGTAGGGGCAGGGGGCAGTTCTTATAGCAGTTTCTAAGTTGGTTTCATGCCATCCAACTAATGACTCAAGCTGGCAGTTTCAGATAGTGGGTGCAGCTGGAATTGGCACAGGGGTAAGGGGAGGGGTGGATACCTTGAATGGTGGTCTTGCTGACCCAAGGTTGTATCCAATTGGGTAGCAGGTAGCGAGAGCAAGTTTTGACTACCTTTTATGTGTAAACAGTGACTATCCTCATGCGTAAGCAGTTTACAGAAGCCAAAGAGCAGTTAGTCTAAGATCAAAATTTTTCCACAGCATATTTTCTTTTTTTAACATTTTTATTATTAATTCTGCTCATACAAACTTAATAGGTACACCACTTCCCTCCCTCCCTTCTCTTCCCCCAAACCCCCTGCTCCCCCATCCCCTCACCCCTCCCTCCCCATCCCCCAGTGCCTCCCCCCCCAATCCCCAGAGAGTCCTTTAATGTGCATGCCAGACTCTCCTCTGGGCCCTCCTCTCCGATGACGTACAAGGACCCATCCACAGCATATTTTCTATAGCACATTGCACATAGTTTCCTCACAGCACACAAAGAATGGGGTCTTCCTTTTTCTTAGACCACCACACACATGTGTCCCCAGGATCCCATTAAACAGAAGAAAAGAATACCCCTCCCCACCAAGCATCAAAGAGATTTACTATCCAACAGGGACAGGGCCAAGAACATGATGCTGAGCAAAGTTGTCCTTTCACCCCAGTGAGTTCCTGGCCTAGGACGGGCGCCATCTTCCCAGGCTCAGGTCTCTGGAGGACAACATGCAGAAACAGGAAGCACGGGACTCCTCCCACCCTGTTCTCAGCTTCACCTAATAGTGTGTACTTTTAAATATCTTATTTAGTCATTTATTTTCTAGAAGGGAGAGAGAGAGAGAGGAGAGAGGAACAAGAGAGGAGAGAAAGAGAGAGAGGAGAGAAAGAGAGAGAGGAGAGAAAGAGAAGGCACATCATGGATAACAGTGATATACAGGTAGAGGTCAGAGGACAACTTTCAGATATCAATTCCGACCTTCTACCATGTGGACTTCAGGAAATCAAACTTGGGTCTCCAGGTTCACAAGCAGGCTCCTTATGCACAAAACCATCTTGCCAGCCCCTAGCATTATGGTTTGAATATAAAATTCCCCCCCCCACACACACACAAAGGCTCATGTATTGAACCACGATCCTTTGGTTGGTGGAACTACTTTGAAAGGATTTGGAAACTTCAGGAAGCAGACACTTCTTTGAAGATTATTCATAGCCTTTGGTTCCTTGTGTTCTCTCTTTTGTCCACTCTTTCTTTCTCTTTTTCTCCCTTCCTCCTTCTTCCTCCTCCTCCCTTTTCTTCTTTTTTTCTCTACCTGACTTGAGATATCTTGTCTTTCTGCCTCCCCGGTGGGAGGCAGTGTTGTCTGACCTATCCATCATTCTTAAGAAGTATGCCCAGAACATCAGGACCAAGAGGTCTGAGTAGGGCGGCGTTGGTGAAATCCCTCCATTTTTCTTCTCCGTTGCTTCCTTAAAGCAATGTCAAAAGACAGCACCCAACCAATCCCCCATATTATTCTTGGATTTGTATTACTTTGACATGGTCAAAGTTAATCATTCTTTTCTGAATTTTGGAAGACAGGGCCATGTTCATCTAGCAGAAAAAAAAAGAACATCTTCACTCTAAATTCTACTACGATAGTCAGGATCATCTTCAGAATTGCTCTTGGTTTATAAGGATCATACATTCTCTTATCAGCTCATATATCTGCCTGTTAGTCCATTATGCATGCATTTGAAAAGTCACCGAGGAGGGCTTGTTTCTGTGTACCCAGACGTTAGAGTAGACAGAAGAACAATTCGATCAGTTCTACATAGAGTGAGTCCTGAACGAGGCAGGTTATGCTGGATGGACAGTGTCATGTGGCACACTGTTGAGTGTGCTGATTGATTTACAGCCTTTAGGTTTTTGAATGCGCTGGAGTTCACAGAAGGGATAGATAATTTTTGAAATTTATTTTTCTACTTTTACAAGTATATTGAGTATTCATCCCAGCTTCCCTCCCTCCCCTCTCTCCACCATTCTCTCCCTTCCCTTCACCATTCCCTCCCACTCTTCTGCCTGTGTGCTTCTGTGGACCCCAGGGTTCACTCCAGCCTCTCTACTCCTGTGGGTGCTCAGGCCTCCACTGTATATCAACCTCTCTTCAGACCATCCCGCTGATGTGTGCATTTCCCTTCACTCATCCAGCTTTAGACCCAAAGGTTTCCACTGTAAGTGTCCATTCTATGGGTATAATAACAACTACTAGAGAGCACTTTGATGTACTGTCTTCCTGCTTATAGATTTATTGGCTATCTTCCCTACTGATTTTTTCCTTTCCTTTTTTTTAATAGGTTCTTGTTCTAGTTTACAGTAACAAGGATGGGTACCATTCTGACAAGTGGTTGTCTCCTTGATACTCATGCCACTATTACACTGGTGGTCACTTGTTGCTATGGTGATTTATATTGCAACTTACAGATCTCATGCCCTTGATTAGGCCTGTGATTGTTTTTCTCCCCCAGTAGCTTCTACACTATTCCTTGGTACTGTGTAAGCTCTCCAGCTATCCTCTGATCAGTTCCAGGTGGTTTATTTATTTATTTTTATTTATTTATTCAATTGTGTGTGTGTGTGTGTGTGTGTGTGTGTGTGTGTGTGTGTGTGTGTGTGTAGAACCACCAGCGAATTTGGAAACCACCATGGACGCCTCCACCTCCTCCTTGTTTACTCTGCCCCGGGATTCACAGGCTCCGCCCTACCAGGACCAGAAACTCAGGCTGCCCCCGCTTCCGCCTGGTGTCTATACATGAGGTCTAGGATCCGAACTCAGGACCTTTTGCCTGCAAGGCAGAGGCTTAACCCCCAAGCCACCTCTCCAGCTTCAGTTCCCAGTGATTTATTTTGCCCATATTCTGTGATCCATTTGTGTTTCATCTTTGGTAATAGGGTCTTACTGACAGTTTTTAGAGAACAACCAAGAGCAATGGTAAAAGCCTATAGTATTTGGGGGCCTTTAAGAGCTTTCTGACCAATATTTTAATAGGAAGTGTCACGTTCCTGTTACTTCTAGTATAACTTTGTCTCTGGATTCTAAGTGGATCAGCTCAAGGCTCCCCCAGCCACCCACCATCCTGCCATTTCCCTCACTCTATGCTCCTATGTATAGGAATTGCTCATTCTTGTTCCTTTCTTTAAAAGACATTTTTATTACATATTACTAGCATGGGATGTTCCTTTGGGGTAACCACAATCTTAGGGGTTTTCTGTAAGTCCCTCTTATCTCTCATGTCCCCCCTATCTCCCATCTCCTCATTCCACGCTATGTATTTTTCCCAATTATTCCGTTTCTTGTCCTGGGATCCTAAATCTCCCCTTTAAAAGGTTTCACCCTAACCATCCCTTCCCACCTTCCCACTCATAGGTCTTTTTTGAATTTTCTGGCAGAAGACATAAATATTTTTATTTGACTTCTCTGTATAAAACATTTATGATGTAATAATATTCATTGTTGACTTGAGTGGTCTAAAATGACCTAGGAAACATACCTCTGGACATGTCTGTGAAAGAATTTCCAGAGAGGGTTAATCAAGGACATAGAGCACACCCTGAATGTGGGGTCCCATGATTGGGGTCCCAGACTGAATAAAAGGAGTCAAAGCAGATCTGGGGATGTCGGTTAGTCAGTCAAGCATTGCTATGTAAGCTTGAGGAGCTGAGATTGGTTCTCAGAACCCAGGAAAAGAAAACAGATGTTGTGGTGTGCACTTGTGATGCTAGAGTTGTGGTGATGGAAATGGACAGGTCCCTGGGGCTCACTCCAGTCAGGAAAGCTGAGTTATTGAGCTCCAGGCAGGTGGCAGATGCTGTCCTAATAAGGGAGGTTGGTGGTACCTGAGGGTTATACCTAAGATTGATCTCTGGCTTCCACATGCATGTCCATTCATGTGCATGCATACTTACCAATCACACAGGTGCATATGCACACACACACACGCGCGCACGCACACACACACGCACACACACACACACACACACACACACACACGAAGGGACAAAGGACAGACAGAAAGCTGACTAACATCCATCTCTACTTCCTGTGGATGCAGTATGAACCAGTCATCTCATGCCTCCATTCCTTCCCCATCGAAACCAAGCTGTGGCCATTTAATATTGCAAGCCAATACAAAATATTTCTTCTTTAATTTTTTTAAAAATCTTTTACTTATTTTTTTATTATTTATTCGTGTGTGTGTGTGTGTGTGTGTGTGTGTGTGTGTGTGTGTAGAACCAAGGGTGAATTCGGGAATCATCGTGGACTGATTCTACTTCCTTTTTGCTCTGCCCCGGGATTCACAGGCTCCGCCCACCAGGACCAGAGGCGCAGGCCACCCCCGCTTCTGCCCAGTGTTTGTACGTGGGATCTAGGATCCGAACTCAGGACCTTTTGCTTGCAAGGCAGAGGCTTAACCCCTAAGTCATTTCTCCAGCCCCTCTTCTTTAACTTTTTAATCAATTATTTTGTCACTGCAATAAGAAAACTAATGATTATTGCATGTAACTTTAGAGAGGGTATTCCTTAGGTATTTATGTATGTCCTCCAAAAGTTCTGTACACGAGCTTTCACAGCAGCTTTACATGAAATAGCTTCAAATAGGGAGTAACCCAAATGTCCATCAACAGGCTAGTGAAGTGAAATCATACTCACAATAAACAGCAAAAAGATACAAATATGTGCACTTCAGATTGATCTCAGTCCATCATAGAAAACAGACGAAGAGTATATTCTGTGTAATATCACTTACATCAGAAGCTTTGTCCATGCAGAAGCTTGGACAGTGGGGTACTTGACTGCAAAGGGACTTGAGGAACCGGAATGATGCTCTGTATTTTAAATGGCGGTGTTTGTTGTAGCTACATGCATTTTACTCTACATGCATTTTGCTATGTATTAGTTACTCCTTAAAAATGTAAAACTCCAAAAAGTGCAAACTAGTCAGAAAAATAAAAGCACAAGCAAACTTATTTAAAGAAAAAATAAAAACTGATCCAATCCACTTCAAATGCTCTTTGTTACTTACACTCTTCCCATTTTCTACAACTTAACATAAGTCTTGATTGAGACTTTCAAAAGGCAACACTTTGTACCTTTAAGGGAAAAGTTTTACTATAGAAATTGAATAAAACCAAAGTTTGCTTTTTAAATATCTACTTTAACAGGTAAAGAAATCTAGAGACTATGATAATTAGTGAGAATGCACTTGAGTCTTTTTTATGTAATATTTTCACTGATAGCTGGCTTTGCATAGAAATTTACGTGCTAGTAATTACCTTGGTATGTGAGCTTGTGAAGGTGTGAGCCTGCCAAGCAACAGAGATAAATAAAAGAAGTAGAAAAGTAATATTAGCATAATGTGAAGAAATGGCTTCAAAGCTGTCAAGTTATAAACATTCAAGGAAAAAAAGAAGATATATTATCAGTTATTTTCATGTGTATTAATTGGCATTTGAGCCATCTGTATCATTTACTCATATATATTTAATGGGTATCATAAATATTCCTCTGCCAGCTAGAAAAGAGCCATATATCAGGAGAGATGACAATCTTGGGGCTATTAGTCAATGACTTGGGATTAAAGACGGAACATTTTTTGAAGTTATTAAGAGTTTGATTTTAAGTTCCTTTTCTAGTAACTTTCAACAACCCACATAACTGGTTTGCATGAAATGTGAATAGATCCCTTGAAAAAACTCTACTTCTCGTGTAGTCAATGGAAACCTGTGGTAAAATTTCTTCCATAAGCCATCAGCAGCTTTTGAGATTTTTGAATATATATTTTGCTCTAGAACACTAGTCAAGTTTCCGTAGACATGGACAGAAAACGGGATTGGTGATGAACCCTTTCCACTGCGAGTCACAGCTTTGTCTCCAATAGTGGCACACACGGTTCTTAGATTTCATGGAAGAGGTTCTTGGCACTGTTAAGCATTTTTTAATTCTCATAATTGAACCAATGTCATAGTCATACACATTATTATAGTAGAACTGCGCGAAGATGATCTGAAAAGAAATTGTTCCTTCAGAAGAAAAGAAGGGCCAGCAAGATAGCTCAGTGGATAAGATTCACATATCTGGAGACCTGTGTTTGATTCTGGAAGCCTACATGTTGGAAAGAAAGTTGTCTTCTAGCCTCTGCCCCTGTACCATGTTATGCATACATGTGTTTTTCTATGTATGTATGTATGTATATATGTATGCATGTATGTATGTATCTATCTATTGATAGAGCGTAAAATCAAACTCTTAATAACTTCAAAAATATTCAGTCTTTAATCCCAAGTCATTGACTAGTCACCCCAAGATTGTCATCTCTCCTGATAATGTGGCTTTTTTCTAGATGGCAGAGGAATACATACATGTGCACACACATACACACACACACACACACACATGCACATGCACATACCACAAATAAACAGACTTGGAGACTAGATAAATGGCTCCTGAGCTTTTGACAGGAGAGCTACAGGACCTGAATTCAGATCCCAGATCCCACATGGAAATGGTGGGTGGAAGCCTGAACTTTTATCCCTGGGAGGCAGAGCCTGGAAAACCCCAGAGCAAAACAATAAGAAGGTAGAGCAATACAAGATGATTCCTGATGTCACCCTTAGGTTTCCACAGGCACACACACAAGTGCCCTCTTCTATACGCACACATATACACACACAGAAAGAAAGAAGAAAGAGAGAAAAAGAAAGAGAGAGAAAGAAAGAAAGAAAGAAAGAAAGAAAGAAAGAAAGAAAGAAAGAAAGAAAGAAAGAAAGAAAGAAAGAAAGAAAGAAAGGAAGAAAGGAAGAAAGGAAGAAAGAAAAAAAGAAACTTCTGTTAATTCACATCTGTTAATCCCAGCACTCCCATAGTGGACGCGAGAATCACTCAAAAGTCCCTGAACAGCTAGGGTAGCAGAAGCAAGACAGATCCCACCAGGGCAAGCTGGAAGGAGACCATCACCTTCCAAAAGTCCTCTACCCTCCACAGATGCACTGTGCAACTCTCTCTCTCTCTCTCTCTCTCTCTCTCTCTCTCTCTCTCTCTCTCACACACACACACACACACACACACACACATGCACACATGCATGCACACACATGCACGCACACACATGCACGCACACACATGCACGCACGCACGCCCCAATAGCAATAACAAGTAAAAGAAACTATGGTTCATTCATTTCAGCTCAGCCTGGTAATGGTAAGAGAGAAAAGAAAAACAGCGCTGGGCCCCCTGTGCCCCCTCAGTGCATGTCGCATTATCCACCTGGCTTCTGGGGCTTCTCAGTGCCCCCATCATCAGCTTGTCCTGTTGGAATGTTGAGGTAACGGCAGAGACACAGGGGACTGTGGATTAGCTCCCATCACGGCAGGCAGTGTGGACCATGCCATACTCAGGAAGCAGGGATAACTGCTTCCTTATGCAAGATGTGCAAGATGGACCAGAGATTTACTAGCCTTCTTTCTCACCATTGTCTGAAATAATTCGTTCAAGGCGTGTACTTACTGCAACTGGGAGAAACAAGGGCTGTCGTGTAACCAGCCTGAGCTGGTTCCAGACCCTCCGCGGGAGCTGTTCGTGCAGTTTGAATTTGCCTTTGCGGAGATACTTAGACTCCATCTTCAAGGATGGGTCTCTCCTGTGAGGAGCTAGACAAAAGTTCTCAACCCTGAATGTGAAGGTCCTGTTCGGATGTGGCTGGATGTGGCTGGATTACTTCTCAACCTTGCCGTAACTTGGAATCACCCGAGAGCTTTTAAAAAAATCACTGATGTCCAGACCCCGCCCCCAGAGAACTCCTTTAATTGGTCCAGGGTGGAGTTTGGGCACCAGTAATTTTTTTAAAAGGTCCCCAGATGATCTTAATGTGTACCAGGCTTGAAAACTACTGGTTCACAGCAAAACTGTTTCAGCCATGTAGCAGTAGCACAAAAAAAAAAAAAAAAAAAGAAAAAGAAAAAAAAGAAGTGGTGGCGGGGACGAATTTGGGGAGTTTGGGATTGAATGTGGTAAAGAATTGGAAGGTCCCACCGGTTTCAATGAACACTCACAGCTAAAGTGGGGAGACAAGCGTGATTCAGGCATGACTCAGGCAGGGTCGGCCCCAGGGATTCCCAGACAGTGAGGCAGGAAGACTAAGCTGTCCGTTAAGGGGAGGCTGGGTGGGTAGTTAAAGACTGTTCCCTACCTCCGTGCCACCCCTTCTGCCGCCACCAGACACCCTGTGTTAGTGGCAGGGCACGGACTTGGTCTGTGAGTCAAAGGAAGACCCCTCCCTGGGCACAGGCTCTAAGCCCAATAAAAGCAGAATCAATGGGCATCATTCCCTCTTTTGACCCTCCCAGTCTGTCTGGGGAAGTGGGCGTGGCCTGAAATCATATTCCGACCTTGAGGCCAGGATAACAATAGTCCTGACCAATGTCTGCACTGTCTAGTGCCGCCGCCTGGCTTCGCCCCGCCCTTGGAGGGCAACCCTATCAACAGCCGCCGCTGAAAATGGGCTTCGCCTCCTCTTGCTCCTGCTCCAGAGCAGGCAACTGCACATCAATTACTAAAGCTGCTTGTGCTTCTGTTTCTTGCAAGTTCTGTGCCTTAGGAGGCTGCAAGCATGTTGCCTCAAAGCAAAAAGTGAGTAAAATGGGTTGGCAGTAGCAGGTGAAGCTGAGGCAGGAGGATTGCCCCAGGCCAGGAGTTCAAGACCAAAGTGGGCAACATAGGGAGGCCAAGACTCGAAAGGAAAAGGAGGAGGAGGAAGAAGAGGATGAGGAGGGAAAGGAGGAGAAAGAGAAGGAGGGGAAGGAAGAGGAAGAGGGGGAGGAGGAAAAGGAAGGGAAGGAGGGGAAGGAAGAGGAAGAGGGGGAATAGGAGGAGGAGAAGGAAGAAAAGGAGGAGGAAGAGAAGGAGGAGGAGGAGGGGAAGGAGGGGAAAGAAGAGAAGGAGGAGGAGGAGGAGAAGGAAGAGGAGGAGGAGGAAGAGGAAGAGAAGGTGGAGGAAAACGAGAAGAAAGAGGAAGAGGAGGAGAAAGAGGAGAGGGAGGAGAAGTAATGAGGGGATATGGGGCCAGGCCATGCCTTCAGTGACTTACTCTGTCCAACTAGCCTACCTTTCTCCAAGTTCCCACCACCTCCCAGAATGCAGATTTGAATCTATTGGATTAATCCCTTCACGAGGTCAGAGCCTTTGAGACCCAAACCACTTTCTAAACTCCCATTCTGAACCTCGCTCTGTGTGGAAATCCAGTTGGCCAAATGACCTTCTGTGGGACATGTCAGACACAAAAGCCATTACACTCCCTGACCTTCAGGAGCAGGAGCCGGATGCTTGGCTCGTTGATCTCTGATCCAGACTCGCTGACCTGTGTGTGCTCTCTGAAGAAGAAAACTTGAGCTGCCTTCGGACCTTACTGGATCTTTCTGTTCCTCTCTATTCTCTGAGAAGAAGCCACAGCTCCCTTGGGGAAATGCTGATGAACAATCCTATTTCTGCCAAAGAGATGGTTTGCCATGTTTAAAAGAATGTTAAATATGTTTCATAGATGTTGTCATAGTTAGTCACAGGTGTCAACTTGGCAGTTCAGGGTTTGAGCTCTGGGCACATTTGTAGAGAATTAGTGGTTGAGTTAAGCCCAGAGCAAACCTGCAGGAGATTGTCTAGCTGATGGGGAAGGTCCAGCCTATGGTGGGTGGGACTAGGTCCTGAACAGGTGAATAAAATACTGAGAGCTGGTTCAGGAAGTCGGCATCCTTGTGTACACTTGGCCAGACATGCTGGTCTGGTAAGTAAGGATTGTCCCTCTCTCAGCCATTACGTACAGATGGTGTGGCCAGTTCTTTCAGTCTTGGTGCTGGTGTGAGCTCTCCTGTCAAGCTAGACTACAAACCGTAACCAAGAATCATAAGGAAGTACATTCCTTTTTCCCTTAAGCCATTTGATAGTGATTTATCAGCAACCATATGGGCTGACTGCAACAGATGTCAGTAACAAATTCTTGAATCTCATAGTGCAGCTCTTAAAGGAAAGGGCCATATTAAAGGGTCCTCAGTGTGTAGCTGGAAGGCAAGACCATGTTCAATGCTAGCCACTGCATTTAGGATGGTTAGCATGAAGTAATGAATGTGTTACCTGAAGTGGTCTTATTTACTGCCTGTGATTCTATTAACTTTTTGCTCTTTGGACTTAGTCCATGTCTAAGACACTAAAATGGGATGTTTGAAATTTTGTGCATGGCCCATAGTTGAGCTTCGGTCAATGTTAAATGGAATGATGCACATGTGTGGCTGGGACTAACAAGAACTTCAGTTTTCAATATGTTTATGTAAATGTTGCAAAGGACAGGTGTCTTGCTGTAGAGACATCCTGACCACAACAGTGAGAAAATATCCAGAGATCTCTCCAGGGACTAGAGAATGTCTACAGGAAGTCCAGCTTTTGATCCCGCTTTAATTCTGCTCTAAGCCTGGCTCAGTGAGTAACATGTTCACACAGGAGCTGCAAGACACTGAATTCAATGTCCACGTTGCACAAGATAGCGGGAGAAACCTGACTCTCAAGACTCACCCTCTGACTCCTGCACACATCATAGCGTGCACATCTGCACTCACGCATGGTTGCACACACAGTAAATAAGCTCACAGGTTAGATCGATAGTAAAATCTAGTTTTGTGTTTCAGTCTCTTTGCTCTTCAAGGGCAGCTGTATACCCATCTCTCCACGCCATAGTTCATATCCTATCCCTCCTAGAAAATGGTTTTGTGGCAGTTGATTTGGGGTTCAAGTTCACAGTTAGAATGGAATATTTGGAAACACCCATGAAGAATTATTTGGTCCAGGCAAGCTTCAGCTCAGCCTGTAGTAGATGATCTAATTGGCATGGGAGGACCCAGCTCATTGTGAGTGGCACCATTCCCTGGGCATGTGGATAAGATGGAGAGAGAGCTGCGTGGCTTCAGCAGACTGGCAAGGTAGAGAGTATGCCACCCTCTGTGCCCTTCTTGTGGATGTGGTGTGCCCAGTTCTCTCTGCCCTGATGGCATCATGGACTGTAACCTGAAATCTTAAGCTGCAATAAATCACCTTGGTCCATTGAATTGTTCTTCTCATATATGCCTCACAGTAGCTGAAGAGCAATCAAGGCAGCCTTTGCCTTCATCTCTGGATCCTCGCTGTACTCCATCTAGTGAGTGGTTTCTCTGTGTTAGTCCTCTGTGAGATCAGTGACAAAATACCACATAGCACGTGACTCAAACAACACAAATTTTATTCCCTCACAATTCCGGAGTCTAGAAGTCCAAGGTCAAGTTTTGGCTGTGTTGGTTTCTCCTGCACTACTTGCTTCCCTTTGTAGATGCTTGTGTGTGTCCCTGTGGAGGACCAAGTGTGACTTCGAGAATCATCCTGGATTGCTTCTACCTCCTTTTTGCTTTGCTCTGGGATTTCCCAGGCTCCGCCCACCAGGGCCGGAAATTCAGGCAGCTGCCATTTCTGCCTGGTGTTTTTATAGGGAACCTGGGATTCAAACTCAGGACCTTTGCTTTCAAGACAGAGTCTTAAACCCCGAGCCATCTCTCCGGCCCCTCTTATAGATACATCTTTAAAGACAGCCACGTTCTGTGCCAATGGAAGGTAAGACTTCAAGATAAGACTCTGGGGGAGACACAACCTAGCCTATGATACCCTAAGTCTCTCTCTCACTCTCTCTCTCTCTCTCTCTCTCTCTCTCTCTCTCTCTCTCTCTCTCTCAACCTTGTGGCATCTGGCTTAAGTACCTGCTCTTTCTGTTTTTTTGTGTGGCAGACTAAGAAAGAAGGAACAATAAAAAGAGAAGGAAGAAGAGTAGACACACATGCAATCAGAAAGACAGGCTTTTAACAATCATGCCACCCAGCACAAGAGATGATGAAGGTGAAGGTGGAAATGTACCTAAGTGGGACCAAGTCTTCAACTCCCCCAAACCACCCCCCTGGGAAAAATTAATCACCAGGAGGCAGGAACCCTCCCTTGAAGATTGCTGCGAGAAACAGAATAAAGGGGGAAAGGGCTTTTTCTGATCCTACCTGTTGTGTCTATGTCAAAACAAACATGGTCTATCTGGCCCCAGACCAAGCACCCACAGAAAGCTTCAGTAGTCAGAAGTATGTTCCCCAAGCCATCGTCCACCTCTCCAGTTTCCTCTCTTCCCTCCGTTCTCTGCAGAGGCCCCGTGCCAAGCACGGCTTTCTGTTGTTTGATCCAACTGTACCGTCCTGTGATGTGGGGCTCTCAAAGTCACCCTGCTCGGCTGGGCAGCCGTTCAATGGATCAGGGGGGCTGTTTTCCATCCCAAGAGCCAGCCTCAAAGTCAGAAAGCTCTGTGGTTTGGTTTGGATTTCACTCTTCCCTACAGAGAACTTGGTCTGCCAATCTCTACATACATGTCAGGAATAAATAGCAACAGATGTACCTTCAACATGTAAAATTCTCCATAAAATATAACAAACGCTGTTTTTCCATGTGGGATGAGTCATTAGCCATATGTTTGTGATATTCTTTCATTTGCAGATCCAAGGCACACATTTTACCTTGCGGAGACCAAGGGCTAATTCTTTTTTAAGGAGGTTCTTTTCCATTGTAGGAACTGACTCAGTAACTAACGCCTTCATCTATTTCTGTGACTATCTTGAATCAGTGCATGGAAAATGTATGGAATTTTCTTTATGTGAGCTACATGGTGTGTCTGGGCTCTGCCCTTGGAACTATTCTGAGCCAGAATGGCTCATACCCGCTCTGGTGTTTGGAGTCTTCCCTCAGAGCCCAGATAGAGGCCGGCTCCTTGCGATGGAATATGCTGATTTCCATTGTTCGTTTGGAATGAGACTTCAGGGAGAGAAACGTGGCATTCAGCAGGAGTGCAGGCAAAGCGGACTGAGGTGCAAGAACATTAGAAGACATCCTTTTGCACGGAAGAGTGGGGAGGGGCTGATTTTATTTTTACTTTTAGTTTTGGTCGGTAGGGGAGAGTTACACGAAAGTCTCCAGAATCTTAGCTCTGAAAGTTAACCGCCTTGGAGAAATTTTGCCTCATGTCAAACTTTGTGCTGCCTTGGAATTTGCAACCATCCGTATTGAAAGACTAGAACACTTTACTGCGAAAGATTTTTGAAAGGACGCAAAATAGGGATTGAAGCCACAGTGTAAGCAGCTTTGTGTAGCTTCTTTCCAGACTCAACACTCACTGTCATTTTGCCACACGTGATTTGTTCAGAACCCTTTCCTTTTCTCTGTTTCCCTCTTTGGAAAAGTACCTCAAAAATTACTCCAACATGTCATTCACTCCCAGGCTTATCCAAATAAAGATATTTTCCTATAAACACACTATCATTACTATACCAAACAAAATTAACAGTAATCCCTCCTGTCATCTAAGGCTGAGTCTGTATTCGAATTTCTTGGCTTATCTCAAGACATCGTTTCATGGTCCGTTTGTCAAACCTGGGTCTAATCAATGAACACATGCTGTGCTCCAAGAGATTCGTCTCTAACTCGTTTTGATTTTCAAATGCAAGTCTTGGTTTGGGTTTCCTCAAACACAGGCCTGCTCATCAGGATGTGGGTGCAAGTCTTTTTATATGGGAGTTGACCAAGGAAGGAAAAATGGGAGACTAGGAAATGCGAGCCTAAGCAAGATAAAAGGCCATGCAAGGTAAGACTTAAGAAATTCATACAATAAAAGCAGAGGGAAATGAGCCTACCATGCAAAATGAAAGTGAAAAGGAACACAAGCTCATACAAGAGAAGACATACGCACAATTCTATCGCAGGCCTGCAAACCAGAGAAGATAGATGGACCTGCTCAGAGAGGGACGGGAAAGATGCAAAAAGAAAAGGGAAGGGTCACAGATTTTTTTAAAAAAATGTAGAGAACAGTGATGTTATTATAGAACATAACACTGAAGTGTTAGATCAAAGCTCAGGCTAACACCAAAAATTTGAACTGGAGAGAATTTTTGAGTGACATCAATCAGAAGGAAGAGAGGGGGGACAAAGGCAGTGTCTAGCTTGTGAACTCCAAGAAATCAATGATGACAAAGGAAAACAGAAAGAACAAGGACAGATGACAAACCCTAACCCTAATTGTAAGGATAAAAATAAAGGGGATATCAAACCCCCCAGAACCCTCTGAGCTAAAGCATGGAACTTTAGGGACGAAAAGAAAAGTTATCTTTCAAATCAGAATAAGGTTACTTTAGCCCACCGTCAGACCACCTGGGTACAAATTGCATTGTTGTGATGCTGAGTGGATACTGTGGAATTTTTAGATTGTCATGAGGATGAACTACAAAATCCCTTGCAAAACCACGTAGCCTGCTGCCTAGCACACGGGGCTTGGTAAATGTCAAGTGCTATTATACATATTCAACCCGAGGAGTCTTGTAGCCAGCCAAGGAAACCATCAAACTGTTCCTGAATTCAGTTTAGCAACATGAGAGAATTTTAAGAAGGACAGCTCGTGGCCAAGTCGCCCATAAACAGGCAAGTCGTTAGTCTTGTAAAAGTACAAGAAAGGCAAAGGCAAAAGAACAAGAATTTTTGAAGTGTACAACTAAAGAACAATTTATGGGAAAGGTCATTTGCAGAAATCTTTTAACAATAGAAAAAAGAAGCAAAATGAACACCGAGGTTGGGAATTAAAGGATTTTTAATGAATAGGGCTCTCTAAAGTCATTTCCTAACTCCTGAGAGATGCTGAGGAAGGCAAGCACTGCTCAGGAAAAGAACAGTATATTTTAGGTTATTCAGAAATCTATGGAAATCAATCCATGACCTCCTTTGAAATATACATACCGCAAACTCTGCTTTACATCAATCTTCTTAAGTAACTCTGACCACTGTGACTACAAAACAAAAATTAAATGTTAAATTCATGAAGGAAAAGATGTACTTGGGAATAACAATTTAAGGGTGATAAAGGCAACTCTTCAAAGCAAGTAACACGTACACTCGGACACACATATATACACGAACATCAAGCATGCACACACAAATGAACATGTACACATATAAACACATATGCAACACATACGCACATACTCAAAACACAAAGAAATGTACATGCCTAACACATATTACACATATGCACACACAATGGCGAGAACACTGCAAAAGTATACAATACATGTGTTTTCTCTAACTTTTTCAGGGAATACGCAAAATGACATAATACATTTTAATAAACAAAAGCTACTATATGAAACTTTAAATGTTTATAAGGGCTAAAGACTAAATGTAGCTTATTTAAATGAATAGTGCTAACAGATTAAATGCAGAATATTATGGGCCAATCTGGACTCATCTAGACAGTAAGACTCGGGATTGTACTTTGCTCATTGTACTTTGCACTCAACCTTCATATTTGGCGAAACATTTTCACATAATTCCATGCACAATGCTAAAAACAAAGAAAATGTATAGTAAAATTTACCAAAAAGAAAAAAGATAAAAACTACTTTATAATCCCTTTACTAAAATAAAAACTCAAAAAGATCAAGGCGAACCATGTCATTACCCCCCACAAACTTCATAAAATAAAACAAAATTTTATAAATGACATAACAGTCATAATATGCAACCCCCAATTGAAAATGATAAAATAGCATATAAAGAAGGAAACTATAACTTTTATAAATAGATATGGAAATGACAGTTGATACAGTTATCCAAACAAACTTTACAGAATGCGATCATAAATGCTTTCAAGTACAAAAAAGAAAACTTGTTCATAATGAAGCAAGAAACTTCACATTAATAGAAAATGAGGTAAAATTCTAGAAATTAAAAATGAAGCATATGAAAGGAAATTTTCAATGTATGGAATCCACAGTGAATTAACCCCAAAGTGACCTTGAACTAGTGACCTTGAACCTGTAGTGATGGAATTATTGCAAGTGAAATACAGAGAAAAGACCAACAGCTTGAGAGACCAAGTGATTGAGGAGACAGCATAGAGAACTCAGTAAGAAAACATGGATTTGAAAATATACTACTAAAATACTTCTAAATTTTGTAAAACCTATAAATTAAAAGAAGCAAGGAATTTCTGGAACAGCAAGTAAGGTTCGAAAACTAGAATCAGTGGCATAAAGACATATGAAGTCATTTCTGAAAATCCAGTGGTAAGTAAAGATTTCAGAATATTCAGAAAAAGGGCTTGTGTGGCATAAACAGGGGCACACATACAAAAGCTCCAGGTTTAGGGATGCCAATCACAAGCAGAAGCCAATGAAAGGGACATATTTAAAAGGTTGAAAAAAAACTTGTTATAAACCTAGAATTCTTTATTCTATGAAAATATTCCATGATAACAACAAAGAAAACTGTTAGATGGCCATGAATGGAGAGACTCACCATAAAAGATCTGGGATGCAAGAAATGTTCTTTGGGACAGAAAATGATGCAAGGTAGGAATTCCGATTGCATGAGGGAAGTATTAAACTGAATATAAAGTACCAGATTGGAAAAATGCCTTTCCTCTGTGTTGGTTTCCTCTGAAAGAAAGCTGGGGACAGGGAGAGGCAAACAGAAGGGGGCCACAAATGTACTTAAGCGGCAGAACATTGGCTTTGGTTCCTAGCACCACCAAAAATGCGTTTGACTTTTCAGATGAAAAATAGTAACAATCAGTTGTAGGACTTATCGCATACAGAAAAATAAATTATATGAAAACAAACAGTAGCTCTAAGGCTGGGAAGAGGGAAGTGGAACTAGGCATGAAATACACTATTATTTGAAGGGAAGGTTTGGCTGTTAACAATTGATATTGTAAAGCATACAAGAAATGCAACAAATTAGTCAGACGTATAGAAAGTGGGTCAACAATGGAGATATGTTGATTCTTGAGAAGAATCCGTTAAGAAGCTGGGACAGGGCAGCAGGTAAAGCCACTGGCCTACAAACACGACACCCGAATTTGCTCCCGGGAGCCCATGTGGTGGAAGGAGAAAACTGACTTCTGAAGATTGTCTTGTGGGAAAGCGAGTAGACCAAGGAGCAGCAAAATACCAGGTCCTGAAGAAATGAAGTTTATCTGACCGACGGGGACTCAGGGGGATTCCTGTCCAAAGTCTGAAAGCCCTGCTTGGCCAGGTGAAGGGTTTTACGCTCTTTGGTTGCAAGGTGGACTACAGAGCATTTCAGCAATATCCGATTGATTACAGAGAACCACCAAGTATAGGAGGTGGTTACAGACAAGGGGCAAACAGGCAGGAAGGATGCAAGACAGCAAGGAATACACAAGCAGCCACTTGGAGCTAGATGGAGGCGTGGTGAAAGGATCCCATTAGTTACTTTCTCAATGGCTGCAAGATGAGGTTAGCAGGGTTGGAGTTACTGGATTTGCAAACCAAAGAGAAATTGTTATTGGCCTTTTTAAAGACTAAAAAGTCATCTGGGAGGGTATTGGGGTGCATACCTCCCTAAAGTCTTATGACCTCTATGTGCTATGGCATATGTTCATATTTCTCTCTCTTGTTCTCTCTCTCTCTCTCTCTCTCTCTCTCTCTCTCTCTCTCTCTCTCTCCCCCTCCTTGAGTGTTTCTCCCACCTTCTCAAATAAATAAATACAATACTTTTCAAAGTAAAAATGCATAAGAATAGTGGGAAAAAAAAATCACAGAGAAAAGGATTGATGAATGGTTTGGCCAAACAGAAAGAAAGTATCATTAACTGTGCTTGGACTAAAGATCTCAATTAAGAGGCAATCTCAATTAAGAGAAAGCAAGACCTAAGTATGTGTTGTGTAGGGAACAAACTTTAATAGGAAGCCATGCATGATGTGAAAGAATTCAAGCAGCACCTACTAAGTGCCTGGGTTGTCTCTCTTTCTTTGTGCTGGTGTTACCGCAGCACATGAAGTTCCCCAAATCAACATGTATTTGCTCTGAGCTGAAAGCTCACTAGGCAAAGACTCTCTCTTGATTGTTCTTCACATTCTGGTGATAGCGGTGACAAGTATATATATAAAAGGTGAGTATAGCTGCCTTCCCAATTCTGGTGGAAAAACCTATTGGATTCCTAAGCAAATCTAGCTGCAACTTATTTGACAGTACATTGACTTATATAACAATTATGGAAGCACACATCATATTCACAGACGACATTTAAAGAATTGACATTTTTATGTTAGATCTACCCAAAAGCATGACATCTGTTCAGATTCCAGGTGTTGATGAGTTTCATAAAAGTCACCATAGTAGCCTTAGGTATTTGTTACCATTGTAGTTTCTATTTGTTGGATGTATTTCTTTCTATAAAGAACATTATTTTATTATATTTTCTCTTTGGTTATTACTGGTGTGTTGTATAATGCTACTGATTTCTATACATTGATCTTATTGCACTTATTGAAAAGTCCATATGATTCTATTTTTAGGTATAGAACAGTTTATCAGTCTATAAATAGTATCTGCTTTGTATTTTGCTTTTCAGTTCTTATTCCTCTAATTTTTCCCTTGATTTGTTCAGAACATTGGTAAGGATCTAAGATAGCACTATGGTGAGTCTCTTCTGGAGAAATTGCTGAGTAAATAGCTACTCTCCCTCTACCTTTCCTGCTTCCTACTTGCTGAGGAAGGTGTCTTAGGTATGGGAGAAAAGGGAGGATGAAAACTTGGAAGAATCCTTATAGTGAGATACCTGCTCGAGTTCAGTCCACTGATGACACTTGGTTGTTTTAAGCTAAGCCACTGCAGCTTTGTAAGTTGTGTAGTTGTTGAGTGTCACCATGACCCACACAAAGAAAAACTTGCAAAGGAGATTTATGCTTGTCCTAAGTCAGAGGGTCCAACAATGAAAATATTCTCATATCTACTTATATCTTGAGTGCTACACCAATGATCTTCCCAAGTAATGTATCAATGGGACCCTGACCAATGAGTCTACATATTTGAGAAAGATAATTAAAGATAATTAAAGATTATTAAAGAACTTCTCCTATTGTGGAATTGGATAATGCTGTGTGAGTTTAATAAATGTTAGATGGGAATTGTGTGTGTGTGTGTGTGTGTGTGTGTGTGTGTGTGCTTTTTTAAAGTAGTTGTTGGGCTGGGAATCTAGCTCACTTAGTGTGGTAGTTAGTTTCAGGTGTCAACCAACCTGACAATTGAGAACTGAACCTATAGATGCATCTGTGAAGAATTATTTAGTGGAGCAGCTTCTAAGTAAACCTGTTGGAGATTATCAAATTGATTTGGGAACATCCAACCCACAGTGAGTGGGACGTTCTTTGTGCCAAGCAGATAAGATGGAGACTAGCTGGCTTCGGAAGAATGGCAAGCTAAAATGCATGCGCTCCTGCACCCCCACCCCTAATTTCAGAACACCCTGTGGGTATGGTGTGGTTCATTTCTTCCCTGCTGATAACTAATTCTCCAGCCACGGTGATCAACCATAACCCAGAATCATAAGCATATTCTCCTAAATTGCTTAGGTTGTGAATTCATATCAGAAACTGAAGCGCGATTGAGACATTTGGTAGCCTGCCATACACCAAGCAAGGGTTGTCCCCAGAACCGCGTAAAGGGGATTTGGTGACACATTGGCGAGCATTTCATTTCATTCATTCAACGGTTTTTTTGTCGAAGACTTCTTGCATGTCATTCCTTAATCTGTCTCTTTAAAGACACAAGTGTTAAGGAAAAGACAAAAAAGTTGAGAAAATTCCCTTCCTCAAGGAGTTTCCATTCTCATAGGGAAGAAGATAAACTGGAACATTGAGGTAAGTGAAGCATGCGGCAGGTTAGAAGATGGCACGAGTTATAGAAGGAAATAAAGCCATAGACAGAGTTAGGATTGCTGTTATAGTTACAAATCCCTAAGGTCAAAGGTCAACACATTTACAGACAACTAGAGAGTATTTCTCTCCTTAAAACCATGAGATTCTCTTCAGATATTGATCTGCTCTTGATAACATATGTAAGAGTTGCTTAGAAGAAAAAAAAAAAGAGTTGATGATCCTACAGGTAATTATCTAGTTTTTTTTCTAATCAGTTTGTCAAACTTTTAACTACTTAGACTCGAAGTCTTAACAAGATCAAGTATTAAGAAAGCTCTTTGTTTTTGCTTAACAATTAGCTAGTAAAAGTTAAATATGACTGGAAATACTGTCCTCAGAGTACATCACCAACAAGTATTAATACTTTGGGGCATTTATTGCTGTACAAATTAAAGACACAAGTGTTACACAAATTTAGCAGTTAGAAGCTTGGATCTGTACGTGAGACAGAACATGTGCTATTTGTCTTTCTGAGCCCGGGTTACCTCACTTAATGTAATATTTTCCATTTCCATCCATTTTCCTGCCATGTTCATGAAAAGTTCACTTTTCTTTGTGGCTGAATCAAATACCATTGTGTGTATGTACCACATATTCATAGTCATTACCCCCTGTTGCAGTTCGACTGCATTGTTGCTGAAAAATGACCATCAAATGGCTTAAGAGAACAAGGGGTTTACTTTCTCTTACGATTCCTGGTTACAGTTCTCAGTCCAGCTTGACAGGAGAGCAGGCACCAACACCAGGGTCGAGGGAACTGGCCACACCATCACCACATAATGGCTGAGAGATGGACAATCCTTACTTGCCAGACCAACATGTCTGGCCAAGTGTACACAAGGATGTCAACTCTCTCAACCACCTCTCTGTATTTTAGTCACTTGTTCAGGGCCTAGTCCCACTCACCATGGGCTGGGTCTGCTCCATCAACTAGATCATCTCTTACAGGTTTGCTCTGGGCTTAACTCAACCATTAATTCTCTACAAATATGCCCAGAGCTCAAACCCTCAACAGTCAAGTTGACATCTGTGCTTAACTATGACACCCCCTCTCCCAGCCACGGACATTTAGGGAAGCGATTTACATGTATCCTCATGAAGCATCGACCACTGGAAACGTGCACTGAGCATGTTCCAACCTGCTTTGCTCTCTCCCTGACTCCTGCTTCAGAACTCCTCCTAAGACCCAGGATCCAGCAATAGGGTGGCTCCCCCAGCCCCTCCCCCACTTGCTCTCTGTTTGTTTCTGGCTGAGTTCACTTACTGCTGAAGAAGATTCTAGAGTGGGCTATCTCTTCTTCCTTTTGCCCTCACTCTAGTGATGGGGTACAGAGTTGTGCCTTGTATCCTCTAGGAGATTGGGGGGAGTCACATAACAAAGGCCAGTTAACACTTAAGCTTCATGCACCAAAATAGTCGAGGGCAATGTTGGATCTCCCAAAGTACCTCAAAGGATTCTTCTAGAACTTTTGTGACTCCCATCTGTGAGGAACCTCGGAGGACAGAAGTTCCGTGATCTCCTTGGGCTACTTGCCTCTTATCAACCCTGACTCTGGCACTATGCGCTCATCCCTGAGCAACATAACAAGATGTGTTCTTCATTATACTGAATTTACTGAATTTATATTATACAGATGAATTCTGAGAGAAAATCCTAACTTCTCAAGATCAGCAAATCATTAATAGCAATTTATATATAATTATAAATAGCTATGCTCCATTACACACATATTTGGAAAGAGAAAGAGAGAGAGAGAGAAAGAGATTTCAAACCAACACACTAATAGCATATCTGGACAGTTAGATTGAAATGACTTTTCTGTCTTTATTGTCTGCATTTTTCTCCTTGGTTTGTTTCCAATGAGCCAGTGTTTACTCCGTCATGTGAAGAGATGTGTCATTCAGCAGGGGAGAAGCTCTTGCCTTGTAAATCTATCAACCTGAGTTCAATTCCCAAAAACCACCACAAACGCTGGAGCATCGTCGTGCACCTGGAACCCCACCACTCCTACATCGGTATGGGAGGCAGAGATGGAGAACAGGTTAGCTAAGCAGGAGCAGAAACAGGAGAGACCCTGCCTCCACAAAGTAGAAGGACAGGGCTGACTCCTAAAGGTGGTCTTCCGGTTTCCACCTGCATGCCACACTGAAACACACAAACCTGCACTCTACAGGAATAGTAACAATAAAAAAGAGTGCATGCTAAAAATTAAGTAAATGTCATTTTTAAAAGCCACCTTTTCTTGTCAGTCCAGACACATGCTACTTCGCCATCCCTTTCCTAGTTCAGAGATGTTCTTGTCATGAGCAGATCACACACTCGCTCACAGGAAGGTCCTGGTGTCCAAGGGGAGGTGGCAGATGGGCAGAGGAAAGACAAGGTTAGTGACGCTTTTGTTTTGCTTTGTCATCCCACTCTTTAGAACAGATCACATAACACAAGGATCTATATTCCCATGGGAAGCCATCTCCTGAATTTAAAGTCAGAGTGGAGAAGAGGGTAGAGGTGATAAGAAGCAGTGCAGACATTTTAAATAAGAAAAGTCTCCTGGGACCAGCAGCAAGGAGAGCGAGGCGTGGGGGTGGGCTGTGTATTTTAAGGAACTTGCAAATCAAACTCATTTTCCCTTCTGGGTCTGTGTAAGCGTAAAAAGACCTTCTAGGTCTGTGTGATCATAAAAGGTATCATTTATTTCTGAGACCAGGAAGTGATTCTAGAATGTTTCTGATGAAGCCAGACGCAGACAGGCAGGTTGATGTTTCCTTGAAGGGTACTTGCTGTGCATAGCCTACAGCAAGTGAGAATCTGTGTTCATAAGCACTCAGGTGAAGTAAGAAGATGGATACTGTGAATTTGTCCATTCAAAGAACATGCATTGAGAATTCCTTCTGTTCAGAGGGATGGCATTCCAATTGGTAAATAGCAGGCCGTGGATGCTGGCCAATGCAGATCCAGAATCAATGTATTCTGGACCCTGGCTAGGACAATAAAGTTCTTGGAGTAAGAAAGAATTTGTAACCATTAAGTATTTAAAATACTAAAATTGGGGTCTGGAGAGGTGGCTCAGGGGTTAAGCCTCTGCCTTGCAGGTGGAAGGTCCTGAGTTCGGATCCTAGACCCCACGTATAGACGCCGTGCGGAAGCAGAGGCGGCCTGTGTTTCTGGTCCTGGTAGGACGGAGCCTATGAATCCCGGGGCAGAGTAAACAAGGAGGAGGAGGAGGCGATCCATGGTGGTTCCCGAATTCGTCCATGGTTCTACACACACACGCGCGCGCACACACACACACACAAGCACAATTGAATAAATTTTTAAAAATTTTAAAAAATACTAAAATTGTAAGCATATGTCAAAGGCCAAATCGCGGTGTGAATGAGGGATTCTTTTAAAGATCCCTGGTAAGATATCACAAGGTGTTTAATACAGAGTCCCGGCTCGCCTTCCCTCCATCACTTTGGCTGTGCCCCTTTGACCACTGATTGGTGAGACTGTAATTCAGGACTCCGTGTAAGGAAGTGGCACAGATGTTTACCGGCCCATATGTCAATTCTCTGAATCTTCCAGAACCTGAAGTCACTCAAGCACTGCTTGAGGCTCAAGTGAAGGTAGGTCCTCATGACTCGCCTTAGAGAAGAGACGACCAGCTTCTGTAGCTTGTATCAACTTTGTAAACACATGAGAAAGTAGTTTAGAACATCAGGCTGCACACCAGTAACAAGGAGAGAGGGGACCATGTTACAGCAGAGAAAACAGGCCACCATCAAGGACTGCAAGTAAGTAATGAGACATCTGGTTAAGTTCACAGACTTTCCTTCCTGATCATTTACAACTGAGGGGGTATGATCTTACCAGAAGGGGAGGGCGTATAGTCCGGCAGATAGAAAGTAACCATTTCGCAGATGGGTGATTGACCCCTCCCTCAGCGCAGTTTCCTACTTTTATTACATCTACCTCTGAATATACTCTTATAACAAGACTAATTTAACAGGTTTTTATCTCTGGCCAGGGGGTGACATCCAATACCCATCAGGGTGGAGCCAAGGGCATTGCAGGAGCGGCAAAACTGAAAAAAAAAATCAACAAACCATAATCCAGAACATCAGAGACTCTATATCAATCACCTGGAACGAGGCCAGCCTAATCTCTCCCCATCCTGAAGCTCAGGGAAATTTGCAGAAGAGGGGGCAGTAAGATTGTAAGAGCACAAGGATGGGAGGAGCAGTGATATGCAAGATACTCCACACGAGTTAGGGCCGAAGCAATCATATTTGGACTTTACATGCCCTGCGCAATGTCCAACACACTATTGACCTCACAAAGTCTAGCATTTGCCAAAGGCACTAAGATCCTGGGAGGCAAAGGATTGACAGCCACAGTAGTGTTCCTATGCTTAATGGGAACACAGGAAAGGGTTCAGGGAAATGCCACTGGGTCTTTGCACCTCATCGGAGAGGAGGGCCCAGAGGAGAGTTTGTCATGCACATTAAAGGATGTTCCGGGGATGGGAGGGGGAGGCACTGGGGGATGGGGAGAGAGGGGGAAGGGGAGAGGGCACAGGGGGATAGGGGGTTGGAGGGAGGGGGGGACCGGTGTACCTGTTAAGTTTGTATGAGTGGAAATAAAAAAAAAAGGAAAAAAAAAACATTGGGCTGCTTGGGTCAGGGTACTCCACCTGCCATCCCAAGGGATCCTTCTGGCATGCCCCAAACCTTCCTGTACCTAGTCAACTCGTAGTGTGACTCTGGAACCCGGGAATCCAAATCACTCAGGATCTCTCGGGGTCACTTCCTCCCTTACATGGGGATCTCCTTCGTGTTTCCCGAGTGGTCTGAACCCTCAAAGAACAGCAAAAAGATTCTTCATTGCCTCTGAGCCAGTAAAGTAGTAAGCAAATAAAATCAACCCAGTGCAATGTCCAGGGGTCACCCTGACACTCCAGAGCCCCTTCCATCTGCACCCCGTGTTCTGGGGATGGTATATTTGCCCACCTCATGTCCGGTGCCTGGTTCCTGCCTAGAGCCAGGAGCTCAGAGCCGGCAGCCAGCCAGACTTCTTACCTCTGCTCTCCCTAGGACTTTGCAACCCCTCCACACACCTCCCAATCTGCCCACCCTAGGTTTCTAGGGCTTGGCAAGACTGTGGAATTAAATCCATGGCAGATGTGTGCTGGGTCAAGGGGCGTCTGTGCTTTTGCTGATCTGCAGTTTCCCTGACAGCATCGCTCGGTCCAGCATCCCTGATTAGTTCTTACCCCATCACGGCGTGAGGTCCAAGGATTTCTCGCCGAGCATGTGACCGACTTCAGCAAACTGCACGTGTCAGGGGGCCTAAGAATCAGGCTCCAGAGGAGACAGAATAAAATGGCAGCTAGCAGTGGCCAGTGACAGGGAGAAACCAGTCAGGAGACAGTTTATCTCGGGAGGTGACAGACAGCAGTCAGGTGCTCCCCAATTTTAATGTCAGCCAGCGTCTCGGCAGATGAAGTAGAGCGTGCTTGGGGTCAGAGGTCATTGTCGTCTTTGCCCATGCCGTGAGGGACAGATGCCTCTGGTACTCATCTGAGGAGTTCAGGACGCTATAGTAGAAATGTTAAGCCACCTAGTGACAATGGTTGCACCCCTGAGAGGAAGTGCTTGGGGGACGGTCGTATCACAGTGACTTTTAAATAGCGATCCCCTTTCAGCCTCCTGCTTTTCAACTGGGTGTCCATCCCCAGCCCAAATGCCACTGTGGGTCCCTTCAGGGGGTATCAGCTTGAGTTTCAGTGCCTGGGAAGGCATATGCTTTCCTTGCTAGACTTGGGCACACGTCAGTTAGGCTATGAGGGGAAACGACAGTATTGTATTGTATACTCAACATCAAGCAAGAACCGGGTTCTGGATGGTCGCAGTCTTTCAAAGCCTGTGACGGCTGAGACATTGGACAGAACAAGACACGATGTGCCCATGATGTGCTGAGCTAGTGCACGTGCTACACATTTAAGAAGGGGAAAGAGGGCTGGAGAGGTGGCTCAGGGGTTAAGCCTCCGCCTTGCAGGCGGAAGGTCCTGAGTTCGGATCCCCAGATCCCACGTATAGACGCCAGGCGGAAACGGGGGCGGCCTGCGCTTCTGGTCCTGGTAGGGCGGAGCCTGTGAATCCCGGGGCAGAAGGAGGTGCAGACGTCCATGGTGGTTCGCGAGTTCGTCTGTGGTTCTACACACACACGCGCCGCACATACACACGTACATGCACACAGTTGAATTAATAATAATAATAAAAAAATTAAAAAAAAAAAGAAGGGGAAAGAAACTTTTTATCTGTTTATTTCCTCTGTGTGTGTG
Source organism: Typhlomys cinereus (assembly GCA_023101885.1). NCBI lineage: Eukaryota > Metazoa > Chordata > Mammalia > Rodentia > Platacanthomyidae > Typhlomys > Typhlomys cinereus. The sequence continues at coordinate 754,372 of JALPQD010000333.1, forward strand.
TGTGCGTGCACCTGCATGCAACTGTGCGTGCGTGCATGCGTGTGTGTGTGTGTGTGTGTGTGTGTGTGTGTGTGTGTGTGCAAGAGGGTCCTTGGGCACTATAATGTATGTGCTTGTGGAGGCCCAGGGGTGACAGTGGAAATCACCGCAGACGGTTCTACCTCCTTATTGCTTTGCTCTGGCATTTCTCAGGCTCCGCCTTCCAGGAGTGGAATTGCAGGCTAGCGCCATTTCCACCCAGTAGTTTTTCACCAGGCATTTTTCTATTGGATTTGGCTATCTAAACTCGGGTCCTTCTGCTTGTGAGGCAGAGTGTTTAATCCTTGAGCGCTCTCCTTGGCCCACGAGGAACCCTCTCAAAAAGGGAAATGTACGCCATTGTGAGTGAAGGCAGAGCCCCATTTACAGTAAGCTAAATAAAGATGCTCAGAGATGCCCGCATTCTAAAGTATGTGACTAGTGAATGTGATCTCACATGGCAAAAGGGATCTGGTAGATGTCAGAGTCTCTAGAGTTGTTAGGGTCAGAGTTTGGGGTGCTGGCAGTCCTAGGAGCTAGACTTTACTAAAAAGCAGTAGTGAAAGTGGTTATTCCATGCAGTCGTATTGGAAAGAGGAGCAAAGAGGATCAGTGAGCCCACAAGTCCATTGTTAGGGTCCTGACATGAGGCTTCGGTTTAAGTAGAAGGTCAGAGCTCGATATAAGCAAACAGTCCTGGTCAGGATGAGAGCGCTGTCGGGCTTTAGTCTTAGACTAGAAGGTGATCTGATTATAAATCACTTCCTGGAAGACAAGCTGTCTCTCTGGCTGGGATGATGTAGGTGGGGGCAGCCTTTTCCTTTTCCCAGCATGAGATGCCTGGGGAAATTCCATTTTCTTGGGAGCTATTGTTTCTGTGGCCCAAGGGTCCCAAGGGTCTCAGTATCTCTGTTCCTGACAGGACAGTTACCTGAGTGCATCTAGGAGCTTGGAAACCATTATCCTAATCAGTTAAGTTGGGGGGAGGTCATTGCATGTCCTCACAATGTCTTTAGAGGAAGGAACAGGGGAGGAGGTTCACTGACGAAAGATTCACCATGATCACAAAGAGGTGCAGCCACAAGCCAAGGAACGCAGCAGCCACAGGAAGCTACCAGAAAAGGCAAGGACTGAGTCTCCCGTACCTACGGATCCCCTCCTGATATCTTGACCACACACACACACACACACACACACACACACACACACACACACACACACACAGGGGTCTTATTAAACTAACTAGGTGGTCATGAAATTTGGGCTCAAGCAATCCTCTTGCCTTGGTTGGCTGAGTGCTGCGATGACTGGTACAGGATACCAAGTCTGGCGTTTTGATTTTAAAATACCTGGATGGTTTGCTTTTATTTTTCAACAGGGTCCCACTCTGTCTGTAGCCCTGGCTAGCTGAGAACTCAATCCATGTACCAGATGGCTAGAACTTGCAGTGCTTCTCTCGTCTCTGCCTTCTAAGTCCTGAAGGTATGGCTGTGCACCCCCATCCCTAGCTACACTTGGGCTGTTCTCGACTGCTTAGATTGTGTAGTCATTTCCTAAAGTGGTCTCAGGAAATGGACAGACACATCATTTTATACCTACAGGCTTTTAGTGGATTATAGATTTTTTTAAATTGAAATGAGTGTGGACTCTTCATCAGATTTGCACCATTATAAAAGTGAGCATAATCTATATAGTCACGCTTTTTAAGAGGAAGGAGACAAAACCTTCCATTCGTGCAAGAAAGAAGCTGCCTAGCTAGGGCCTCTTCTGAAGCGCTCCCCCATCACACAGGCTCAGCCAGGCCTCCCCTGGGTTCTGCGAGCAAGCAGGGAGTGTAACTCGAGGACCCCTGGGGAATCCGTGCTGGGGAGTGTCACCACACCCTGTACTGTCATCCTGAGTCTGAACAGGATGTCCCCTTTCTACACACATTCCTTAGACACTCCCTTTTGTGACATTCCCATCTTCGTTTCAAGGCTGCCTTCTGTATTTTCTTAGACTCAAGCAAGTCTTTGTAAACACACACACACACACACACACACACACACACACACACACACACACAGAGCCTGATTTGCTTTGGGCCCTGCAGACCCTTGGGATCTTCTTGGAACCTCTGTTCTTGGACAGGACACAATTGTTTTTGAGTTACGTAGGAACAAGAGAATTTGCAAAGTTATCAACAAAGGCATAGGGTCAGAGAGGAAACTGGCAGCCAACACAGAGAACTTGGCAAGGCGATCGCGTTAGATTCTTGTGCTGCCCATAAGCTGAGGGCAACAGCTAAGATTTGCAAAGCCAAGGACAAGAGGAGGAAGAGACCTGCCATTTCTGGCCCCCAGTTGCCCACTTGAGTGGTAGAGCCGGGCTCGCATTCCAGGCTGGCTTGATTCCAAGATCCTTGTTTTTCACAACTCAGCATAGGCTCCCGGACAAAATGTTCTGCCATTCCTGTGTCACCAAGAGGAGGGGAAGCCTCTTGGGACACTGTTCTCAGGTGACCAGCACAGCCGGCCCTGCTGTGTGGGCCTTTCTTTTAGAACACGCTCCCTACATAATTAGTCCCCCCGCCAAAGTTGACAAGGAACCTGTGCTTCTTGCTGTGCCGCGGGGTGGCATCCATGTGGCTTTCTCTCTTACACTTGCTCACAGATGGGCCATTCCCAGCAATGGTAGGGGAAGCCGTGCCCCCCCCTCCCCGCTTCCCTTAGCCAGTGCATCTCCAATGTTGCCTCCCTTCTCCCCTGACCCAGCAGGAACATGACTGCTTAGAGCTTCAGGATAAGGTAACTTCAGAAATTAGGTCTCTCTGGGATGGTGGGGGGGAGTAAACTGTTTGCCACTGAATTGTTGATAACGCTCACAAAAGATAGAGCCCAATTCAGTCTGCAGCGGTGGGGGGAGAGCGAAGGGAGGGAGGGAGAGAAAGAAAGCCAGGGCTGAGTTTATGAAAGTTTTCCACTAAAGTCAGCAACAGCTTAAATTCAAACCAGGCGCAAGTTGCTCGAATCTCCATATGAGTTGTTCATCAAAGGACGAAAAGAAAGGAAATCTGAAACCCGGAGCAGTGTCTGGCCTGAAAGCTTTCAAATGACTCCTTTCGGTTGGAAACTATTTCCTATGTCTGCACATGCTCAGGAAACCTGCCTTTATGGACCCTGCCTTGCGCTGCACGTAGGTCGCAGCTCTTTAGGCCAGTTTTTTTTTTTTTTTTAATTGTGAGTATAGCTATGTGCACACACATGCAAGTACATGTAGAAGACATGCGGTTATATGTACTGGAATTCTGCATGGCTTAGACGCTTCCTTTGGGGTGGTTTAAACTGGGCTTAGTAAAGCAAGCCAAGGCTGGGGAAATGGATGGCTTCATGGTAGAGCACTTCCCAGCATGCTCAAGGGCCTGGGCTCCATCCTCAGCACCAAGATGAATGAACGAACGAACGAATGAATGAATGAATGAATGAATGAGAAAAGCAGATAAGGAAAGCCTCTAACATAGCTATTCAGTCTAGAGAAAAATCAGCACCAGGGAAGACGTATGTTATGGTTATCCCTGCCCGTCCTTTGAAAAAGAAATCCAGAAAGCAAGCTCCAGGGTCTACTGAGGATTCACCCTCCAAGAAAATAGGTGGGGGCTGTGGAGATGGTTCAGGGATTAAGCCTTTGCCTCATATGCAAAAGGACCTGAGTTCAGATCCCCGGAGTCCACATGAAAATGCCAGGCAGCAGCTTGTAATTTCATCCTGCGAAGCAGAGCCTGGGAAACCCCAGAGCAAAGCAATAAGGAGGAGCAACCCAGGAGGATTCCTAATGTCACCCTTAGACTCCCCAGACACACACAGGCAAGTGCTCTCTTGTACATACATACATACATACACAGAGGCCCTCCTGTACATACAGACACACATGCCAAGTGTCCTCTTGTGCAGCGCGTATGCACACACACTCATGCATGAAGACACAAATGGACACAGCAAAAAAAGAAAACAGGCCATTTCCACTGCTTGCACAAGGCTGCGCAAAGAGCCCCACCCACAAGGACCTGCATCTCCCAGCTGCCTTGCCTTCTGTCAGCACTTTCTCCCTACAAACAACACCCAAGGTCTCAGCCTTGTTCAAAGCAAGCAAGGGGGGGGCCTCACCTCTGCCCACTTGCTTGGCAGATCCCTCCTGCCCGGGTCCTCTGCTTGGAAGAAACCCACACCTTGGTGGCTGGGCGTTCAGGGCTTCCCTGGCGCTTTGGCTTCTTTTTCCAGTTTCAGATTTATTTTCTTTATTTCCCTCGGCGGTCTAATCAGATTCTTAGACATTAGAAGCTGGAGAGACCTGTGAAACTTGTCTTCTCTGCCCAGCCGGGACCCGACTGTTCCTTATAGTTAGTTTTCCATCCTTCCTGCCAGCCTCCTTCCACATGAAGGGCATGATTCCCATCTCTTCCCTGGGGGGGGAGGTCTGTACCCCATCTTCTTGATTGCCAGTGTCCAGCCACTAAAGATCCTTTTCTTTGTTCAAACTGGTCCCAGGCCTCCTGTGCCTTTGAGTTTCCATGTCCAGTGCGCCCCCTACAGGACACTAGGCTGATTCCCCACCCCACCCCACCCCCCTTAGGCTATTTTTAAGTGAATTCCCCTTTGGAGAAATGGAGACGAAATATAAGGCATGGCTTTGGGAGCCTTTTACAAATGTGAGGAGTCGTCCACCAGCCACGATTCAGTGATACTATTGCCCGATAACTGGCTGTCTGCATTAATTAGTAGAAAGTGAACCCTAGCTATAATTTTCCTTTCTGATCATTAGCACACAATGGTCCTATCAGGACGTGTTGCTGTCCGGTTCGAGGAAGCAGCCCTAATGATGATGTTGAAGGAGGGACGGGAACATTATCTCCTAGTCTGTCCAGTGGCTCTATAGAGAAGACCCCAAATGGAATCATCTGTCGTAAGCTTGAGAGACTGTTTTGGCCAGTGGTCTGTTCTCAGCTACCACCAAACCACTAGCGGAATTTGGTTCCAAATCTGCCTTACCTCTATGAAACTAGAGACTCAGGAAACTTTCAAATAGCTCTCAAAGTTTTAGAATTAAAAGAAAAAGCTGTCCAAAATGAATGAATAATATATATAAAAGGAGATGGAAAGCTTTTTCTGAAACCCAATTCAAGTGGCTTAGGGACAACAGGAATCTCACAGAGTGCAGCAAATTGTCCCTGAACTCTGGTTTCGAAGAAACCCTAATTTTCCATTCCTGGAAAACTTGGAGGTCTGCTGATTACAAATTTGCAGTGTCCTTCTTTATTTCACTAAGGAAAAAATACATTCGTTAATGGAAATGACTTCTTTTATTTCTGACACTCAGCATACTTCAATGGTATGATTATAAACTCTCTCTCTCTCCCTCTCCCTTTCTTTTTTCCTCTCCCTCTCCCTCTTGCCTTCTCCTCTTCTCTCCTCTCTCTCTCTTTCTCTCTCTCTCTTCTCTCTCTCTCTCTCTCTCTCTTTCTCTCTTTCTGGTCTTCATGGAGTAATTTATCCAAACCTCATAAAGTTCAGGGAGCCCAGAAAAATCGTCCCATTGAAATGAAATATTATTCCAGAGGAAACGGTTTCACACCATAGAATGATCAATGTCTCTTAGAAAAGCGTGTGCATCCCTGTTCGCAGTCCGCCTCCATTTTGTACATTGGCCTTGGTATTTATTCTCATTTTGAAAACATCACTTCCTCCTTTGTTAGGCCCCAACCTAGCCATGTGGGAAAACTTTTTTTCCTGGCTTTCAAATATCGCACTGCCCCAACAGTCCTTTCCCCCCTAGCAATAATTTTCATCTTCAAACTCATTTTGGACCTCGGAGTAGTTCCCAGTGTGGGGTCTCCAGGCACCCAGAGGTCTTGAAGGTGGTAATGGGAGCCCACATAGTTTACATGTCTCACAAAACTGAACGGAGTTCACGAATGTGCGCAGTGCGTCTGCAGAAGAAACTGGAAAAAAAAATGTCTTCGATTGGGGCCAAAGTATACAGCAAGTTTCTATGTTGACCCCAGAGAAATTGCAGGAACGGGAGCCCCCTTGAGCGTCGAGAGTGTGGCTAGCAGAACTGAGACTAGAATTTTGCTGATGACTTTGGTTGCAATGATCTGACGTGGGAGCAATTTCTACGAGAGAGCTGGAGTCTGAGAGGGTCAAGATTTGGACTACGGCATTTTGCAACACTACTTCTTTTTGTTTATTTGCTTTTTGTTTGCAGTGTGTGTGTGTGTGTGTGTGTGTGTGTGTGTGTGTGTGTGTGTGATGCATTCATGTTCCACCGCATGTGTGTGGAGATCAGGAATCAGTTCTCTTCTTTCCACCTTGATGTGGGTTCCAGTGATCCAACACAAGTCGCCAGGCTTACGCGGCAAGCACCTTGACACCCTTGAACCATGTCGTCGGCCCCAGAGTCTTTACTTCTGATGTCTTTCCAGAAGGAAGGGAGATGCACGTGAGACGGAATCTAGACCTTGGGGATCTCATAGGGCCTCCTAGCTGACACTTTCCTCCTCTAATGGAAGTTTCCAGAGGGTTGCTGCTTCTGATTCTCACGACTGGCCTTATCAGAACCTTGCTCTCTCTCTCTAGGAATATAGCTATAGCTGTTTTTGTTTCTTTATTCACTCTGGGAAGGGGAGCATACACTAAATACTTTCAGTGTTGAAATCCCTAGAGTAGGACGCTCTTTAAAAAAAGACAAATTTTTATCATCCTGTTAGTCCAAGAAAAACAAGACTATATATACATACACATATCTATATGTATAGCTATATATGAATGTACATATGAATAGAATGTAATATATATACGTATTGTCTAAACATATGTATAGAATATATGTGTACATATTGTCTAAATAGTTGTATATATGTATTTATGTTTCTATATATGTCTAGCACATATGTACAGTGACATGCCTGTATATACATGCACATACATGCACACATCTTTTTTTGCTTGGAGTCAGCTTTATTACTGATTAGCATGTTACTAGGAAGTGAAGTCTACGTGAGTCGCAGGCATGCTCCTGAAATTGCAGATGAGATTTTACCACTGGGGTTTCAGAAGTCACGGAGGAGCACAATGCTATCTCCATATTCATATCTCAGATCTGTCAGGACACCCGGACAGTTCATCTGATCACACGCATTTCCATTCTCGGCCTGAGAGACAGAAATCCGGCCATCACAGAGAGCCGGGGCAATTAAAGCGAATCAGCGCTCTGGTCTCAGCGGATATCTTCTGGGTTACCGTGGGGGACAAGGGCTGGTATGAGGTTTAATCAGGCACTAACAGCACCTTGCTGGGGACTTCATGGTTGATAAAGGCAGCCACATCAGACCAAGTAGCTCCTACTTTTTAAAGAGAAAGCAGCCTCTTTTGAAATGTAAAAAAGGCACGCTTTGTTGTAAGGTGCAGTGGGCAGAGAATCTGAGAGGAGTTGTAGTTGATGTCCTTCATAGTTCCCAGCATCCTCCCTGGGTTGTGATGATAAAGCCAAAGACGCCCTGAGGGCCACATATTTAAAGGGCCTCCCTGAGCCCAGGGCCTGCCCGCCCTTGGGACCCATTGCTGGGCGGCCTGTCAGGTGGGGTTTGCTGTGACACTTGTCATGCTGCTTGCGAATGACACTGGACACAAGGCTGGTTCTATTGCTTCGCTGGACCATGAGCCAGAGAGAGAGAGAAGACGCACAACACAGAGTCACAGAGAGAGAGAAAGAGAGAGAGAGAGAGAGAGAAGACGTACAACACACACACATACACAGAGAGAGACAGAGAAGCACACACGTGCACACACACACACACACACACACACACACACACACACACACACACAGAGAGAATGAGTAAATGGGACCCAGGCATTTAATATAATAAATGAGTCTCTGTTCTCTCTGTGGAAGGAAAGGATCTTGAAGGAGCTGCCCTCTGATCTGGAGTTTCATTTGGCACAAACTCTTCTCCCTGGGGACAGGGAGGGCTGAAAATCCAACTAAAAGAAGGTGTGGGATGGTAGGAAAAGGCACACCTGTAATCCTAATTCTAGCATTTCAACACTTGAAAGACAAAAGATGGCAGATTCAAGGCCAGCTTGGGCCACATCCTAAGATCCCGCCTCAAAAAACAAAACAAAAACAAACAAACAAAAACAAAACGCTTGGACCAGGGTGATGGGCTCATCTGGTGAAGTCGACTCACCTACTGCCTAATGACCCGAGATTGAACCCTGGAATCCATACAGTAGGATGAGAGAACTAACTCCCATGAGCTGTCTACTGACCTCTACATGTGTGCCTTGCGTGTGGATGCCTGTGTACATGCACGCGCACCCACACCAAACAAATAATACATGACAACAAAAAAATCATTGTCTGCAAGCTGACCTGTGTGTATTTTCCCACAAAAACCACGACATCAAAAGATGAAGTGCACAGCAGCCCACATCTGAAATCCCGGCATCGGAAAGGTGGAAGCAAGGTTATCCTTAGCTGCTTAGTGAGGTAAGGCCATCCTGGGCTGCATAAAATCCTGTCTTGAAAATAAAATGATAACATGAACAAAAGAAGAAAAATGAACGAATGAACAAAAGAAAACAAAAGAAAAAGCTGTCAAACATCACTCAGGGAAACCAAACGTAAACCAGGATTATTCCAGGCATAACAACAAGGCTGCCCACAGGCTGGTCTTGCACATCTAGGACCAAGCCCAGGGTCTCCTCAGGGGTGACCCCACCCCAAGGGGGTGGGGCAAAGGATGCATGACTTAAAAGGGAGATGCACAGCATTTGCTTTACGACTGACCAGCTCCGTCTGTTCTCCAGGACTGACCCTCACTACAGCCTGTTTTCTTTTCCAGGTCTGTTTTCCAATGTTGGAATGTGGTATGCATGCCCTGCGGGATCATAGCAATCAGGGATTACACGCATGGAGTCTGTCTCACCCATCCCTGACACCTGTCACCTGCCGCTGCAGGGGATCGCTGGCCACACACATCTAAAGCTCTGGGGGCGGGGTAGTTCAAATGGCAGTGCTCGCCTACTATCTACCGAGCCCTGGGTTCCATTCCCTCCCAATATTACAAATCCAGTCTGATGGCTTACGGCTGGAATCCCAGTGGTGTGACAGTGGCGGCAGGAGACTCGGAAGTTCAAGACCACTCTCAGCTACGCTATGTAGCAAGTTCAAGGTCAGCCTGAATACATGAGACCTTGTAGAGAGACAGAGAGAGGAGGGAGGGTGGGAGAAAAAGGAGAGAGGTGAAGAGGGGGAGGAGAGCGAGAAAAAAAGAGATGGGGTGGGGAGATGATAACGCTCCCAACATGCAGGTGGCTGTCACATGGGCTTAGACCCTTAAGAGCAAAGCACTGTGGTCTTGAATCATGTTCGTCCAGGAGGCACCCTCTTTTGTTTTTTTGAGGGGTTGGTAGGACTCAGGGGCCTATGAGAGTAAAATCATCAGTATTATTCACCTTGGCCCATAACCCCTAGCTGTGCCCACCTTTCTTAGCCATGGTTGCCTGGACCACCGTCCCTTGGCTGGTCTTTCACCTCTCCGCTTTATTTCAACCCTAGTGTTCCACTTCAAAGAGGAAGAGCGTGAAAGCAGAGAGGGAGCTGCCCAGAGCAGCTGGGGTGCAGGCGATGTTCTTGGGGGAGAGGAACACAGGGTGACAGCTACTTTGAGACAAAGGAAAGAGGGCAAGAGACGAGGGAAATGATCAGGATCATGAAACGTCAGTGACAGAAAGGTCCAGAAATCTAGTCAAGGGTCAAAGGGCCCTTGAAGGCATGAATTCCCTCTTTCCTCTGCCCAAGTCTTTTTTTTTTTTTTTAAAGCCAGTTCTAAAAAAGGAACAAAGAAAAAAAAAACCAAACAAACAAAACTTTATATCTGTGGTCACAATCTCTCTCCCGTGTGGAACATGACAGGGTTTAAGCCTTCATTGACACATCCATAAAGCCCGGAAGAGAAAGGGGTTAATTGAAAAGGTCGCAGACCTTCTGCAACATGGGAGCTGCAGCAGACGTTCCTGCGTGATCGTGTGAGTATGTCTACGGTTCCTTCCTGGGCTTTTCTTTGTGGGAGGTGTCTGTACCGCATCTTAACTGTCAAGCTATGTTTTTTTTTTCCTTGCTAGCTTTCATTTGTGTTTTTCCTCACCTTTCTGAGACCCCTTACCTTTCCTCTCTTAAATCTACGCTCACTATAGAGCAGACATAATCCCAGATTTTCAGTAAATCAACACTATATGTTCCCCACTGACTGAGAGAATTTGATACTGACAGACTGTTGTACCTAAAAGAAAAATACTGCTATGATACCTCGCATTCTTCTTCCAGACAAGAAGGCTGAGAGGCATGGGAGGAGGGGGTCCATTGTAAATTAGATAGCATGAAGTCTGTTCTTGTTATTTCCTGAGAGCAGATGCATGTCTCTTTACTCTTGCCCATGTCTTTGACCAAACAATCCCAACACCAAGAGTATTTGTAAATGCAAGGGGCTGCCTTTGGTGAGAGGGTACTGGTGACTGAAGTCCAGTCAGGCTAAAGTCCAAGTACTCCGTGTGTTCTTTGAATCCTGGACAGTGCCAGTTGCGGCTTCTGTCTCAGGGAGATGCACTCTGGCTGCAGGGTAGAAAGAGCCTTTTGTTTGGTTGGTTGGTTGTTTGGTTTTTCTGGCTTGTTCATCCCTGTGTGGGTGACAGTCATGGTGACAGTTTGTGGACTTTCTCCTCCTCCTCCTTCTCTTCCTCCTCCTCTTCCTCATCCTCTTCCTCTTTCTCCTCCTCCTCCTCCTTTTCTTCCTCCTCCTCCTCTGTCTCCTCCTCCTCCTCCTCCTTTTCTTCCTCCTCTTCCTCCTCCTCTGTCTCCTCCTCCTTCTTCTCCTTTTCCTCCTTGCTAACCCTGCCCCAGGACTCGAGACACCTGCTCACAGCTTGTGTATAGATTTAGAACTGGTTGCCTCTGGAGATGTGCACTGGGATGCTCTGGGCTGCACAGCAGAGGGGATCCAGGGGTATACCCCAAAGGTGAAGACGCTGCCAGGCAAATGGGATGCAGGGCCCCATAAAGGGCGAAATGCCACCGTTTTATAAGAATCAAAATAATCGCTCAACCATTGGGCATGGAAGACAGAGGTATTGCTTTGCAGACCAATCAGGGAAAGGACCACCAAAAGATGGGAAGCCACCGGAAAGCAGGAGTCAGTTTTCTTTCCCCAAGGAACTACACATACTCTAAAGATGTGTATCGGGAAGGAGAAGGGCTCTTGTTGCTAGTGAGTCCTAAGAAAGAATGGCAAACTCCTGTCCTTCTTGCAAGTCATATTCACTTTCTAAGCGCTGCAAATAATCTTAAAGTAAAGCTGAGACCGGAGGAGCTGCCTCCGGAAGCGTTGATCGACATGTCTCTCTGTTCCCAGTACCCAACATCATGCCTGGCAACAAGAAGGAGAAAGAAGCAAGGGTCTCTCTTCCTTTATCTGCAAACATGAGTCAAATCCCAGCCATTATTCTAAATCCTTAGCTCTAGAAGGGAACCGAAACGGACATTTCTGTCCTAACGGTTCTAGTCTGTTCCCTGTCCGCACAGCTTGATTCATAAGAAACCACGTTACCCAATCCTTCTATATCCTTGCCCATGGGCTAAAGCTAGCCTGGGTCGCGCAGACAAGATGCCTGGCATCGGATTATGATGCCTGTCAGGTTCTTCAGATAGAAGAGGAGGGTCAGCCTGTGCCACTGGACACAACAGTTGATAGCAGGAACCTCTCCCCACACCCCACAAAGCCACTCCCCTGCTATGGCGGGGACCCCTACCTTGCTCCAGGAGCGTGGCTGCCACTGCTTGTGCATCTGGAGGTAAAAATCACTCACTTTCACTTTTCCTCGGTTTCCTAACATGTAGCAAATCGGGATGATTCATAATCTTCATCTCCCATTTCATCTCCCCTTGGGGAGATCCCAACCTCTCTGTAACACATAATATAGTGCCTAGGCCCTCGGGGCATTCAAGACTGCTTAAATTATTACAGAGAAGCAGAATTGCATTCCACTTTCTTCCTCCTCTCCAGCCTGTATTTGTATTTTTTTTTCCTCCTCTACAGGTCCAGTTTCTCGTCTGGTTTCTGTTTTCTTTTCTGAGGGCAATGGCTGATGAAAGAAAGCCGTCGCCCCGTCCTTTGTGAGGTTGAAAATCCCCCAACTTCTCCTTTGGTGCCCAGCGATACCACTGAGTGTCAGCGTGCGTCTGTCTCCTCCGCTCGTTTTCCACGGACCCTCTCTGTGTTTTTAGTAATTGATTAGGGGCCCCGCAGTGGACTCCTGCACCCCCTGTGGTGGATTTCATTTGTGATGACCACACCTCCCTCCCAACCCACTGAGATGTCAAAAGCTGCTATTCTGAGGCTGCTGATCCATTGAAGTAGGTCTGGGCTGGGAAGACTCGCCCCCCACCTCCTCCTCCTTCCCTCCTTAAGGCTTGGAGCTTGTTCCTGAGATGCTCTTGAGCTCCGGATGCTCAACGAGCAGGAACTACAAGGGCAAGCCTGGGGGCAGGGATGTAGGGCTTGTCCTGACTCCCAGCCTCAGGACCCAGGCATAGACCCCTTCTGGGAAGCATTCAGTGTATCACTCACAGGACGGCTCCAGGTACCCCTTGACCGCTCTGCTGTTGCCCAGGGATGTGGACTTTCTTCAGTCTCTGGGTCGAAACCTGTTTGCGTGACATGGCTCTAGCGCTCCTCAGTTACACTGGATTCCGGCCACAGGTCGTAACCATTCACCATGAATCCCAGACCTTCCTCACGGCTGTTACACCAGAACTCTGTCTGTTGAGAGTTGAGGGAGGAAAGGTGAGAGACAGGTATTGACTCTGAGATCTTGAAAGAGCTAGCCCAATCTAGAAGCTTCCCCAAAGGAATGCTTGGAAGAAAAGGACTCATCTTCAAAGACGCCAGGTATCCTTCTGCCTCCCACTGAGTGGCAGATAATGAAAATTTGGGGTGATACAACAAAATGCATGTACCCGTGCATCTGCTGAGGTTTAACACTGGCATTGGTAAAACTTCCTAGTTTTCACATTTTACTTTCATTATGCAAGATATCATCTTGATATCAGGGGAAAATGGGCTAAGGGGCCCTCAAGACCCTTCTGGATTATCATTGCAATTTTCCCAGTTTCCTTAACTACTTCAGAATAAGCAGCCATGGGCAAAACATTGTTCATCTGGGCGGACATTTTTCTCTGAGAAAGTTAATTTCATAGGGCTCCCGTTTGCTCTTTAGCTGCAGTAAGATTGGCTTGTCCATATATTTCTCAGCAAGCCGACGGACAGGACAGGTGCCCAGGATGAGTGCTGTCACATTTGCTCACGTGCACATGAACACAGATGCAGGATGAATGATGAGCTGAGTGTGACAATGAACAACGAGCTTCCTATGACAACCGGATGGCGAGCAGACGCAGTCGCCTCTTAGAGCAAATGGCTTGCAGGCTGGAATGGAAGGGCCGGGGGTGGGACACTTGGGTATAAAAGCAGAGTTTACAACCACAGACCAGTCACCCTGATAATGACCCTGGAAGCTCCTAGCACAGAAGCCCAAAGAGTTAGCATTTTTCATCTCTGAGTCCTGCCATGAAAAGCAAGCCAGAAGAGCGCTATGGGGAGAGCACATTGTTCACACAAAACCTCTCTTCAGCCTTTGTCAGCACGTGGAAGCTTTGAGCACTAAGGCAGGCCTACAAGGTACCAGCTATAATAGAACAACTGCACTGAGTGAATTAAAAAACAAAACAAAACAACTCCGCTGGGGTTGAAGTCGAGTGTCAGGAGGAATCATCTGCGTAGGAGTTTTTTTTCTGGACAATGAATTCCTGCTACCTCTCTCGAGTGAGCTCCACTGGTCCCCACAAGCTTCTCAATTCCGTCCATGGGGCTGACAGACCTCTGCTAATCTGTGGTGATGTGCAGAAGGCACCCGCGGTAGGCAAGAGTGCCGGTCCTCTGCACTCAAGAATGAACTACGGAGCTACGACCCCCATGCGCTCGCACGGAGAATCCAGATCCGCCATCGGGAAGAGCATGCGAGCCCCACCTAGATGCAGGATGCTGTAAGTCAGAGTCCAGAATCTGTTACGCCAGCATGATGAAGGAAACAGCTCTGCTGGTTCAATGCTTATCTAACGTGCACAAAGCTCTGGATTTGATCTCTAGCGCTGTATAAGCCAAACACGGTGAAATAAATCTGATCCCAGCACTGGGAAGGCAGAGGCAGGAAGATCAAGAATTTGCCGTGATGCTTGGCTACATAGTGAGAGGTGAGCCTGAGATACCTGTGAGCCTATCTCAGGACCCTGTCTTTTTAAAGAGAGAAAAAGGAGGGAGAGATAGATAGATAGATAGATAGATAGATAGATAGATAGATAGATAGATAGATAGATAGATAGATGGATGGATGGATGGATGGATGGATGGATGGATGGATGGAGAGAGAGATAGCTTATTGCCGCAAAGCTTTCTCCAAACAGCGTCCTATTACAATTAAAGACTGTTTATTAGACCATGAGAATTACTGTGAGAGACATGAGCAGCCCCCCCCATTCCAGAGCACAGCTCCACAGAAGCTTGAGACTCCTTGAAGAGAGGTTTGGGGTAAAGGAGGGAGAAGGACAGAGGCTTGAGTTAAAGAGAGAATGTGTCCTGCATTCCCCTAGCCTAGCGCCACCCCCTTTGGTCAAGGCCAGCTGGACTGTCTAAGAAGGTGTGGGGCTGCAGGTAGAGGACAGAGGCCCGTGAGCAAGGACCAGATGCTCCCCTGGCATTTCCATCCTTGTCTCCCCACAAAGACTGAGGCCAACATAGTGGAGTTCGCAGTCTGGCTTTGAGCAGAGGCGAGAAGGAGATGAACGGCTGAGACCACACTCCCCAGGGACTGGGAATTCAGTGCCCAGGTGGGTAGGAATCCCCCACCTGAACCCATCAGATACAATTCACAATGGCGCAGCATAAACGCACCAAGTTTCCTCTGGAAAATAATTCCAGCAGCAACTACTCCCCACCCCCCAATTTAAGCTCATTGTCTCACGGACACAGGGGAACCCATATTAGATTCTAAATTGGAAAGACTTCTGAAGACCCACGGTAGTCCTTGGAAGGTGCTCGGTGGTCTTATAAATCCCTGCTTGCCGACACGCACGTAAGTACCATATTGTCTAACTGTAATAATTTTCCCCAGACTTTGATTCTAATATAATAACGCCAGTGTTGTGTGGTAACTCCAGCGGAATTATTGTTTTCACATCTATGGCTCCTTCTTCTTCTTCTTTTTTTTTTTTCTGCACACAGATAAAGGCTTAAGAAGGAAGTGAGTGAGCAAGTGTCTGGGTTCATGTAAATAAGACACAAGGTTTCTGTGCCCTCGCTTTCGCTGGGGACTCATTTCCCTAATACAGTCTCGTTGTAAAACAATCCACTCCCGAGGAGGTCAACAGTGAAAAGTTTGTCTTCTGAAATTAGTAATCAAAGAGTGAAAATAATTAATAGAGAAAACAGCACAGTTCCACACTGCGTTCCCATGTAGATGTCTATAGAACAATAAATCAGTGGGGGAAAGAGACGGTATAGGCATTTGCAATTAGGCCTCCTGCATAATACCCTGGAAGGAGAATTTGTGTTAAAAAAGACAACATCTGCTGCAAGTTGGTTTATAAATAATACAGCTAGATATTCAGGTAATGACATGACAGACGGTCTCTTGTGTCCTTGTCCTTTTGTGTCCAGGGCTGAATGTGTTTACATAGCGAAGCTTGTGACACGCAGGCCCGCTCTGTCTGTGTTCAATCCAGAAGCGACTCTCTTCTACAGTGAAATGCTTCTTCGCCCAAACCATAGCTTGCCGGCGACCCATTTGCTCCTAATTGATCCTTAAATGTGAGAAGGCAAGCGCCCGGAAGAAGTGTGCTCAGACCCACACTCGGGACCCACATTCCTGAGCAGATTCCTTTTTGCATTGACACCCAGACTCTACAAAAACAGTGCTGGTGAAGGTCAAATGGGTGGGAGGCTAATTCTAAACCGCTGATGGATGGGCCAGGGCGTGGGCTGTATCTCGTCTAGGATGCGCTGCTCCAGGGTTGGGCCTTTGCCCTGCACTTTGGAGAAGGCCTCTAATTCTGAAATTCATAAAGTTATCACAGATCCAGTATGTGGTCGGGGCTCTTGTCTAATCTTTTATTATTCGACTGCTCGCCCCTCTCCTGACAGCAATATGAGTGATGGCCTTCAGACAGATGATTCGTCTCCCCCACGAAGGAACTGATAAATACGGCCTGTCTCTGCAATAAATTGTGCATGAAATAGTCCACTCTGGTAATCTATGGTTATGGTGAGGGAAATGACATGGGGAAGAAATATAGCCAAACTGCAATTAACCGAGACCCGGCAACCAGAATCGTTGGATATTTATTCTTGTGCTATGTTTTTGTTGACTTGCTCTTTATTGTTCGTTTCTATTTATATTCTTCTGCTGCTGCTGAGAAAAAGAGAGGGGGGTGGAGAATAAGGTGCTGCTGGGGAAGATGGGGAGATGGACGTGGAATGTTCACTTGCAGGGCACTTCGTGTAATTCATGAAGATTTATATCAGCCTCTGACACCTTCTGTCTTTAATCCTTTACTGTGAGATTTCCCACTTTTAATGACTCCCCCCCTCAGATATTAAGCAGCACCCAAAATTCTCAGAAGAAAACGGAGATAAGCGAAGGTTTCCCACAGTAAAGAACATCTGTGAGGTACGCATATTTTCAGTATCAAATGCTGAATCAAAATGTTGCAAAAGTAAAATTGAAATAGGAATTTTAAGCTCTAGTTAGTATGGAATAGTTGTTGTTAATCATGCTTAGAAGTACAATGAATTTCTGACAGCAAAATTTAAAAGTGGCTATATTGTCTCTTTTGTAACATTACACATACCCCTGCATATATCTCTCTAAGGTATTACAGTAGGCAAGGGTTGCAGGAATCCACATGTGTTCTGTTGCGTGTTCATATATCACCCTATGTAGGCTGGGAACCTGTCCATAATCCCAAAGGCTCCGTGTCCCTTCTGGGGCTTCTCATTAAAATCTGCTTTTCTATCAGCCCTATGCCACACAGTATACGTTTAATTCAAAGTTGGCATTTTCAGGGATGATCTCAATGTAAGGAGTGTCTCAGATTGAAAGGTGAAACCATCGTCATTGTTAAATGAGCAGCACTGAGTATGTGCTGGGGTGGAAACTACGGTACTGCTGGATTACAAGGAATCTTTGAAATTACGCGGTTCTCCACGCCAGCAGTTTAGATGCCAATTTTACCCAGAAATCTACCCTCTCATTTCTTCCCTCCTCAAACCCTTCAGGAAGTTGGGGTGGCTATTGTTACTTCATAGAAAAGGTAACCAAGACCCAGAGAGTGCTGCTAATTTATTATTTCAGGTTCGCAGCACAATGAACAATAGAGTTGGTATTTAAAGCCAAACATTAACAGATGTCGCTATAGTTGGTGTGGGTCTTCTATAGTGTTGTACCATTTTGATGGCTTTACCTTAGTTCGGTCACTACAAAAATAAGTGCAGAAGATCCACACACATCTACTAACAGATCTACCATATTATAAGAACAAGAGACAGAAACTTGTCAGGCAGTTTGGGGACAGGGGCCTTAATTCTTATCTGAGTGTAGAAGTCAGAAAATACACTTGATCCGGTCCTGGATAGAGGCCAGAAATGCATGATGTGTTCAGGGATGGGGCTCTGATGTTTTTGTTTGTTTATTTTTAGTATTTTCCATTTGCACTGCCCCCTGGAAGTTATACAGCTATGCATCAGGGCGTGGCTGAAGTGCTAGTCCATCTGGGATGGGAGAGAGCATTGGATCCCTCATAGGTAGGCCAACTGGACTGACAGGCTCACCCTTACATGCCTCCCTCAATGTCTGATGAAGAGCCTACCAGCAGTTCAGTGACAGCCCTCCTCTTGGACATACCCTGCCCATTACAAGAAGGTCAGCCTGCGTCTTTCTTCAGACTATTACCTATTAACCTGTGGGAAACTCCCTTCTCAAGACGTGCCTCTCCATTTCACGTGGAATTCATTCTTTGTGTTCACAAGACAAAAAAACCCAGAAGCCATGTCCCTGAACTAGGTTTTGGTGGTTTTTATCTAGATCCCTATCCACTTGGCTATGTTTGCTAGAAGTGACAAAGAAAACCCTCTTTCATCCTGGAGAACCCTCTGCTTCCTGCCCTTAACCCCGTCTCCATGTAATGCTGCCTTATTACCCCTCGATTTGGAAAGCAGAATGTAAATGATAACTGTATTCTGTGTTTTTTGTAACACTTATCCTAACAGCTAAATTGCAGAATCAGCCTGTGTGCCTAGCAATAGATAAATATCACACACACACACACACACACACACACACACACACACACTCGAGCATGTGTGTGTGTGTGTGTGTGTGTGTGTGTGTGTGTGTGCAAAAGATGGACTATTTGGACGAAGATGGTATTAAGACAGAATCAAGGGAGAGGTAAAATATGTTTGGAATCCATGGATGTCATTTTTTATAGATAATATAAGCTAGCAATATTCATTAACCATTATTTAATTAATTAATCCCCCCCTTTTTTTTTACTGGTTCCCAACTTAGAGTTCTGTCTGCTACATGAGCAACTGGGAAGAAAGAAAAGAATCTAAGAAATAAAGGTTTTGTCACTGGTGTTCATAATGAAATTTCTTGGGAAATAAAAAAAAAGGAAGAAATCCTGGTGTCATTAACTTGTGCAACAAACACCCCGTAATCCAGTGGAGTTAGAGTAGCCACGAGGCACAAGAGGATCAGCTGGGGGGTCGATTGATCTGAGATGTGCTCAGTTGGGCTTAGTTTCAAGCTTGAGTTGGAGTCCAGGTCGACTCTGCATGCGTCTCATCTTTTTGGACCAGCAGACCAGCGAGGACATTTTCTTATCATGGCAATGACAGAACAGGAGAATAAGATTAACCACATAAGGACATTTCCCATCTCTGCTCGTGTCATTTCTGATAGCGTACTATTGACTGTAGGGGAAGAGTAACCCCACAGGTTCTTAGTTGGGAACCTATCCCTGCCACAAAAGAGATTAACACAAGAAAAACAAACAGAAGTTTATTAACATGTATATTTCTTATATACATGGGAGACACCTAGGGAATGGGTAGTTCTCACCGAAGTGGCTTTGAATTCTAACTTATATAGAATCTTCAACAGATTACAGTGAAATTTTAGTGAAATGACAAGACAAAAGAAAGGGGCTTTGAGTCTCCAAGGGAAGAGATTTAGAGAAAAGCAAATACATGGGAGATAAAGGGTGGTTAGTACGGCTTGTTCATGTAGATTCTTCTGGTACCATCTCTGGGCCAATAAGGATGTAATGTTGTCTTCAGTGGTTAACCTTTGCTCTTCCTGGATGGAGAAAATACATTTTGTCTTTGTAAATCCATGTCCTGTCTTTTAGTAACTCGAAGGAGATTGGTCTCTTCTCTTCTGGTCTTTCCATAGACTAAGACAAAACTTAAGGTCAAATCCAAACCCAACATTAAAAGTTCTGTGAGCGAGATTCTTTAAAGTCTCATTGCAATGGTTACTCTAAACTGTTGCTGTGAGAGAGCACCCAAAGTCAAATAACTTAAGGAACAAAAGAAAATTTATTCACCTTAGGGCTCCAGAGGGGAGATACAGCCCTTCATGGCAGAGACGGCATGGCTGGCTTGAAGCTGAAGACAGGCTACGTCATACCATCCCAAAGGCTGAGAGCTGCAAGACTGGAGAGTCTCTCTTCTTTCCAGTCTTCTGTTCTGTGGCTCCTTTTATCTGGTCCTACTGGAAGGTCCCAGTGAGATCTACAGAGGTTCCGATGGGATCTAGGGCTGATCTTTGTATTATTCAGATAATCTCTTCAGGTGGTCTCAGCTGATCTTAGTCAATGCCAGGTATGTCAAATCGACACCCAGAATTAGCTATCACACTCATCATCAAATCAGTCACAGACCAAACACCCGATAGGAAGCAATGTAAAGGATGAAGGTTTATTTTGGCTTATGGTCTGAGAGGAATTCAGCTCATCCTGGGGGGAAAGGTGCAGAGACAGGAGGCTGCTGTCACAGTGGGTCTTTGGTCAGGCGGGAAGTGGGACCGGACAATCACACCTTGTGGTACTCTCTAGTGATCCACTTTTTCCAGCAAGGTTTTACTTCCTAAAGATTCCACAGTCCTTCAAGAGACAGTTCCACCCCTTGGCTGCAGATGTTCAAGCACATGACCCCACAAAACATCGGACACACTCAAGCAATGATGCCGGGTAATCTAGATGAATCTCCGTGGTCTTACAGCTGAACCTTTTATTTCACTTAAAGTCTCTCTACAGTGTACCTATTCATGTCAATCAAGCAATGAGTCCAAAGGTTAAGACTCTTGCTTTTGGTCTACCAAAGCCCCCAAATCAAAGTATATGGACATACACTGTGCTTAACATGAAGCTGGGGGAAGTTACTAAGCAATAATCCAGCATATACTCTCTATCACTCTGCTATTGCCACTTAAAAGTGGCCTCAAACCAGACATGAATAAAGGAACATGCTTTATAATAGAATTTTACTTGTGGAGAGTCAAGTTGAATGGACAGGCTAGAGATTACCAATTCTGAATTGTGTTAGTCAGGGTTCTCTAGAGCCACAGAATGAACAGAATGAATATATAAAAAGGGAATTAATTGAGTTGGCTTATGAGATATGGCCATGGTAGTCCAATGATGGCTGCCAGCAGCTGCTCAGTCTAGTAGGCCAGTGGGTGATGGCTGAAGGCTGGAAGATTTCTGCAAGGAAGGATCCTTTTAGTCATGTTGAAGACTTGGAGGGTTGGAGAGCTGGAGGGTCCAAGAAACCAAGAAACTGGGTGGCAGGAGGGAAGAGCATTTCCTATTACAGCTTTAGAGGTTCTCTCTTCTCTGTGTTCTGTTCTGTGGCTCCTTTTATCTGGTCCAATACTGGTTCCAATGGGATCTAGGGAGGTTCCTATGGGATCTAGGGCTTATCTTTGTATTCTCCAGATAATCTCTTCAGGTGGTCTCAGCTGATCTTGCCAGGTGTGGTCTCATCTGATCTTAGTTAATGCCAGGTGTGTCAAGTTGACACCCAGGATTAACCATCAGAGAGATCCTCCACCACAACCTTCAGTGGGCTTCTTCCCATAGATGAGAGTTTCCAGCACAGCACTATATGTAATATCCAGAGAGCCCAAAAGATAACGACACCCCAGAATTACTTGTTTCTTACCACAGCCAAAGATTCTCCATGAAGATGTTTTCATCCAAAACTTCTTTCACATTGTTCTGGTGCCCCACACTGTGACGGACTATCTCAACTGTCACCTGATGGTCTAGGGTCACCTAGGAGACAAATCACCTATGAGGCATGTCTGGGTGGGATTTTTCTAGATTAGTCAAGTGGGAAGATCTACTGTGAATATAAGGGACACTGTTCTGTGGCCTGTGGCCTGGGCTGCACATAAAGGAGAAGGTTAGCCGAACACGAGCATCCATCATTCTCTGCTTCCTGGCAGCACACACAGTGTGACCACATACCTCCTGCTGACCTGCCTTCTCTGTCATGCCAGACTGTTCCCAGGATCTGCAAGCTGAAATAAACTCTTTCTCCTCTAAGTTGCTTTTGGTCTGGCATTTTGATGCAACAAGAAGGAAACTAACGTAATATAATTTCTTCCTTATCTGTCATTTAAGTCACACCTGGCAACATTGCACCATGCTCTAATAGGCTAAATGGCATACCATCCAGAACATTCTCTGGATGTCTGAGACATATCCCACCTTCCTTGGTGGCAGAGCTAGGTGCCGTCTATGGTGACCTGGCAACCCACAGACATTGGCAGTGACCTCCCTCGGTAAAGATTGTCCCCATATCCCACACTAGCGGCAAACAATATTACTGAGAATTTCTACTGTATTGCCTAGGAATGGGGAGGGCTTCCTGAAACCAGGAAACGTATCTCATGGACAGTTGCTTCTCAGGAGCCCTCCAGGATTCAGGGAGAGACTCCCTCTCGTTACACACCCGCACGCACACGTACACATGCATGCATGCACACACACATGCATACACAATCCTGAAAAGCACTGAATACATTTGAGTGTTCAACATGGGACTAATAAAAATGAATGAAATAAAAAGAGCCACCAGCTCCTTCAGGAGACCCGTGGACCCTCATGGCGCCACAGTGGGTCCCACCAGGCTGGACTGGTTCTCTTTGCCTTGATCTTACCACTCGCCGGACTTTCTGGAATATTTGCTTTTGGCGTATTAAGCTTTTTCTTTGTAACAGCTGATTAAAAGATTGCTATTACTGAAGAAAACAAAGATTTACAAACAAAAGCAGTTAGTAGCTTTTATCCATCATCAAGGAATTAACCAATTGGCAACAAGCGAGACAACTCAATTCCTTTAGATATTTGAAACCGAACAGGCTTAATTGGGGAAGCTAAAAGGAATGGAATGACATTCATTATGGATTAAGCTAATACATTTCAGACCCATCACATGGCTTAATTTAACAAATTCCACATCTTACTGTTTGGCAGGGAATGGCATCTCACGAACATTCTTACCAGTCAGTCTGACTTGAGCGAGTGGAAAGATGGAGCACATCTGAAAACTGTTAATCTTAATAACACTGCGCCTCGCCTTGGCAAAGGACACTGTAGGCTTGGGGAATTTAGAACTGGCAACAGTACTCTACTACCAGCCTGCCCCATGCCCTCTCCTCAGTACCCAACACAAAGAGGGAGGGCTTAACAACTCACTCTCTGCTTAAACCCACCGGAAGGGGAACCTCTGTTGGAACGCCATCTGCTTCCTGCCATGATTAGTGATAGATTTTAAACACAAATGATTAGATGCTAACATGACACATTTTACGTCTTTAGCGCAATTATAACATCTTGAGGAGGAAAGGGAAAAGGGAAAAAATGAAACATTTGGTGGAAACTGTTCAAATGTTTTATTATTGGATACTGCGTGTCACGATCATCTCTCTGTCTCTCCATATATATGTGCGTGTGCGTGTGCGTGTGTGCATTCATGGATATAAGCTTATCCATATGTACATGTGTGAGCTTGGCTGCGGAGTCACAGGTCCTCTTTAAATGACTTTCCCAGTCACTCTCTACCTTGTTTGTTTTTGAGACAGACTCTCGCTGAACTGGAAGCTTATGACTCTGTGAGGATTTATTCAGCGTCAAGTAAAAGATTCCTCTTCTTAAAGTGGCTTAAATTAGGGTTTGGGAACTGAGGTCTATAGTCTAGTAGCTATTTGGTATACACAGTTCTATTGCAATAGAGGCAGGCTAATGCATTTATTTATTGTTTGTTGCTGATTTTGCACTAAAATGGCAAGGCTAGCAAATGCCCTTGGGAACTGACAGTGGACAAAGCAAAATGATCATTATACAGACTGATAAGCAAATGTTTACTGGCCCTGGAAGAAGTCCAAAGACAGACCCTCTCCCTGGGGGCTTGCACTCCACATCAGACCCAAGCTTTTCTACCACTGTGGGCTCTTCTTCCTCCATGAGTTGATCTCCTATCCCTATTGTCTCAAGTCTGCAATGTGGCAGCCATAGCTCCAGATATCGCATTGTATGTTTAAGAAAAGTACTATCGCCAAAAAATGCAACTTTTTGAGCCATCCCCCTCATTTCTGTCTCTCAGGATTTTTCATCTAAGACTTTATTAGACCAAACTGAACACCAGCTATTATTGGCCACAGCAGAAAATGGAAGAGGGGCTATTTCATCAAGAAAAAGAGAATTTTCATGATTGGCCAGCACAATCCAACATGATCTAACATCTTGGGGTTATTTCATCACTGACATAAACGATGAAATGATAGAGCTGTTGGTAAGGAAGAAGCAGAGAACGGTCATCGAGATTCTACCCAACGTACTGGCGTCCAAGCCAAAAGCCAGCTCCCCTCCCCCACACACACTGCCGGTCCTTTGAGCAAAATTGAATTGTTTGGACCAATTGAGAGCAATAACAATTTCAACCCCAGCAAGCCACCTGCTACAGTCCTTAGGGTGGCTCGGGGGGTTAACACTCATTCATGATTGGAGATGAGTCTTGGTAAGACCCAGATGTGGAGCTCCTGAATGTGACTCTTGTCTGGCTTCCAAAGTGTGGGCATTGGGGGCTTTGGAGGCTGGAGAGGTTGGGAGAGGGCTTGACTCAAAAGCCCTGGGTTTGATGCCCATAAACCAAGGGTGCTGATGCTCAAAACCCCAGCAATTCAGGAGCTGAAGGTCAAGGTCATCCTGAACTTAGGGAGTGAGGCCAGCTTGGTCCAAAGATCTATCTCCCCAAAACAAAAACAACAGAAGAAGCATGTCCTTTTCCAGAACCAGCCCCTCTCTATGGTTTTGGCCCTAAGTGGCCAAGATGCGCAGCCCACAGTGTTGGTGCCACCAGCACTGGTACATAGAAAACTGCTTCTTGCAAGAGATTTCAAAGCTGTCCATTTCCTTCGCAGGCAATGCCAGGTATTACCTTGTCCCATGGCCAGTGACTGGTTTTGATGCATTACTCAGTTGTTTGTAGAACTTACTTTCCAGAATCTTCTCCAAGATCTCCAGATAGAAGGAAATCAAACTCATGAATTAAGCCATGAGTGGGTGATACGTGCTTCTGAAAATATAATAATTTTTAAAGCCAAACCTTGTTTTGTTTTTTTTTTGTTTTGCTTTTGTTTTGTGAGGCAAGGTCATACTTCGTAGCCCTGCCTAATCTCAGATTCGAAGCAACCCTCCTACCTCAGCCCTCTTGAGTGCTGGGATTATTTGTGGATCAACTCGTTGAATGTCAGCTCTACCTGTGACTGGGTCACCATCTTCTTTCTCTTTAACAGACAAACAGCTGAAGCGATGAGAGAAGTCATTTGTCTGAGACCACACAGAAGGTGGTACACTAGGATTGGAACCCAAAACTCAGGGGCTTAAGCATAATGATGAGCTTCCATCGGGCGTGGTCAGCTCTGGGAGACTTGAGCATCCTGTGCCTTTCGGAGCTGAGGCATCTGAAATTATCCAACAAAGCAAACCTCCTGGAGCGGCTTTGTGGAGGACACTGGTGGCATGTGCTCAGGGGAGAGGAGCGTATTTCAGCAGAGACAGGAACACAGGGAAGCAGAAGAGAGCGGCAGGTAGGATTGGCACGGTAGGAGATGAGGACAAGTGAAGTAGATTTTTGTTAATTTCTTAAAATGTGTGTGTGAGAGACACAGAGAGAGAGAAAGAAGGGAGAGAGAGAAAGAAAAGAAAGAAAGAGAGAGAAAGAAAGAAAGAGAAAGGAAAGAAAGAAAGAAAGAAAGAAAGAAAGAAGAAAGAAGAAAAGAAGAAAGGAAGGAAGGAAGGAGAAGAAAGAAGAAAGAAAGAAAGAAGAAGAAGAAAGAGAAAAAGAAAAAAGAAAGAAAAGAAGAAAGAAAGAAAGAAAGAAAGAAAAAAAAGAGACAGAGCAAGAAGAAAGAAGAATAGAGAGAAAGGAGCACGAAAGAAACAAAGGAAGGACAGCAGCACAGAATCAGAAGAAGAACCAAGAAGAAGAAGCAACTCCCGAAACGCCAGAACGACCTCAAGAAAGAAAGAAAAGACACCATTATGCCATGACCATTACAGGTATAAGTCAGAGGGCAACTTTTGGAAGTTAGTTCTCTCCTTCCACCACGTGGGCTTCTGGGGATTGACTAGGTCTCGAGGTTCAATATGGTACCTTACTTGATGAGCTATCTTGCTAGTCCCAAAGAACTTGGTCCCACAAGTTTTTTAACTTGACAAAATGAACTGGCTTGAGATGGATTCCTTTCCTTTCCAACCATATTGGTGTGTGGGGGGGAACTATAATGCTGGAGATCTGTAGAAAGAAGGGAATCAAAGGCAGGTAATTCTCAAGTGGAGCAATCTGAGCACAAGTGAAGGACTGATTCTGGGAAGGATCCAGCCTTTGATTTCTGTGGAAAGCTGCCCACATGCAGCCATCTTCATATGGTGATCTGAGTCTTGGCCAAGAGCGGGGCTCTGTCAACCATTAGGTTCAATCAAGTGCAAACTTATCTGTGATCCAGCAAAAGACAATGAATAAAATAATCAAACCTATTAGAAGATACTTTTGAGAGTTGGGATCATAGAACTGCTGAGTTGACGGCAACTCCAAGTTGGTCATCCAAAATTAGTTTCTACTTGGAAGGGATAGCTAAATAATTTAGCTTGCTTTAAGGTGACTTCATTCACTCATTCACTTGGCAAATAAAATACATTATTTTCAAATGCTAGTAAAGACACAGAAAGAGGGACTCATAAACGCTATTGACAGGAACAGAAATCTCTAGGGATGTACTAGAACAGCATGGTATTTCCTTAACAACCTGAGATCCGAATGAGTGCAGGACCCAGCCATCTCACTTTGAAAGGCTTTGAAATCATCATCGTATCTGAGAAACGGCTGCCCCTCCTGTGGAGACTGAAGCTCTACTACATAGCCAAAACACAGACTCTACCAGATGTACATCAAACAGATGAACGGATGCAACGAGTACAGTCCTTACACACAATGAAATGTTAGTCGGCCATTGAAGAAGATGAAATCCTGGCACGTTCAGAAACCTGGAAAGAGATGGAGGGTCTCGGGTTAAGTGAAATAACAAGATACAAGACCTAATCATAAAGAAACAGGTTGCATCTAGGGCCCTTGCCATGGGCGCTCAGCCTATATATCCTTCCCTTGTGGGCAGGTTGCTGTACTTGGGAATAGAGAGGTTAAGAGGAAACTAGGAAAGGGAGGATAGGAGGAGACTGAGGAGGTGGATACTGAGTCCACAGGTGAAGGGAGGAGTTCTAATAAACTGTAGCATGCAGAAGTCGCTACAGGTTACACGATTAACTAGGCATTCAAAAATAACTGAATGAGATTTGGATGCGTCTAACACAGAGAAATGGCAACATCTGTGCGCTGGTAGGTGCCCTAATTCCATCTTTGCACACTGTATCCAATGAGATCATTGTGCCCGAGAAACAAGCACAAATTTGACATGCTAATTAAAAAATAAACCTGACAAACCTAGGCATATTTACTCCAAAGACCAAGCACAATGGATTGCAAGAATAAAACATGCAGCAGGAGTTAACAAAAGCAAACAGGGGCCTGAGAGGTAAAAGGAGGGACTCAGCAGGTAAAGGCGCTTGCTGCAGGGCATGGTGGTCTGCGTGGGACCACATAGCGAGTGGAAGGAGAGAATCTATTCCCACAGATCATTCTAAAATCTCCACATGCAGTGCCATGTTTCATTTGTACACACACACACACACACACACACACACACACACACACACACCACTAAATGCAATAAAAATAAATATCAAAGGATGATAGTAAGACTAACAACAAAGATCTGTGAGCACTTAGTCAGATGCAACGGCTTCTTGCCCAGGCTGGCAAATTGACGTCTGTCAGGGAGCTGTTGAAAGGTGGCGAGGAGCTTCATGGATTTGTGTGCCTGGCGCCTTGGGAGGGTGACTGAGCACTAAGTACCCTCTTTGCTCTGTCTGTCTCTCGGTGACATTCGTGAGGACTACAGCCGAGGCTCTAAAGCCATTTCTCAGAATTGATTATTAGCAAAATCATCCTGGACTGTGGGCATTTGGGGTTCCTTCTCTGGAGGTCCGTCTCCAGATCTTGGATCTACAAAGGGATGAAAATAGACATGGGATACATGGGGAACGATACACCTGTTCTGTCTCCAAAAAGGCTGTCTGGGGAGTTTGCAGGTACAAGCAGTGTAACCACAGTTCAGCTTGCTCCCTTTCTCCCTTTCAATTGAACAAATCAAAGCTTCAGAATACACTCTTTCCTCTACATCAGCACCAGCACTGTTTATGACTAACCAAGAAGCAGAGCATGAGACCAGAAGGCACCAGAAGTTACATACCTTCAAGGATCAGCCCAGGTGATAGGCTTTCTTCAGTTAAGTCCTTCTTCCTTGAATTTCCAGAACCTCCCCAAATCCCTAGATGAGGACCAAGCATTCAAAACTTGAACCTGTTTCAAACACCTGGGATCTAAACTATGATACCTGAGGTTTAATTGAGGTAGAAAAGTGTGAACTGTCAAATTACCACTAAGCATAAGTTGAAATGGGAAAATTACTGAATTCCCAAAGGTGGCCAAGTAAGACATTTCAGAGACACCACCCCAACCTGCGACTTGTTCTCAAAATGCCAAGGTGTGGGCCCTCTGTAGTCAACCTGCCTTGTTGGCAATTAATAAGTTTTGCTTCTGCTTCCAGAAAGCCGCACTTTGCTAGCTCCATCTCTGCCCTGCTTTAGCATAAAATGAAAGTGCTAACTAAACTGGGGGCTAGAGTCCTTGGTGCCCTGCTGTTACTTAGTAACTGTATTAGTCAGGGTTCTCTGAAGAAACAGAACCTATAGAATGTAATATATATATAAATGTTTATTAAAATAACTCACAATAAATATAGTGTCCTTCAAAGTTGCCACCCGCTACTCCCTCACTCGTGACCGGAATGTTCCACAAAGCCAAAAGATCCCAAGAAGATCTCAAGCCTTTACTTCTCTGGAAGACTGAAGACGCAGGGTTCTGACATTGGGGAAGAACAGTTGAGCTCCTACGTCAGCGATGAACAGTGAACAGCAGCAAGGCCCAGAGACCAGGCTGTGAAGGCAGCGGGAACAGCAACAACATGAAAAGGATGAAGCTCTGAGTCAACCAAGGACGGAGGCAGCAGCAGCAACAAAAAAGGCCATGATGCTCTAAAAGTAAACAACACTCCCACAGTAGACTCCACAGCAAGTGGAGGTAAGATAAGGGAAGACCAAGTCCCTCCTCCTTGTACCTCCTATTATCTGGTCCACCACTGGAAAGTACCACCCACTACGGGCTGGGTTCTCCACAGCAATCAATCAAGTACCTACAGACTTGTTCAGAGGCCATTCCAACCATTAACCTTCCACAGCTGTGCCCCCAAACAGTCTGCAACTGTCAAGTTGACACCAAAATGCAACTGTAACAGTAACCATTGTGTTTGCTTCTAGAAAGTCCCACTTCGCTTGCTCCACCTCTGCTCTGCTTCGACATAAAAATGAAATGCAAGCTAAAGTGGAAGCTGAGTCCTTAGAAAGTGGTCTCAGCTCTAGCCCACCAGTGAATAAAGCTCCTCCCTTCTTCCACCTTAATTACTCTCCAAGAAATTATTTCAGAGAAATTTCCAAAATACCATGCCTTCAAAAAGTGAGTCAAAGGAAATCTCTCCTACCTGGTTGCTTCTTGAATTTCATGGCAGAGATGAGCCAAGTCAATAAAATTAATTATATACAAATCTTCATACCAGGATCTGTTTACAGGGAACTCACTCTGAGACCCAGGTACGTGGAACATACTTTCTGGTTCATCAGATTAGACATCCTTTCACACATGTGTTCGAATCTGAGACTCCTTCTGAGATTTGTTTTCTGGTAGATACTAGTAGGGAGCACTCTACTTACTAAATGAAAGAATGGGGAACTCATGATGCACAGCCAAACAGGTTTTGTTGTTGATGGTGGTGGTTGTTTGTTTGCTATTTTGTGTATGTGCATGTTTGTGGTTGTTGGTGTACATGCACATGTGTGTGTGCACATGCGTGTGCATACATGTACATGTGTGGCAGCTATAGGTTGAGATCAGCTGTCTCCCTTGATCACTTCTCCACTTATTTTGTGAAACAGGGTATCTCACTGTATCTGAAGGTCATAGAATAGCTATATTTGCTGGCTGGCACACTGCTGAGATCCACCTATGTCTGCCAACTTAGTCCTGAGGTTCCAGTCACATGTTACCATGCTGGCTTGTCTTGAGGGTGCTGGGTTCGAAACTCAGGTCCTTCTGCTTGTGGAGAAAGCCCTTCATTGGCCAAACTAGATCTTCAGCCTCAAGAAGTGGGTCTTGCAGTAATGGTAGCCAAAGAGACCTCCCAAGGATGAAGTAGCTGACTTCCCAGGTATTATCAAAGAACCTGAGTGATATCATAGGATTCGTGTGGCAAAATAACATTATCGGTCATTTTGCTGAGATGTTTCCTCCAGTCAGCGACAGTGAACTTGTGAAGGACAAGGGTAATCTGCCATTGTAGATGGGACACTGGTTTACGACACCAGGGGACTGGCATCTACCACTTTCAGTAGCACCCGCACCAAGGTACTGAATCTCAAAGACTCTGTCATGGTTTGAAATATGTCTGCTGTAGACTCATGTGCCTGGCAAGGTCATGGCACCTTTAGGTGGTACAGCCCTGAGGGAGGAAGGCACTTTACAGAGGGGTGAGTGGATAAGCCCCGCCCTACTTTCAGGAGAGGGCTGCTTTTAAAGCAGCTGGCAACGTTGCAGCTCTCAGCTTCCTGAATGATGTGACTTAGCACACCTCCTGCTTCTGCCACCATGCTGCTGCTGCCATGAGAGACTGTATCTCCCCTCTGGAACCATCAGCTGAATGCATCTCCCTTTGTTGCTTGGTGCCTCACACCAACACAACGCGTAACCCGTACAGATCCCATTCTGACTATTAATTGTCATTCAGCCCAATTCTGACGTAGGTGGTCTTCATGGTTCTGAATATACCTTGGAAATCCAGTACACCAAAGCCACCCAGAGTGTTGGATTGGACACCTGCATCGTATTCTTTCTCTCGGATGCATTCTCTCTCCTGAAGAAGGCAGAATAACATTATCAGAACTTCGCTAAGATGCTTCCTCCTGCAGAAGGCAGGGTTAGCTACAGCAGCGGGTGACGTCCACGCAAGAGGAGCTCCTAGGATCACACAGGGACAGGATGTCAGCTGCCGCTGCAGCAGCAACAGGAGCAATGGGAAGAGGATGAAGCAGATACCACGCTGCAGTCTGCGAGTGCTTCTCCCTCGCTGTGTAGTGTGAACGCCTCTGTTAACTGCAGAGGTGTCTGCAGATGAACCGCGCACCGGACGGTTAGCTTGCAAGAGCCGATGAAGGCAGCAGCATTCGTTGCATGCAAAGGCGCTGTGTGGAAGCACGGTGCATGCCTCCCCTCCTCTCTCAGGAGGACTACGCATCCTGTGCTGGCTGCTTAGGAAGTAAGTCTAGGCCCCAGAGCTTCCCAATACTACTGGAACTTTCAAAGCTGCCTCTTCATTCTCTGAAAGGGGGCTGGTTCCCTTGCTGTCTGCCCTGCGCTTTCCAGCGCCAGCGCCAGTTCCCTGGTTCGCATCACCATGGCTAAGAGCTCACGGGCTCACACATGGGGTCACAATCAGCCTGTGCATTCCCAGTCATCTGCAAGGAGGCTCTTGACTTGTCGCCTGCCTGGAATGCATCATGGAAAGACTGCCACCTGCAGAATTCAGGCTGAGACGGAGCAACTTGGGCAGAAACAGCGGTACTGGTGCTGAGAAAGCCCCAGGCACAGCCCATCCTCTTCAACATCTGAGAGCGAGGCAAGAAGCAGGTACTACCAGCCCGTCCCCGTGCCCGACTCCAGGTGGACAGCTGCTGCACCCACTGGGCTCCAGCAAGAGCCTGTCAGAGCCTCGTTGTGACGCCTCGAATGGGGCAGGGTGGACTGACACCCCAGGGAGTGTTTTTGATAGAAATAATGAAATCCAGGTGTTCCCAGGCAGGAAGCGTTGCACACACAGGCATGTGAGTCTCTTCTTCAGAAGCACCCCGAAAGCCCAGGGTCGACCAAGTCCAGTGCTTACGGGAGTCCTGACCCTTCTTTCCCTGCCTGTCCCTTGGTCCTCTGCCATCTTGGCTCATAGGACATTGGTCAGCTTGTGAGAGCCAAGAAGATAACCTTCCCCCTCTGAATGAAGGGAACATGGAAGGTTGGGAAAGTTATTCTTTGTGGTGTAGCAACTTCGTCTGAAACAAGTCCGTGTCCGAGGGGGCTTGTTACTAGAGCCGGGAAGCAAATAGGTTACAAGTCTCAGGAAGTTCCTGAAATCTTCAAGAGTCATAAAATGACCCTCTGCACGATCATATAAGCTCCGAGGACTGCTGGAAAAAGAAACTCCCATACCCCCCAAAGCCAGGGTACACCACAGAGGATGAGGCAGAAAGAGTATGAGAACCATACTAGGAGGCGGGGAAACACTGATAAACCTTCTAGAAATAAAACCAATACAAGCATGAACACACTGCAACCAAGTTCACTGGCACAAAGCCTATTCAAGGCTGGGACCAAAGTCATGCACAGTGGATAAAGGAGAAAAGCAGGTGCTTCCGCACCTCTGGGAGCGACCACTGATGGTACAAGCTGATCACAAGAAAAGGCCCCATGTGCATCATGGGTACACCTACTGAAATATTACCTATACAAGCAGCAGGTACCTAAGCACACCCGAGAAGAGACATCCCTGCAAGAATCACTGGGACACATACGAGAAAGGACATTGAGCTAGGAGAGACTTGTCAGGAATGAGATATTTCTCAGCAGGAGAAGGGGAGAAAAAAATCCAGTCTTGTGCGTGTGTTGCATGTGGGAAGGTGTACCTGTGCGTACAGGCATGTATACAAGAGGTCGCTTGAATACATGTGCCTGTGAAGGCCTAAAGGTGACACTGGAAATCATTCTGGATTGCTCTTTCCCTTGTTGCTTTGCCTCGAGGTTTCCCAGGCTCCACCTTCCAGGGCTGGAATTACAGGCCGCTGCCTTAATACCCTGCATTGTTATGTAGATACTGGAGATCTGAACTAAGGATCCTTTTGCTTGTGAGGCAAAGGCTTTAACCACTGAGCCATCTCCCCAGCCCCCCCCAATGTCATTTTAAATAACATAAATAATTTTTTAAAGCACTGGGGAAAAGAAGCAGTGCTGAGAGCAGCCAGGGAGGCTCTTTAGAACCAGGGGCGGCGGGCAGCCGGACTTGACGGAGAGCAGGCTGTGGACAAGGGACTTGCCTTGTCCATCGCAGTTCAGACGGAAATGAGTTAGTTACTCCTTACCTTATGAAATCCAGGAAATTGCTTTGTTGGACCGTTGACCACAGAAAGGTTAAAGTTCACTAGTAGTCCTGCCATCTTTCTGTTGAGAAGTTGATGGATGGATTGTGAAATGAAGAAAGGTAGAGGACTGACGTCTACAGCGGATGACTGCCGATTGTGTTCAGAGAGATTCCCCCACGCCCACGCCTCGCTAACAGAGACGGCCTATGGCCTCGCAGGTGTGGAGGCGCAGGTCTTCAAAAGGTGGGGAGGTTTTCTGTGATGGATGTGCAGATTCCAGGGGATGTGGAGTCTGTGCCAGAGGTGAGGCCCAGAAAACAAATCTTCTCAAGGCTAGGTGCCAAGGAGAAACCCAAAGCGAATCATGAGCGATTGTAGAGGAGACACAGAAGTGGCAGCGTTAGGTCGACCTTTTAACTGCAGTGAGTACAGTTATAAAGAGGAAGAGGAGGGGAGGCAGGTACAGTCCAGTGGATTCCTCTTCCTCACTGTTCCCTTTTGCTCTTTAATGGGAAGGAGCTCAGGACGGAGGGTCTGTGTCAGATATATTATAAGCTTTGGCACTTTTTCCTTCTGAGTCTCTAGCTGTCGTCTTCATCTGGACAAGTCACCTGGGCACATGTCTTTTCCATAAGAAGGAAAATTGAAAGAGACGATGTCTCCATCGCTGTTTCTGTTCCATCGCTGTGTGCCGTGTCTTCTGAGGACCCTAAAACATCTACAACCCTTCCCACTGGCTGAACTGGGGTAGGTAGAAATGTCAGTAGGAAGGAGAGATGGGGGCTTTTTCTAGATTATCTCATTACCACGCCCCTTGGGAAGAGTTAGTAGATTTTCAGGGCACAGGAACAGAATAAAAAGCAATTCCATTGAAATCCAACTTGGCAATCCAATGAGCTTATTGGGGTTATTTACAGACATGTGGATGAGGGGTTATTACAGGAACATGAGCTATATACACAAACGCAGCTGCGCCAGCACAAAGCCCACCCTTTATGGGCAGCTGCCCATGTATGCTGCACCCTGGGACTCCTCCCTAACTTGAGGTCTGCTTCACTGGTCTTGGGAGTTCCTTTTCCCAGCAATCCTTGGGGCTTATAAGACCTCTATTTTCCAGACATTGCAATTCTACACCTTGCATGTATTCCAAAGTACATCATACATGACCGACATGTGTAATTTTATGCCAGTTAGATGAATCAAAAAAAATAAAAATTTAAAGAGCAGTAGTTTCAAAATCTTAGTGTTCTTGAGTTCACCTAGGAATGGTCATATTTCTATGAATAACTGCAATATAGAAAAGGTGTTTTTAAATCTGCTACCAGGAATACTAATTAGTAAAGCATTCTGTAATTGATACACTGAGAAACTAGTAAGTAGAGACTAAACGTCTGCTGGGACTTTTTGCACAACTTCAGAAGACTCATTATACTCACAGCTACTGACCCTTTATTCCCTTCCTCCAGTCAATGTTTTCTTTCTTTCTTGTCTAGTTTTTCTATGTTCAGTGTTCGAGAGTACATCTGGGATTTTGTTAAAAAACTGAACTCTCTTCCATAGTCACAAGATTCTTATTGCAGCAAAACATGAAGTTATCTTATGGGCCAGGATGTGTTTTCCACAGATCCTGCTTATATCAGATTTCATATGTCAAGGATGAAGCTTAACATCTGATTCTTAGCAACTATGTTTCTCTTCCCTTTGGTTAAACTATCTAGCATATTGTAAGCATACAATATCCTAAGAACTGCATTAAGTATCCCTAGAATTTTATAGGATCTTCTCTCTATTTCTATTAAGCCAATTTTGACATCTTCATTTGTTGTGTGTGTGTGTGTGTGTGTGTGTGTGTGTGTGTGTGTACAAGTGTGCATCAGAAGGCATTGTGTATATCTGTGAAGGCCCAAAAGTGACTTCAAAAATCATCCTGGATTGCTCTACCTCTCTTTTGCTTTGCTCTGAGGTTTCCCAGGCTCTGTCTTCTGGACCACAAATATAGGCCGCTGCCATTCTTACCTGGTGTTATTTTGGGGGATCCAGGTTCCAAATGGAGGTCCTCCTGCTTGCCAGTCAGAGACTTAACCCCTGGGCCATCCCTCCAGCCCAGAATCTTCATTTTTCAGGGACAGAAACTGAGAGGGTTGAAAGGTAAAGAAATTTTGCCTGACATGCTCAGACAAGTTAGGAGGGGATCCCAGGTTTTCTGGCTCCAGGTTCAACACACAGGACACCCCTATAACTTTGTGCTAACATCTAAGTGTCCTCAGAAACCTTAGGGGGACAGCTAGCTGCTCTTCCTTGTGGCCGTGTCTAACCCTGGGCCGTAGCACCTTCTTACTAAATCATTAACGCAAGGCAATACATTCAGCAGCAGCAGCCCTTGGAAGAATTCAAAGCTTGCCTGCTCTGTCTCTTTTTATTCGAAAATGACTTTTTCTCGTAGTTGGCGTTGGAGTAACATACTGGACTTACAACTTCTTGAGCCCGGAGATGCTCTCCTGA
The DNA here is from genome assembly GCA_023101885.1 of Typhlomys cinereus. Classification (NCBI taxonomy): domain Eukaryota; kingdom Metazoa; phylum Chordata; class Mammalia; order Rodentia; family Platacanthomyidae; genus Typhlomys; species Typhlomys cinereus. The sequence goes on from JALPQD010000333.1 coordinate 790,021, forward strand.
GGACACGTTCTTTATTTTAATTGAAGTCTTCATCATTGGCTGCCTTCCAAGTGGTCTACCAGATGTCTTTTTCCTCGCTGTAGCTGAAGCGGATTATGACGTTCCAGTTCATTTTTCCAATTTGCTGTAACAGTGTTGGCAGCTAGGTTTCTTTAGCAAGCCGCACTTGAAGGGCCAAAGGCCTGGACTGGGCTGCAACAAGTCAGCCTTTAGAAAATGTTTTCCTAGGTACTCTTGGGCACTCTGTACCCACACAAGCACACAAGACTTGTCACCTTGTATTTTAGTGGTTAAGCCTGGATTTTTCCTGAACTTTTTCCATATGCGCAGCTTCCTCAGGAGATGCGGGGCCAAAACTAATCCTCAAGGGACTAAGCAGTCTCCTCAAGGGGACCCAGAGAATGAAACCTTCCTCTGCTTTCTGCGAAGCTTACAGAAAAACTGCAAATATTTGCCTCTTTGAGACTCTCTGTGGTCGGGTTTGTTTTGTAGCATGAAATGAATTGTAGAGGGCGAGTGTGTAGAAACAGGGGGCGTTCCTTAATGGCCGTTCCCCTTCTGAAAGCAAACACAGACTTCATGTTTACCCATCCATAGCACCTTGAACAATTTCTGCTACTTAGCTGAGGCCATTTTTCAAATGCACTGAAGTTCGAGTCAGACATCAAGCGAACAGTTACGGCACACGAACCTGTAGCGTCTGAGTCCCCTTTGCCCCTCGCTTAAGTGGCACATGATGTGGGGTTTCATTTGACTTCCCTGTTCCGTAGGGATGCAAGCCCATTAAACATATAATAAAACAGATGGGAATTCTGACTTTATGGGAATCTCAGAGGGTCCGAGAGCCTCTGGGGACCTGTCACTCAAGTCAGAAGTGGAAATCTCCTCCTCTTCAGGAGGTTTTGTTAGCCTCGGGTGAGGGTGTTAACACAGTGTTAGGCTGCTTTTTCAACAAAACACAAACAAGACCAAACCAAAGAAAAACAATCAAACCGACCCCCCGCTGCCCACTGGCCGTACAGAAACAGCGGGGTGGTGGGCGAAGGAAGGGGGCGGAACGGGAGGAGGTGACAGTTTCCTAACAAAGTGCATTGTCTGAACAGTTTTATTTAGTGTGTGGGTATGGGGTGGGGAGAAGAATTCCCTCACAGTGAAGAGAATTTATTTGGAAGTTCTGAGCAGATTAACTTTTGGTCAGAGTGGAAACTAAAAACTTTATTGGGAATGCTACATACACTGCAAAGACCACCAGGAGAATTTAAGTTAGATGTGATTAGTATGAAGAAAGTTACGTTTATTGTACTCTCATGTATAATTGATCACATGAAAGGCCTTTTGTAACTATAAAAGAGACAGCCCATTAAATTGTTTTACCCCCAGGATTATACAAGTTTGCAAGTATCGGATTGGATCTCTAGCCTATCGGCTTCACAGCAATGGTAAATCATTAAGATGTTTGTTCTGATTCATACATCTTCCTTGTTATTTATTATGAGCTAAATAGCTCCTCCCCATTGTTGCTTTCTTGACAAACATCTGAACCAATCACTGGGCTCTTCACAGAAAATGATTAGATTTGTGATGGTGGTTGCCCAGGTCACCTGTGAGGAAACCCAATACAGAAAAACATATATTTCAGAAGAGCGCAACTGTGCTGAAGTCACAGGCAGAGCGTCTGCAGCAAAGAGGAAAATCAGACACATGCTCATCTCCTGATTTAAGTATAGAGGCTCTGATGCCTGTGGTCCTGTGCTGATCACGTCAGCTGAGCTCATTTCTCACTCCCCCATTATATGGTTGGCAAGTGTATCTGATGGGTTGGGCACAGGGTTCAGTGGATAAGGCACTTGCTGTGTAAATTTGGGTCCCCAGAAAGGTCAGGTGCGTGGCCATCTAGGATTTCAGCATCGGGGAAACAGAAATGGGACCTTCAGGACAAGCTAGTTAGGTAGACCAACCAATCAGCAAGCTCTGGGTTTAACTAACAGACCATGCCTAAATAAAGAGTGGATGGGGACTATTGAAGACACCTGTTGTCAACCTGGGCTTCCACAAGCGTGTACACACACACACACACACACACACACACACACACGCATCTGCACACACATACAAACATGCATGCACACACTCATGCACATTTCTTGCCCATCACTCCTACAAACACACACACACATATGCATCTGCACACACATGCAAACATGCATGTGCACACTCATGCATGTTTCTTGCCCACCACCCCTACACACACACACACATATACACACATGCATCTGTACACACATGCAAACATGCATGCACACACTCTTGCACATTTCTTGCCCACCTGCCCTACACACATACACATATACACACATGCATCTGTACACACATGCAAACATGCATGCACACACTCTTGCACATTTCTTGCCCATTACCCCTACACACACACACACACACACACACACACACACACACACACACACACAACTGCTCCCAAGAGCTAAAGCCAAATTGCAGATCTTATCCAGCACATGCAGGCAAGCAATATGATTCCCTTGCTTATGCTAGAAGAGGTGGCCAAGGGCTGTGGAGATGGCCCAGGGGGTAAAAGGCTTGCCATGCAAGCCTGCCAACCTGAGTTCACAGCCCCAGAACCTATGTGAAAGCTCAATGCAGCAGTGTAAACAAGCACATGTAACTCTAGTTCCCCCATCCCTATCGACAGACAGGAAGCAGAGGGAGAGGAGAATTCTAGAAGTTCACGGATTAGCTAGCAGTAAAAAGACCCTATCTCAAAGAAGGCAGTTAAGCAAAGGCTGATGCCCAAAGGTTGTTCTCTGACCTCCACGGGCACATAGCCACACACACACACACACACACACACACACACACACACACACACAGAGGTAGTCAAGGTCGGCTGCCATTTCTCATTTATTTCCAATGGCCCAGAGAACGCATGTGCGTGAACCCCTCTTCAGACAATACAGTCTCAAATGACCTCCTGCATCCTAGAGTGACCAAACCCAGCGCATTGCCCGTTCCCTTGATTTATGCTTTTCATTTGGAGAAATACACATGGCAGACCTCCGTCATTAGACACAGGGGCAGCTGGAATCAGAAGGCTGTGTGGCCAGGCAGACTGTTCTAGTTAAGCACCATGAACTTCTTCCAGACCCATCACATGCGCCCAACCTTGTGTTTTATAGTCCTGCAGAAACTCTGGGATGTGCCCACTGCAAGGATGTGGTCTCTCTCTCCAGTTCCCTTTGTCTCCAAAGGGATCCAAGCACTACGCTGATTTCTACATCATATCAGATCAATTCCACTTAGAATTTTAGCCGGAGAGGTCAGAAGGTGTGTGCGCATCTATAAATCTTACGTTCTGTCACATATTACAATTTGAAAGAGAGAGAGAGACAGAGAGAGAGACAGAGAGCTAAATAAATGGCATTCAGCTTTAAATGAAGTCTCTCAATTAGTATTAAACATTTTTTTAAACAATCAAGATATTAAAGCTAGAAAGAAGTTAATGAGCCTACCGAGAAAGTAACTTCGAAAGATCATTTTGTGCTTGGGATGGTAATTGCTTTATGACATTTTGATGTCATTACAACATGAAATTAGGAGGGCAAAATGTTTCAGAGTGTTTCTTCAGAATCCTGTAAGGAAGCTATTAAAAGTCAAGATTATCTGGCAAAATGATTTCAGTGTGTGCCTTTAGATACCTGCTCAGGAAAGTGTCATGAAGTGGGGCTACGATGCAAATGATTCCAGTCTGTGTGTGTCTGAGAACGCATCTTTTCCGAGGCTGTTACGTCCAAACTGCAATGGAAGATTAAACTCACAAGCAAGGAGGCAAGAATCGGGGATACAGTGGAGATTCATCTCAATTATGATGTCAAGATGAAACGAGACAATCAGAATCCTCAGGACCGAACTCCCCCTCCTCTCCGGAACCTGACGATGTTCACACAGAGCTGAGCTTGTCTAATTTTGCTCACCAGAGTTAACAATGAGGTCCATTATTGAAATAAAAAAAATTTAAACAAAGCAGTTTGATGTATGAAGACATTACACAACCATGTGGTCTAGGCTAAAGGAGAAGGTTGGGTTTTTTTTGCTAAAATATTAATTCTGTGTGAATGTGAGAGAACCAAAAAAAATCCTTCTTCCTTCAGAAAATTGAAAGTTCAGTAATTTAAACATCAAGAAGAAATATGGGCATGTACTTTGCTATTACACCCAGAAATTATAAACAAAACTCCATGACAGAATCTGCCTGGAAAAAGAGGAAAAAAAAATCTCTCTCAAACACACCCAAGAATGACAAGCAGGCGCACACCAATATTTTAAGTCTCTCACGACCTCTCCTGTTTTTCCAGATGTTACCTCCTGCTGTGCAATCTTCTCGTCCAAAGGGGCTCTAAGAAGCCAAACATCTGGGATGCTCCATTACAGGAGTTGGTGTCAGAGAATAAGAGAGTGAAAATAAATGGCATTCCTTTCCGACAGTCCATAAAACCATGCTTACATTTCAGATGTTGGCCAGGAGGTCAACGTTTGTAAAAACGCAGCCTGTTATCAAGATCTCTCGGCCGATGGTTTTCTTACCCACTCATGGGCTCATTTGAAATCACAGTGGAGCTTCGTATTTGCATGTGCAAACATGCGGGTGTGCCTCTGCCTGTTCGTGCCATGTGGACGTCGAAACCCTGGTGGCTGTCCATATCGTTGTTTTGGTAAGAAAATCTGAAGCTTGTTCAGCTCGTGCTCATAAATAAAGAAATAAGAAATTGGTTGAGATTAATATCTCTCATCACAGACACAGTGGGGGAAGTTGGTTCTCGGGGCTTCAGGCAGCACAGTGCCAGTAGAACCATTAGGCAGCATGCCACCATCTTCTCTCACCATACACATGCACTTGCCCCAAACCCTCTCTTCTGTCATGATTACATGACAAGGTGTGGCATCTACAATAGCAAACAAAAGATCAAGCAAGTATGTCGTGGTGCCCTGTGCATCAACCATCCTGCAGACGAGAGGAACACAATGTATGCTTTCTGTTTTGCTTGCAGACAGCCTTGCTTTTATCCAATTCTGTTTGGTTTTAAGAGCAAATAATTGTGGTTTCATAGACACTGAACATGAAGCTGAAGAAAGAGAGAAGACTAGTCCGTTTCAGGCACAGCTGTAGTTGCGTGTGGCATCTACCCAGGTGGTCCATAGGTGCGTCTTAGCTGCCTTAGCTTCTGAAATACGCTCTACGATGTTCATAGACCAACAAATGGCACGTCTCAGAGGAAGTGTGTGTGTGTGTGTGTGTGTGTGTGTGTGTGTGTGTGTGTGTGCACGCGTGCGCGTGCGTGTATTTCTGTTTATATGTGCTCTGATAACTTCAAAACCATGGGAACTGTAAACTTGGGTTGAGGAGACGGCTGAGGGATTAAAGCCTCCGCCTCACAAGCAAAAGGACCTGAGTTCAAATCCCAAATCCTATGGGGAAAAAACGATGGGTAGAAATGGTGGCAGCCTGCAATTCCAGTACTGGAAGGTAGAGCCTGGGAAACCCCAGAGCAGAGCAGTAAAGCGATAGAGCAGTCCAGGATGATTCCAGATGCCTCTTTGGGTCTTCACAGGCATACAAACTCAAGTGTCCTCTTGTGTATACATACACACACACACACAGAGAGAGAGAGAGAGAGAGAGAGACAGAGAGAGAGAGAGAGAGAGAGAGAGAGAGAGAGAGAGAGAATATGAAACTTACTTTGCCCACACTTGGAAAGACAGAAATAAGAGCTAGTGCATCTTTTCATTTTGGACACAGTGGTAGCTACTGAGCAATATTTGGGATAAATACTGCTGTCTGGAATTAGTCTTTGAGCATTTCCTGTCTGCACCAACCTCTTTAACTCTGCTTTGTGATGCTATCAAAGCCCTCGGAGAAGTTTGAGTTTCATTTATTTCCTATTTATGCAAACATTTCCTAGCCCCTCAGAGAAAGTGGTTGCTGTAACCACTCAGTCTTATTATTAAGGTTATTATATGCATATGCACTGCCACTTACTTTTGAAGAGTAAATATTTGTGCTAATTATATCAGTGTCATCCACTGTGCTAATTATATCAATATCAACATGTTGATATTAATATAATTAATTAGCACAAAGATTTACTCTTCAAAAATACATGGCGGCATCTCTGATTCATTTGCCATGAGGGGGCAGGATTGAAGTGTGGTTCCATGGCAGTATATTTAGGCCCTGATAGGAAATCAGCTTTAATAATTACCTCATACTGTAGGTGGCCTTAGACAAGTAAAATGGTTTTTCCCAGGTTTCCTGGGAATTGGATGCTAAGATGAAAAGCGTTTCAGGAGCTTTCTTCTAACATTCTACACAGTGATTAACCAACTCTTCAAGTATAAAGCTGTTCCTAATTAACCCCAAAGACCCCACTAGAAAGGTAGATGGAATGACTTAGAGTGTTAAAGTACAAAGAAAAGAATTCTCTCGAATTAGCTGTTCTTATTCAACAATATTCAGCTTGTTAGAGTGTGACAGGGAAAACCACCCAGCAATAAGAATCAGAGAGAGAGAGAAAGAGAGAGAGAGAGACAGAGAGAGAGAGAGAGAGAGAGAGAGAGAGAGAGGAGAACTAAGGAAGGTGAGCGAAATGGCTTGGGGTAAAGGTGTCTGCACGCAAATCTGGTAACCTGAGTTTGATCCCTGAAGCCCTCATGGTAAAAGGAAAGAATTAATTTTCCACCTCCACTGGGGTTCCTTCCTTCCACTCTCAGGTAAATAAAATATTTAAAAGAAAGAATGTGGGTTGTGAACAACTAGAAGAGTAACCCAGGCTTAAACTGAGGCTACACATTATTTGAGTTCCATGTGATTATATTAGTAATGGCATTATATTAACAGTTTTCAGGTATTGCTTTTATGTTCTGATCAGACATGATACTAAGGGTATCATTTTCCATAATGTTTGCAACTTTATGAAACACGGTTATTAATCTTGCTTCACAGAAGAGAAAACAAAGATTCAAGAAGCACAAGACATCTGTCACATATTCTGCATGTTACAAATAAATTCATGACCAAATGACTTAAGAGAAGACGGGGTTCTATTCTGGCTTACTTACCCCATTACAGTTCTACTTCAGCCTGACAAGAGAGCTCATACACCACCAAGGACCACGGGAACATTCCATGTCCTCAGGACGGCTGAGAGAGGGACGATCCTCACTCGCCAGGCCCTCGTGTCTGGCGAAGTATACCAAAGAATGCCAACTTTCTTAACCAACTCCCTTCATCTTATTCAGCCACCCAGAGACTAGTCCCACCCACTGTGGGGTGGGCTTTCCCCATCAGTTAGCCCCTCTCCTTCATGCATGCTTGGGGGTGGGGCTGTAACACAGCTACTAGTTCTTTATAAATGCTCCCAGAGCTTGACCCTTCAATGGTCAAGTTGACAGCTGTATCTAACTATGACAACATCTGCTCCAGCTGTATGGCTAGAGCCCGAAACCACTTGTGCTTCCAACTGCTGATTCATTGCCCCACAGCGCTTTATGCCCTTCCCAGTGTGGGTGCCCAAGTAACCCGGGAAAAGTCAAAACCCAGATCAAGCTTTATCAGAGCAGGAAAGATCAAAAGCATGTACCTCCTTCCAAACAGAAGGTTTACCTGGAGGCTCCCTAGAAAGCCGACCAACACGGTAGTAAACCAGATCCATTTCTCCTGGATTCACAAACTGATACCCAGAAAGCAGTCTCTTTGAAATGATGCCAGACTCTTGAATATACCACATTTATTTTGCTAACAGAATCTTGATAATAGACTGATTTAGGAAAATAGCTTTTTTTTTTTTTTCATCTGATCTTTGAGATGCCCAAGTCCTGACTCAAATGGGCAAAACTAAAATCTAAGTGACAAGTTAAGGCCAATGTGAGCCAGACAGAGCTCAACTCCCAAGTGGCCCATCCGTCTGTGTGACATCTTCCTGCTTCCTCTACAGGGTTAGGATCAAGCAGCTCCAGATTCGGGCTAGAGAGATGGCTCAGGGCTTAAGATTCTGCCTCGTAAGCATCTCCAGATTTGTTGATAGGCTGTGGAAATGCTTTTATGCTCTGGAATCAATGGATTGAAAGAAGTCTGCTCCTAGGCAAGAATGAGGACTTGGGTTCAATCCCCAGATCCACAGTTCAAAAAAACAACCAGGTGTGATAGCACATACTTACGATCTCACTTCTGGAGGGTAGGTGAGTATGGGGGGGGGGGGACAGCGAAGGCTACATTTTTGATCACACGGTTGATCTTAACCAGGCAGCCCAAGGCAAATAAAAGACCCTGCCACAAGAAAACAATGTGGGTCCAAAACTGACCTCTGGCCATTTTGTACACACACACACACACACACACACACACACACACACACAATCTCTGGCCATTCATTCATTCAGCTATCTAGCTGGTGTTTTCTAAGTAGTTTAATTGTCTAACTTTGGAAACTCTAACAAGGTTTTGGAAATCCCTAAACAAGGGTATCGTGAGGAATGGTTCTATGTAAACAAGTTTCCACCTTCTGTGTGGGACCCCATTTATGATTATTTCCTACTCTTCCTTACCACTTGTTATCATTTTGGCTAACTTCAATTAGCGTGAGAGAGACCCAGTCACATAGAGACAGAGAGAACATGGCTTTGAGGATGCAGGGCTCAAATAGTATTCTGTTTTGCTAGAACATTCTCATCCACGTTCTCATTGCTTTCCCGGGCCCATGGTAAAGACATGTGCTTTAGGGATGGGGAGGTGGCTGGTTTAGGGGGTAAAGTACTCACTGCTCAAGAAAAAGAACCAGTCTCTGGATCCTACAAAAAGATTGCTGGACGGCTGTGGAGATCCAGCTGTAACTCCAGCCTTGGAAGGAGAAGCTTGGGAATCCCCAGAGCAAGGTGGAAGCCAGACCAGCCCTGGAGGTTCACTTTAGGTTTAATTAGAGACCCAGAATAAGATGGAAGTGCAAATGAGGATAATTCTCGATATTAACCTAGGACACAATGTTAACACATAATTGTACACACATACAAACTCACATATATGCATGCATACCATATACACAAACCATATGGTAATGGAGAAAATTAGAGACTCGTGCCTACCTTTGCAACTTCTTCAGTGTTCACACTCCTTTCTTCTTACACTGCCCAATCCCTGAGAGTCTTGGTTTGCTCTTGTCAGAATCTCCATCTTGACACGTCTCTCCCCAAGTGTTCTCTCTCCTGCTGCTCCTGCGTCCTTTAGCCTGACCATGGTCCACCCCGTCAGTGCTTGTCTCAAAGGAACCACCCTGTGAGGTCCGCCATGTGTTTCCGTCTCCCTTTGTCATCTTGCTCTTTTTCCCATCCTTCTTTCTGTCTGCATTCACGGGACACTGCCTTGGAAGGGTCTGTGAGAGAATGCTGACGCGCCGGATGTGTTTGTATTTCTTTCCCTGTGGGGTTAGCCCACATGGCCATTGCGAGAGTCAGCTCTTCAAAGTGTTTTTCATCTTCAGACAACTCCCCCCTCGGGAGATGCATCCCTAAAGTGTGCTTGACCCCAAGGCTACTCTGGTCAGATAGCTAAATGCACTAATTAAGTCAAGTGCACTAATTAGGTTTCTCTCGGGGAGGAGGGGAGAAAGACTCCCACTTCTTTTGATTCACTTTGTCCTTCCTTCAAAAGCTGTAGACCATGAAGTGCCATTTGGGGGAACACTTCAAAGGGGTACACTCTCTGGGTGGTAGGTTCTCTACTTCACCATGTCTTTGACATCTACAGGGCGCTTTCATTCAGCCAGAAAGGGGAGCTATCCTTCGGAGCCTTCATTCACCCAATATATTTTTGGTTTTTCTTTCCTACATCTTTCTCTTCAGCACATTCTCAGGAGCAAACTCTGTCGTGGATCAGCCCTTTCTTCTACAAGGACAGTTGTTTCAGCCCTTCTTCCAGTCTGTTCCCGTTTCAAGCCATCTTCTCCTTCTGAACACCTTCTGCCGGGGTCATGAGTCAGATAAAACACTTTTGCAAAGCAATCCGGAAGCCGACCTCGCCAGCCACGCCTAGCGCCTCTTCTATCCTACTTCCTTAAAAGACCTTCTTTCTCTCTTGCTTCCTCTCTTTCACTTGCTTGCCTTTCCTGTCATTTTCCTTCTTCACATTCTCATTCTCTCTCTCCCCAGCCATGCTTTCTTCTTTTCCTTCCTTTCCTTCTGGAAGTGAAACCTCTTGGAGATGACATAATTTGTCTACTACCAAAAATATTCAGGGGAGGATTTGAACACTTAGTTGAAACCTTCAAAGGCCTTTCCTTTGCCACTTTGAGAGGAGCCCATGTTTGAATTTATCGCAAGGTATGAATCATGGACACACAAATGAACATACTGTATATCTCACGCCACCTTCCTGGACCCCGCTTCCCTCATACACAAAGCAGAGGGCTGAGCCCATGCCAAGAGGCACTTCCAATTTAATTTGAACTTCAGCGTCTTCATTTTGCTGCACAGATAATAAGCACCTCCTAAGTGTGAGGTAATCATTGCGTTAGAGCATGTGCATAAGGCCTAGCATGGTTTTCTTACACAAAATAATTACATACAAACAGATAGTTATCACACATGCATTGCAAAGCTATCAAAGTCTACATTTTGCTAGGAACTTCAACTTAACATTCTTCACTTTTGGAAGTGAGGAGAGAAAGAGTTGCCCATGATGTCATTTATATTCACATCTGCAAAATGCCTTTCAGCAGAAGGATCTGAAGTCAAAAGGGAGATATTTTGAGGCTAAAATCTTCCCAGGCAGTGCAAATAATGCTTATAGGCAGTTACCAAAGGGACGCTGCTCATAATGTCCTTTCCTGGAAAAACATCCAAGGTTGGACCCTTCCACAAATAGGACCAGGGAAATTCCCATGGTGCTATGGCACTTGTTTCCAGGGGGCGAGTGGGTCAACGACTTCTCCCTTCTCCCAGTGGGGAAATGCAAGCGACCCCACGAGCCTCAAGTCGCAAGCAGAGTGGATGTAGTGTGTGGGAAAGAGCGCAGAGCTGGATGGGAAGACCCCGTTTCTCCTCCCAGTTCTGACCAGCCCGTTTGGGGTCCTGGGAAAAAGCCCTTCCACCTGCCTGATTGGAGGCGACATTCACATACTGTCGCTGCTTCGCAGTCACCTGGGGAGTTAAAACCGAAATACCAATGCTTGGGCCCCTCCTTTCAAGTTTGGGATCCAGTCACTTTGGAGCGCAGCCCAGGCATTAGTAATTTTAAAGCAGTTTGCCAGGTTGTTCCCGTCTGCCACCAGCCTTGAAACCATTTGGTTGGATAAAATTCCACCATCCTCTAGGTTAACCTAATTCTGTTATTCTGGGAATCCAGGCTTGAAAGCTAAACCTGCACAGAGACGCTGGACTGGGACGTGGGTTACTGTCTTGCAAAACCTCTTATCGACCCCTCATCTTGGGTAGAGAATTAGCATCCTGATGCTTCTGTCTGCCGCGTGGATGTCACTTGCTTTCCTGGGAGCCCCTGCAAGATGCCAACACATGAACGGCTTGATTCATGGAGGCTCAGTGGCTTTGAAACACGGAAGTCTCCCCGCATCCCCCTCACTGGGTCCTCTGGGGCACGGTCAGAAGCTGAGAGTACTTTTCCATCTGGAGAAGCCTCAGGGGAGTCTCCCCGGTGACGGCGGCAGATGAGGAATTTGGCTGACCCCGGCTGTTCCTGCTGATAACCGTCCTGGGACAGGGTGAGAACCATCCTTCTTTGCAGCCCCCAACATTATCCTTTCCACTCCAAGTCACCCACAATTCCAAGAGGTGAGGCGCACCATCCTGGGAGTGCACAGAGAGCTAAAGCCAAGCTAGATGTCTGCCCGACTCCAGAGACAGAAGCAATGCTCTCAGGTACTCAAAAGATTTGCATCTAAATAAGAGGTAATGTTGTCGTTTTTCAGAGATATTTAAGCTAATTCCTCTTAAATCCAAATATTTATTCATAGCCCATTTCTTGCCACACAAGATTTAAGGCAAAGGATCAAAAGTTGGCTAGACACCAAAGCCGATCCCCTTCAGACAGGGGCTAGATTGATGAGCTGCTCCACAGAACTTTCTAGAAAAATAGCTTTCCTTGTTTCCATCCGCTGAATGTCTGTGTCCATTTCTGGACGCTGCTTGTGGTGAGCTTCGTTTCCTGTCGGGGGCTTTGTCACTTCCTCCCCTTGTCTGATCTTCAAACAGCCACAGATGAGGAGAGCCTTTGAAGAGTGCGGCAGGAGAGCGACTTATATTCCGAAAACCCAAACGGTGGGATAAAACAGAAACACATACATAAAACACAGAACCCTTGAAGAAGAGACAGTTTCCAAAAATGTCCCAACTCTTGACCTCAGAGCAAACAGACCCTCTGTGGCAAACCAACTTTCACTGACTGTAGAAAAAACCGCAAACGACTTTCACGTTAAAGCCCTCACAAGCATATTACTGTTGCACTCTATTCACTACTGATATCGTGGTACGTTGACCTAAATGTAGAAGTCACACAAGTTATCAAGATGGACAAGTCCTCGCACGTCGAGTGCATATCTTGTTCGAGGGGTGTCATTCATTGCCACACTTCCAGACCCCCCACCCCATGTTATTATCTAGTCTGCTTTGCTTCGAGGGACACTCTGGTAAGTGTGGAACTCCATTGACCTTATTTTTTCAGAAGAAAAATCTGAAACTCAGAGAAGCTGTGCAAGGTACCCGGATGTGTGTGGCTATTCTATGGTAAAGCTAGGAATAGAGTCCAGTATTTCGTCCCCCTGAGCTCCTTCAATGTCGCTGGAAATGTCACCAGTAGAAACTGAAGAATGAGCTCCTTGAATTACAAAGCTGGATGAGAATACTGTAACTGGTTTGAGAAATGTATGCATCCACCCACATTGATTCCTAGAAGCTCAGCAACTTTGGGTTTCACTATGACTTCACACTCCTGACCCCTCTATCCCTAAAGCCCCTTCCTTCCAAGATTGTTGTTTCTGGAGCTTGACACTTTTTTGTGTTTGTGTGATTTATGTAAGATATTCCTCAAAGTATTTAGTTTGGCACCGATTTAAATAACACAGTCATTACTGACTTAACTTACTGTGACTGTTAACATGGAGAAAACTCTAGCATTATCTATCTTTTCTGTGCTTTAGCCTGATTTCACTAAGCTATTTGCTTTTTGAGAATAAAATCCATGGCTCGCACTTCCTTTGTATCCTTGATAGTGTTTATGAATATTTATGCCCTGATCTTCCAGGGGAAGTTCGAGAAGCTAAGAAGGGATACCACCCTACCCATTCAAGCTGCATTCAACTCACAGTTTCCATCCTTTCCATCGTTGGATCAACCTCAGGTTGAAAATATTTGGGAGGGGGTCTGGGGAAATGGGCAAAGCACTTGCTGCATGAGGATGAGAACCTGTATTTAGCTCCTCAGTATCCAGGTAAAAGCCAGGACAGTGTACTGGGGAATAAGGACAAACAAGCAGACACACGACCTTGCTGCCCAAAAAGTCTAATAGTAATGATGAGTTCCAGGTTGAGAGGGAGACAAGGTGGAAAGGTGGTTGAGAAAAGACATCCGTTGTCAGCTTCTGGACTGCACATTCCCCAGTCAGTGAGCCCACCTGAATGCACATGTGTGCACGGGAATGCATGCATGCATATGCATATGTGTTTTCATTGTAATTCAGACTTTATTGCTTATTAGTTGTCATTCCATTCTTTTGTTTTGTGTCTATTTTTTCCTCCCACATTTTATTTTTTTCCTAATCATACAAGCTTAATAGGTACCTCTGTCCTCTCCCTCCCCCTCTTTTCCCCTTAATATCACCCATTCTACTCTTTTTCCTTCCCCTCTTTCTTTCACTCCCTCCTTCCCTCCCCCTCTCCCTGCACTTCTCCTTCCTCCCTCCCATCCACTGGAGCATCCATTTAGGTGGGCGCAGAACATCTCTCCGAGTCACCAGGCCTGGCTTTTACCTGGATACTGAGGAGCTGACATTCTAGCAATCAACCCTTCCAGATACACAGCAGAAGTCCTAAGTGCTCTTAAATCCTGGAGCACACAAAGTCCTTGCAAATCACATGTAGCATCAGTCACGCTCCTAGTAAAACAATTCACATACATTTTTTAAAATTTTAAAAGAGAACATACACTTTAAAAAATCATATCTATAGTAAACATACACACCCTTATTTTCCTGACTTGATCCCCGAAACAATGTAATATAACTATGCAGCTATCAATATAGCATCTGAATTTTATGAGGTATTATAAATAATCTAGAGATGGCTGATTGAATATGGAAGATATGTGGGAACTGTATGTAAATATTACACCGTTTTTATAAAAGGGCCTGAGCATTTTGGTACATATGAGATCTTGGAACCAACTTCTGACTTTATATTGATCTAGTGCACCTAAGTCTCTTTTACTTCAGCTTGAATGCTAAAAGTTATTCATAGATAGGTATTTGTCTGGGTGATGGATGAAGGGTTGAATAAAATTTAAGAAGCTCTAGGGAAAGAATGTTCTAGATAGGAAAGCTTGTCTAGTAAGGTCCTATTGAAAGTATTTTTTATCCTATATAATGCTAAGTTTTAGCCTATATTTTAACTTAGAAAAGGACCCATTTCTACTCCTAAGTGAATGAATAATGCCTTTTCATGGAGTTTTCCTGTAGTCCCTGGAACATCTTGTGGCAAGAGACTAAAGATCAAGGAAGACACCCTCCTTGTAAAACTTCCTGCTCCCGTTGTAAATCTAACATGAGTCCCATTACCATGTTTTCCTGGCAATGAAAATCTGTTCTGTGGCCCTCCTTCCTTGAGCTCAGGGCCTTATCCCCCCTCACCCCACCCCCACCACCCACCCTCTGACTCTTTGGTGACTCAGAAATGACTTCATCTTCCTACCAGAGATTTAGGGAGCCGGGACTGTCTTAAAATGTTTCTCTCTGCATGCCTCAATTCAGGCTGATCTGGACACCTCTCAAACTCTGTGTGTGTGTGTGTGTGTGTGTGTGTGTGTGTGTGTGTGTGTACACGCGTGCACACTTATAGGCCAACAGACAACCACAGCGGCCTCTCTAAGACACAGTCGATCTTAGTTTTCATTGTTTGTTTTAAGACAGAAGCTCTATGACCAGCTTATGTTGGCACACCAGTGAGCCCCAAGAATCCTGCTGACCCCACCTCCCTACCTTGGCATTACAAGAACGTGCCACCACACCTGACTTTTTTATGCAGGTTCTGTCAGATTGAGCTTAGACCCTCGTGCTTGCCAGACAAGCACTTTGCTGACTTGGCTGCCACCCAACTCCTTATGGGGCTTGGAGTTCATCGCATTTGATGATACGCAGTGTTCGCCAATCCTTTCACATTTTGCCAATCTTGCCATCTTGACCCCCCAAAGATAAGATCCTCCTGGTTGGCTGATGCAGTAGCCCCTGAAGCCTTCGGCCAGCTCCAGATGGTGACAGAGGTCCTCTGACTGCAGAAGCCTCCTCCTACTGAGCCCCTTCCCTTTGCGAGATGATCTGTCCGGATATCAGCTTGATGTGGAGAAAAGAAATGAAACCCTTCCCCAGGAGGACAGGCCCGGGAAACTGACTCTCTGGGAGGCCCAGCTGGCACAGCCAGCCTTTGGACCTGCTAAAGGACCACCACAGCCAAAGAGAAGCGGACACTAGCTGCCATTGTACAACCAAACCTTCTTGCCTGCATTACCTGATGGGATTTTCAGTCAACGCCAGATGAGAGGGAATTTTATGGCTGTAACTCTTGGCAATGGAAAGAAACATCAGGCAGAAGTTGTCAGTTCGTGGCGCTGATACTAAACTGCAAGCAAAAGAATCATAGTTTTGGGTCTGTTGGGATGATCTTTGCCAATGGCACTAACTGCAGAGGAAGCCTCAGCCACACATAGCAGCAAGTCTGTGATTGACAGTCTAGATCATCCCTGAATCATTTGCCTTCGAAGCTGGTGTCCTGCTGTGTCTTTAGCAGATGATGCTGGGCATCTGCCATGTTCTAGATTGAATAATGAGGTCAGGTTTTGAATAACCTTCCAAGATACTTGAGTGTTGGCACATTTCTTATCCCGTCTCCCTGTGAGGAAAGCTGTGAGGAAGGCCCCTGGCTTCCTGTGCAGAATCAAGAAGAGGATCAAAGCCCCAAACTAGTGCCTCGTCCCTGGGAGTCACGTGGCTTCCTGAGCTCTGGTGCCCCTAAGCCATCTTACCTTAAATCCTTCCCTCTGCCTTCTGCCTCACGTTGGGGGGGGGGGGTCACTAAACTCGGCAAAAAGGACACCGTCAATTTGGTGGGCTTGATTTGGTAAAAATGGGCATATTAAAAAGAGCTCATGCGAATTAGAAGCCATATCTCAAGGTCTAAGGTGGGCTTGATTTCCACTAAGGTAGACCCCGTGGAAATGAGATGGTTCAGCTCTTCCAGTGGGCACCAGGCGGAGCAGATGGAAATAACTTAAAAGTCTCCGAGGTGGTGTACATCACTCCCAGGGGGCACTTTGAAACTGTCCTTCTCTCTGTCTTTTTTTATCGTGTCACATACCGGGTGTCAGTCTAAACCAAGGATCGGTGTCAAGGCTATTCCCAGCGGTTATCTTGGTTAAGGTTTCCTACAACTACTCAGCAAGAAGGGCCTAGCCACACCTCGCCCTCAGACTCGCCCAGCCAGAGGACAGACTGAGCAGCCACCGCCTGTGCCAAGCTCAACCTCTTGCTTTGGCCCCACTAATTGGATGTGAGTTTCTTATAAATAAATAATCCACGCCCACATCCCTTGACCTGTGCATACTCTCGCAGCCCCAACCCAACAGCAAGTATTCACAGGGCTTGAACAGGAAGGCCCCTGACATCTGCCACTCTTCTGACCCCCCACCCAGAAAAAAGTGGGCAGATGTAAGCTGAATGCTGTTTCCTTCGCTTCCTTGGGTTATGTCTCTTCCCTGTCCAAGTGAGGGTGAATTCCAGACAAACTGGAAGAACTCGAATGAAGATTTTTTTCTAGCTTGCTTGTTGGCTTGCTATTTTCTCCTCCTTTTTCTCTATAAACAGTGAACTGGAGAAAGAAAGAGAGAAAAAGAAAAAAAGAAAGAAAGAAAGAAAGAAAGAAAGAAAGAAAGAAAGAAAGAAAGAAAGAAAGAAAGAAAGAAAGAAAGAAAGAAAGAAAGAAAGAAAGAAAGAAAGAGGGAGGGAAGAAGGGGAGGGAGGGAGGGAGGGGAGAGGAAGGAAGGAAGAAAGGAAGGAAGGAAGGAAGGAAGGAAGGAAGGAAGGAAGGAAGGAAGGAAGGAAGGAAGGAAGGAAGGAAGGAAGGAAGGGAGGGAGAGAAATGGTTTTCATGTGTTTTGGGAGAGGCAAAGCAGGTCTGAGTAACTGGAACCAATTAACTTAAGTGAAAATTTCTGAAACTGTATTTCATCCGGGTATTTTGCATTTTCAGGAGAAAGCCGTAATTAGGTGGTACAGAAAAATAATTGGTGGTTTGGAGCCCCTAGATGTACAGTGCCTGAACGCATCTGTACTTTCTGAGAGCGCTAGGAGACGGGGCGATTCTTAGGACCCATTCCCCAAATTCCTCTTATACTTATTTTACCTCTTGCATCTGTTCCTTCGAAATCACACAGTTCAGCAGCGCTGTTCTGGGAGTGGGGCGGGGGGAGCTAGAGCTGAATTTTTCCATATTCATGCCCTCAAATAGACCCTCAGAGGTCCCCCGTGGGTGGGAAAGAGAAACTGAAGCCCAGTACAATAACATACGCTTCTGGGGTCTCCGTGCTCCTCAAATCTATTTTTAAAAACATGCTTTAGTAAATTATATATAACCTATAGCACGTCGTGAATGTATGTGTACAAAATGATGAAACGGAATCACTTCGGGCTGCGAATGTCATGCCGTTCTTTCCTTCATCCACGTCTGCCGGAGAGTGAGCTGCACCTCCTCCTTGCCTCGAGAGACTGGCTTTCTTCCCGTGGGTGGTCACTGGCTTTCCACGTGGCTTCTGTGAGGAGTGAGTCGTGACTTGGACCACCTGAAGAGGGCCAGCCTGGGCTAACGGAAGCTGCATCTGTATTTCTCAACCATGGACATATAGAAATCACCCTGGTTGACCTGTTCTGCTGGTCCTGCTGGAACTGAGAGCAATGGGTGTGGTGGACAGGTCAAACTCCACATGTCCCAAAGTCACCCTGGAGTTCACAGTAAAACAGAATTTGTTTAGTGTTAACACTAGAAGGTGTTAGAGGCCATACTTAACTTCGCAAGCCCCCGTAGAAAAGAAAGTGGATACCTTTGCTCTTTTGTAACATTTACTGTGTCCTCTTGAAGTCTGATATTTCTGTGCTAGAACTTCCTTTAGGCAAGGCTACAATCTCCACTATGGACAGTTATTTGATAGGAACCCTTCAGATGAACACATTTCTCCTTGGCCAGTCCACAACTATCACCCAAGTCCACTGTAGCTTATTTAAGGCATGGGGACATGGATAATCGGATAGAGCAAGATTTTCATGTTTGTTTGCTGGGATATGAAGGAATAGAGAGAGTCAGGATCAGCTGCCAAACTAAGAATGAGTCTTCAAGACCCTCGAGACACAGAAACTTTAGGGCTTGGGGAGATGATTCATTTGTGAAGTGCTTATCTTGTAAGCAGCATGAAGACAGATCATAGTTAGAGACAAGTGTCAACCTGACACTTGAAGACTTGAACTCTGGGCACAGTTGTGAAGAAACGGTAGTTAGGTTAAGCTCTGAAGAAGCCTGCAGGAGATTGACTAATTGGTGGGGAAGGTCCAGCCCATGGAAGGTGGGGCTTTTCTCTGGGCAAGTGAATAAGATGGAGGGAGCTGATTCAGAGAGTTGGCATTCTTGGGCCTCCTTGGACAGACATGCTGCCCGGCAAGGGAAGTGTGGCCCCTCCTTAGCTGTCCTGTGGGTGTGCTGTGCCCTGTTCCCTCCGTTCCTACTGGTGTGGACTCTCCCGCCAAGCTGGAGGAAGAACTGTGGCTGGACAACAGAAGCCAAGAATAAAAGTCCTTGTACCCCAATGGTTATGGATGTATTCGCAGAATGGAGGCAAACTGGAATGGGGCCTCAGTACAATCCCCAAAACCCAAGTTAAAAAAAAATCTCATCGTGGTGAGGACATACTCATAACCTGTGTAATATGAGAAGGCAGAGGCCAGAGGATTCCTGGGGGGGGGGTGTCACTGGCCAGCCAGCCTAGCTTCCCTAGTGTATTTCAGATCAATGAAAGACCTTGCATCAAAAATGTAAGATGCAACCATATAGAAACCTCTTATATTATCAATATGTCAATAGTTCTAAAAAGGGGGTGGACAGTTGTGCGTCTTGTGTGTGTGTGTGTGTGTGTGTGTGTGTGTGTGTGTGTGTGCCAGAGGGCATTGTGTGTGCCTTTGGGGATCACCCTGGATCGCACGCACTACCTCCTCTTGGTTTGCTTTGGAGTTTCCCAGGCTCCACCTTTCAGTGCCAGAAGTACAAGCAGCTGCCACCTTCACCTGGTGCTTTTTACATGGGAATTGGGATCTGAACTCAGGCCCCTCTGCTTGCCAAGTAGAGGCTTAACCACCAAGTTCTCTCTCGACCCCGCCCCCAGAAAAAGAAAAGAGGATGCATAGTTCTTAAGGAAGAGGAGTGGACGTTGTCCTTTGGCCTTCAAATCCTTGTCTACTGTGCGGTGCATGCACACACACACATACATGTGCTTGTATGCACACACATGCACCTGCACAGGGACATGCACACACACACACACACACACACACAAACTTAGAAACTTCCTAAGTGGAACCCAAAAGGAAATGTTAACCTAAACTGGTAGAAGTGCTGGTCAGAAAGAGGGCAACTTGTCCTTAATCTTTGTACAAATTTTTCATAAGAAAATGAGGAAAAGTGCTGTGCAGTAAAGGGGGAACCTGGCTGTGCAATGCTTGGACTCACCTAGCACATCCACAGGGGACACCTCTTCTGGCCCACTCTGTCCAAGCCCGACCCACAGTGGGCTTTGCTCACTAGCAAGGGGCAGGAGATAAGTCAGGCCCAGCACACAGGCCCTGTTGCTGAGCACCAAGAGGCAGCTGACATTCGTTTCTGAGTTTCTGGACAGTAAACTAAGACGGTGTCAAGAAGCTGAAGAAAAACGTATGCATTTTAAAATCAAAGGAATGAACCTGGCTAAGGTCCAGAAGCATATTCTGAAATCCTTCTCTGGAATGGGGGGAGGGCCCTACATGTCATTAGCTAAAATCTTTTAGAGCATCATTTCTATTCAGATTTTTGGAAATGGAGAGTTTGCCTTTTAATGACATATCTGCATTTCATCAGAAAGATGGAATGTGACATAGCTGGCTTGGCTGTTTTCCCAAGAAGAGGAGTCTCGTTGGGCACAGTGTGCTTAGAACAGGGACGGGAATATGTCTATTCAGGCATAGATAGCGGCGACCTTAAAGTCGCAAACAATACACTTTTGTTTCAAGTGACTCAAACTCCGTCTGACAAAACCTCTGAAGAAACGTCATTGTCCTATTGCAATTCTAAAACTAGGATGCCACCAACATAAGCACTATCTCAGTGTCTAAAGAAATTATTAATTTTCTGACAGTGCAGGCCCAACAAGTCAGAATCAGAGTTAGGAGTAGGCATGTAAAAACAAGATTAAATACTTGAATCATAGACGGAAGAATTACATGTTACATGCTGTTTATAGTGCTTCAGCATGTCATATCTTCAGTACTAATAAAATAATAGTACCATGAATATTGCATTAGTATGCAAATTTGTATGAATAATAAATGTTAGTAAATATTTGTAGATGCTAATATTTACTAATTTATTAGACACTTTTAGGATTAGGATTTGCTAACTTATCAGCAGTATAATAAAATAATATGTATAGCTTATTTTTATGTTGCTTTCAATTTTTTGACATTTGTTCATTTACTCTGTGTGCATGCATGTCCATGTGTGTCCATGTGTCGTATGTATGCATGTATATGCATGTGCTAGCATGCGTCCACCATGGTGTATGTGTGATATCAACTTGTAGCAGATGGTTTTCTCCTTCCACCATGTGGAATCAGAGGTATGAATTTAGGCCCTCAGACTCAGCAAGCTGAGCTATCTCCATGGCCCCTTACTTGACCTAAAGAACCTTCGTTAGGAGCTGGCAGAAGAGAGCAGCTCACGATGCTCTGATTGTGAAATTTCATCATGAGATCTGCCACCCTGTACATCACTGGATTCATACCAAGAAGAAAAGCCTAAGAAGGGCTTCTGTCCCCAGCTCCAAGACAGGGAAGGAAGAGAACTGCAGTGAGAGCAGCAGCTGGACAGTTTGGGTGGACCGTCCACACAGCAGATGGCAGTTGAGACTGGTCTCAGATGACACTTTCAACTCCTTCACAGTGAGGTGGAGCTTTGCGAACAGGCAGTGAGCAAGGTGTGCGCGCGTTCCGTCTTCTGTGGCTACCTTGGAGATCGCATGGCAGTGACGAAAGCTAGCAGGAGCCTGAGCTCCCGAAAGACCCATGGTGGGGGACCCTTCCACTAGTTAAGCTTGTGATAGCCGAGCCTGGTGGCATATGCCCTTAAAACCAGCAGCACTTGGAAGATGGAGGCAGGAGGCCCAGGAATTTAGGACCATTCTTGAATGTACAGTGAGCCTACGCCAGCTGGGGCTACGTATGACTTTGTCGAAAAAAGAAAATGCAAAGAAGAGAGCAGAATACTGCATCTTTATTTTGTCAATGTGCTGTAGTTGTAGGGTTGTTCACTGAGAGTTTCATGTCCTGCTATAGTGTCCTTGCCCTGAATTCTTAAGCTGATTAGTTCAACAGTCTCCTGCTAAACACATGGATATGTAATAGAAGTGACGATATTTTATCCAGTGTGACTCAACAGATGCCTGGACCAAATGTGGACACCCATTCCCACTCACTCCTCAACCTGTTTCCAGGATTCTTCACACACGATAGTGTTCATGAGCAACAGGCACCCGACAGTCCAGAGAACTGTGTCAAATAAATCTCACTTTTCTCTAACCAAGCTGGGATGCAAGTGTGTGGCATAAGTCGGGTGCATGTAGTATATGTAATATGTAAGCCATGTCTATGTACTGTGTCTGCTCTGTGGGTAGAGAATGTACATGTATAAGTATCTACATATGTTGTGGAATGTGTGGTGTAATGTTTGATGTGGGGGGGTATGTAGTGTGTATGTATTGTGCATGCAGGTGTGGTGTGTGTGATATATGTGGTATGTAGTACTTGTGGTATGTGTGTAGTGTGTTTCTGTTGTGATATATATATATATATATATATATATATAATATGTGGTACATGTTACGAGTGTGGTACTGTATCATACATGGTGTGTGTGGTGTGATTTCAGTTATAATTCAGTATTTATCATTGGGCAAATTCAATGGAACAACTGCTGTCATTGTTGTAGAGAACATGGAGAAGTATTCTCCTGAATTTAAACCCAGACATGACTATACACATCGCTGTACAGTAGTAACATAGAGAGTATTTTGGCAGAACTCTTCCTGTCTTTGAGGAATGAACCACGAAATCCTTTTCCTGGATAGTCAAATGAGCCAGTGGGCATCTGTCCCTGGCCACAATCAGGAACTTGAACTTCCAAAGTGAAAATACCTCCTGATGCTCTGAAAATCACCCCTAGGGCTGAAACCAGAACAAGCCTGCATTTAAACCTTTCCAAATGCCACACGTGTCCAATCCTGTGTGCATGCCAAAGGCAGATGGTACCGTGTTTGAAAACTTGGTGTTGCTGAAACAAAACAAGCATCATATTGCTCCCAATCACACCCGACCACAAAGGCTTCACATCCAGCAACTCTCTCTGAGGCCTGTTCTCTGTCTCCATTTGCAGTGTTGGACAGATAAATAAATACTCTTTAGATCAAGTTATCGGCCTGATGTTGCTCAGAGAAAAGGGGCTCTAATGATCAAGTCGGTAGAGCATTGGGCCATTATCGTCTTCCTTTGAGACCCGCCGTTGGAGGAGAAGCATACTGTCTGCGATAATATGACTTAAGAAAGTATTAACATGCCGAAGATGACTTGGAATTGCCAGCCTTCGGGGTTGTTGTGGGGGACATTGGAAGGAATCGGAGAACATTTCCAGGAGATTACAGCCATCACAGGGGAAATTGTTAGCGAGCGTCGTGCGCACAGAGCTGACTTTAGACACCTGCAAAATCAGAATCACTGCAAAATTGGGGGGAAAACAAGAAAGAGAGAGGAGGAGAGGATGAAGAAAACCAGGAAGCTGTAACGGGGCCAGTCTTCTCTCTGTTTCCAAGCCTTGGGCTCCTTGGAGCCTGTCCCTTCTGCCTGGCATCCAGCATCAGCTGGTTTAGACTGGATCGCCATTTGTATTGAAGAATCCCGGTCAGTGGTCTGCAAGTGACTTTGGTTCTGAAAAAGCAGGTGTGGTTTGGGACATGGCTCGTGGGGAAAGGTGGCTGATGCCCAGCCAGGCACCCAGAGTTTGTTCCCCAGAACCCACACAGTGGAAGGAGCGAACTGACTCCACACACCACTCCCAAACCTTGGCACACGTGTGTTCTCTCATGCAATCACGCAATGTGCACCACAGATACATAATGTAAAAAAAAAAAAAAACCAGTTAAGGCAGGTGAGATAGCTCATGGGTAAGGATCCTGCTTGTAAACCTCGCCTCCTGAATCAATCAATGGTGGAAGGAGAGAACTGACTTCTAAAAAGTGGTCTCCTAATCTCCACCTATGTGCCGTGAGATGCATGCGTACTCCCCCTTTCTCTCTCCTTCATAAGTAAATAAAGAATAAAGAAAAAGAAAAGAGCAGACTGTCAGACAAGGAGTGTCGCAGAAGCGATCAACTTAGCATCCACCTCCAGCAGCCACATCGTATTGGGACAGCTCCCTCCCCTGCCGATCTGTCCCCTACCCCCGCCCCAGGCTTGGCATTAAGGCTCCTCTAAAGACCTGCAGACCCCTAGCAAGAAAGGACCAAGTGGAACCTGCATTTTTGGAGGTTTCCACGGACAGCCCACTGCTCTGAAAACAATGATTTCCATCTGGCCAAGTCAGAAACGACAGGCGCCTGTGAGATCCAGGCAGAGACAGCCAGGAAGCTAATGCGTGTTACCAGGAATCCACCAGGGGGGAAAAGTTTGAAACATTTTAAAAATGCAGGTGCACAAATTACTCATGCCATGAACGGCGGTGGCACTTTGTAATAAAACCTTAGGTTTATTTTCCACCGTTGAATACACATACCTTAGTGTCCCAGAGAGGCAAGCCGACAGCGCTATCCCGTGAGCAGTTTGCAGATGGATTAAATACATGTACCAATGAAATCAAACGTGCAGATTTGGGGCTTTTTGCTGCCTACCTTTGCTCTGGGCCCAGAACTCCCCAGCGACGACATGGGAAGTCTGTGTAAAGATCTGAAGTTGGGAAGGATTACTTCAAAGAGTCGGAGGGAAAAGGGACAGGAGCGAGAAAAACTTCTGCCAGAGCCCCACAGCCTGGAACTCAACAAAGAACATTCTAGCTTTGGAGCCCCTGGCCTGTGATAAGCCTTTGCTAGAGGTTTTCGAGGTGCTCACAATTGGCTGAACCTGCAAAACACTGTGGGGTTTGTCAGCCAAAGGACTTCCTGGTTCTTGGAAAAACTTTGAAAGGGGGCAGTGTGAGATATACTGGGGTCATTTTATTGCTAATGTATAATTTTTCCCAAGGCTTGCTAGTGTACAGGAGCAAATCTTTCTGAGAATCTGATCACGAGTGGATTTGTATTTCAAGTCTAATGGTTCATTATCAGCACTATAACTAGTATAAAAATACCATAATATGTAAGGCAGGGTGCTGGCATCCCTTGGACTAATTAGCTAGTAGAATTCACGAGCTGTACAATGTCCAGCAACATTGTGAGCTGTTCATCAGTCAACTACCCAGGACAGAGAGAGGGCCCCTCCAGCTAAGACAGTGGAAAGATTGTGAATGGGAAGCACACAGCTAATAGAACTGGTCATGACAAACTGTAACTCATGTGGATAAAACCCAACCCTGGGTGCATGCGCACACACACAACACACACGTGCATGCACAAGTGCTCACCATCCTCCTCTCACCTGAGCCACCAACTTTGAGTCCCAGGCTACACTTTCGGTGCTGTTGACGTCCTTGAGAGTGGCAGATTCCAGCCCACAGTGAGGGAGCTAAGGTACTAACGTGTCTGCCATCCGAGCAACAGAAGCAAGGGCACAAGAGGCATCACTCTGCGTGCTACAAGTCCTAACAAGGAGGCACAATGACCTGCCTTCTCCCAGCCCGGGGATGGCATTTGCATCTGGCACAAAGGGAAGCCGGATCTGCTGTCTACCCAAAGCTTTCCATCTGCTCTGCTTATTTCCTTCGCCTCTGGGACAGACAAAGATGGCACCGGATTCCATCGTCCCAGACATTCCGTCCAAGGTGGCGCAGCGCAGGGAGGTGAAGGGTTGACCCTCCTGTCACTCAGCAGGGCCAAAGAGGGGAGCAAGACCCAAAGCCCGTCTCCACGAGCCCCTTCCTCCCTCAGAAGGAACACTCGCCTCTCGCGTTTGGAGACCATGTTGTCCCAACTCTCTCCAGACCAAGCCATTGGCACATGCAGACTGGTCAGCAGTGATGCATGGTGTGCGACAGATGGGGGCGCAGCTGGGCACACCTGGTGCGAGGTGTTTCAGCCTGTGTTCTTTGGGAGACAGCCGTCCATCAGCAGTCGTCCACTAGCAACCATCTATGTTGTGTTTGCTTGTTTCAGCAGCCACACATACACACACACGCGCGCACACACACACACAACACATGCACGCATGAACACACACACGTGCACGCACACACACGCACACACACGTACACGGAGGGGGGGGGATTTGCTAACCCCCAACTCTGTCCTGAGGTCTCCACTCTCACTTTAAGCACCATGGGCCAGGTTAGGTTCTATTTTTGCATCCCTCTACAACTGGAATGAGCTCTGCTTTGGCATTCTCATTGCCACCTGCTGTACGCTCTTTAGTTCGTGTTTGCTGTAAAGCTTGCTTTGAGTGCTGGGGAATCTCTACGGCTCGTTCCGTGGGCCGGGAAAGCAGCTTCTCCATCTTGAGGTAGCTCCCAGTAGGTCGGCAGCGCTTCCTCCGGATGGAACTCTGCCCTGCTTCAGCTTTGGAGAACATCAGCTGCCTCGGGCAAAGCTTTTCTTCTTCTTCTTCTTCTTTTTCTTCAGTGTCTTAACAGCAGCAACTTCCAGAACGGCCCTCATGGAGTGCGATAACGCATCGTGGAGGAAGAGGATAGACTAAACACTGCCAGGCAGGGTGGAGAGCCATCGTCTAGCCTCCTGAAAACTAGAATGTGCACTTGCAAACTGAGATGCCCGTTGCTATGGACTACAAGTGGGTGAAACCTGAGAAGAAAGAAAATAGAGAGGCCGCTGGCAGACTGAGAAGAGGGCTTAGTCAGCGGCCCCAGGTCAATGATTCCAAGATGCCGGCACAAATCAATGGGGGAAGAGAAGCGCTGGCCCAAAGCCCTCCTACATTTCTGTCTCCCCGAGACCACCCACAACTCTCTCTGCCCACCCCTTGCCTTGCATGAGAAGCAAATTCAGGTGCCATTTACTTGCTGCTGGAAAACTTCATGAAGACAGAGGCTCCTAAGAGGAATGAGTAAGTATAGCGTCACTGTAGCAGCAAAGAACATCCCAATGAATGCTTTCTATGCCCAGGCGAATTCAGCAAATTGGGTTGCAGTTACTCTGCAATGCTGCTGATAAATTCAGGGGGATGAGTGCCTTTATTCTCTCTTATGATAAGAGAGCAGGGGGCTTCGTTCACTCTTAGGATAGTTTGGTTACAGTTCTCGTCCAGCTTGGCAGGAGAGCCCACACCCACATTGAGGGTCAAGGGAACTAACTGGTCGCACCATATCCACATAATGGCTGAGAGAGAGAAAACCCTCACCTGGCCAGTCAGCATGTCTGGCTGAGTAGACAGAAGGATACCAGGGTATGAGAAAGTTTCTTGTGACCAATCCAGGTATTCCTCTTGCTTTCAACTTCTCTGAGTATGTTCCGGAAGCCAAAAATCAGGGATCTAGACTTCACCCACCTGGAAATGCCTTTAGTTTTAACCCAAATGGCTCCACCAGTAAGCACAGAGCGGAAGCGTTCGTTAGGTCTCATCCGCCTTGGCAGGAAGTGACACCCACTCGTCCATCTGTGTCCTGCGGGTCAACGCTCACACCTGCCACCATGTACAAGTGTGAGGACACAGTCTCTTCGGGGTCCCTCCCCACTATAATTTAACACAGCCCCTCAGGTTTTACAGGCAAGCAAAACGATGCCTAGTGCCAATCACCAAAGATCTTCCCCTTGTGAACTTAGATCCTTTTGAACTTAAAGATGTTTTGGACTATTAAAGACGAAGGGAGATACTACTTTCCTGCCTGGCCAACAAAGCATTTCATTCATTCATTAATATTTGATTTATAAATGACTTAAGATGAGATCATAATATGTTACTAGTTAAGAAGTCATAGGGGTCTCAGGAAGAACATGAGCCTTGCCATACTCCTATGATATTTTGGAGTGTTTGAAACCCAGGTATGTCCAGTTCCTGAATCATTAAATCATCCGTTGACCACTGTGATATGCATTGATGTAGGTGCCCAGGAAACGAAGGGAACTGACTCAGCAGAGTTGTCGTCTGATGTAGGAAACTGACAGAAACAAAGAGATGATTCTAGCACAGTGCAAGCCTTTTCTCTGTGCTCTGTTCAAGACACCAAAGTGACACAAAACATCAAACGGCTTCTTCACTTGGCTGAGTGGAAAAGAGGCTGGAGGCCATTTTGCTAGCTCTAGGAGAGGAGATAGAAGCTTATGAGAGCAACGACCATCTCATGTTTTGCAAGAAGCATTTGCAAAAAGAGTTGCATAAATCAACAGTCAATGACAGGAAGAGCAACAATAAACTCTGAGGGGTGGGAACACAGCGGAACTGTCTTCAAGTGGGCGGGGAAGTGGGAGGTGCTAAAAGCAATTCAGGTAGAAAGACAAGGGATCTGGGTTGCTGTGGCTTAGGAGCAGGAAGACTCATGAAGGACTTGGGAAAATGAGCAGTTTTTGTTGCTGTCAAGAAAAAGACATCAGTACTTCTAGGGCATGCTTTTTGCCCTCTCCCCAATACCCAAAGACCCCTCCCACTTCTGTGCCTTTGCAAGTGTCTGTGCACCAATCTCATGACTCATGCCCTGACGAGTCTTCCTCAGAATTTTCATTCCATGCCAACTCCAGTCCTGATGTGAACCCCTATCCCCACCCACGGTGATCCCATAGAAAATCCACTTCATATGAAATCAACGCTAGCCCTTGGGCCCCCAATTGTGCTCTAGTATTTTTGCTCTAAAAGCTTTCTTCTGTTGACTAGAAGGAGCAAAACAGGAGTTAGTAACCTTCCACCAACCCGCGGAGATCTGGTCACATAGAAATGCTCGAATACATCCTCACCAAATGATCTTTGGTGTTTACTAAGATGCAGACACCAGGGGCCTGTCCAAGGTCGGGCAAGTTGGTTGTCTGCAGAGCTAATCTGAATATTTAATGAGCACTACATGTTCTTTCTGAAAATGAAAATTGGAGAGTCCGTGGCCTAGAGCTTAGTAAACTGTTTGTGTGAAGAACCTAAGAGCAAATAATTTAGGCTTTATGGTCAAATATAGTGTGCGATGCATCTCTTTTTGGCCTTCTGCTTTCTTTAAAAAGGTTATAAAGGGTCAGGCGAAAAGGCTCAGTGGGTGAAAGCGCTTGTGTACAAACCTGGTGACGTGAGTTCAATCCCTGGACCCTGCATGGAAAGACGTGACTGTCTCCCCAGAGCTGTTCTCAGAAGGACGCAACTGTCTCCCCAGAGCTGTTCTCAGAAGGACGCGACTGTCTCCCCAGAGCTGTTCTCTAACTCCACACGTGTGCTATGCTTCTTTGCACTCTCCCCTCCTCTCTCTCTCTTTCTCTCTCTCTCCCTCTCAAAATTAAAATAAAACATTGTCTGTTGTAGCTTGTACATAAGCAGGCCACAGGCTGGCTTCGAGTCTTCAGGCACACTCACCTCGCAGTATTGCCCAGGTTAGGGGGTCTCTACTAAGGCAGTTGACTCTCTCAGTGACTTCCTGGGACACCTTGCCTTGGGTCGAGATGTGACCTCTCAGTGTGGCACTCACAGGCAGGGGACACGCTACAGAGCAATGGTGTCTTCCCCAAGCCCGCCCAGGTAGCACATTGCCTTCTACCTGGGTCTGAATATCACTTCTAAAAGCTTCTGGACAACCTGTCCAGTGTCCCCTCCACATTGAGGCCTTGCAGTCCATGGCCTTGGGCGGGAGGAGCCCACCCACTCCTGAGGTACTCACAAGAAGAGTTTGATATGATTAAAAGGTCACTTCTCATTTCGTTCCCGGGTGAAGTGTGAATTTGCACAAGCTCTTTGATATGTTTTGCTGCGCGCGAGTCAGTGTATCCATGCTGCCCCGTGACTTTTCGACATTTCAGTGTGCTGCTCTAAGCTGCCCCTGACAGGGACCTGACCCTGACCTGGAGCGTGGCTTTTAAGCAAGGGGAACAGAACAAACGCACGCGTCCAGCCTTCTGCACAGCACATCTCGCTCTGGCAGCAAAGGCGACGCACTGTGTTGTCTTCCCGTGGTCCTGATGAAAGGGTAGCGAGTCATCCTTCCAGCTGCTTTCGAGATGTCCTACCTGCAGGCGGGGAGCAGACAGGGTGACCCCTCCAGTCCCATCCGGCCTGGGGATCCTCAGTTATTTTGTGCTCCAGGCACACGCACATCGATTAAAACTGCAGCAATGTGGTTGCTTCTCCGGGTGGGAAGGAAATGGACCCCGTCACCTTCACCTCCAGCCAGACCTCGTTTTTCCAAGTCACCACTTTTTCTCATCTGTAAAGGGCTAAATAGCCCGAGATCCAGTTATCTTTGTGCCAGGCTCGCCCCAGGTGTCCCATCATGGCAGTTACGCTCAGTGGGAATGTTCTCCCTGCCCGTCTCTAGAACTAAACTCATTAAGACCAGAGGCTGGGAAATCTCCACAGAGGGTCCCCACCCTTGAATGGATGACCACGCTGCCCTTCTTTGGCTACCAGGTTTGGGGTTTGGAGAAGTTTGGAGTCCAGGTTGCCACAGAGCTTGCTTTAACCTGGATTTACTAGTGCTTTTTGGGGGAGGGGGGCAGTTGTTCACTGAGAGTACAAGGGAGGAAAGGGAGGCCATGTGGAAGATCTGCTTCAGGAGAGAAGCGTGGATTGAATCAGTGTGACCAGCCTATTCCAACGTTTGAACGGGGCAAACGTGTTGGGCTTATTTGAAAGGCGCTTTAGCTGTGTGGGGACAGGGTATTTCCCCTCTGCGTTTTGAAAGAGGTTCCTTTCGGGGTTTTGTGAAGGGTGGAGATTGAGCTGGAGCCAAGGAGGCCTTGTGGGGTGTGGGGGGGACACAAGGAGGGGCACAGACTGCTACGGCCAAAGGTCGCAGGCAGACCAGAGACTGCAGTCCACAGGAAGGGGAGGAGGGAAGGGACAGGAACACAGACATCAGCGCATAGAACAGTACGAGGAACCACGACTTGGTACGAGAAAGGGAAAATACAACTTCTAACTGATCAGGGAAAAGGAAAGGCGTTTTTAGATAGAAGGTAGGTTTTGTAAGTTTATATATATATAAGCGTTCTGTGACTGTAACGACATACTTGAGACAATTAACCCCATGGGAGAAAGAGAAGTCTTGACTCGTGGTTTTGGAGGTGTCAGTCTGACTGACCCAATTGTTTGGGGCTCAGCACTGAGGCAGCCCGTTATGGTGGGAGATGATAATAGAATAATCTGTTTGTCCCATGGTAGCTGGGAGAGAGAGCGAGAAAGGAAAAAGGGAGATGGGGAAAGATCTGGGACCCCACTATAAAGCAGGACTCCAGTGACTAACCTCCAACTAGCTCCCACCTCTTGACAATTATACCATACCCAGTAGCACTAAGCCAAACTAAACTTTAAGACAGGGGCCTGTTGTAAGTCCAAACGCTACCAGTTTTCAGAAATTTAACAAGCAGCCACAAGGATACTTGGTTACAGAAAGAAAAATTCATCCAAGAAAGACGAGGAAAGAGCAAAAGAAAGAAAGGACGGAACTTGAAAAGTCTAAGGTATCTCTGGGATAATAAGAACATTCTAGCCCTTCCCCACCCCACTCCTCCAGCCGGGACGCGCGTGACCCAACTCCAACCAGAACAAACCCACGGAAAATGGCCAAGAAAGCCTGAGCCAGGATAACGACTTTCAAAATATGATCACTACCATGTTCAATACTATGAAAGAGGAAATCCGGGAGGAATTACATAATCGAATCAATCCCTTTGAAGAGGAACACAACAGATACTTGGAGGAGTTGAGAAAAACAGTGCAAGAATCAAAAACTGGCATAGAGCAGTTAAAACAGACTCAAGCAGAGTTTAAAACTGAGCTACAAGACAAGTTATCTTCAACCCAGAACTCCACAGAGAGTCTTATCAACAGAACTAACGAAGCAGAAAACAGAATTTCAGACCTTGAAGATAAAGTGGGAGTACTAACCAGCTCAATGGAAGAGATTGTTGAAGCCAAAAAGATACTTGAGAGAAATATACAAGAGGTATGGGACACCCTGAAGAAGCCTAACATGCGTATTCATGGAATACCAGAGCAAGAATCTCAAAATACCACCCCTGAGAAAATTTTTCAAACGATCATCAAGGAAAACTTTCCTCATATAAAAAAAAGAGAGGCCCATCCATATACAAGAGGCATTCCGCACCCCAAACAGATATGACCAAAACAGAAGCACGCCACGACAAATAATAGTTAAAACACTCCACATTCAAGATAAAGAACTGGTGCTGAGAGCTTCAAGGGAGAAAAAACAAGTCACTTTTAAAGGTAAACCTATTAAAATAACAAACGACTTCTCAGTCTTTTACTGCAAGAAGAGCTTGGAGAGACATACTTCAAGTATTGAATGAGCAAAAATGTCAACCCAGGCTGATTTACCCTGCAAAACTATCCGTCATGATTGAGGGAGAAAGAAAAATCTTCCAGCACAAAGACAACTTGAAGGGATACATGTCCACCTAAACCAGGCCTTCAAAAAAGTGCTAGAAATGATACTCAAGCGTGAAGAAAAAACAGGCATATCCAGGAGAACAGAAGGCAAGTATAACACCATTAAAAGCGAAGCAATATACTTATAAAAACTACTAAACATAATAAATGTCTGGAATTAAAAATAGTTTCTCCATTATAACACTAAATATTAATGGAATTAATTCACTGATCAAGAGACACAGATTACAAACTTGGATTAAAAATCACAATCCGGGGCTGGAGAGGTGGCTCAGGGGTTAAGCCTCCACTTTGCCGGTGGAAGGTCCTGAGTTCGGATCCCAGATCCCACGTATAGACGCCAGGCGGAAGTGGGGGCGGCCTGCGCTTCTGGTCCTGGTAGGGTGGAGCCTGTGAATCCCGGGGCAGAAGGAGGTGGAGGCGTCCATGGTGGTTCGTGAATTCGTTCTACACATACACAGACACAGACATACACACACGCACACACATACACACGCACGTGCGCACAGTTGAGTAAATAATAATAATAAAAAATTAAAAAAAAAAAAGCTTAACAGAGACACTTTGGAACTTAATCAAACCCTTAAAGAAATGGACCTTACAGATCTCTATCGAACTTTTCACCCACGTACCAAAGAATACACATTTTTCTCAGCAGCACATGGAACTTTTTCCAAAATAGATCACATATTGGGCCACAAAACGAATCTACACATGTACAAAAAAGTTGAAATTCTAACCTGTGCCCTATCAGACCACCACGGCCTAAAGCTGGACATCCACAACACATCAAACAAGAGAAAATACACTAACTCCTGGAAACTTAACAATATGATGCTGAATGAGAACTAGATTCAGGAAGAAATTAAAAAGGAAATTCAAGTATTCTTGAAAGCGAACGATAATGAAAATACAACTTACCAAAATCTCTGGGACACAATGAAAGCTATTCTAAGAGGTAAGTTCATAGCGCTTAATGCCTACATCAAAAAAATGGAAACATCAGAAATAAACAACTTAACAATGCAGCTTAAAGCTTTAGAGAAACTAGAGCAATCTGATCCCGAAAGTAGTAGAAGAGAGGAGATTAGCAAAATAAGGGGAGAAATATCTGAAATCGAGATTAAGAAAACGATAGAAAAAATCAACCAGTCAAAAAGCTGGTTTTTTGAAAAAATCAATAAGATTGATACACCCCTAGCTAAATTAACCAAAAGCAGGAGAGAGAAAACCCAAATTAACAAAATCAGAAATGAACATGGAGTTATCACTACTGATACCCAAGAAATCCAGAGAATTATAACATCATATTTCAAAAACTTATACTCTGTGAAGTTTGACAACACAAAAGAGATGGATGAATTTCTAAGTAAACACAACTTATCTAAATTGAATCAGGAAGTTGTGAATTATTTAAATAGTCCTATAACATATAAGGAAATTGAGGAAGTAATCTTGAATCTTCCCACCAAAAAATGTCCTGGACCAGATGGATTCAGCACAGAGTTCTACCAGACATTTAAGGAGTTAATATACCAATACTCCTTAAACTGTTCCATTAAACAGCAAAGGAAGGAACACTACCAAATTCCTTCTATGAAGCTAATAACGTTTTAATCTCAAAACCTAATAAAGACTCACTTAAAAAAGAAAACTATAGGACGATCTCTCTGATGAACACAGACGCAAAGATTCTCAACAAAGTTTTAGCAAATCGGATTCAAAAACATATTAAAAAGATTATTCATGGAGACCAAGTAGGCTTCATCCTCAGCACACAAGGTTGGTTCAACATATGCAAATCAATAAATGTAATTCATCATGTAAACCAGTCCAAAGTCCAAGACCACATGATACTCTCGATAGATGCAGAAAAAGCTTTTGACAAGATCCAACAGCCTTTTATGATCAAAACGCTAGAGACAGTAGGAATGGAAGGAACCTTTATCAATATAATAAAAGCTGTATACAACAAGCCCACAGCAAGGATTATGCTCAATGGGGAACAATTGGAAGCATTCCCACTTCGATCAGGGAACTAGACAAGGCTGTCCACTCTCACCACTTCTATTCAATATTGTACTTGAAGTCTTAGCTGAAGCCATAAGACAAGAAAGGGACATAAGAGGGATTCAAATCGGCAAGGAAGAAGTCAAGTTATCCCTATTTGCAGATGACATGATCTTATATCTGAGTGATCCCAAAAACTCCACCAGGAAGCTCCTGGAACTAAATGAGAAGTTCAGCAGGGTGGCAGGATACAAAATAAATGTGGGAAAATTCAGAGGCCTTCCTATATGCCCAGAATGAAAGAAGTGAAAAAGCCTTGAGAGAAACAATCCCATTTACTATAGCCCCTAAAAAAATGAAATACCTTGGTATAAACCTAACCAAGGAGGTAAAAGACCTTTACAATGAAAACTTTAAAACCCTGAAGAAAGAAATTGCAGAAGACACAAGAAGGTGGAAAGACCTCCCATGTTCCTGGATTGGCAGAATCAACATCGTAAAAATGACCATCCTACCAAAGGCAATATACAAATCAATGCTATACCAATTAAAATCCCAAAGCAATTCTTTAAAGAAGTTGACCAAACAATCTCAAAATTCATATGGAGGCACAAAAGACCCAGGATAGCACAGACAATCCTGAGTAACAAAAACACTGCTGGAGGAATCACCATACCGAACCTTAGTCTCTATTACAAATCCATAGTTATAAAAACAGCCTGGTACTGGCTCCAAAATAGACACACAGATCAATGGATAAGGATTGAAGACCCAGATATAAGCCCACAAAA
Organism: Typhlomys cinereus; assembly: GCA_023101885.1. Lineage (NCBI taxonomy): Eukaryota > Metazoa > Chordata > Mammalia > Rodentia > Platacanthomyidae > Typhlomys > Typhlomys cinereus. Next base: position 825,136 of record JALPQD010000333.1, read on the forward strand.
TTACAGCCATTTGGTCTTTGACAAAGAGGCCTAAAGAATCCAATGGAAAAAGAACAGCATCTTCAACAAATGGTGCTGGCAAAACTGGATCTCCACATGCAGAAGATTAAAGCTGGACCCATACTTGTCACCACGTACAAGACTGAACTCCAAATGGATAAGGACCTTGATATAAGGCCAGAGACTATAAAAACCATAGTTGAAAGGATAGGGAACTCCCTCGAGCTGATTGGGCTAGGCCAACAGTTCCTAAACAGACATCCAATGGCACAGTCACTGCTACCAACTCTCAACAGTTGGGATCTTGTGAAATTAAAGAGCTTCTGTTCAGATAAAGAGATTGTCACACGAGCTCAAAGGCAACCCACAGAATGGGAGAAAATCTTCACTAACCACATATCTGATAGAGCTCTACTGTTCAGAATACACAAAGAACTTAGAAAACTAAACATCAAGGAAACCAATGGCCCAGTTAAAAAATGGGCCCTGGAACTTAAAAGAAATTTTACTAGGGATGAAATTAAAATGTCTAACAAATATCTTAAAAAATGCTCCACTTCTTTAGCCATCAGGGAAATGCAAATCAAAACCTCCCTGAGATATCATCTCACCCCAGTCAGGATAGCAAAAATCCACAATATAAACAACAACAAATGTTGGAGAGGATGTGGAGAGAGGGGAACTCTCCTACATTGCTGGTGGGAGTGCAGGCTCATACAGCCACTCTGGCGAGCTGTCTGGAGATTCTTAAAGAAATTAAAGATTGAAATGCCATATGACCCTGCAATTCCACTTTTGGGTATAACTCCCCATACAGAAGAGGTTCATCTCGATAGCACAAGCACGACCATGTTCATAGCAGCACTGTTTACAATAGCAAAGACATGCAATCAACCCAAATGTCCAACAGTTGACGAGTGGATAAGGAAACTATGGTACATCTATACAATGGAGTACTACTCAGCCATCAAAAATGATGAATTACTGGAATTTGCTGGGAAATGGATGTCATTAGAAACAATTATATTAAGTGAAATATCCCAGACCCAGAAGATTAAGTGCCATATGTACTCCCTAATAGATGGCTCCTAATACCAAACCCACCCAGCCCATCTTGAGACACTCATAGGTAAATCTATGTATTACCTACAGTAATTGCAAGGATTATGAACAGGAGGGATGGGGTTGGAGGGCCACACCAGAAAAAAGGAGAGAAGTGACCATGTTACAGTAGAGAAAATAGGCCTCCATCAAGGACTGCAAGAAAGTAATGTGACACCTAGTTAAGTTCACAGACATTCGTTCCTGATTATTTACAACTAAGGGGGTATGAGCTCACCAGAAGGGGAGGGCATATAGTCCGGCAGATTAAAAAGTAACCATTTTGCAAATGGGTGATTGACACCTCCCATTGCCAAATTCCATATGACCCTGTGATTCCACTTTTGGGTATAAGTATTACATCTACCCTTGAATGTGCTCTTATAATAAGACTCCAGTTTAACAGCTTTCTGTCTCTGGCCAGGGGGTGACATACAGTGCCCAGCACGATGGAGTGAAGGGCATTGCAGGAGCAACAAAACTGCAAAAGAAAATCAACAAACCACTATCCAGAACTTCAGAGACTCTATATCAACCACCTAGAACTAGGCCAGACTAATCTCTCCCCATCCTGAAGCTCAAGGACATTTGCGGAAGAGGAGGCGGTAAGAGTGTAAGAGCAAAAGGATGGGAGGAGCAATGATTTGCAAGATACTCCACACAAGTTAGGGCTGAAGCAATCATAATTGGACATTGCATGCCTGGCGCAATGTCCAGCACACTAGTTGACCTCACAAAGTCTAGCATCTGCTAAAGGACACCAAGATCCTTGGAGGCAAGGGATTGATAGCCACAGTAGTGTTCCTATGCTTAAGGGGAACACAGGAAAGGGTTCAGGGAAATGCCACTGGGTCCTTGTATGTCATCGGAGAGGAGGGCCCAGAGGAGAGTCAGGCATGCACAAGAAAGGACTCTGGGAATTGTGGTGGGAGGCACGGGAGGATGGGGCGGGAGGGGGGTGCAGGGAGGGAGGGAGGGAACTGGTGTACCTATTAAGTTTGTATGAGCTGAAATAATAATAAAATGTATTAAAAAAGAAAATAAATATTAAAATAAAGTACTGTAAGACCTAAAAAAAAAAAAAAAAAGAACATTCTAGCATCATCTAGTGATGGAGAAGGTTAGGGAAGAATTTTTTTTGGCACAACTACTCTGTTTGTCTTGTCTAATGGGAGAAAATGTCAAGATTAACATAACCTGGGTGGAAAGATAAGAGCAGACATGAAAGTGAACTTTCTCCATGCTGGTCAGTCCACAACTCTTTCAATTAAAATAAATGCAATGTGGCTCACATCCTCTTTGTCTACATTTTTGTTTCATCTCCTGATGTGATAAAATACCCTGATAAGAATGACTTAAGGAAGGGTTTGTTTTGTGTCACAGTCAGAGGGGACAGTCTATCATGCTGGAGAAGTCATGTCGGCAGGAACATGAGGTGCAGGTCGAATTGCATCCACAATCAGGAAGCGGAGTGCAGTGAATGCGGGTATTGGGCCCATTTTTCATTTTTGCACAGTTCAGTACCCAGCCCAGAGGACGCTGCTGCCCACAGGGTAGTTTTAGGATGGGTCTTTCCACCCCGACCTAATCCATATAATCCCCAACAGGCATGTCCACAGACACGTCTCCATGATTCTAGACACTGTCAGGCTGGAATCAAATGATAGAAGCCATCACAAACACAAACAGAATCCCTGTCGTGATCAGAAGAGACCGTCCTATACTCCAATATCTATCTGTGACAGTAACTCTAAGAGTCCTTCGGTATTGAACTTCATGAAAGCGATAAGTCATTAATTGAAATGAAACTATGTGCTGTCTACCACAAAGTAGAATTATATACAAGGAGCCATAAATGTACCTACAGTGGATTCTGTTGTTCATGTATTCCTCACAGAAGAAGCAGTTTACAAAACAAATTGAAAACTCGCATAAAAGCTTGGAGTTAAGACAAGAGTCTCTGTCGTGGTCTGGCTGACATTTATTTTCTCTCCAACTTTCCAGGTGCTTCTAGGACTCCGCATTAATTTGTTATTTTTAATTGTATTAACAATGAATTTATGTGTTTCCATCAACTACTACCTGCCCCTCATTCCACCTACTGGTTCTCCCCTTCAGCCAGCTTCCCTCCCTCTCCCACATTTTCCTGGCCATGCAGCCATGTGGGTCCCTCCAGGGGGCCTGCCCTAGGTATTTGTGTACCACCAGAGACAAAATAGGGGCTCCCCATCCCTCCTGCCCAGCACCAGGCCCATACAGTCTTTCTGGGAAGTGTCATGTCTCTTGTCGTGTTCCCTAGCCCACAGTGACATGTTAGAGGGTCAGCCTTTATGGAGGTCTAGGTGTCCCCCAGATCATCCCTAGCCCACAGGAGCCTGTGCTTCCCTCTCTGTGAAGTCCCGGGTTCTATTTCAGTGATCGAGGGTGGAAGAGGGTCCAAGAGGGTCTTTTCCTTCTGTCCCTTGCTTCAGGTGGCAATTCTGTCTGGCACTGCGGCCCCAGGCCCTTGTGCCCAGGTCTTCATCCTCAGACTTCAGTTACTCTCAGACCATCAGAGAGCACTCATGCTCTACAAACGCCATCTTTCAAATCCTAGGGATGCTCTGGTCTTATGTATATGCTGTGTTTTGTGTGTGTGCATGTTCATGTTTACCTGTGTGGGGTGCACATATGGATATACTTGGGAGCAGGTGCATGTGGGGATCCAAAGTTGGTGGTGGGTGTCTTCCTTAATAACTTTCTCCCTTACATGTTGAGGCAAGGCTGTCACTGGAACACACTGGGTTAACTAACTCCACCAGAATTCTCCGTCTCTACCTCCAAGCATTGGGATTTATAGGTGGGTTGCCATGTCTGACGGGCACTTATGTGGGTGCAGGGATTCCGGCTTCCTTCTATGTGTCCCGCACCATAAGTGTTTAGCCCATTGAACCATTTCCACAGCACCTGATAATGTGTTTTTTATCGTTATTATTTTTAAACTCTTTCAACTCATTTGCAACCAGTACCACAAATCAAGTTCATTCCATTGATCTGAAGCAAGTTCAGATTCTCTGACTGGATTCTGGCCGTTGGACCTTTTGCAATTTGCAGAAATTGATTAAACAGTGTATGTGATGCTCCAGTCTAAGCAAAGTAAAAGCAAACAGGAAACACACTAGCGTAGTGTCAAAGAGCAATTGCCTTACTGCAGTGCCCTTATAATACCTGCTGCCTGTCAATCGCCACTAATGAATTGTTCTTCCCTCTGAAAATGGTTCATGTCTGCCTTGTGGCTATCTGGTTTCTGACTTTGGGAGAATGACTTCTAAGCAAAGTCCAAGGCTCAAGCCCTGTTTGTCCCTAAGCGGAAGCATGGAGTTTGTGGCATTGCCAGCCAATCACTATGAAATCCCATACTATAGTCATGGATTCGGGTTTTAATATAACATTGTTTGGTGTTCAAAGTGGGCTCAGGGAAATGAGGTGGCCCGAGAAGACCACTCAGATGATTTGTCAACCAAAAGAAACAGAGGTAGTTTCATTGCAAGAAAATGGGAAGAAAATAAAAATAATCATCATAATAATAAGGGACATGGGGGCTGGAAGGTGGCTCAGGAGTTAAGCCTCTGCTTTGCAGGCGGAAGGTCCTGAGTTCAGATCCTAGACCCCACGTATAGACACCAGGTGGAAGTGGGGGTGGCCTGCGTTTCTGGTCCTGGTAGGGCGGAGCCTGTGAATCCCGGGGCAGAGTAAACAAGGAGGAGGTGGAGACGTCCATGGTGGTTCCAGAATTCGTCCGTGGTTCTACACACACACACACACACACACACACACACACATACATACACACACACGCACACGCACAATTGAATAAATAATAATAAAAAACTTTAAAAAATAATAATAATAAGGGACATGCACACCAGGAGGCGGGGACATCTTTAAGACACCAGGAGAGTAGAGCTAGCTATCCATTTGTGAGACACATTGAAGTGCTGGCATGTTAGAAAAAAAAAGTGATGATTAAGAGCTATTTCTTCAGGGGATCCCAGAACAGACACTCAGGTTGCAACTGGGTTTACATCTTGAATGTCACCCACAGGCCTAGGTATTGAAATTGTTCTTCTTTGCTCCAAGTGCGTCCTTGAGGGGGCTAGAGGGAGCACAGTCTCTTATGACCCATGACTTTCTGGCCACCAGGGAGTGAGCAAAACTATGTCTCATGCTTCCATAGTGGTGGGCTGCGTTCCCTTGGCCCAGAGCAAAAGGGCCATTGGACCATGTAGCCAAACCTCTGGAACCATGAGACCCAGTATTTCTATCCTCCTTTCAAGTTGATGGTGCTCATTATCTTCATAGTAAAGGAAAGTGCTCTCTCTCTCTCTCTCTCTCTCTCTCTCTCTCTCTCTCTCTCTCTCTCTCTCTCTCTCTGAGAAGTGATGATCCGGAGGATAACATTTAATAATCCAACTCAATAAACACATTTAGAAACACCTTCTATATGCTAGAGACTGCATCTGGCTCAGGGAATAGGGAAAAAAATAAATGAAACTGTTTCTAACCCTCGTGAAGTAAACAAAAGCTAACTTGCAAGGAATCGCAAAGAATTAGGTGAAAGAATACAGATGGTGAGTAACATATTGTGGATGCTAAGGTGTGAAAAAGAGAGTTGACTTGAGGCAGGAGAATGGAGGCAAATCTGGATATAATGAAGGCCTGGGAGAACACAAGAAAGGAAAGGGAGCCGCCTTCCTTGTAGCGAGACAGGCTGGGTCACATAGAGAATTTTTTACCAACACTCGGGTGGATTTTGCACATTCAGAGAAGTCAGGTCGCTGCTATCTGCCCGTAGTACTGTTCTGGTATAGTACCTCGCTGTAACTCCAAATGAAATGAGGCAAAGAAAGAGGAAGGATGGAGGTGTGTGTGTGGGAGAGAGGGAGAGACAGAGAGATGGAGAGAGAGATACAGAGACAGAGAGACAGAAGACAGAAACACAGAGAGTGACAGAGAAAAAGAGAGAGACAGAGATAGAGAGACAGAGAGAGAGAGAGACAGAGAGAGAGACAGAGAGAAAGAGAGAGAGAGACAGAGAGAGAGGAGCCTATTTGGGGGTCCAAAACTCAGCTTCTTTCCCCTGGGAGAGAAAATCAAGAACCTCCTCATGCCCACTAACTATTCCGTGTTCTTGGGCACGCACCTGATATTGACATTGCTGGTAATTAGAGTTAGCTCAACATGGAAATCGTGTGTATTTATCAAGGACTGAACCGAATAGAATTTACTCTTTGGTACACAGGCGCGGTAGGTCACCATCTCCATAAAACCTTGGTTTGCTTTGTGTGTAGATTTTAAAGATTTCATCCTTAATTGTGAGTTTCTTTACTTTGCAAGTTCTTTTTCCTAATGGAAGGGGCTTTCGCATGTGATTTCCACAGACAATTTTCGTCACGTATTTGCATCCTTAGGAGTTACTTGTTAAAGAGGCAATTAAAGTAAATAGTGTAATCATGTGTTTATAAGGCTTAATTACAGACCTTCCTATATAATGGCACAATTATGACATCTAATCTTATTGTAAAATCGCTGGTTAAATTTTCAGGCAAAAAAGAATTTTCCTCTTGAGTTTTAGTGTCTCAGGTGTTTGGCTGTATTTGGCAAATTGCTGCAAGGAATCTATCTGCTTTTGAGACTTGATAAATGGGAATTTTGAAGCACACACAAGGCATGAATGTTCGATTTCCAACTTATTTTTAATTTATATATCTAAAAAAAGGCAGACCATTCCTTGAATTTAAATTCACTCCTAGTCAAAAAATCATAACACAGAACATGAGAATCCAACCAGTTAGAGCAAATTTTCCTGCTATCTGAGTTAATAGTCTCTATGGAAGACAAGTGGGGTGTAGCACACCCTGGTACCCCTGTATTCTAGAGACAGAGACAGGAAGAGCTAGAGTTTAAGGTCAGCTTAAGACCAAGGAAGGGAAGGAGGGAGGGAGGGAGGGAGGGAGGATTGTGATGTCATAGGTCCTATTTGCTCCTTTTTGGAACCTACTTTTGCTTTCGCGTACTCCTAGTGTATAAAACAATTTAGATTTGATTTTTCTAATACTAATAGGAACTACCCTATGTTCCCAATTCTGAAGTCCAAGCTGTTAGATTCACTCTCCCATAGCTTCCTGAGTTCAAGGTTTTGTGGTAGTGGTGGCGATGGTGGTGTGTTGTTTTTTAACCTGGTCTGTGCATCCGAAGCTGGCGACTAGCAGGCTGCGTAGCTTAGGATAATCTCGAACGTTCTGCCTGTCGAGGACATACACCACCACACCCCAGCTGGGTTCAAACCCAGTGCTTCCTGCTTGCTAGACAGGCACTCTTACCAATCCAGCCTCACTTCTAGCTCCTGAGTCCAGGTTTGTAAGGAGGTGGGGGGGGGGCACTGCGGGCACACCTCTGATCAACCCCAGGCACGCCTGCGCACAGCGAGTTAGGGCTTTGCTGATCTGTGATGCTCAGACGGCTGCTGTGTTTACTCCTCATTATGGAATTGGTGTTTAACATTCTCGGCACAAGAATGCCAAGCGAAGACTCATTGCTGCCAGGTCTGCTTCCCCTCACCCCCGCGAAGGCCTTTGTGGAAGCTTATTGACTCTGAAGGGAGTCACTCCTGTGGGGGGTTCAGGGCAGAGGGGCAAAGGCAGTCTGTAATGCATGAGGCATTATGTACGCATAACTGAAGAACATGTCACAGAATCCGTGACCAGTGACGACCACATCTTGGTTGTCCTGAGTGTCCGGCTCTCTTTCAGGCTGTCAGTGACTCTCAGTGGCCTGCACCTGGGTCGTGACTTGCCCGAGTCCACACCTTTGCGACGGCGACGGTACAATACAATCACTGTTCCTGGAGAAGTGGCTATGCAGTGTCTCATTATGTCAGATAGAATTTGCCAGCCATCAACCAGCTGAAGGCAGTAATTGATCATGATTCCCGGAGAAAGGTAAAAAAAGCAACAATTAAAAAACCATAAGAGACTATATTAAAGCAAGAAAGGGAGGAGGTGCAGTTCATAGCAAGTGAACTGCAAAGAGACGGAGAGAAATACAGAAACAGTACTTTAGGTCCTTCATTGATTTGCTCGGAGGCAAAGCTCTGAAAAAGAAAAAAAAAATCCCTGATCAATTCAAGGAAGGATCCGCTCTACTAGATGCTGGGTCGACATCTCCTGTGAGCAACAATGTATTAATTGCCAGTGTGTTCGCTGTGGATTAGTTCCTCTCCTGCACCTTCATTTACTGATTTGTTAATTTCTTCCAAAGCGTATTCAGATGATGGAGGAGACTGGGTTACCTTGTTGCCTTTGCTCCATCCACATCACTGAAGCTGAGCTCACGATGAGCTCGCGCTGGGAAACCCGAAGCAGTGAAATAAATAAATAAATGCATTGGATTGCCTTACAGTGGTAGATTGGAGTGTAATATCAATAACTTTAATGGAAGGGGAGCTGGTATCCTGATAGAAGTCCTGCTGTTCCTCAAATAAATGGCTTGGCTCCGCCTCAGCATTTATCTGCCAGGACTCAAGCTTTATCAGGGCACCAACTCAGATTCCATTAATGTTATCTCTTAATTAGCTATGCGATTAACCTGTGTTACTCCTGTGTGATAATGAGTAGGGAGACAGAACCAGAGAAGTTCAGCTGCCTTATAACTTCTCTCTTTGGAAGCCAAATCATTCCGGAAGCGATTCCAGGAAAAAATCACAGGTGGAAGGAGGGATAGTGGGAGGAGGTACAGGACAACAGCAACAATAAAATCCAAGCAATTCTGATTTTGTTCTTCATTTGGACACCAGGGCAGATTATGAACTCTTTGGAGGAAGAGGCAATCGGAACTTTAGCTAACATTTCTGATTCTTAAGACACTCTTCTAGTAACTTCTACAGATCAACACCTTTTAACTTTATAGAGGCAAGAAGCCCTGTTAGCACCCCTACTTTAGAAAGATGGAAACTGGGGAATGGAGGGGTCAGGTAACTGTCAGGCAAGACAGGAAAGAGCCAAGAGCCACAACAGGACAAAAGACGGGAAGGTCTCCCCTACCCCCCATACATACACACATACACACCTTCTGTCAGTCAGCCTGGAATCTGAACACAGGACACTTCAGTAAGGGATCATCAGAAAGGGCCCAGCGCAGCCCCGGGTCTTTGCTTTGGCTCTGAAGCACCGCACCCCAAACATGCTTCTGCAGGCACAAGGCACCTCAGTGACCCCAAGCCGGGGCTGGGAACAGTTCTGTCTGCTTAGATGGCTCTTGGGCAGAAATGCGATCTCTAGTAGCTCTCCGGAGAGCCTGGGCTAAGGCCGCTGGACAGAGATGGCCCCGAGCAAAGTGTAGAGATGGAAAAATACCTTGGCTTGTCTGCCTTTTCCATCTCCTCTGTGCGTCCTCTGTCACCTCAAAGGCAGGTCCCCTCCCCCACCTTCTCATGCCAGCACTCTAAAGCCCTTCTTTTCCACTGAAATGAGCTAGATCCTCAGCAATATACTATCTGGATGCAAAACGGAAGAGAACATGACCTCATCCGCACCCTCCCCAGTCAAGAGAGACAGGAGAGGCTGTGCCCCTCCCCAACTCTCCCTCCTTCCTCTTCCCTTTCAGCTCCCTCCTCCTCCTCCCCTCTTTCTCTGAGGCAGTTGGTGAGGTGGGCTCTGCAAGAAGGGAACAAACATTTGTGATACAAACATGAAGTTGGTGGGAAGTCCCTGAAGGAAGCCCAAAGAACTGCTTCAGTGAGAAGCCCCTACCTTGCCCCCCGTAGCAGGGGGTCAGGATTCCCACCTTCAGCTAGGGGGCGGAGGGGGGGAAGGGGGGCAGTATGAAGGTGTGCTCTGTGGAAGCACACACCTTTGCTCCACTTTCTCCTCCATCTTGCAACCCTCACTATTTACAAGACCTTTGCCTTCTGCACCATGCATTGTATCTCCAAGCAATGTTTTTAAATAACGTTTAGTGTTTGGAGCCCCTTTTAGATCATTCACCTCCTTTTTCTCCTTCTTAGACTCTTGCTAGCTTTGGAGTGCTGCCTGGATCGTTTCCAGAATGCTGGGACCTGAAGCTTTCCTGGAAAGGGTGATTGTGATGTCATCTCCCAGGAAGATAGCCCACAATGGATGGGTACCAGAAGACTCCATGGCATAGATCAAGACTGGCTTATTTCAGGCCCTTATGGTGGCCAGTCCGAGGTAGAAATGAGTAGCTCTTCCCTGGGTGTCTTCACTTATTGTACGTGTGGGTGTAGGTGTGTATTTGTGTACATGTGTGGGAGTATGTGTAGATGCAAACACTTAAGTATATGTGCCTGTGGGGGCCCAAGGGTGCCTTCAGAAATGACCCTGGATTGCTCTACCTACCTATTGCTTTGCTTTGGGGTTTCCCAGGTTCTGCCTTCCAGGGCTGGAATTACAGGCCACAATTTTACATGGGATCCGGAGATCCGAACTTAGGTCCTTTTGTGTGTGGAACGAAGGTTTTAACTCCTGAGCCATCTCCCTTTGCCTTGTACTTCCTATAGGTGTTTGTAGTCTGGCTTATCATATGCAATCTAAAAATTAGAGATAGGCGTCTTTGGGAGACCAGATCTTTTGTTCCCTCAGTGGCTCTGTTTAAGGAAACACCCAGCAACTCTGCCAGGAATTTACCCATCTCTTGAGTATCTTTCTGGTGTCTTCTCACATTCCCCAGGCCAGAAAAACATGAGAGCCATTTCTTGTATACAATTTGGAGTTTACAGCTCTTTCCACAAACTCAGAAAACGCTGCCTTGATAAGCATTAAAGGAGGAAGAGGAGGAGACAGCAGGAGGGCGCTGTCTTTATCAAAAATGAAAAGCACGTTGGCTTCTGTTTTGATTCCATTTCAGCAACAGGTGGGATGGAGACGGCGGTGGACATGTTCTGACCACAGGATCAAAGCAGACCCAACTCATTCCTCTTCAGCCAATGGGGAATTTTGAATAAGAGAAATAGTGCCTGTCTGATATTTACATAGGGCATTAAAACCCACAAATCTCTGGAGTGTGCATGTTTTCTCAAAGACTCAAAGAACAGTTTATCATAGAAGACTCGCATTATTTTCAAAATAGCATCTGCCTAGTGGCAGACATTTTTCTTTGAGAGCTCAAGTCTGTTTTCAAGGCAACATTAATGACTAATGGTGAGTCATCCGGCTGTGTGGCTTGGTGCAGTACTTTATATTTATTCCAGAGCTTAAAACTCAACTTTGAACAACAGCAGGGAGGAACAATTAGTAAATTCATTAATTGTGCTTTGGGGTACACGTTTATTCTCCGGGCTAATTATTTGTTTAAATTATTTTGCCTCTGTCGAAAATGTTACCACATGAAAATATTTCAGGGTCAGTTTCTGGCATGAAGTAGAAGGGCTTAGATTGTCTGACATTCTTAGGAGATGTAATCAGTTTGCTTGGCTAATCACCAATGTTCAACGCAGTGCTTTTTATTTAAGCAAATGAGCAGTTACTTTGGGGGAAGAGAAGCCTACAAAGAATCATGAGTCATGGCACTAATTCTCCCTCCCTAATGTGAATGGAGCACGGATGTCTTCCACGTCTGACTTTTAAATACAAACAAATTCTGGTGTTATGCAGAGCAATGTTACAAGGTAGGTCTCAGTTGCCAAGCTGATGCCCTGGTCTGCCAAACAAAAGTGAGGGATTCATTGTCCATTGAAGGGCTCCTGAGCATGCCCCAAACATCTTGGCTGAAGCTAGATAATGAACCCCAGTCAGTCTAGGGAAATGGCTCAGTATTAAAACTTTGGCCTCACAAGTAATAGGACCTGAGTTCAGATCCCAGATCTCATGTAAAAATGTCTGGCAGAAATGGAGGTGGTCTACACTTTTGACCCTGAAGGGCAGAGCCTGGAAAATCCTAGGACAAAGCAATGAGGAATTAGAGTAATCTGAGGTGATTCCTGATATCACCTTTAAGTCCCTGCTTGCTCAAGAGAGGAGAGAGAGAGGAGAAAGGAAAGAAGGAAGGAAGGAAGGAAGGAAAGAAGGAAAGAAGGAAGGAAGGAAGGAAGGAAGGAAGGAAGGAAGGAAGGAAGGAAGGAAGGAAGGAAGGAAGGAAGGAAGGAAGGAAGGAAGGAAAGAGAGAGAAGAGAAAGAGAAAGAAAAGCAAAGATAGAAAGGGAGGGAGGGAAGGAGGGAGGAAGGAAGGGAGGAGGGAAGGAGGGAAGAAGGGAGGGAGAAGGGAAAGAGGGAGGAAGGAAACAAGAAAAAAGAGGAAGGAAGAAGGAAGGCAGGAAGCAGCTGTTGCTGGAGCAGACGCTCCCGGCTCGTAGTCTGAAATAGACGATGACTTCAGGCGGGTACAGACAGCTTCCTTCAGCAGGTGCAAGGGAAAGATAGTGAATATCCACAAATATCCAACACCCCCTTCTCCAACATCTTCCCAGTCTGGCTCTATCTTCAGTGGCGTGCACAGTCTGGCCTGCCTACCTGGACAGACCTAGTAAGGACTTGCTGGACATCTCTGGTTCTTGGTGCTGGGGAGCTCAATATTTGACCACAGATGTAATCACCCCAACTTCCTAAGACATGGGCATTGCTAGTTCACTTACTGTACAAGTGTAATCTCTGTGCCCTTCTGTTATACCATGTTGATACCCCAGCTCCTAGCTAGAGTACCCTGCATAATAGATGCTTCGTTGACTCATCCACATGCCTGGGAATATAATGCTCATTACTTATATGAACAGTCTCACCTCCAAAGAGTTTAGTGATAAATGAAACAAATTTATCCCAAGCCTATGGTAAACAGTGGCTGAATAGATGAGATTTGGCCACCTGCAAACCTGTAGCTTCAGATCTGTCATTTCATTATCCTCTCCCAACGTGAATATTCCATGGTTTGTACTCCTAGTAGAAATAAAGTAACGAACTAAGGATACTAAGGTCCAGAAGGGAGAAAATCAGAAGTCTGTGGTTCCATTGTAACACTGCAGTTTTATCAGAGGTTTTGGTTTCCTTCCATGTGGATGCAACAAGGTAACTGCTCCAAGCAGTTTAGGGGGCGAGCATTCAATCCCAGCTCACAATTCCACCTTCTGGTCCATCATAGTAGGGAAGCCACAGCAAGAGCAGAGGGCATGGGTTTATACATGCCTGCTTACTAAGCAGCTGCGGTCTCTTCATGCCCAGTGTCCAACCACCTGCCTAGGGCACCTAGTGTCCAACCCACAATGGCCTAGATCATCACATATCAATTACACAACCAGGACAGCCTCCTACAGATGAGCCCAAATGCCAGTCTAAACCGGGAGAAGACCCCTCAGGTAGACCCAGAGACACGCTTCCTACGTGCCAGGCAGACAATGGCTACTGACCATCTCAAGGGGCCACAATCATAGATGGTGGAGGTGGTAGAGTGTGGATTCATTCACTCCTTCCGCATTCAGGCAAGACTCCACTGGGACCCTCCCCATAAGAGTGGGTTCTGGAATGTTCTTTGGCCATCACCCAGGAAGATAAACCTCCCCCTAGTCACAGGGATGAATAAAGGGATGCTGTCATTGCCAAATGTCACCGAATACCAGACTGAATAGATGCAGGGGGGGGCCTCTTTTTCTTTTTTTCAGCTGAGAACACAAAGAGAGGAAGCATCACTGGTCGGTCGCTGCACAGGGGCCGGCACAGTCTTGTAAGGCTTGTGTTCTGAGTCTGGTCACAGGCTCCACGCTGTTCCTCTCATCGCAGGAGATGCAGATGGGAAAGACCTATGAGGTCATCATCTCTCAGAGCATCGCCTGCAGAGCTCTAGGCTCCACACCCTGCACTGGGAACACTTTGTGCAGCTCGGGGAACTGTCCCAAAGGACTAACTCCACCCACCTCCCCAGTCCCTTAGGAGCCAATTCCAAAATCCACACGCGGTACATTTCAGACTAAAGATGCGGCATGGGTGGGGGTCTCTTTTTAATTATCCAACGCACTGAACAGAAGAAGCCTGGTGTCATAAAAAATTGCTAAGGGCCCACTCCTCCTTCTCCCCACGGTGCCTTCCCGCCCTGCAAGGCTTCGCTCTCAGCTGGGAAGCTCCAGTCCTGAGGCAGGTTTTCCAGCATGTGGGGAGGTGCCAGGTGGCAGCTCCGACACGACTCAGCAGGGTGTACCGGGGTCTCGGGTTGGCCAATCATCCCCAGCACATGCAACCGAGGGAAATCGCTCTGGAAGCAAAACTCTCTTGCCTCCGCCATGCGCAAGGCTTATTTCTCAATCCATCCTGCCTGCTCTGTACAATCTCAGGCTTACAGCGATCATCTCTGTGCCCAAAGAGTCAGCTCCAAGATGTTCATGACGGCATGTTTATAAATGTGGAACGCTAGAACACCCCTCAGCCAGTGGCAGAAGACTAGTTAGATAAATCACAAGTAAACTGTATGACACAGAACATGATGAAGCCATTGGAAATAGCACACTATAAAGGGATTAAGACTAGTAACATACTGTGTTCACTTGCATATTAGATAGCGTCTTTGTACAATACTTGGGACCAGTAGTAATTTGGATTTGAGGCTATTTTTAAACTGATGAGCTGTCTTGCAGTTACAATGTAAAAGTGAAATTCATTCATGTTTTATCATTCATGTTTTATGCACGTATATATACGCGAAAGCATTTTTTCTTTTTCTCTGTGTGTGCGTGTTTGTGTGTGTGTGTGTTTGCATGTGTGAGGGCACATGTGCAGGTGTGTGTGAAGGCCCGGTATTGATATCAGGAATTGATACCCTCAATCAATTTTCCTCTTTATTGCTTTCAAGACAGGGTCTATAATCAAACCCAGAGCTCATCGGTAGGATGAGTCTGTCTGGCCAGTCTCTGCCTTCCAGGGCTAGCACAACAGGAAGGAAGCCACACTCATTTTACATGGGCTCTGGGGACCCAAACTCTGAACCCATTGATTAAGCAGCAAGCTCTTTAACCACCACACTGTCTCTCCAGCCCCGGGAGGGGATGTTATCCAATACTTTGAGTATTCCTGAGATTTAATCGTGACATGTTAGGCCACAGGTAGAATTTTGTAATATTATGTTCATGAACATAAAAATCTCTGATTTCAGAACATTTTGGAGATAGACTCTTGTCTACCCATTAAATGAAAAATAAATGTTACAAACTGTCGGCTTCATAGTTATTCTCTCCATATTTTCCCAAAATATGTGCATGGAGACTAGCAACATAATTGTTTCTCAGAGGAGTACTGACTGACAGGCGAACTTTTTGGATCTGCTTCTTCTCGCCCTTTTGTTCAATGAATGCCTGCAACATTTGCTACTAGATGTACCAGTCTGTTTGCAGTGTTTTGATTCATGAGTCTGGCTCTTTTACCGGGATGAAGGACAGGACTTACTTATATTCTTTAGCATAGCAAATGCCCTCCCGTTTCAGCATGCCCTGTTTTCCGCATTCATTACTGCAAAGGAAGAACTAGGAAAGCAATCGGCTCCTCTATCCCCAGTCACCTACCAGTGATAGCCCGAGTGCGAGCCAGCATCTCCGGGATCACTAAGCCACTAGTGATGCAGGCTGAGTTCCAGCCTTCATGCACGAAATGGACTTTCAGAAGCTTGAAAGAGTGACATGCCCTTCCTGCTGCCTGGAACACGAGAACCAGGGAGTTTCCTGCTGAGCCTAGGGAGCAAGAAAATGGGCCCGGACTTTTCTGCTAAAGCATCAAGGTAGTTCAAGGCAGGATGACAGAGCTTCTGTGTGGAGACCCAATGGGCCAAACATCTTGTTTGTACATATGAGCCATGTTGGCTGAGCCAGGACAGGATCCCAAGATCGACTCTAGCTCTCTCTGGTTCTGAGGTCTTCTTCCTTCCTCCTTGCTTCCCAGACCTTTGCTCATGCCTCACAGTCAGTGTTATCGCCCCTCAGTGACCCCTCTCTCCGTTGACTCCCTCGGTGGTCTTTGATCTTGCCTCCCTCATACCCTGCTCTTTATGCCTAATCCTGATGCTGCGTTTTCTGTACCACACTGTATTTCTATTTCAATAGGTGTAGTTCACACTGGCCTCGAAATCACAATCCTCCTGCTTCCTCTTCCACAGCTCTGGGATTCTAGGTCTGCACAACTATACCCAGTCTGTTTGCAGTGTTTTGATTCATGAGTCTGGCTCTTTTACCGGGATGAAGGACAGGACTTACTTATATTCTAAGAAGCTGCTGTACAGCAGCCATTCCATAATAATAATCCTAAAGGCTTGAAGATGTCACAAAGACAATTTTTTATCGTTTTGTTAGAGTTAGGGTTAGGTAGAACAAAAGGCTCCGTGTTCCTAACCATGACAGTGTGCCCAGGTGACTTGGAATTCTTTGCACTGTGGATCTAGTGCCTGTAGAAACTCTTTACTACTTTAATAGACCGACAGATGATGAATGGAATAAACAGCTTGAAGTCTTCATATGGATATTGCCTGGGAAATATAAGCCATCAGAGGTATGATGAAATAGATGAATAATCACAGAATGTTCTTATAGATAGGCCTTATAGATAACCTAATGCTATATAGGCCAGAATTGGAATCCCAACTCTTCAATTAAGTACTACCCAATCAACTTCTCACTCGAAGCCAATAGTCACTTAGAGGGTTGTGGATGGGATTGATGAGGATGTTATGTGTGTTTGGCACATAGTGAGCAGACAGTAGGTCTTCATTTAGTATTACTAAATGCTTACTAAACCATAGCCCTCACTATTGTACTCCTTGAGTCCACAGATGGTGAATCATGGCACATTGGAGTTGGCCCTCACTGTGGCAGCTGAGTGGACTCATGAAGGCCTAGTGATCCTTGAGGAGACAGGAGACCAAGAAAGAACTTGGGCCTCACACTCAGGTGAACAAACTTACTGTCATTCATTCCTCTCACTTTTGTAGAAACATAGGAAAGAATGCAGAGCTCACTAGTGACGTCTTGCTCTGGCACTCACGCAGGATGCTGGGGCAGAGACGAGATGCATCTGAAGAGACAAGAGATGCAGCCTTCATTTGAAGGCTGATCAAGGAGTCCCACAGGCAGCCTTAGACGGGACACAGAGGCATTGCCCAGGAACGTGGAGCAGAGCCCAGAAAGTGTGGGATAAGCCATAGGAGGGGGAGAAGCACAATTCTCAGCCTTCCCTGACCCACGAAGAACACCAGCAGAAGTTGCTTAGGCTCTATCTTTATCTGTCAGACTGGTCCATAGGTAGAACCAGGGATCAGGGGCTGAAGCCAAGGGCAGAACAGAGATCATCCTTGGACAGAAGAGCAGATACCCCGATCTTCTCTGTCCCGTCTGGACCACACCAGGTCACATGACCTCAATTTTCTCATTGCCGCGACAGCTCAACCTTAGGGTCATCCTGGCCAATATTCTACATCTGGGGCAGCTGCCTAAATTCTCTTATGCATGCTCTGTGTCAGAATATTTATTTGCCCATTTTTTTTTCCACCTGGACTGTAGATATAGGTAGGCTGACATTGTTTTGGCTGTACCCCTGGTTTCCATCAGAGTTCTGGGTTTATTATGGGCTCCCCAAAAGAGCAAATAAAATGAATGAATTGTGGAAGGTCTTGTTAAACTGAAAATCTGCCATGAATATCATTGTGCTGTGTTATTATTATTTGGGAAATTATAGCACAGGGGGTAAATGAGCTATTGTCCTCTTTGCAGTGACCAAACGCATCTGATGAAAGCAACTTAAGGAAGAGACTTTCTTTCAGCTTGCAATGTGCCACGGTGTACCATCTATCATGGTGGGAAAGCAGGCAGCACGAGGCAGCAGGTCACATTGCACCTGCACGCAGGAAGCCGAGAGCAAACAGGAAGTGAGGTCATTCCATAAAATCTCCAGCTCCACCCCCCAGACTCACTTCCTCCAGCGAAGTCTACACCCCTAAGAATTGCAAAGCAACATTACCAATGAAGGAGCAAGTATTCAACACAAGAACACATGCTCTGGAGACATTTAACATTTAAACCACGACAAAGGCTAAGCATGCTCATGCACACACGTGTGTATATACCCTATCATCGGATCTGGAGGTTAAGGATAATTAAATTGTATTAAACAAATACTCACTGGGTATCTACTAACTGTCAAGCATTTTCTAAGCTTTTTCTTGGAACACATTAGTGAACAAAACAACAAAGAATGTGCATTCCAATAAACTATACCAGCTTAATACCCCCAAGTCACACTGACGCGTGCATGCTCTAAGTTTGTATTTAGAATTAGATTCCTTAAAATTCTGCTTTGATTCAGACATTTGCAGCGGAAGGGTTCATCACGGAATCGTGAAAGGCAGACCCGCGGGGAGATGAGTTGCCCTTCACCGCAGCAAAGACAGTGTCTAGCTGCCGAGGACATTGATTGTGGACTCTCCCTCGAGGCGTCTCTTTGCAAAGCCATTCGGGCACACCCCCTTGACTTTCAGTGTTCTCCTCTGATGCAACATAAATAATGGATTCTGCCTTTCTACCTGCAAGCTTTCTGTCTATTGCAGGGGGACAGTGCACACCTGTCCCCCCCCCCCCCGCCATCCTGCACAGTGGAGAGGAAGCTGCCATCAACATCGCGTTAGGTTTCTCATTTAACTTTCAATGAAACGGACTGAACGTTAGACTTTCCTCTCCCCTGGATAGGCATTGCCTTTGATGCAGCAGGTCTGTCCACTGAGATCACAATGTTGCTTTCAGTGAGTCGGCTTGTGCGTTATGTACAGAAAGATATACTACTCCACTCCAGAAAAGAGGCCTTCCCAGTGACACACGGCTTACACGTATAGCACAGGCTTTGGCCAAAAAGAAGAAAGGATTAAATATTAGCGTGAGTTAAAAAGATTATAGGTCTCATGATCTGCGATCATTTTCATCACCACCAGCACATTCTATGGAAGATGCAGAGATAACCTGTTTTATCACTACCCGGGAAGTGACCACAAGAACCTGCTTCCTTCCATCTTCCCAGGCAAAAGCAAGTCACCAAAAAATCTATGGTTAATGGCCAGATGTGGAGGTGCACAACTGTAATTCAGTTCCCAGGAAGGAGATTTAGAAACCAACCTGAGCTACAAAGTGAGTTCTGGGCCAGCCAGGGTTATGCAAAGCAATCTCAAAACACCACAAAAAAGGGGGAAAGAATTGATGGCAACCTAGTATTTAAACTGGGGTAGGTAACTACATTGCTCAATGCCTGGCCTTGGAAGGGGAATTATATTTTTATTGGAAAAACTAAATTTAAACACAGGTGGAGGATCCTGTAGTCAAAATGTCAGAGGTGCAAAAGATCTCAGCTTTTTCCAAATTTGGAAGCTTTGCATATATGACATAACACGGGGGTGTGTCTAAAGATGAAATTCGATTGGCTTTATTTTATGATGTTTCTCAGTTCTTTGAGGGTTTTACACATGCAGACAATGATTTTAAATTGTTTTCTCCCCATGTTAACACATCTTTCTGTCTGATTGGAAACCTTTTTTCTAGCCAGTCTCCCTCCTACTTTCATGCTTTCATGTGTGTGTTCGGCCCACTGGGTGTCATCTGGGTTCTTGCAGGACCATAGATGATACCACTGAAGATGGTAGCTCCCCTTCTCACAGCCAGCATTCACCATTTATGTTTCATATATAGCTTCTACACATAGTCTGGAGGTAACATATTGTAACAGTTACTCTCAAACAGTTAAGAGTATGTTGTGAGAGAGCATTCAAAGCCAAGCAACTTAAGGGAGAACGGGAGATTTATTCAGCTTACAGTTCCAGAGGGGAGAAACAGTCTTTCATGGTGGAAGCGACATGGCTGGTAGCTGAAGCTGGAGGCAGCTAAGTCACTGCTGGAGGCTCAGACCTGTTCAGTCCAGCAGGTGATGGCTGAAAACTGGATGATTCCTGGAGAGTCGAAGAAGCGGAGAGTCTCTCTTCAAAGTTTGCTGTTCTATGGTTCCTTTTACCTGGTCTGCTACTGGATAGTTCCAGATCTAGGGCTGGTCTTGTATTGTAAATCTATTGTTCTGATAATCTCTTCAGGTGGTCTGACAGCTGATTTTAATTAATGCAAGGTGTGGTCAAATGGACAACCAGGATTAACTATCACAAGTGTCTTTAGTGCACTCATGCTCTGACTGCAATGAAATCATTCCCCTCCTCTTTTCTGTGGTGTTTCCTTGGGTGTCTAGAAATTTTCAGATGTTGGAGCATTTCAGATTAGAGTTGCTCAACCATGGTTGGATAATTAAGAGATACAAAAAGACCTGTGGAGCTAACAGTATTGGACGAGATGGGCGAGAAGTTTGGGGACCCAGGCAACTCATGAAGATTTCTCACAAAGGGCGTATGGGAGTTCAGTTGTACCTTGAAGATGCAGAGGTCTGGATTGGAGCAAGCTTCCAGGAGAAGCAAGAGCATGATCCAAAAGGTCATATGATGGGGAGTGTAGAGAAACTATGCAGGTAACTGGGGATGGGAAGGATTCCTGAGAAAAATGAACAGGTAGCTAGATTTGGAGAGGAGAGTTTTCGGGCAACTCAAGAGTGTTACTCAGTACTGGGCTGGAGAGGTCAGATTTCATCTGACGGTGCGGAGAAAACCACTGTCAAGTCCTGAATGCAAGACCAACACCATGAAAGCGGTCACAGAAATAATTCATTGGGCTGAGCCTGCACGGTGATTTACAAAAGAGACTGGAGATAAATAAATCAGCTGGGAAGAAGGACTGATGGGAGTATAGACAGAGTCATATCATGGGATGCCAGGAGGCATATCTGAGAAATTGTGAAAAAATAAACCATGAGTGAGTAAAACAAGGTTGATTAGGACTAAGAGAAAGAGTTAAAAGTGCATACTTCTAGAAAGGATCAGTGTCAAACTCCAAAGATAGAATGTTTGCAATATTCATAACACATCTTGGATAAAGAAGCAAACCTTTAAAAGTGAATATCAAAGTGAAAAACAAATCGGAACAATGAACCAAGAATACTAACGTGAAAATTATCCACAGAAATCTAAACAGCTATCAAACATATGAAGTCACCTTAAAGCATATTAAGGAGATAATTTTTTCTTGCTGATTTGGATTTAAAATATCTGTTTGTCAATGGCTATCCTGGACAATTACAAAGAAACACTCTTGGGAAGATTACTTGATATATCCTGTCTAAAGAGCAATTTGGCAATATAAAAGAATAGAAATATGCTTCTTTACCTTGGACTGAGTTCATGCCTAACTCTAGATATCAAAGGGAAATAAGCTAATGCCCAATCATAAGATTTACTGGATGTAAAATGTATGTTCTATTGTATGGACATGAGACCTACTCAGGAAAGATATTTAACATATTGGAAAATGTACACAGTATGTTTAGTTACAAAGGCAGATTAGAAACAGCTTGCACAACATGTTCCTAATTTTAAAAGTCTGTATACATAAATCAAATACAACATGCCATTTTTGGATACTAATTCAAACAAGCAAACTGTAAAAAAAAAAAAAAAAAAAACACCTACTTTGGAGACAGAAAAACCAAATGTGGACTGTGTTCTAGAAGAAACCAAGTATTGGCTGTCAGTTTTGCTAAGGTAAATAATGATGTTCCAGCACAAGCCTGAGTTTTAGCCTTATGTGTGTGGCAGATACACATTTAACTGAAGTCACCTTAAAGCATATTAAGGAGAACGTCTTAGGATTGGCCTGTCGGTTTCAGAGGTAAGGGAAGGTTATGAAATTGCTTGCAGTAAAGCCCATGAGGTTCTTCCTGATTTGGTATGTTGTTCTTCAAAAAAACCTTCGAGGCTAAAATTTCATGAGTCCTGAGATTTGCTTTACAATGCTAAAAATTTGGTAAGAAAGTTAAATAAAGTAGGAGGGTTGAAGTGTTGATAATTATTCATTAGGCAACTCTAACTCAAAAATAATCCTCATACTGGAAATGTTTGAATTCAAATGCTCAGTGAACGTTTTTATCCAAATCAAAAAGCAAAGATATTTTGTTATTGTTTTTGTTTATATTCTATAGTATGGATATTTTGACTTCCTATGTTTAACAGTCATTCAAATTTTTTGGAAAATTACATACATTTTCTTTCCTTTTTAAGGGCAAGACAATCATATAATCATTCCAATATAATGTATATAGATACATAAAGATTTCAAATGGTATACATACAAAGTAATTGCAATGATTATTGCTGGTTCAGACAAACAGATATTCTTATTTTTTTTTTATTCCAAAAGGTTAGGATGAACTAGTTCTATTAACTGCTCCTGTTGGCCACATCCAGGTTGAGCGCAAAGCCAGAGCAGAACTTCCAATTCCCGCCACTCAGTCTAGAAATGTTAATGCTTGCTTCCTCTTCTGTTGCTCGCTTTAACCTTAACTAAACCTCCTAAGAAGTCGTTTCTGTTGACTTTTCAGAATTTGGAATTGGAAAACCAAACTAAGATGAGAAGATCATGATTCTGGCTTCGGTTCTGACAGTGTGGATTTGCCTCGTCCGTGTATGAAATTCCTGCATATGTTCGATCATTTTTTATTAAACTGATACACTTGAAAGTCCACTATATACTTGGTCTGCAAAAGGGCATTGAAAATACTTTGTGATCCAATATACACAATCATTGTACCATGGCTCTCCCTGTCTGGAGGAACAAAGAAATTCATTTGACATTGGCACTACTAATTTCGATTATAATCAAGTGTCCCCTACCCCCACCCCCCACCCTGCAGCACCACCACAAACTTAAGACATACAAGTTTTCAATACTTATTAATTTAATAATTAGACTCTGGTTCCCCCAGGTTGCCAACTGTAAACAATTGTTTGGAGCTTTGTCCTTTTTTTGGGGGGGGGAATGTTTGATCACAGTGACTATGTCCTATTTACTTAGGGTACACCCAGTGTTAGACTGACTTGCCGTTACAAGATCATCTGTGCATTTTTTCAGCAATGGCTTGAGGTGTTGGTATTCGCAAAAACAACTGTATTTGCACCACACTGGTAGGTTAAGTCCCAGGGCCAGTATATCCCTTGGGCAAAACCATGCTTCATCTCTGGGCATCATTTTCTTAGTGCACCATGGGCACAGCAATCCCTACTCATGCGGCCATTTGTAAAGACTAACATACGGCAGACCGTACCTCTGGCACACTGGTGGTACTTCAAAAAATGAAGCCATTTCCCAGCCCTTGACTCACTCGCTGTCGGTGCCCGCTCCTGACGCAAGCCCACCAGGGAGGTTTCTTTCTTCTCTACTACCCCGGAACAAAGGGAACACAATCAAGCGTGGAAACATTATTTGATAGCAGCTTCACATTCAATGTGTTTGATGGGAGAGACTAGATCTATCAGCTGTTACGATTCAACTCTGGGCTTTGTGTCCTCGCGTTGGTGGTGTCGCCCTGTCCAACTCCCAGCCATGACCTGGCCTTTGGGTTGTCCTTGGACGTTTTCTTTCCCAACCCGCCGGGCGGAGGCTGAAGGACACAAGGAAACCAGTCTTCAGGTGCCCCCCCCCAGCTTCGCAGATGAGTGATCTGGGAGCAGAACCGGCCTCCAGGCCTCCAGATGGCCTTCAGTGCCCCCCAGGGGTCTGTCTTACTCTTCTTATCTTATGCCTGAGCCCCTGCAGGCCTCAAAGCCCACTCACTCATGGAGACAAGCCAGAGAAGAGCAGAGGGGAGGAGCTGAAGGGGAAGAAGGGAATGGGGTGTAAGTTCCCCCGCTAATGATGAGAGGAAGAAAGAGGAGAAGTGTACCCGTTACATTTCTCTGTGGCTGTGAGTCACACTCAAAGTCAATGAAGTAACTTAAGGGACAAAGGGCGATTATTCAGCCACAGGGGAGATAGAGATCTGGATGGTGGGTAAGGCATGGCTGGCTGGCAGAAGTTGGAGGCAGCCTAAGTCACATCCATCGAGGAGACTGAGAGCTGCAAAACTGCCAACTAACAGAACAGATCTCACCTGGAATAGGATTGGGCTAATCAACTCCAAGGCCCACCTCCTGTGACTGCCTTCCTCCAGCGAGGCTCCGCCTCTTAAAGGTGCCATGACCTTGCCAACGACTGAAGAGTCAAGCCCATGAGTCTGTGGGAGACACACACATTTCCAACCATGACAAGAAGGAAGAAGGAAAGGAGGAAGAGGCCCACAAGAGGAGAAAGGAAAAAAGAGCAGAGTATCATTATTGTATATTATTAGCATGTTATTAATACCTGACCTAAATTCATTTTGTTGACTTTTTCACAGTGAAATTCTTTTTATTTTCTCTTATAGCAATGAGAGTTGACCCCACGGCCTTACATATGCTACACAAACTCTCTGCTGCTGAGCTGTAGCCTCAGCCCCTCCCTCCACCGTTTTTTTACATTATATTTTGAGACAAAATCTTGCTAAGTGACTCGGGCTGATTTTGAGCTCACTCTGTGACCCAGGAAGGCTTTGAACTTGCAATTCTCTTGTCTCTGCTTCCTGGGTAGCTGGGATGATAAGCCTGAGCCGTCAGACCCAGCTTGAAATCAAGTCCTTTAATGCCACAAAGAAGGGCTTCCTGAGTCTCCTGCCTTTTCTTCTGCAAGCAATTGTGATCATCAAACACTTTTCCCCATCCTGTCACATCTGAATCCCATAGCATGGCGCTCAAGATCCCACACGAACGAGACCAACAAGCCCTAACTCTTTAGAAACCAAAAGGAGAGGAATTCCTATTTGTCTTGTAACTCCTCAGCGACTGCGTTTCACCAGATCCACCATATTTGATCATACACATAAGACACTAACCACGCCCCATCACAAACTGGAAAGACCGTCCTGCTCTAAGTAGTCAAATACCAGCGTCTTCCTGATGTCTGTCTGGAGTTCTCATGCCATTTTGCAGAGTGTTGGAACCCGGAGGTAGTACTATGTTGAACTCACAAATCTTCGTCCCAGCACCAACCAGGAGCACCTTGGCCATTCCTCAGTTCACTTTCCTGTAACTTCACAGGGTGGCTGTGAGAATCGCCTTCATTACGTCACGGAGACAGGCTCTTTGGAAGCGGTATGTTTGCTGCATGCACAGTGGATGTTGTGCTCATTAGATACGATGCCAACCTCACAATTGCAGGCTGAACTTGGGTGCAAGTGGGAAGAATCGATAGTTAAGACAAGCCCTAAGCAAGCCTACAGGAGATGTTCTGATTGATGTGGGAAGACTTGGTCCACAGTGGGCGGGGCTCCTGCCTTGGGCAGGCGGTGAAGAGGCTTCACAGTTTGCATACTTCAGGATATTTCAGCAGACTCCCAGCCTGGCAAGGGAGGTTTGCCCCTCTCTCAGCAATCCCTGTTTATAGCATGGCCAACGCCCTCAGATCTGGTGTTCATATGAGCCCTCCTGCCAAGCCGGATTATGAATTGTAAAGGAGCATTGTGAACAAGAATAAAATCCCTTGTTCTCCTAAGTTTGGTTATGAAGTTACAGGCAATATGAGGACAAACTGCAACAGATGTGCTCTTGCACATGCATACACACATATACACGCCACCCACATGTAACATATTATCATCTTCAAGGTAAAACACACAATGTTAAATGGAATGTTGAATGTCCAAAGGAGGTGCTAAACAAATTACTCCACACAAAAGTCCTAATCCAGCAGTTTGACTATGATGCCTTCGATATCATCTTAATCAAGGTTTATTCAAATCTCTAAACATGCTTTGAGGACCTGGATAATTAGGAATTCCTTCCTCCTACCCCCCCCCCCACTGAGCTTCTTGTTGGCTGGAATATGGAATAATCTCCAAAGGGCTCTTAGAAAAAGTAGGCTAGTCTTCTATCCATGCACTCCACATCTGCAGAGTTCAGTAATCTTTATCTTGCTCGGGGCCTGCCATATTAAAATGCTAACTCGCTGGGGGCAAGGAACGGATCCTTTCATCCTTGGTTCCTTTCGCCTTGGTACCAGTGCATTCCAAGTCCTTTACCATGGCGGGTCTCACAACAGACACGGGAGGAGGACCTGCTAAGTGTTGGGCTTTAGTGCTACAAAGGCCTCCATGGGTGTCACACATTGGTTCGGAGCAACACATCCTGGCAGGGTGGGTAACGCTAAGACTCAGGCCAAACCTTCAACTAAGAGTGTGTTTGGGCTAACCAAGTCAGCCCACCAGAGCCCCAGGAGCAGGCGCGCTTGCCTCTTTCAATGCCATCTGCCTCCTCTCTTTCTCTCCGTTTACAACGACTTTGGTTATTATTGGTATTTTCTGGCTGTCATTTTGAGGCTTTTTTCCCCCACAGATTTTAATTGAATGTTCCAGAGGGGAGATATTTCTAGCATTTAGTTTTGAACTTTCGCTTCATATTGTGACCAATTAAAATATGACTAACCACAGAATATACTTTTCTTTTCTTCCAGCATCGCCCCCCAACAGAGAGAATGGAGTCTGAATGCCATAATATTATTTCCCATGCTGTTTTGACTTAAATGAGAGAAGAGGGTTTTTTTTTAATGTCTATGTATAAAGTTCTTTGAAAACTTTTTGACAACCCCATCTCATGGATACCCCCCATTCCATGTATATATCCTGGGTAGAATTTTCTTGTCTGTTTTTTCTCCTCGCGTCAAACCTCCTTATGTAATATAAAGCAGCGTTGGGCTCCGCATGACTGAAAACCAAGCAATGTTGGATGGCTTTTGAGCATATTAATATACAGAAAAGGACACAGGCCTGTCCAAACCAGCCCTAACAGCAGCCCTTCACTTATGTTCCCCCATGGCGCCCTTTTGCCTTCCCCACAAATTTCTGGCACATTCTTTGGGCTTCCTGCCAACTCTCTACGAACAGCCCCGCTTTCCACCTTGCAAAGAAAGCCAAATACTGCCTTGCTCCATTTGGGGCTGCAGGAATAGAATAACCCAGACTGGGTGTTTTCTACACAGGAGACGTTTATGTGGTTCATGATTTGCAAAATGGAGAATCCAAAATCAAGGGTTCGCCTTGGGGGAGGTCGTCCGGTAGTGCAAGAAAATGACAGAAGGATAAAGAGAGAAAAAGAGACGTGGACAACTCATCCATTGTCTTTGTTAAGCTGCTTCCGAATGCGGAGGCCTCGTTACCATATCAGTTCTCAAGGATTCCTTATGGTTACACTCGTGACGCTGGGACGTGAGTTTCCAATATGCCAATGTGGGGGATGTTTCCAAACCATAGCAAGCATGCTACACACATGAATCCATTGATTTGACCCATCATCTCTGATGCATCTGTGTTCCACGCACGCACGTATGTGTGTGTGTGTGTGTGTGTGTGTGTGTGTGTGTGTATCTGTGTCTGTCTGTCCATGTCCATGTCTGTATCTGTGTCTGTTTTGTGTCTGCTTGTCTGTTTTTGTATATCTGTGTATGTCTGTGTCTGTGTGCGTGTGCGTGTGTGTGTATGAGTCTGGGTGTCTGTCTTTCTGTGTGTATGTCCGTATGTGTTTCTGTGTCTGTGTGTATTTCTATAGGGGGTTGTCTATGTGTGTGTCTGTTTCTGTTCATGTGTATATTTGTGTCTATGTGTGTGTCTGGGTATGTATCGTGTGTGTGTGTGTGTGTGTGTGTGTGTGTGTGTGTGTGTATGTATGGGTGTATCTATATGTGTGTGTGTGTATATATCTGTGTGTGTGTGCGCATGTGTGTGTGTTATATGCTTGCATGCAGAGGCCAGAGGAGGTAAGTCAAGAAATCCCTACCTATGACTGTCTATCCTGTTCTCCAGAGACAGGGTCTCACTGAAGTGGAAGCTAGGCCACCAGCAGGCCCCAGACGCCCTCCTGCCCCTGCACTGCATTCCAAGTGCTGGGATTACAGGCCTGTGGGTGGTCACGCCTGGCTCTTCATGCTGGTGTGGGGTTTGAACTCAGGTCTTTATGTTTGTGCAGCAAATGCTCTTTCTTACCCACAGGGCCTTCTCCCCCGCCCTTAATCCACTTCCTCTTCCTAAAGAATTGATTCCTTGCCTTTTCCCTTCCTGACACTTGCTTAAAATCATTTCTCCTTTCTCCCTAACTCCTGAGCAACCTCTCTCCCCCTCTTTCTCTCCCCCTTCTCTCCCTTTCTCTCTTCTAAACATCTACATAATTCCTTCTCCATCCTAGTAAGCTTCTGGCACATTCCCTGTCCCACTATTCCATCTTCACCCCCAACTTCTGGAAGGATCTGTCCAGTCTCGTCACTGCCAGTTTCTTGACCCCAGACTTGACCCCCATGTATTCTGGGAGCCATTGTAATGAGGACTCTGAGGCTCAAGACTGAAACAAAATTTTTGATAATTAAGGATTAAGGACACTATAGCAACCAAAAAAATTTTTAAAAAAAAAATGAAGCTTAAAATTCAAGTGCCCTTTCGGAGTGAGAGATCTTGTCTGTTTCCACTCTGGCCCTGCATAGTCCCACGTGTGGCACTTCAGGGAACTGTGGCAGTGGGAAGATGTCCACGTCCTTGCCTGTCCTGGACAACCCCCCACACACGCCCCTGTGAGGGCACCGAGACCTTCTCCGCAGGAAGCTTGAGCCCAGCAGAAAGCCAAGCAGACGAAAGAGAAAAGCAGACCATGCACCTCATTCGATGGCTGCTCCGCCTCTCCCAGGCGCTCATACTCATTTATATGGGGTCCTCCCTGATGTGTCCCCCACCCCCAGCTTTTCTCTAGCCTGACCTCCTCTAAGAGCTACAACGACATCTGTGACTCAGCATCCCCTGGGTCACCTGGTGCTGGCAACTGCCCCCTCTGTGCTGCTTTCAGTATTAGGATCACTGCTTCCTTGGTTTATCCTTCTCAGCAAAGTGGTTGAGAAAAAGTCTCACAAAGCCGTGAAGGTGAATGACAAGCCAGGAAGCCCCCTCTCTTTCCCAGGGCAGCAGAGCGGTTTGCAGCTCTGAGACAGGGTCTCATGGTGTAGCCCAGGCAAGTCTTGTTAGGCACAGGTGTCAACTTGATGGTTGAGGATTTGAGCTCTGGGTACCTTTGTAGAGATTCGGTGGTTGAGCTAAGCCCAGAGCAAACCTACAGGAGATTGTCTAGCCAGTGGGGAAGGCTCGGCCTATGGTGGGTGGGACTAGGCCCTAGAATAAAATACAGAGAGCTGATTGAGAAAGTTGGCATCCTTGTGCACACTTGGCCAGACATGCTGATCTGGCAAGTAAGGGTCATCCCTCTCTCAGCCATTATGTAGAGATGGTGTGGCCAGTTCCTTCGGCTCTGATGTTGGTGTGAGCTCTCTTGTCAAGCTGGACTAAGAACTGTAACCAGTAATTACAAGAGAAAATAAATCCCTTGTTCCCTTAAGCCATTTGATGGTGATTATCAGCAACCATGCAGGCGAACTGCAACAAGTCTTAAAGTGGGGACCCTTCTGCCTCAGTCTCTCAGGTGCTGGGATCAGAGATGTGTGACATCGCACCTGAGAGCCATATCTTCTTTTGCACAGTGATGGCTCTATTTCTAGCATCGCCCTGTGCCTGCATCACATAGATGGTAATCACAATTTCCCTGAGATAAAACTTCCAACTGAGGTCTTGGCCTCTGCGCCAAGAATGCCAGCCCATGTCTGGTGATACCTGTTCTGATGGGGCCTGGCGAGTGCGCTGAAGCCATCCATTCATCTCCCATAATCCATGAAAGAGCCAGCAGATGGCAAGTCATTAGACTTTTAGTCACTACTGCCTCAGCCTGGACTTGAACCTGAGACCCCCAAGTAACAGGTTTTATGTTGTCACATTAATGCCCGAAGGGTCTAGGGACCCCTCCTAATCCTTACCTATTAGATCAACACTTCATAGTCATCCTTTTCTGCACGAGAAAGAGGAAAGAAAAGAAGAAGTGAATGTCCAAGAGACAAAGAAAGAAAAGAAGAAAAATAATAAAGGAAAAAGAAAACTCACTTAACTGATTCAGTGATGGCCTTTTTACTTGGAAATCAGTTGTTTTTTTCTATTTTTCAACTTTTTTATTTTTTAAATTTAGTGTGTGTGTGTGTGTGTGTGTGTGTGTGTGTGTGAGAGAGAAGGCACTGTGTTTTCCTGTGGAGGACCAAGGGTGACTTCGGGAATCATCCTGAATTGCTTCTACCTCTGTCTTGCTTCGTTCTGGCCGAGGCTGGACTCACACTTCCACCTCCCAAGGTATAAGCCTTTCTCCTCCTAACCGCAGAGTCTATGGTTCAGAACCAGCCTGTCCTTCCTGACCCCACCCAAGACAGCATGTGGGACGACAAAAATAACCAGACTGAGGACATTGGGAAGTTCCTGCAATGAGAACCACACTTCTGGGATCTCAGAAGAGGGAAGGAAGCCTCTTGTGACATTTTTCATCCCCTAACTTTTTTGATTGACATATACTATTTGTAGACATTATATATTTCTATGTGACGTTTTTCTATTTCCCATTTCTGTGGGTGGTGGGTATCCGTGTGTATGTCTATTGATGTTCAACTTGTATGTGGGCACATGTGTGTACACATGTATGTGCACATATGTGGAGGTCTGCAGTTGGAATTTGGAATCATCCTGGAACACTCTTCTCACGCTTCATGAGATGAGATCCTGATCAAATCCAGAGTGTACCCATAGGATTGGTCTGACTGGCCAATTTGCCCTGGGGATTCCCAGACTTCACCGTCCAGGACCAGAGTGACAGAGGGGCACCACACGTACCGACATTTGACTTGGGATTTGGGGTCCTCTTGCTTCAGTGACAAGGCTTAGATCCTGATCCATGTCCCCAACCAGATGTGATGCTTTGAATCATGTGTATAATGGGGAATGATCCACTGGGGTAATTAGCTTGTCTGTTGACTTGAACTTGGACCATTTCTTTATGGCAAGTACATTCAGACCCCTCTCTTCTATTTGGAGAATTATTACCATCGTTTCCATTATAGAAGAGCAATACCTGGTCCTCCTGCCTAACGAGTCCCCCTTCCCCCCAAATAGTGGTTCTCAAGCTGAAGGCGCTGAGCAAAGGCACCTGCAGTTTGCTAGTGACGCCAATTCTCAATGCCACCTGGATCTACTCAAGATATACTGAGCCTTTGGGTGAGTCGCAGCAGCCTGTGCTTTGTTGAATATTCCAGCTCATTCCGGGGTGCTTTGGGGTATGAGGCCCACAAACCCATAAGTAGTGGTCGTTGTGAAAGAATCCGGATAAGAATTTCAATTGTCTTGGAAGCACAGAGTCAGAAATTGGTGCAGAAGATGTGCCAAGACAGAAGACTTCTGGGAATCATCTCCAGATATTAGTTAGGACCCCCCAAAAGTGAGCTGGAGTTCCTTGTCTGCATTCCTGTTGGGTAAACATGACTTGGGATAGCCCAGAACTAACCCAGCTGCTGCTAACGGTGCATTGCCAAGAGGAGGAGAACATGCGTCGCCGCCTCAAATGCCCCGTGTTTCTTGCTCTGTGGAGCGCTGAGCACCCACTTCCATCTCGGTCTTCTTCATTGCCCATCTGGAAGAACCCAGAAACCCATCAGAGGACTGTCAAGCAACCCCACAGAGATCTCGTACGCAACAAACAGACCTTCTTCCTAGAGTCACACAAGGCCAGCTGGAAGCCCGCCATAGCTCCAGGAACATCTCCAGGTGGCTCCTGTCATGGTTAGGCACAGGTGTCAACTCGACCGTTGAGGGTTTGAGCTCTGGGCACATTTATGGAGAATTAGTGATTGAGTTAAGCCCAGAGCAAACCTGCAGGAGACTGTCTAGCTGATGGGGAAGGCTCAGCCCATGGTGGGTGGGACTAGGCCCTGGAATAAAATACAGAGAGCTGGTTGAGAGAGCTGGCATCCTTGTGTACACCTGGCCAGATGTGCTGATCTGGCAAATAAGGATTGTCCTCTCTCAGCCGTTATGTAGAGATGGTGTAGCCAGTTCCCTTGGCTCTGGTGTTGGTGTGAGCTCTTTCATTAAGCCGGACTGAGAACTGTAACCAGACTATTATAAGCAAATAAACTCCTTGTTCCCTCAAACCGTTTGATGGTGATTTATCAGTAGCCATGCAGGTGAACTGCAACGTCTTCTGAAGGTGATCTTGGCTAACATCAAAGTCAAAGTGCATGGGAGACACTAACCAGAACCATTCCATGAAACTAGTCCCTATACATGGGGTGATAATAAAAAAAATTTTTGAGACAGGGTCTCACTATGTATCCCAGGCCCAGAAATTCAACCACATGCTAGGGTCTCCTGTTCTTTATTTAAAAGGTCCGGAATGCATAATCTTCTGCCTTAGTCTGCTGAATGCTGAGGTTATGCACAAATGCCACCAGCCCAAATAAAACATAGTAATCTTTTAAGCAAATGGCTGTATGCTTATACGGAGGCAGTAAGTGTGCACCACAACACTCTAGCTAATTAGTCTTGTCATTTTGCTTTGTTTCAGCTGGGTTGGGTTGAGACAGTGTGTCACCACACCAGCCTTGATACATTGTCTCAATCACAGGTAAAAACACTTGCCAATCTCAGCCTAGCTCTCTTCACTGAAAAATTTTTCTAGAACTTTTCTCAAGCCTACTGTTTCCATTTAGGCACATCTCTAGTTCCCTACTCAGCTTGCTCCGGCAGGGCTTCTGCCTCCTCCCTTCAGCCATGGCCAGGCTCTTGATAAGGTCTCAGGGGCTGAATTCAATTTGAGCTTTTCAGTTCCCTTACCTATCTCTCTGTTCCACAGAGCTGGGCACAGTTCCTTCTCCAAGCTCTCTCTGCTGGCTTCCTTGGTCTCCCCCCACCACCCCAACCCCCTTGTTCCCTTCCATCCTTCTCGTTTCTCATATCCATTCCCCCTTGCAAATGGATTCCTGTCTCATCACTAAATATTACGTTTCTATGGGGTTTGGACTTGGGGAAATTTTCTATAAATTTCCTCCTCAAATAACACTTACCCAAATGTAGAGTTTTAATTGCCTTTCCTGCATAACTGATTCACTAATATCACACAGCCATGGATACATAGATGATAGATAGATGATGTTAGGTATAAGATATACATGCTAGATACATGGCACATAGAGAATTGATAGATGATAGATAGATACAGTTAGATAGTAAATATGATTGCTGCAGTCCACCTGCATGGTTGCTGATAAATGACATCACACAGCTTAAGGGAACAAGGAGTTTACTTTCTTACGACAGTCCGGTTACAGTTCTTAGTCCAGCTTGAAAGGAAAGCACACACCAAGACCAGGGCCGAGGGAACTGGCCACCATAACGGCTGAGAGATGGACAATCCTTACTTGCCAGACCAGCATGTCTGGCCAGGTATACAGAAGGATGCCCACTCTCTCAACCAGCTCTCTCTGATTTATCCAGGGCCTAATCCCACCCACCATGGGTTGGGTCTTCCCTAGCAGCTAGACAATGTCCTTCAGGTTTGCTCTGGGCTTAACTCAACCATCAACTCTCTACAACTGTGCCCAGAGCTCAAACCCTCAACAGTCAAGTTGACACCTGTGCTTAACTATGACATTCCACCCCTTGTCAACTTGACACAAAAACAATACACTTTTTAAACTGTAACCTTTCCTTGTCCCCACAGATGTTAAAATATAAATACATTCCATGGACAATTAAAATATAAATACATTCCATGGACAAATTTAAAATGTTTTCTCAATAAAACTTAGTTCCAATATTTTAAAAGTTCAAAGTTTCTTAACCTTAAAACAAATAAAACATTAAAACAGAAGGATGTACAATAAGAAACATTTAAATTAAAATCAAAGTCCAACAAATTACCGCATCCTGTACTTCAATGTCCATCTTCTGTTGCTCATCACGTAGTCAAGGCGGCTCAAAGATTCAAGGCATTCCCAGTCCCTGTTTGCAGCTCAAAGTTGTAAGAGCAGAGTTCCTCTGAACCAGGCTGAGTCTCTACTCGCCACAGCTGCACCAACTTCAGTGCGCTGATGCTGGAAAAGCCTCTCTTCTAGGCAACCAAACTTGCAAAGGGCAAGAAACAGCTTTAACTTGGGCTTTCGCCCCCTGAAGGAATCTGAGCTTCCAAACCACGAACTTGCCATGTGGTGGTTTCCACGTCCTCCACCATCTCAGTGCAAGTCACTAGGTTTTTCCTTCACTGATATTCATTTGTCCAACAGCAGCAGATATTCTGCTGCCTGCCCTTTGCACATCCAAACCTCCAAGGCTGCCAACACAGCTCTCCTCTGTCAAGCAAACCAGTCCATCGTCCTTATATTCAGTTTTACCAAAGTCCTCGTTTCCCTCATCACAAACTGGGCCCAAACAATGTCTCTCAGCAATTGGCCCACTAAACGCTGAAGAACGGTATTTGCAAATCCACAAAGTGAAAACTCTCAAGCATTTTCAACTTTGTCCAGCGAAACCGTTCAAAAGACACAAAATTCACATAGTCAGATTTATCAGCAATACCCACTTCCTGGGTACCAAATTCTGTTGCAGTCCACTTGCATGGTTGCTGATAAATGACATCACACAGCTTAAGGGAACAAAGAGTTTACTTTCTTACGACAGTCCGGTTACAGTTCTTAGTCCAGCTTGACAGGAGAGCACACACCAAGACCAGGGCCGAGGGAACTGGCCACCATAACGGCTGAGAGATGGACAATCCTTACTTGCCAGACCAGCATGTCTGGCCAGGTATACAGAAGGATGCCCACTCTCTCAACCAGCTCTCTGTGATTTATCCAGGGCCTAATCCCACCCACCATGGGCTGGGTCTTCCCTAGCAGCTAGACAATGTCCTTCAGGTTTGCTCTGGGCTTAACTCAACCATCAACTCTCTACAACTGTGCCCAGAGCTCAAACCCTCAACAGTCAAGTTGACACCTGTGCTTAACTATGACAATGATAGACACATGATATATAGAGGATTAAGGTCAATAGATGATATAGATTGTATATGATACATACATGATACATAGAGGATCAGTCATAGATACAGATAATGTGTTTGACAGATACATGACATATAAATAGATTATTAACAAATGAGAGATTGATAGATCAAAGATATACAGATGGATGATTGACAGATGATAGATTTATAGATAGATAAATAGATGATAGATATATAGATAAATAGATACTTGGTAAGTAGACAGATAGTAGGTAGATACATGATAGATACTAGTACTGAAGACCCAAAGATTCGACCACCTTTCAGTCATCTCTTCCTCTCTATCTAAAAGTCCTGCTCCCAGGCTCACTAGGTCTAAAAACCAAACTCGATCTGTCCTGAAAACCATGATCGTCTCCAAGTGTCTCTTCTGTTCACAAATATATCTCATCCCTGCATTTAATCGTGCCAGTGGAAACCAGATGTTACCCTTGATCTCTGTTGCCTTCTGATGCCCCAAGACTAACTGTGTCTCCAATGTGTCTTCCTTTCTCTTCCACCTCTGCCATGATTGGCCATATTTCATCACCTGACTGAGCCTGCTGCTTTCTCATTGCTCAGACATAAGGTGCAGCCCTGAACTTCATGTAGCCTTCAAGGTATTAGTGATCTCACCTACCTCTTTAATCTCATCCCCGTTATCAGTTTATCTCCTTCATCTGTTCTAGATTCCTTTAGAAGACCCCCTCATATTTGACAGTTCCTTCATGACCGAGCCCTCACTCGCATCTAGAATTTTCTTGGCTGTTCCCTTCACCTATTCAATGACAACTCTTTCATGCTATCTCAGTTGGATTAATTATGGCTTCCTCTAAGCAGCTTTGTTAAATTCTGAAGTTCAATAAAATCTAAAGAGCCTGATGTTGGGAAGGGGTGTGGCCAGATGGTGTCTTCCAAACACAATATGGTGTCTGCATCTGTGAACTCATTGCAGTCTTGTGTCTTTCCGTGAGACCTGCACAGGATTTCACTCAACGACTTTTTACCATGGAAAGGGAGAGATTTCAAGGCTCCACACTTCCCTGAGAGACCAATGATAGTTAATGCTGGGTGGGGTGTCAGGAAGCTACTTTCCCAGATATATACTCACCGATCTATCATCCTGCTACGCCCTGATGATTTCTATGAGCAGATAAAACTAAGTAGGACTAACACATAAAGACATGAAAGCAGGTGGGGAAAAAGTAGGAGGATAATACAGGGTGGAACCTATTTATTATACTCATGCATAAAACTTTAAAAGTATATAGAAAAGAAAAGAAAATCTCCTTATTATCTCTTTACACAGAACTGTCCATTTGGACTCTTTCTAGTGGCACTCAGAATATTTAGTTTAGCCACAGCAAACAAGCCTATTTTTGCCAAACTCTGTGTACTTGGCATATGTTTACAGCATATGCGCAAGATCATAAATTTTCATTGAATAAATAAATGATTAAATAGATAAAATATTATTATTCTAAAAGGAGAAGATTGGCATTTCTGGCACTAAAGTAACAAACATCCCATGAGATTCCACACTTGTGACTCGAAGTCCATTGGCATTCCAGGTCACCGATTCATAATAAATTTGATTTCTCTTCCTATGCCTGCAAAGAAGTAGGCACAGGAGAGAGACCAATGAGATCAAAATACCAACTTAATTACTAATCGAGCTGAAGGGGGGGCCATGCTTGACTAATGACCACAACCGGGCTTCCTAATGCGCCCCCTTGGATTTGAATTTGTCCGCTCAACTGTTAGACTCACCTACACGGGGGCAAACCAAGGCTCACGAGCTTCACCGCAGAGATGTGTGCATCCAAAGGTCAAAGTGTCTGCCAGAGTCTGAGAAGCCAGAGAAAGGCTTGGTGGAGTAGGCCTGGAAGGTTCTCAAAATGTCCACCTGTCTGGAAGCCCACCCTGTAGAAAGCAAGGGTGGGGGAGACAAGAAACAAGTAAGGTCAGAAGAGCTACTACTGTGGAAGAAACTTTCTCAAAGACCCCCAAATCAAGGGAATGGAATTCCCTCAAAATGTTCAAATAAAACCAATGTATAAATATTAGTGTAGTTTTATTTAGTGTTAAGAATTTGGCTATTAAAAAAAAATGAGCCAGAGCTGGGGAGATGGCTCAGGGATTTAAGCCTTTGTTTCAAAAGCAAAAGGACCTGAGTTCAGAACTCTCAAACATGCATGGAAATGGCAGTGGCGGCTCCATTTCCAGCACTGGGAGGCAGAGTCCAGCTATCCCCAGAGTAAAGCAATAAGGAGAAAGAGCAATCCAGGATGATTCCCAATGTCGCTCTTGGACTTCCACAGGAACACACACTCAAGTGCCCTCTGGTACACACACACACGCACGCACGCACGCACGCACGCACACACGCACGTGCACCTATGCGTCAAATAAACACACACACACAAAATAAGCCAAAGTGGTTTGTTCGGTATTAATTCATTCTGTATTCTGTTTGTTTTCCTTGCTAGAAACACAACAGTCGCCCACCCATCTCCCAGCTCTGTCTGCAGCCCAGAGATGGCTCTGCCATACAGGACTGGTGAGTCTTCTGGAAAGTTCTGCGGGGGGCTCTCACGGGAGAGGAGAGGAGAAAGCCCACCCTTGTCGGACTTTCTACTTCTTCCAACCTTCGTGGCTATAAGATGCTTCCATCTGCACTGATTGTCCTGCAGACGTGACAGCGGAGCCCACACGGGAAGCATCAGCGTGCTTGATGTAGACAGAACAGGAAGTCGCCGAGCAAAGGGTGCACAGCTGGATCCCTGGCACTCAGGAGGGGGGTGCAGGTGAATGACGCTGAGCTATGCAGCGCGCTTCTGCCCAAGAAATGAAAGGAAGACAGGAAGATCTTAGATGCTTGCTCTGTCCTGTGCAATGCACCACTACCTCTCCACTTCCTCTACGTAGGTAATTAAAGGGTTCGTTGCTTTTATTACCCTTGAGGTACTGCTAGTTGGGGATTGTCACTTGCAGCAGACAACACTCCCAAGCTGTACAGCTAGCTTCATATCTCCAAGAATACATGAGTATTGCCTGACTAAACAAATACTTTGGGATAATAACTGTTCTGATATTTTATAGACAGGAAACGTTTGGGTAGTTAATAACACAGGCATAATATGTAGGTATAATACTCTATTGATAACATAAATAAATGACCTAAATGACAGATTTGTTTATGGTTAAGGCTGAGCCACCTGGGGTGGGCACATGGTTGCACCCAATGAAACCAGAGGCTGTCAGCAAAGGAGAAAGGAAATGATGACTAGGCACTAATGATGTGTCCCGGTGCCTGTGATTCAACTCCACCCCTGAAAAGTTGCTCAAGAGACAGTGACACGTGTCCCCAGTTCTCCTGGTGTGGTGACACATGGAGGAAACTCGGTCCAATCCAAGAGATGCAAGCAGCGATCTGCAAGCCACCGTTCTCGGTCATCGCTAGCAGCAAAAAATGTCTCAGGATTATCAGACCCGTCGAATACCCAGGATCAGAGAGGCGAGGACTCTCTGGGAGGCTGGACCCCCGAGTGCTTGGTGGGAACAGAGGCAACAAGTTGAACAGAAAGAAAGACATAGGACAGAGAGAAATGCAGATCAGCCAGGGGGGAAAATCCCATACATGGAATATTCGGGAATGGGCCGGGGTGGGGGGTGGGGAGCTGGGGGAATAAGGTGGGGAGGAAGGGACAGCGAGGGTCAGAAGGTGGGGATTGGAGGGCCTGACCCAATAGTCTGGAGTCTCTTTATTGGGATGAGAGGACGCATGCACAGTTTGTGAGCAGAACCATGACATAATGAAAGCCTCGGTTCTGAAACACTAAGTGGGGGTACAAACAGTAACATCAGAAGAGGGACAGGTAAGCCGGAAGGCTCCAGGCAGTGCCCATGGTGTGATGGGGATCTCAGTATGAACATCGCCACCCACAATGAAAATGAACTATAACTTATGCCTGTGAAGCACGTCAACATCTTTTTCAGGAATTCCCTAATGCCACACAATGAAATCGGTAGCGAAAGACACAGACCTTACTACATGGAAGCAGTCACACGTGCAACTATGCGCCCCCCCCCATTCTGAAGAGGAAAGAAAGTTAATTTTAAATAATGAAGGGAACCATCAGGGGGCTGTACCAATAGTCATTTTTTTCCAATCTCAAATCACTGCTCTTCTAGTTAGTTACTCATGGCCTGGTTTCGCAGAAACGGGCTGCAGGCATTCCGGGAAATGAAAAGTGATTATTGGAAGAGCCGTTCACTCTTCCAACACCACCACCCAGAGGTGTGTGCGCTTCCCACCCACAGGGAGGGTCGCCACGCACAGGTGGATAGGTCGGGGGCAGGGAAAGACCTTCCTTGCGCAGTGACTTAGATGGAACCAGGAGTGGAAGAAAGGTAGAGAGACTGCTCTTCTTTTTTTATTTTAGTTTTGCTCTTAACTTTAAGATAGATAGATAGATAGATAGATAGATAGATAGATAGATAGATAGATAGATAGATTGTGTGTGTGTGTGTGTGTGTGTGTGTGTGTGTGTGTGTGTGAATGTGACATATGCATGCCATGGCGTATGTATGAAGATCAGGAGACAACTTTTGGAGGTCATTCTCTCCTTCCACCTTGTGTATTTTGGGGGACCAACCTCATGATATCAGTCTATGCTTCCCACTTCTTCTTGCTTCTCCATGATCTTGGTAACAGCTCTTAAAAAGCCTAAGAAAGTACAGGTCGTTGGGCTAGTGGCAATCGGTGTCCTGCTAAAAGCCCACTGCCTGTCTGTCCTGTCAGTGGACGTGCTGTGACTTGCTGCCGGAAGCATTCCCAACCCGCTGGTTTGGTTCTCCTCCTGGAAAATTCGCTCCTCAGCTGTCAGGGACAGAAACCAAGAGACCACTCCCCAGAGGCGTGTCAGCAGAGTCCGCAGCAAATCAGTTACGAATGGTTTTATCATCCCTACTATAAGATGTTGGATAAATCATGGGCTCCCAGGTAAGATAACTAACTGCCTTTACATTATCACTCTGCCCTGATTTACACAGCGACCTAGGCTTTCCTTATGCCAGCGTCTACTCATCTGTGAAATAATAAAATGCTTCATACTCTACAGATGTGTTTTGAGAAATCGGTGGGATCAGGACTGTAAAGTACTGAAGCTCAACGCCCTGTTTGGCATTAGCCCTCAATGAATGCGAAGTACTGTGTCTTTTACAGATGAGGAAACAGTAATCTAAAAAGAGCAACGCATGTACCCAGGGTCACCCGGATAGATGCTGGCACACACTCATTTTCGTGGATGCGACTTTTCTGAGCTGCGTTGGCAACCAGGCAGCAAGTATTTATTAAGTGGCCATCAGGTGCCAAGTTCTGAACTAAACGCACAAAATTTACACTCAAGGATGGGAACGCTTCCTGCCTCCGTGGAATTTACTGCTTGACAAGAATGTTTAGCTTTTCATGGTCGGCCTGGCTGCATACACGTCTGAGGAAAGAAGAAAGCTTCCTTGCGATGTAGTGTGAAGGGATTAGGAAGGCTGGAAGAGAGTTGGAGAGATGGCTCAGAGGTTATGACTGTACCTTGAAAGCGGAAGGACCTAAGTTCAGATCCTGGATCCCATGTAAAATCACCAGGCAGAAATGGCAAGGACCTGCACATTGAGATCCAGAAGGCAGAGCCTGGGAAATCCCAGAGCAAAGCAAAAAGGAAGTAGAAGCAATCCAGGATGATCCCCAAAGTCACCCTTGGTCCTCCACAGGGACACACAGTGCCCTCTAAACACACTCACACACACACACACAGACACACACACAGATATGTGCACACACAAAGACAAGAAGACAAGATAATTTGGTGTGGTGACTTTGCCTTGGTCTGAGTATAGGCATCTGAGTGCGGGTCCGCCCACCTGATTCCTCTTCCTTTGCAGTCCCTGGGCTGACGAGAGAGTTCTTCCACAGACTCTTAGGATCTGGGCTCTCCCTGACCAGAGCAAGACACACAAGTGTATCCTCTAGTGGTCTTTAAAACTGCAGCCATCCCCAGGAAAGGAAAAGATTGCTGCTGGTGAAATGTATCTCTAGTAAATGCTTAGATCTGTGTATGTGCAGAGAGCACTTGCGTGTGTGTGTGCCTACAGAGGCCCAAGGGTGACTTCGGAAATCACCCTGGATTGCTCTACCTCCTTACCGCTTTGCTCTGGGGTTTCCCAGGGTTGGAACTGCAAGCTGCCACCCTAACTGCCTGGTGCTACCAGGCAGGATCTGGGATCCGAACTCAAGTCCTTTAGCTTTGGAGGTAAAACCTTTAAGCTCTAAGCCATCTCTCCGGCCCAAGTGAATGTTCTTGAAGAGAGGAGTAAAATGATAAAAATGATCATGAGGATGGAGCTAGAGGCAGGAGGGGACTCTCCTGGGTCCGCACTCTCCGTTCTTGCTGTGGCGAGTCCTTCTCTCTGTCTGTAACTGATCCTCTTCTCCGTGTGCTTGCCTTGAACTCGGGGCCCCTGGGAAGCAGACCGGAGAAGCAAGATGTCCACACTGTGGGAACCTCGCTAAGTCTCTGACGTCACGCGACTCTGACAGTCCCTCCCCGTGTGGTTTTGCCTGCTCTCCCAGCCCTCACCTTCTGGTAAAACGCTGAGTCACTCTTCCACAATGGCTGCTCCCTCAGAAAGTCTGTAAGGGCAAAGACAATGATTTCTTATGCACCATCTTGTTTCCTGATATCTGCATCCAGGTAATATGTGGTCGCAAGGCTTCCTAATGCATGTGCCCCATTGGACAACACACTTGCTCAGGTGAAAATGCCCAACAGTTGGGGTGCCCGACCCCAGCACCAGTACGCTCGACCC
The DNA here is from genome assembly GCA_023101885.1 of Typhlomys cinereus. Taxonomy (NCBI): domain Eukaryota; kingdom Metazoa; phylum Chordata; class Mammalia; order Rodentia; family Platacanthomyidae; genus Typhlomys; species Typhlomys cinereus. The sequence goes on from JALPQD010000333.1 coordinate 867,025, forward strand.
TGAAAAAATCAATTCCCATTCAGTTCTCCATCACTGCCAAGGATAGTTGAAAGATTTCCTTCGCAAAGAAAACCGCCTTTTGAGCACATTCTTTAACATCTTTTAAATTTTCCCTCAGAAATGAGACTGTCTCCTCCACACACATATACACACACAGAGATTTTTCTCGCTGATAAACTTTTTGGTATAGTAGGTGGGCTAATCTGAAGGTCATTGTGATGGCCAGTCTTCACTGTTGCTGGGATATAGATTCACTCAGGAAATGTGTGTGCTTCGGGAGAGATTCACTGAGGAGAGATGCGCCCTAAATGGAGGTGGCATTACCCCATAAACTAGGGTTCAAGACTGGATGAAAAGGAGAAAGTGAGCCAAGCACCAACAACTATCATCTCTCTCTTCCTGACAGTGGGCTCAGTCACCCCACGTCCGCCCCACCGCGCCTTCCCACCACGAGGAATGATACCCTTGAATCTCAACCCAAACTCAACCCTTCCTTCCTGGAACTGTTTTTGCCACAGCGATGAGAAAAGGCGCAGATACAAGGCGACTGGTTTACAGCCATGGAGAGATGTGTTGGGGATCCATTCCGCGACACAGAGACCCTCTCGATACGTTAAATGCCTGCCAGGTGCCGTCTGTGTGGATATTACCAAAGGGCAACCCACCAAATGACCTGTCTGGAGGCAACGAGACACAGTGGAGACATACGGGGAGCACCTGCTCCCACCTTTGGGGGAGCAGTCACCTGGTTGGCTGCCGATAAGCGCGACATGCCAGGCCTCGCTGTCAATGGCGACGCAGTGGCTGGAAACATGTACTTCCGCTGAGCCTGGCTCCGGGTTGCCAAGAGTCTGCACCTGACAAGCCGCTGGCGGGGAGGCCTACGGATACACAGCGAGAGTGAACACAGAAGACTGGCCCAGAGAACCCTCGGAGCCCCTGCCAAGGAAAGACTGGAGACATCAAGTCTGGGTTCCACAGCTTGCTCTGCAAAGGGCTAAGGCCGCCCGGCATCTGGATAGTGCAATACCTTGGCCAGATCGGGGATGAAAAAATATATTTGCATAAACAGGGCGCATCAATATAAGCATGTGGGGCTGGCAAGATGGCTCAGTCCATCTCTAGAAACTCATGTCAAAAAACCAGGCAGGGGGGTATGTGTTTGTGATCTCAGTGCTGGAGAGGTAGAGACAGGCAGATTCTGGAGCTAGCTGGCCAGGCTGCCTGGTCTACTGTGCTTGATCCAATGAAGGAGTCTACCTCAAAATACACGAACACCTTCTGAGGACAGGCACCAAGGTTGACCTCTGACCCCACCACATTTTGTGTGCATGCATATGAACATAGATCTACCTACCTGCATGCATGCACTAAAAATAAAACAATAAGAATAAAATAAAACAAACAGGCATGTTTACTGAAAGGAGGAATCTTCCCTCCCAAGGCCCAGCAATATAACCCATACCATTTAGGGGAAGATTTGATCCTGGTCATCATCAAAAAGGCAATAGGTGGTATCAGCCAGAGCTATTGACTATTAAGAGAAACTATAAAATCCCAGGAAACAACCCATTTGGATGAGCTGACAGCTTAATTCACAGTGTCACGGGAAATGTACAAAAGCATTATTAAAGTTTCAAGAATGTAACCACTTGCAATTCATTCACACTTAACAAGAGACAGCCCCCTCTTTCCAGAGCATGTGGGCGATTAGCAGTAAAATACACAATCACAACCATTTATTGAGCATTTACTCTGTGCCGGGCACCATGCCATAGGTTTAAAAGCATTTGTGACTTGGTTTCAAAAGCAAACACTTACGTAGAACTTCAGCCTGCCAGGCTTCGTTCCTATGTATTTTTGTAATCATCAACTTATACTTCACAAAACCCCATGAGTTAAGCACAGTAACCCCTACACACACACACACACACACACACACATGCACCATCACCATCTCTTCCAGGACTTCTCTTTCTCCAGTTTAATTAACTGGCAGGCAACCACAGTATGAGAAAAACAAATGAAAACTTCTAGTGATAAACAGCTCCCAATTTTGGGCTCCGCCCTGCATAGAGTGTTGCTCTGTCTCACCAGAGCCAGTAAGATTGTAAGAGCCTGAAGAGGGGGAGGTGCACTGCGGGCCCCATACTCCAGTCATGACCGGTTGCTGCACCAGCAGCTCCTGGCAAGGAGACCACATCCCCCAGGTCTACATAAAGGCTGACACATCGACATTTGCCCCATGGACAAGCAAGGGTCTCGGGGGACAACTACAAATAGAATCTTTAGGGGAGGCATCAAACAAAAGAAGGGGAGCTTCCCCTCCATAGATCTGCCCACTGGAGGGGCCACTTGCACTACCCAAGTGCCTGGACTCATGCTAGTACAGGCACCCCCAAAAGAGCCCTATGGCCCCCATATCCAGAGTAACATCAGAGTAGGAGTGACATAGTTGGACTGGTGAGCTGAAGGGAGGGTAGAAAAAGAAGGAAGTGAGAAAAGAGGGGGATAGCTGGAGAGATGGCTCAGGGATTAAGACTCTCCCAAGCAAGCGGAGAGACCTGAGTTCAAATCCTAGGTCCCCCATAAAAAACACCAGTAAGAAACAGTGGCGCCAGACAAAAAGGGCAGTGTCTGCATTTCTGATGTGGTGGGCAGAGCCCAGGAAATCCCAGAGGAAGCAAAAAGGAGGTAGAAACAATCCAGGATGATTCCCAAAGTCATCCCTAGTCCTCCACGGGGACACACAGTGCCCTCTCTCTCTCTCTCTCTCTCTCTCTCTCTCACACACACACACACACACACACCACACACACACACACACACACACACACACACACACACACACACACACCATAAATAATTTTCTTAAAAATAAAGAAAGGAGGGGATTGGGGCAAGGACATCAACTCAGTACATGAAAATTTCAAACACTGAGAGAGAGAGAGAGAGAGAGAGCAGAACAAGAGGTGAACTCCGTAACATCCATCCTGAAGCCAAACCCTCAATTGTTACTTCACAGTTGTGTAGTCAAGACAATATCATGAGATCTACACTACAGCTGCCCTCATATTATAAGCAAAGAAACTGAGATTTTTAATAGTTCAGACATTTCTTCAGTCACACGTCGAGGAAGTGACAGGATATGGACGTGGCACGAATGGCTACTATGGTCCCAGAGGCCCCTAGCGTCAGTCACGTGAGTTGCGACTTGTTGGTTGTGAAAATGCTTTTGCAGTGGAATGTAAGATGCTCAGACTATACATCTCAGAGGTCACTGACACTACGTGCTCAAAATCAGACAGCACAGTCCTTCAAAATGCTTATATCCTAGTTAGACAGATCCTGAAGTTGCTCTTCAGAATGGCCTCGTGCCCATGCTCACTGTGACCTCCCTTTGACTGGCGGCTGAAGCTTTGGGTAGAAACAAGAACATCAGTTCTGTCTGTTTCATAGTCAAATGCATCTCTGATGACCAGTCTTTGCTGTTCATTGCCAATTTCTCCAAACTACATACCCCACGGTATAGAAAGCAACTCCATAGCTGCTGCAAGCCAATCAACTGTCCATTCATTCTCAAAGCACCGTTAACAGTTACTCTTAACTATTTCTGTGAGAGAGCACCCAAAGTCAAATTACTTAAGGGAGAAAGGGAAATTTATTCAACTTACAGTTCCGGGGGGGGGGGAACAGACTTTCATGGCGGAAATGGCATGGCTGGAGAAAGGCTACGTCACACCCATCCAAGAGGCTAATGAGAAGATTCCTGGAGTCTCTCCTCTTCTGTACTGTGGTTCCTTTTATATGGTCCACTACTGGGAAGTTCTGATGGGATCTGGGGCTGGTCTTTGGTCTTTGTATTCTCCAGATAATCTCTTCAGGTGGTCTCAGCTGATCTTGCCAGGTGTGGTCTCAGCTGATCTTAGTTAATGCCAGGTGTGTCAAGTTGACACCCAGGATTAACCATTACAGCAACTATCTGGGTGGGCTGTGGAGTTCATCACATGGGTGCCTGAGTGAGGGCCCAGATGCCCAACACCAGGAAGAGTAAATAAATAAAGACACAAAAGTGACGATCTTCAATTACTCAACCACAGCATGAAGGAATAACAACAAAATACGGAAGGACACTGACAAATGCGCAGCATGTCCTAAACCTGCCAAGGTTCAAGGGCTTGAATCGCTAGTTGGTTGGGAGGCTGTGGCAACTTTAGGAGGTGGAGCCTTGTTGGAGGAAGGCACATCGCAGCAGGTGGGCCGTGAGGTGGCTGAGCCCCACCCAGTCTGCTCTTGCAGTTGGCAATTTGCAGCTCTCAGTTTCCACGAAGGATGTGACTTGAGCTCCCCCCAGTTTCTGCCAGTCGGTCTTAGAGCCTTTTCCACCATTTTGGACCATATCTGCCCTCTGGAACCGTGAGCTGAATAACTTCTTCCCTTGAGTGGCTTGAGCCCGAGTATGTCTCACAGCAGCAGGAAGGGTGGCCGGTACACTAATGATTGCAGTCAGTTTCATCAGGTACCCTTCCTCAAGCCACTTGAGATAGTCTTTCTTGCTGGCCTAGACTTATCAGCTAGTGTGTCTGACCAACTAGCTGTGCCCACCGTCCACCCAATGTTGGCATCACACCACTGTGCCCATCTTTTTCACATGAGTTCAGGATCTGACTCGTTCTTACCTTTGCTCAGCAAGCACTGCACAGACTAACCCGTGCCTGAGCCCTGACTTCTCCACAGAGATACAGAAAGCAACATGGTTAATCCAAGGAATACCAGCGTCAGGGGGTGACATGTGTCCCCCACAGGCTCCTGTGTTTGGGAAGGTCATGGCAGCTTAGGAGGTGGAGTCTTGCTGGAGGAAGGTGGTCACAAGGGGTGGGCCTTGAGGTGGATGAGTCCCACCCTACTTCTGGGAGAGGTCTGCTCTAAAGGTTGGCAGCCTTGCAGCTCTCAGCCCTCTGCGTGGATGAGACACAGTCTGCCTCCAGCTCCTGCCCCCAGCCATGAAAGACTATATCTGTCCTCTAGAACTGTTGGCTAAATAAATCTCCCTTTCCCCCTTAGGTGCTTGACTTTAGGTATTGTCTCACTGCAACAGAGAAGACTAAGAAACAGCCAGGGTGCCACCAGCTAACAGTCTGTTTTGCAATAAGCTAACTGTAGCTAACTGAAGGAGCTCACACTGGAATAACAATAAAAAGCATAGTGTATTAAGTACATAAGCCAGGGACATTTATTGTCGCTATCAGATATGCACTGTACATAATCACATGTGCTATTCATTTGTACGATTGGTAGCACAGTAGGTTCTTTATGCCTGCATCATCTCAAGCCTCCACATGTACGCCATGGCTCGTGCATGCCTGTTCTCTCTCCCTCTCTCTCTCTCTCTCTCTCTCTCTCTCTCTCCCTCTCTGTCTCTCATAATAAATAATATACTACAAAGAAGTTGGACCAAATGTTTACAACTATCTTCTCTTTGGTTTCAAATTAGACGCTCTTACCAGTCCCCTTGCTAGTCTTTGTGTTCGACCACGCTGCCTTTCCTGAGAAACGTGCGGTTCTTATTGACCTACCTTAATGCGAGCCGTTTACTTCATCCCCTGCGACTCCAGACTGGGTCTGAACCACAGCCCCATGGTTGTGTGTCATGAAAAATGGCCTGGCCTGCCCTTGCTGTGGTAACAGAGAGGCTTTACCATCTTCATTCCACAGCACCTGAAAAAGATGCCATCAGTGCTCGTCGAGGGTGGAGGCTCTTTTGCTTTCTAAATTAATTGGCTGGAATAAAGGACCATCACATTGGGCTCTAAATCAAATGCAGCGGTCTCTAGGAGGTTAGTTACAGCACAGCTGCCGGTGGCAGGAAGACTAGAGAGATAATCGACAGAACTCTACAAGGTCTGGATGAATATAGGCAAATGCCATGAAACAAAGACAGAGAGAGAGAGAGAGAGAGAGAGAGAGAGAAAGAGAGGAAGGAAGGAAGGAAGGAAGGAAGAAGGAAGGAAGGAAGGAAGTAATTAAGGCAGTACTTAACTTTTATAGTATGTACTTATAGAGTAGTCCTTTAAAGAAGGGCCGTGTTCGGAGGGAGTGTAAGAATCACATGGATATTGCTAACTGGCGTTCTTTTCCTCCCTCCTTCTCTCCCTTCCTTCGTTCCCCCCTCCTCGTTTCGTTTCTCTCTTTCTTCCTTTCCTCCTCTCCCCTTCCCTCTGGCAGGCCATGGGCTTGAACGTGAAATGACTGGCCCTTCACTGTGCACTTACACACCTGGGCGTGTCCCCTACACATGGATGTCTCTCCCTAGTTGGTTCTCTTAAACAATGAAAGTACTTTAATAATCATTCCTCATTTCAAATAGATGGTTTTGCGGTGAGTGTTGTGCTAAGTCACAGAGGAGATGCGGCCTGCGGGGACACACTTACCAAGCAGCCTGGGCATGTGTCTGGCAGTTTGGCGATGACTGTTGGCAAGAGGCCTCAGCACCTCTTTGCAGACTTCTTGCCCCCATGGCGTGGAAGGCAACTTCCTCAGCAGGACTGAGTGAGCCACAGGAAGGAAAATAGGGCGTTGGTTATGACAGAGGCACACAAGTTCGCACCATTACTTCTCCAGTATCCCATCGGTCATTCAGACAAGTCTGGATACATTGTAGGAGGAGATCATGCAGCTCCCCAGTCATCACTCCCTGGGTGCAATTGGGAACACAAGAGGAAGAAGGAAAAGAAAAAGAAGAAGGACGAGAAAAAAGAAAAACAATGCTTACCCTAGAATTTGATTTTCCAAAGATAACCTTGATTTGAATTTTAGGGATGACAGACATTCCAATAACCCATCCATTTCTTCACCTACACCAAGTGCAAACTTGTATTTCTCTTCTCCAAATACTGATATGACTCCTTCCTTCCTTCCTTCCTTCCTTCCTTCCTTCCTTCCTTCCTTCCTTCCTTCCTTCCTTCCTTTCTCTCTCTTCCTTCCCTTTTCCTTTTCTCTTCCTTCCTTCTTTGCCTTTCCTTTTCTCTTCTTTCCTTCCTTCTTCCCTCCCTCCCTTCCCTCTCTCCCTCCTTCCTTCCCTCCCTCCCTTCCTTCTCTTCCTTCCTTCCTTCCTTCCTCCCTTTCTCCCTTCCCTTCCTCCCTTCCTCCCTTCCTCCCTTCCTCCCTTCCTTCCTTTCCTTCCTTCCTTCCTTCCTTCCTTCCTTTTCTTCCTTCCTCCCTTCCTCCCTTCCTCCCTTCCTCCCTTCCTCCCTTCCTCCCTTCCTCCCTTCCTCCCTTCCTCCCTTCCTCCCTTTCCTTCCTTCCTTCCTTCCTTCCTTCCTTTCTCTCCCTTCCTTCTTTCCCTTTCTTCTTTCTCTTCCTTTCTTTCTCTCCTTTCCTTCCCTTTTCCTTTTCTTTTCCTTCCTTCCTTGCCTTTCTTTTTCTCTTCCTTCCTTCTTTCTTCCCTCTCTCCCTCCCCTCCCTCCCTCCCCTCCTTCCTTCCATTCCTCCCTTCCCTCCTTCTTCCCTTCCTTCCTTCCTTCCTTTCTCTCTCTTCCTTCCCTTTTCCTTTTCTCTTCCTTCCTTCTTCCATTCCTCTTCCCTCACTTCCTTCCTTCTCTTTCTTCTCTTCCTTCTTCCTTCCTTCTTCCTTCTTCCTTCCTTCCTTCCTTCCTTCCTTCCTTCCTTCCTTCCTCACTGTACTGTAAATTGAATTCAAAGTCCTTTAAATGCTAGACAAGCATTCAATTTCTGAGTTATTTCTCCACCCCAATGTGATTATTTCTAAGACCATCTCTTGCTATTTTTAAGCCTAACACAGTCCTACTCTCTTTACTTAGTAGCCTGTCTCCTTCCTCCAACACTGAATTTCTCAGAAACTATCTAAACCAAGACTAAAGCTAACGATTCAAGTTCTTTCCCCACAAGAAATCAGCTAGATTTTTGTTCATTTGTTTGTTTGTTTGTTTTGTTTGTTTTTTCTTTTCTCCAGACTAACCCTGTCCCCAAATCCTGCCCTCCTTTCCTCTTCAATGAGTGGATCTTATCCCTAGGACTTGGAAATCTTCCTCCTGCCCTGCCCAAGCCCCCAACTGATACTCTCTGCAAACACTCCATGAGAATTGGAAGGAAGGCATCTGTCTCCAGTTCCAAGACTGTCCATCGGCGCGGGGCATCAGCACGCATATGCCCTTCCTTGCTCTTTGTCTCCCATCTGAACCCGGCTCTCCAGCACAAGGTCTTTGATTCATCCTACTCGAATCTGGGTGACTTTTTTTTTTTTTTAAGCCTGCACCTCCGATTGCGAAGCTACGCATCCAATTCCACACAGGATGAAAGAATAGAAACAATACGAATTACAGAGGTTATGATGCATTATGCTTTGATTAAATAAGGAATGTGATCAGCCGAGCCCAGATGGTTAGAACTTGAATTCCGTCAAGAGCGAAGATGAATGAACAGGACCACAGTGACATCTGCTGGGCCCTCGCATCGCGCTGTGGGCTGAGGTGCCACCTGAAGTCAGGGATGGGAAAACAATAATAGCAGTAATGATAATCTCATGCTGGAAATGAAAATGTGCCTTTAGGTAAGAGGAGGAGGGGTTAGCTTCGTGTGTTCTGTTGGTATGCTAACAACGAGAAGACAAGATATTTTCTGGAATAGAAGGTGGGCAGGAATGTCATTTAGGCATCTACTCACTGGGGCCAGCACGTCGTGGTGGACAGAGGAAAGCGCACAAACGAAAGGATACATCCCAAAACTCTCTCTGAGTCTAAGACTGTGGCTTCTGCACTCGATAGCTCCCAGAAGCCGAGGGGCCTGGCTTAGAGGGTCACCCTTGGCTTCGCTGTAAAGAAACGCCTGGTGCTGCATTAGAAAAACATTAAGATGTCATCAGACGTTCCCAGGGGCCAGGGTTTCCACAGCATCTATACACTCTGTCACCCTCTTCTTGGCTTCCATTGGGGCAAATCTTCCATGATCAACGTTCTTCTGCTCTGTCCCTCGCGCCCCCCCCAAAAAAAACCTGCAGTGAAATCTTGCTGGGTGTTCAGCATTCAAGCTGCCCCTAGCTGCCTCCCCTAGAGACCAAGGAGTTCCCACGAGGCGTTCCCCGGAGCATTTCTCTGGCAACGTCCTTTGTGGACGGGGCAGGGTGTTTGGCAACACCCCCCCTCCCCAAGCTGTGTCACAAAGGCAGCTGTCATCCGGACGCTGGATAACGACCTTTCTGTTTTCAATGAAGCAGGAACCACACGGACATATTTTCTTTCCCCCTAAGTACAGCCCTAAAAGCTTTCAGTGCACGGTGCCCACGAGGATGCAATCCAAACTTTTCCACCGCCACCCACTTACCACGAAATTAGTGGCAATTGTGTCTTCCAGAAATGATCGAAATTCTTTTTTTTTTTTTTTTTTTTTTTTTTGGTGTGCCTGTACCTTAGTTTCTGGGGTCTGAATGGCAGAAGATGGGCATTGAGGAAGGAAACAAAGGCAAGTTCACAGGCTGACTGTGTTTGGACAAGGAGGTGGGGGGCTGCTCCGAGTGGAAAGACCTGGCTGTCATCTTGCTGTGCCGAAAGCATCCTCTTCCCACATCTGAATACAGGACAAAGAGCCCCCCCCCATCCAGGCAGCCCGAGGAGTCGTGCACATTTAACAATAACTGCGTATTGTGGCGAAGTACAAGTGTGAGCAGGCTGAGTTTCTTGGAAGCCAGGCCAGGCTGCAGCTACGGAGGTTCCTTTTAATGACTCTGAGGGACAATGTATCACCTGCAAGTTTCAAGTACATTCGATAAAACATCTCGGAGTCAGTGCCTGTGGAATTCATTTAGCAGAGACAGCCAAGCTGGGGATTTGGCTTCTAAGTCTCCTCTCCTCCCCTCCTCTCCTCTCCTCCCTCTCCTCTCCTCTCCTCCCCTCTCCTCTCCTCTCCTCCCCTCCCCTCCCCTCCCCTCCCCTCCCTTCCTCTCCTCTCTTCCCCTCCCTCTCCTCTCCTCTCCTCCCCTCCCTCTCCTCTCCTCCCCTCCCTCCCCTCCCCTCCCCTCCCTCTTCCCTCCCTTCCCTCTCCCCTCCCCTCCCTCCATCCTCCCCTCCTCTTCTTTTCTCTTATCCCCTCTCCTTCCCTTTCCCCCTTCATATCCTTCCTTCCTTTCCCTCTGTTATTTTCTTGCCTCCCCATATCCCTCCCTCCCCCTTCCTTCCTTCCTTCCTTCCTTCCTTCCTTCCTTCCTTCCTTCCTTCCTTCCTTTCTCTCTCTTTCTTTCTGTTTTATTCCACTCACTTATTCATTTCATTTCTTTTCTTTCTTCATATTTAAACTGCAAAGTTATTCTACACACACACACACACACACACCTTACATCATCTTTCAGCCCTGGTTGAATCTCTATGATTCATCATTGTCTGAGCAGGTTTTCTACAAGGGGAGATTACTAACCTAATTGATTACTAATCGATTATCATAATAATTGCACTCTAGTTTCAGCAATTCCTGTGTGCTAGGCATGTCCAAGATCGTTCTCAACAGTGAAGGATTTGCAGACCCATGGCCAGGTTGGTGCACCCCCAGGGACTTATCCATCTGGCTCTGACAGTGACACATCCGTTATTCCCATAAATAATACTAAGAGAGGGAATGTAGGGTAGAACCAAGAGCATCTTTTCCTGTAGTTTCTTCTCACCTTGCAAGATGCCGAACATTTCTTCTTTCTGCACCAGGTCTGCACAGGACATCTATTTACAGCAAGAAGAGAAACGCGTTTCTAGAAATGTGCCTACCTTCCTGTGGATGCAAACTCTGGCCTTCCGTCACCGGTGAGATGGGTCAGTGACCCTATCTTGTGAAAAACGACTCAGCTTGTGATTCAAAACTCTTGCTATCTAGCTGGCGCTGTAAGTCAGTGGTTGAGAGCTTGCCTAGCATTGCAAGGCCCTGGGTTCGATTCCAGCAACATATGAAATAAGATGAAGATTCATGTTATCATGTATATTCATTCAGCCATACACTTCACTGTTGAAAGCTTTTTTTTTTTTTTCTCTCAGTTAGGCCCTGGCCCAGCCGCATACACCTAATAGTACACAGGCATGGAATAGACCTGGGAGCTGGCTTTTTAAGTGTGTGGAATTCATTGCTTAAAAGTAGGAAAAAATATAAAAAGCAATGAGGCAATCAAAAAATAAAGAGAAGAAAAATATCATAGGCAGGTTCAGAGAAACAGCTGTCCTCAAGAGACTGTCAGAAAAGGCATCTATAAAGGTCTGCAGACTCGTGCCTTGGGGAGCTAGACATGAGGGTTCATGGATCCTCAAAGGTACAGTTCATCCACCTGTTTGGTTTAACATTTGTGGAGCACCAACTGCATGCAGGGGATTGTCCAACATGTGTGATCTGGGTGGACTGAGAGGAAACCAGCTCATCCATGCTGTACTTTCTCCCTTCGTCTCAGTCCCTATAGCAAATCCCAAAGGAGCCCTGAGAGATGACGAGGATGCACCCAACATGAAGCATCCAGTGTTTTACACAGCCTCAATCGGAACACAGGAAATTCAGGGTTTGCGGTGGCAGCCACTCCAGAGAGGAGACGGTATGGGAGATGTAAATGGTGGCCCCCCTCTACTCGAATCAACATCTGAGCCCTGGGCTCAGAATTTCTGGAAAATTCTATGTGCACAGGCTCTGAGCAAGGAAATCTCCTTGAAACTGACTTTGTTCCTCGCATGAGTCCTTTCTCCATCCTCAAGACCCTCAGCAGTTTACTCAGCTTTCCCACAACGCAGATCCTGCCCGACAGACCTTCAGCTTTCTACTGCGTCCTTGCGTGGTCTCTGACTCGCTGACGTTTCCCAAGCAGTAACCTCATGTATGCCTTTGGCCGGGCCAAGAGAGTTAGAAAGCTTTGTGTTCAGGAGAAAGAAAATATCAGGATTCTTCTCAGCGTTGGAGGGTGGTGTTCTTAATAGAATATTATTTTCTGGGGCTGGAGAGGTGGCTCAAGGATGAAGACTCTGTCTTGCCAGCAGAGGTCTTGAGTTCAGATCCTGGGTCCCACGTAAAAACAGCAGGCAGAAATGCTACTGCTTGTACTCCCTGCCTTGGAAGTCAGAACCTGAGACATTCCAGAGCAGACGCATGTTTATCCATCCAACCACGTGTTTCACCTTGAAAGGTTGTTTTCCCAGTGTCTTTTCTGGCCCAGTCCCATACATCTACTAGAGGAGGAAGGACAATCCAGGGTGATTCCTGAAAACACCCTTGGTCCTCCACAGGCTCCACAGTACTCTCTGGCACACACACGAATACATGCATGCGCGCGTGCGCACGCACACACCCACAAACAGAGAAATAATAACTCAATAATACTATTTTTGTAATTGTTTCCAATTACTTCGCAAACATTTCAGTCCTCAAGAAAATGCATGTATCTCAATCTGTGAAGTGCAGCTTCCCGCCAGCATCCCACAGGTTATAGACTACGTTTGTCTCCCGACCTGAACCCTCCTCAGTGGTGTCTCAGCCTGATACTAAAAAGTCAATAGCCAGTTGTATAGCTTCTGGGGTGCAGCCTCCCTGATAACGGAGGAAGAAGTCCAGTCTCAGAATATTGCAAGTATGGAAAAGCAAAGGACATGCCAGGACTTCCTAAAATGGCTAAACGTGGTGGTCTGCTTCGAAATGCAGTGTTTTATGGGTCCAGGTGTGGCTTAGTGATAGACCATTTGCTTAGCAGAGTGGGTGCCTTGCTTCCAGCCCAGAACAGAAAGAAGAAAGAAGAAAAGAGGTAAGAGGGGAAGGTGAGAGAGAAGGAAAGAGAGGAAGGAGGGAAGGGAAAAAGATGAGAAAGGGAGAGAGGGAGAGGGGAGGGAGGAATGGGAGGGAAAGAAGGAAGGATAAAAAGAAGGGAGGAAGGAAGTGAGGAAGAAAGGGAGGAAGTAAGGGAGAAAGGGAGGGAAGAAGAGAGGGAGGAAGAGAGGGTGGAAGTGAGGAAGGAAAAAAAGAAGGGAGGAAAGAAGGGAGGAAGGGAGGTAAGAAGGGAGGAAGAGAGGGAGGGAGTGAGGAAGGGAAAGAGGAAGGGAGGAAGAGAGGAAGTGAGGAAGGAATAAAGGAAGGGAGGAAAGAAGGGAAGAAGGGAGGTAAGAAGGGAGAAAGAGAGGGAGGGAGGGAGGAAGTGAGGAAGGGAAGGAGAAAGGAAAGAGAGAAGGAAGAAGGGAGGAGAGAAGGAGGAAGTGAGGGAGGAAGTGAGGAAGGGAAGGAGGGAGGAAGGAAGGGAGGAGGACGCACTTAGCCAGCAGCTCGTCAAGAGCAGACCTTTCAGCACAGGCAATGAGCAAGTCAGCGAGAAAAGACCCTAGCCAGTCAGGTAGGTGAGGCCAGCAGGAAGCATCATGGCTGACATCCCTGAGCCTCTCATTCAGGCCTCACTCAGCCTGGATTCTTGTGGCTCCAGTTTCCCCTGCTCCATTTTATTGTCCTCAGAAGTCCCCAGGGCACCGCCACACCCTGGAGAGCTTGGGGTTATCTGGCCAGTGCAGGGCGTGCCTGCCCCTAACCTCTGAGTCCACAGGGTTCTGGGAACATGGAAGCCACAACCCTTCACCTCACCGAGGGAAGCAGAAGGGCAGACGCCGGAGGGACATGAAGGGAAAAAAGAGGAGACTTTGTGGGGTGTTCTCAACCCTCCTGTTGAATGAGAAGGGGTCCCAGGGGGAGGCTGCTTTAGATGTGGAAGGCTTCTGGGTTGCTATAGAGAAGAAAGTGTGATGATTTAAAAGGGACCAGGACGCACCGGAGACCGGAAGAGGGGACCGCAGGAAGGTGACCGTCGCACAGTCGCCCTTTCATGTGGGCATTAAGGCTGTGATTCATACTGTGATAGGTTACGGTCTGCTGCCTGCGGAAAAGCAGAAGAAAACGTGACTCTTTGGACGGCAAACTTCCCAGGTTTTCCCTTGTGTCCCCTTGTCCCACGATTCCTGGCATTAAAAGGACCCACTTCCTTGAAGCTAAGGATCTCTGACCCAAGCCCATTCATTTGCCCTGGGAACCGAAGGGTGAATTGTGTGGAGATTTGTTCATCATGAACCAGCGAGCATGTCTGTCGCCTTGTTTTGTGTCTTAGTTTCATATTCTGCTGCGGTCATAAATGGCCGACTCAAGCAGTTTAGGGGAACAGGGATTCTTCCTCATGCTCACCTTTCAAGGTTCATCCAGGTGGGAGAAATCAGACCATTGGCAGCTGAGGACATCTGGCCACACACCATAGCCCCAACCATAGGGTAGAGGGCCAAGATTGCTTTCTGACTTAGCCAGAACACTAACTAACTCTCTCTACCTTGTCCACCCGTCCAGGGCAAGGTCTTCCCACATGTCGGGGTTTGAATGTGAATGGTCCCCTATGGGCTCATGAGTTTGCATCTTTAGCCCACGATGATGCTTGGTTAGCTGATGTGAATGTTTGGGAAGGTCCTGGCACCTTTAGGAGGTGGAGCTTGCTGGAGGCAGACATACTACCGGGGGTGTGGTTTGAATTGGGTAGCTCAGCCTCTGCTAGTGATCTGTTAGCAGGTGTCGCTTGCTCCCTCAGCCCCCAAGGTGGTACCTGCATCCCGTGCCACTTCTGGTGTCTGCAGCCCACCATGCTGCCGTAAACGGACTATGTCTCCCACTCTGGAACCGTAAGTCAAAGAAACCGCTCTTTCTCTCTCTTTTGCTCGCAGCAGCAATAACTACCACACCACATCAGGTGTGCTCTTAAGACAATCTCAGGCTTGCCAAGAGACCTGCCTTAGCTGCATCCTATCTCAGAGTGATGTCATAGAGGTCGGCTTCTCAATTGTCAAGCTGATAGCTGACACTGACCTTCACAATTAGCCAAAAGACCCTAATTGCCAATCCATGGAGAGTTGTTTCCAGGACTTTATATGAAATAGTGTGGTATTTGTGTAGATTCTCTGCCTATTTCCAGCACTCTTTAAGTCACCTCTCTATAACTTACAATATCTAATGCAAATTAAATGCTTTGCAAGC
Organism: Typhlomys cinereus; assembly: GCA_023101885.1. Lineage (NCBI taxonomy): Eukaryota > Metazoa > Chordata > Mammalia > Rodentia > Platacanthomyidae > Typhlomys > Typhlomys cinereus. The sequence goes on from JALPQD010000333.1 coordinate 882,037, forward strand.
AGTTGTTGTATTGTATCACTTAAAGGATGATGTCAAGAAAAAGTCTCTATATGTTGAAGGCAAGCACAAGTTCTAAAAAAAAATACCATTTCCAATTGGCTATGGTTGAGTCTGCCCATACAGAATCTGCTATGTTGAGTCTGCCCATACAGAATCTGCTATGTTGAGTCTGCCCATACAGAATCTGCTATGTTGAGTCTACCCATATAGAATCTGCTATGTTGAGTCTACCTATATAGAATCTGCTATGTTGAGTCTGCCCATACAGAATCTGCTATGTTGAGTCTGCCCATACAGAATCTGCTATGGTTGAATCTGCCCATACAGAATCTGCTATGTTGAGTCTGCCCATACAGAATCTGCTATGTTGAGTCCGCCCATACAGAATCTGCTATGTTGAGTCTGCCCATACAGAATCTGCTATGTTGAGTCCTCCCATACAGAATCTGCTATGTTGAGTCTGCCCATACAGAATCTGCTATGGTTGAATCTGCCCATACAGAATCTGCTATGTTGAGTCTGCCCATACAGAATCTGCTATGTTGAGTCTGCCCATACAGAATCTGCTATGTTGAGTCTGCCCATACAGAATCTGCTATGGTTGAATCTGCCCATACAGAATCTGCAGGTGCCAAAGGCTGACTGAATGGGGATCCTGACACTCAGAATAGGATTCCTTCTTTCATTTCTCTGGGGTGAAATGCTATACGGTGGGTGGAGATTCCAGCAGTGCAGGAAAATGAGATGAACACATAACCTCCTACAGCTAATCAGCCATCTGAGGAAGCCGCTCTGGAATCTTCTCCTGGGCCCCTCTTCAGCCATAAATGCTTCAAGTCAATGAAAAGGGCAGTGTGTGATGGGTTATCCTCTCTGCGAATGTCAAAGGCAGAGTGAGTCTCAAAGGTGACTTGGCTTAGCACTAGTCACAATACCTGTCCCATATCAGGTACCTGCTATGTGCTGTGTTGTATCGCACTCCAAAAGGTTAATGTTGAAATCCTGGTCCCCAGTTCCTTAAGGCACGGCTGTATGGCCAGCCACCTATATTCACAACTACAGAAAAAAAGAAAGTGGGGAAGCAAATCCATACTGAATATATACAGACTTTTTTCTTGCTATTAAATAATCGCTATAGCAACTGTTTATGCAGGAATGTCCATACAGACTATGAAAATACTGTGCGATTTTATACAGGGGATTTAAGTTCCTACACATTTGGGTGTTTGGAGAGTGTTTACGAAGCTGGAACATGGAAGACTAACAATGTTTGTAGATAAAGTGCTGAAAGACATGACTCAGTTAAAGGCAGATAAATAAGTAAGTGGGGGGATGGCTCAGTTGATGAAGTGGTTGCTGCACTGGCTTGAGGACCTGAATTTGAATCTCTAGAAACATATAAAAGCCAAACATGGTATGCCCGTCCTCTCAGACATGAGGAATAGAGACAGGAGGACCCCCGGGCTCACCCTGCCAGGCAGCCTGGCCACACAGGCCACCTCCACACTCCACGAGAGACACTGTCTCACAAAATAAGACCCAGCATCTCCCTCTGGCTTCCACATGGACACACACACGCACATACACACACACACACACACACACACACACACACACAACACACATACAGGGGAATCTTTAAGGTAAGCACTAATCCAATATGGCTGATCCCTTTAAAATAAGAGAGTAGGACATTGTCGCACATAGAGGGAAGAACATTTGATGATACAGTTTGATGACCACGAGGAGAGTCCAACTCTGTCAACAGCCTTAATCCTGGACTTCCAGACTCCAAAAATTGATTTCACTTCATCTAGCCAATCCCTTGGCTTTGGTGTGGTGGCATTAGAAAACCAATAGAGTGCCTGTAATTTTGTGCTAGATTAAAAAAAAAAAAACCTATGAATTAGCCAATACTGATGATCCCTGGAAAATGTGAAATCCATAGACATCAGAGTGAACAGTACGGGCTACATACTTGACCCATAGTTCTGGCACTAACTCTTCTATGTGCGACTTCTGTAAACCCAGCCAGGTCTGTAAATCTCTCTAAACACCTGATCCCTTTGTGAGATGAGAAACATGGTACATGAGGACACACGGTTTTTTTGCAAAAAGTCCTAGAATGGGTTTTGGGTACACAAAAATGAATCCCATTCCCCCTGTGCTTGAAATGTCCATGCTGACTCTAAGAAGAGACAGAGGGATTCTCATAAATGAAAAAAAGATGACAAAATAAGGCCCCCAGCATCTACAGAATGTGTTCATGTCCTTTCGCGGTCATGTCTGAACATGCTGAAGTAGCATCAGGTTAACTTTTGAGACTCAAGGTCAGGAAACATTTCGTGAAACTCATGTGACAGTTACACACAGGTGTCAATTTCATGGTTGAAGGTTGGCGCTCTGGGCACATTTATAGAGAATTGGTAGTTGAGTTAAACCCCAAGGGAGTCCACAGAAGTTAATTGATAGGGAAGACCCAGCTCATGGTGGGCAGTCTCTGGGTGGGTGAATAAGACGGAGAGAACTGGTTGAGGAAATTGACATCCTTCTGTATACTTGGTTAGACTTGCTGGTCTGGTAAGTAGGGATTGTTGCTCTCTCGGCAGTCCTGTGGATATATAGGTATGGTGTATTCAGTTTCTTTGGCCTCTGATGTTGCTGTGAACTCTTCTGCCAAACTGGAGAAGGAACTGTAGCTAGACTAGATTATCATAAGCAAAACAGAAAATTCCTTGTTCCCCTACATTGTTTTGTAGTATATTTATTGGCAATATTCAGAATAATTGCAACAGGTTGCAAGCTGAGTTTTAAATCGATGCAGTAAGAAGGCGTTGGGATAAAAAAAATATGTCAGTAGGAAAGAGTATCTGGAAGAATAAGGCTACCATAGGGCCCAAGAACAGTAAGTAGTCAGGTGTCCGTTGCTAAGATTGCAGCAGGAAGGACAAGCCAACTAGGTTAGTATCAAAGCACCAGTGGTCGTCAATTGCCAGCATAAGCAAACTGGGTTTTGCCCAACTGATCACTAGGAGCCGCAGAAGGTTTTCCAGCAAGAAAGTGGTTTGAATGGACCTGTGTTTTAGAAAGCTGGAAAGTGAATGCATGTGAAGAGACGTCTGTGAGGATAACAAGCAAGCAGCCATATTCTTCCATCCTTCCAAGACTCAAAGAGTTTCAAGGACTCAGGAGGATTGTAGTGAATACCATGTGAACTCACTCTTCAATGATCTTCATTGTGATTTTTAAAGATATTTATTTATTTATTTATTTATTTATTTATTTAGAGAGAGAGAGAGAGAGAGAGAGAGTGTGTGTATCAGAGAGTACTATGTGTCCCTGTGGAAGATCAAGGGTGACTTTGGGAATCATCCTAGATTGCTTCTACCTCCTTCGTGCTTTGCTCTGGGATTTCCCAGGCTCCGCCACAAGGGCCAGAAGTGTAGGCCACCGCCATTTCCACCTGGCCTTTTTACCTAGGACCTGGGATCCAAACTCAGGATCTTCTGCCTGAGAGACAGATTCTTACCCCCTGAGACATCTTTCCAGCCCAATTGTGATTATTTTTGAGAGAGAGAATATTTTGGGTCAATCTTTGTCAATAAATAGCAATGCTTGTCAAATTTTCTGGGCAATTAGCTGATATTCTATGTGGCAAGTATGTAATCCCAAGCCCTTTTCTTAGTTGTAAGTGACTTTCTACAGCACAAAAGAGCCATTCATTTTCATTAACAGTCAACCAATCAGAAGCACAGGCTGTCACCTATTTTTATCCTGTCCTATTTTTATCTTTACTGTAGCATACAGTTACTTTTGATGCCAATATGAACAAGTCTACTGGTACCTTCAGAAAAATATATCAAGAGTTTTAATCCCACAGGTATTGGTTTTGGAATTCTTTTGATTATAGAATATAAAAAGCAATAAGTTTCCAAAAAGTGAGTGTGTATTTCTTTACCAATATGTTCTCCCTCTTTTTCTCTGTTCCCTTTACCCCAACTGCCCAGTAGAATTACCTGCTTCTTCCTCTAGGCCCCCAAAGCCCTCTGTTTGTATTGCATGGATCATACTGCAGAAAGAAATATATACAAGCCACTGCCTCCATTGCTAGATCAGAAACCCTCTGCTTTCTTCATCTTTGTTTCCCCAGAGTCTAGCATGTTGCCTGCCTGGTCACAGCAGATTGTCAACAATGAGTGATGGAAACGCTTTTTAAGGTTTTAGGGAGGTGTGTGTGTATGTGTGTGGTGTTTGTATGTGACTCCACTATAAACTCAGACCGAAAGGCAGTAAGTGCTGTAGAGTCTACTGGAGGGTCTCTTTCATAAAGGAATTCTCTTGCTCAGGCAAAAACTCCAGTCAGTGAGCAGACATGTGGCAAGAAGGTCCACATCAAGCTTCGTCTTAACCATCAGCTTTGGTGAGCCTTACTTATTCCTTTTGAATCCAGATGCCTGATTTCTGGGTGGGTATTTTGCTCCTGTGTCCTGGTATGAATCATGTGTATTTGTTTGACTCGTGCAAGACTGTTACCCGAACCTCCTCATACAGGGTCCTGGTATGTGAAGGCAGAAAAGGAGTCAATACACATTTTGCATTTTTTATGTCCAAATAATCCAGTTATTGTGTTGACATAGAAAAGAGAACCTTTGCAGTCCAGTGGACTGATACGCTCGCATTGGAATACACAGAACAACCTTCTCGACCCGCGTCACGTTCTAGAAGTATTGGACATTTTTTGCCGTGTTTCAAACAAGGTAGCCAAGACAGTTCAGGCTCCAGAATCGGGAATGTAAATTACACCCAGTTCTGCACAGTGACTTAGGAGACATCAGTAAAGCAGCCAGAGGCGCCGCTGGTTAATGTTTTCAAGCTTTGCACTTGGCATGTAGCCACACTGTTCCCTATTATCTTCTTCCTTGACTGTGCACAAAACCACAGCATACTTTTAAAAGTTGCTTTTTTCTTTGACTTGTTTAACTCACAGTGTTGGGACATCTTGCTCTTGGGGAAGTACTCCCTTGCAGCCTTGCAGTCGTATCCGACCCGTTTTTTTTCTTTTTTTTTTTAAACTCTTTTTTTAATTTTTTTATTATTATTTATTCAACTGTGCACATGTGCGTGTGTATGTGCGCGCGTGTGTGTGTGTCTGTGTGTATGTGTGTGTCTGTGTATGTGTATGTGTATGTGTAGAACCACGGACGAATTCATGAACCACCATGGACACCTCCACCTCCTTCTGCCCTGGGATTCACAGGCTCCGCCCTACCAGGACCAGAAGCGCAGGCCGCCCCCGCTTCCGTCTGTACGTGGGATCTGAGATCCGAACTCAGGACCTTCCGCCTGCAAGGCAGAGGCTTAACCCCTGAGCCACCTCTCCAGCCCCCCGACCCGTTTTTCAGACCTTCTCATTTTATTTTTTGTCTTAATTCATTTTGTGTGTGTGTGTGTGTGTGTGTGTGTGTGTGTGTGTGTGTGTGTCAGAGGGCACTGTGTGTCCCTGTGGAGAACCAAGAGTAACTTCGGGAATCATCCTGGATTCCTTCTACCTCCCTTCTTGCTTTGCTCTGAGATTTCCCAGGCTCCGCCCACAAGGGTCAGAAGTGTAAGCTGCTGCCATTTCTGCCTATTGTTTTTTTACATGGGACCTGGGATCTGAACTCAGGACCTTCTGCTTTTGAGGCAGAGTCTTAACCCCTGAGCCATCTCTGCAGCCTGAGACCTTATCATTTTCAAGCCGTCATACCCAGTTTTTTGATCACACTATCCTCAGACCCTCACCAGACCCACATGGTAAATGACAGTTTTCTTTTCACCTAGTTACAGAAGCAGAAATCAAACCCACAAGTCACTTTTCTAGATTCCCACCACTTGAGAAATGGTTTCCTCCTGATTCGGATCTGCCTTTACCTTTTATACTACATTAAGTCTGCTAAAGGGCCACCCAATTCCATTGTCTCTTCTACCTTCTCTGAAAACAGCAATTGTTTCCAATATGAACTGAGAATTCCTAACATGCCAATGGATGACTAAGTAGAGCACTAATCGTTAACCATAGGCCCAGAGGGGACGTTCCAGAAATAGCAAGATAGCAAGAGTGTTGCACCTGTCTAACAGTAACATCCACAATGGTAATAAGGATAATAGCAATCCATTTCATTTGTGGAGAAAATATTACACACTAATCTCAGAGTGTGTGATGAAAATGAAGGCAATTGGTAGATTGGGGTAGCAGTTTCGATATACTCTCTTTGGTGGTACAGCCCAACACGGATCCCTGAGACTTCCCAAGAAATATCCAAGGGGTAAAAGCGAATGCTGGATAAATCATTCCAAAGCTATTACAGGGAGACTCACTCTGCCATATGGAAAAAGTGGTTGGGGAACAATTAACTTCAACAATGTATATTGCCCCTAGAAACACAACCGAGTTAAGCTGCTTAAGACAAGGCTGACTGCCGCCCCCATAAATTAGTCAGTAATAATGGCCAATAGTTTGCAACCATAAAAATCTTTGGAAAAAAAAAACAGAATAAATGCCGGTCATGAAATCAGTTATAAATGATCCCGCAACAGTTCTGAGGGAAAGCCCACCAAGCCCCTCTTTTCTGCTTAATTTATTGTATTTTATGGCTCAAGCAAAGCAAATGCTCGAAGCGTGTGACGGCGCCCGCGCGCAGTGAGCCAAGATAGGTAATTGGCACTAGAGTGACTGTGAGCGTTTAATAAAAGAACCCTTGTTTATGAAGTGCAGAAGATGTAAAACAAGGGAACGCCCATGGAGACGCGTCGCTTTCCCTGTCCCACGCTACCAAGAGCCTGGGGGTCGCCCGTGTGACACTGACCAGCTTTGAAGTGAGAACACGGAGGATGGTGTAGAGAGCCGTGTAGTCCATACACCGACAAAACCCATACAAAATCGTAAATCCCAAACCCGCTCAAATAAAGCCATAGACAGGAGGCAACAATTTCCGGTTGTGACACGGTCAATCTAGTGAAATAAACTGAACCTTGGTCAGGAGCAGATAAAGAGCCAAAGGGACACACGTGTGTTGGGAAGAGCACTACCTGTCCTTCTCCATCAAATATTGAATAAACCCAAGTTCTTAGTACTCAGGGACAGTTTAAATATGGAGGGGTGGGTGTTGAAAGTTTGGTCCCAGCTCATGGCAAACTGTGGAAGATGGAGCACAGAGGAAGGATGTAGGTCATTAGGGATGTGACTATGAAGGCTGTAATGGGTCTCTTGCTACTTCCTCCATCTCTGCTTCCGTCCTCCACACACTCCTGCCACCATGATATTCCGCCTCTTCATAACCCTGGATGAGTCAAGACAAGGATCAGGGACAGAAATCTCAAGAGTATGCACATCCTCCTTTAAGGTTTCAAGCTTTTTTTTTTTTTTTCAGTTTTGGTCCCAGCAACAAAAAAAAACTGGATCCAAAGAAATGTCTACACACAATGAGTCAGAGGGTATAAGCACACACTGACCCTTCCCAAGATGTTGAACGCATTACTTTAAAGAAGATATTGTATGTGTTTGAGTGACTTGTTTGCTTTAGAGAATATGATTTTTGCAACTTTGGACCTGAAAGTTACAGAGCAAGTGGGGACTAGAAAGCTGCCAAGCAGTGAAAATAGTACATGGATGGTAACGGGGAGAACCCAGGGACAGAGTTCATATTAGAACACTTCAAAAGCAAATCCACAGCTTTTGCCCCGCCTACAGTCAGCCCACTAAGGTTCAAAGAGATCAGAAATGTAAAATACCCGTTGATTCTAAGAAAAACATGCATCCAAGTTGGGAGATACATTTAAATCCCATTAAACTAACTGAAAAATTCATGAGCAATACATGGATAATTTGTTTCTTATTAAAACATTAAACTTGTAGAGAATATTTAGCTGTTCAAATGTCAAGTAACAGGATAGCTATAGTTAAGTTAATTAGGTACCAATTCATTGCTAAAGATACTTAATTGACATTTAATAAGCATATTAAATACCAATTAACCAGCTATATTTAGTGCTAACTATATTTAGTCAAAGCTGTTTAGTTAATTGCTTACTCCATTGCCTCAGTATCTATGGTCAATAGATTTTAACCCAATTAAATATATACATTCGTGCGTTTACATATATGTCTCCCAGTGGGGAGTCTTGTCTGGATACATATGTGTGGGTTCAGGCATTGTCGTCCATCTTGCTAAAGACAACATGTGCGGCCAGCTGCCCTGGCTCACAAAGGACAAATCAGACAAAGAGACGTCAGAGCTGCGCTCTCTTGTCGCGGCTGAACTCAGAGCTGTGGAGACTTCACAGGTTCTGACAAGAAGAAGCAACGGGTCTCCTGGGTACAGGGTCCACATGACCTTTGAGACCTCTGCAGAGGGGCTTTCTGGAAGTTTCATAAATGCCATTAGTACTGGCTTCTGCTGGAGGGACACAGCGAATGTGATAATTGCTTCCAGGATCTCATGGCTGTCCTGGGCTTGGGAGCTCTTGGCTGGCGGTCCTTCAGACTGTTTGCTGGCTAGCATTGTCAGTCACATGCTGAGGAACCTGCATTGTGTATTCCGGTCACAAGGCTTTCCTGCGGGCAAGCTTGCAACACAATAGAAAAAAGACACATGAAAAGAGAGCGAGGGACCACAGCACATTAACCTTGGTCACTCTTCCCTGACCCCGTGAAGGCGGGTAATGGGTTTTGCACGGCTGACGTGGGGAGTATTCTTGAGGTCCAAATATACAGAAGGGCTGAACAGTGGGGTGAATCTACTCAGAGGATTCAGGGGGGCGATGCTCCAACGACTACTGCAGGCAAGAAGCATCAAACCAGATCAGTCCCAGCACTGCCAAGACCATTACAATTCTCTAAATTAAGGTGCATAGATATCATGGGATCTCAAAGCTGGGGAGGTACTTGAAATTTTTTACATAATCAACGTGCTATATATCTGGTATGTTCAGGCATTGGTCCAGTAACAACTGGCCAACACAGAACAGGTTACATATGGAGAGTCAGTTGGTATGATCTGCCTAAGACATTTCCAGCATTACGGTTGAGGTGACAAGGTATTCATTACATTCCCTTCAACCCTCTGAGTCTTCCCGAAGCAGGAGTCTGGGAGCATGAATATGCGGGCTGCATATGCATTTGTGGTATCATGCATGCCAGTCGGCTGCTTGGGTAGTGAGCTGGGCAATTAGTTGTGTGAGATCATGGTAAAGGGCACATAGGTTCTTAGAGTGGTCTGCAATCTAAAGTCCAGGGAAAAAGCGGAGCCAGGAGCTAATGGCATCACGCTTAGGGGAGGCAGGAAACAGTACGCAGGCGCGAGGTGACCTGAGTCATTTCAGAAATGCCTTTCTTGGTGCACTAGATGCATGAGACACCTTCCCAGGTCATCGGTCTCAAGCACACACGGTGCAGTACCCGATACATGCTACAGTTTTACCTGTAACCACGCAGCATCGACCCTGCGATCCCAGACCTAGGCTGTCCTCTTAGACTGGGAAAACAGAAAAGGCTACTAAGGGGCTAATGGGCGTGGAACAGCACGGACTTTCTACAGAAATGGACGTTTCTCACATCTAAGCAGAAAGGAACAACTAAGTAGAAAGGAACAGCATGACATTTCTTCATGCTACACACAATGGTGGGACATTCATAACGTGTGCATTGTTCATTTATGGAATTATATTTCTCTCCATAGTTATATCAACAAGTTGCTGTTGAATATGGCTTACTGGAAACCAAGAATCAGGAAAGACTAGTGCGCTTTGGATAGGTGAAAAAAAATCTACGGATTTCGAGGTGATCCAGCAAAGTGAGGTGCGGGGTGTAGCGAGAGCAACCACTTTGAGTATGAATGGTCGCAGCATACTGGCTGCAATCCTGGCTTGCATTCCTAGTGAAATGGCTGGCTATAATACACAGGTCGTGAAGTATTCCTTCTCTGCCAGTGGAGGGGTGCCTGGCTACAGTGACCCTGGTTGACCTGTTCTGTCATCCTAGTTGCCAAGAAATGTTTCCAGGGCTTCTCCTGGTGGGTACAGCAGCAGTTATTAGCAAGACCGAGTCTGAGGGGGCAGGGGTGGATCCCCTCCATGAGCAGCTGGTCTGGGCTCTGATGGGATTCTTCCATCATCTGGAGATTTGGCAGTGTGTTAACATGGATGGATCCCTCCTTATGCCATCTTAGGGCGGGTCAAGAAATGCAATTTACCTCATTTGGCTTTTGCATTACACTTTCCACTGGAAGAAGGATTTGTACACGTTGCATGTCTTTTAGTTAATGAAGGATCACAGTGTGTCTGTGAGCTGTGTTCTAGGATTCCACCACAAGATCGGGAGAGCAAAATCAGTATCCAGAAGGATAGCCTCGTGACCCTGGCTAATTCTGATCAAAGAGAAAAGGAAATCAAGAAATCACATGTGAAACTGAAATTCTTCAGTATGAGGAGCTTGTCGGGTAAGCAGAACACGGCAGCTCCAGTTAGTCATGAATTAGTTAACGCAGCAGAGTGGCGACATCACGGTCCACAGACAAGTCAGCGTTTCAATTTTCAGCTCAGTTGGCAGTGGAAGGCAGCTGAGGAGGGGACCCGGCATACATCATGAATTCCATGATAGTGTGCCATTGCCTTCTCGAGGGCTGACATGGAGACTTGAGGTTCCAAATCTAGTTGTGGTGTTCAAGGAGGAAAGAAAAGAAAGACAGAGAGGCAGGTGGAAGGGTGAAGGAAAAAGGCAGGGAATTCAAGCTAATGAATTCAGGAGACTCTGTCATAGAGCAGGAGGCAGAAGGGGCCTGCCTGTATTCCCTTCTAAAAGTAGGTGAGGGTGGAAATATTTGAATGAAGTATTAAACCAAATATGTCTTATAAATTTTTAGTTAATGACCGGTCAGCGTTTATAAGGGAGATCAGAACAAAAGGACATAAATGCAAATCAAGGGGGAAGGTATGTAAAAGGAATCTGAGATGTTTTATGGGGAAAGTGATGACATTTAGGAAGAATTTGACAACTACGGTTCTGGCAAATTAAAAAGAATGTAAATGGTTATTCTTGCTGGAAGAAGCTTCCTGAATTTCAATGGGTCTGGATGTTACTTCAGGAAAGGAAACAGTGTTGCTCATTCTAAATTGCAGGATCCCAAGCTAAATTTTCCATCTCTGAGCTACTTTTGGCTTCCAAAGAAATATTCCCCGTGTGCACTGGAGAACTTAGAGGGCACGCACCCCAGAAACTTTCTTTTCCACAGTCCCAGCCTGGAGGCCTTTGCAAAGCATGACTCCTGGTTCAGCAACACCTGTCTGGTTGCTTCCAAATCCGCATGCTCCTTTTATAATCTGTACAGTGTGCAGACAGCCAATCGGTGCTTCCAGCGAGCAAGAACTGTTGTCCACTGGCCAATGAATGCAGTGGGGAGGAGGTTCAATTCTAAAGGGGTCTCCTCTCTGAGCTGGTCTAGGATCAGGTATGTGTGTGCAGGTGTGTGTTTACAGGTGTGTGTGCAGGTGTGTGTGTGCAGTTGTGTGTGTACAGGTATGTGTGCAGGTGTGTGTAGGGGTGTGTGCAGGGGTGTGTATTTGTGTGCGTGGTGTGTGTTTGTGTGTGGTATGTGTATGTGTGGTGTATGGATATGATGTGCATATATGTGGTGTGGTGTATGTGCGTGTGGTGTACATGTGATATATGCTTGCATGTATGTGATGTGTGCCTGGTGTGTGGTGTGGTGTTTGTGTGTGTGAGTGTGGTGTGAGTATATGTGTAAATGTATGTAAGGGTATGTGTGACTGTGAGTAATATGTATAGTATGTATGTTAATGTGTGCAGTATGTGTGTGTGTGCATATGTGTGTCAGTGTATGTGGTGTGTTGTATGAGTGTGTGTATATATGAGTGTATGTATTATGAGTAGTGGGTGTGTGAGTGTGTGTAGTGTATATGTGTGGTGTGGTATATGTGTTGTGTGGTGTATGTGGTATGTATATGTGTATGTGAATGCATGTTTGTGTGGTGTGTATGTGTGAGAGATGTATGTGTGGTGTATGTATGTGTGTGTGTGTGTGTATGGTGCATATGTGTATGTGAGGGTATGTGTATGTATGCGAATCAGCGTGTTATGTGTGAAGTGTATGTGAGTACATGTGTGTTGTATGTTGTATATTGTTGTGTATGTGTGTATGCACACACGTAACCCAGAGCAGGATATCAGATGTGCTACACTATCACCGTCCACCTTAATCCCTCAGGACAGTTGTCGATGCACCTGGAGTTTGCTCTTCGGGATCTGGCGAGACTGAACTACCACTGACCCCCAGCGATCTCCATCCGACCCGCCGCCGTGGCACTGAGGGTGCAGACACGCATGTGTGGTCATGCCCAGCTTTTTACCTGGATGCCGGGGACCCGAATCCAGGTCCTCACGACCCCACGGCGAGCAATCTAACCCACACGGCCATCTCCCCAGCCGTGTGAAACTGCTTGACACGCGCCTGCACCCGGCTGTAGAGGCCTGTGTAGATGTCACCATACAGAGGTTACGCGACATACGGAGACGTGCTGTGCACACATGGGCAGCGTTACTGCTCCAGCGACACGGATCGTAGCCACCCTGGGCCACTGTCACTGTTAACTAATCCCAGCGCTGTGACTTGTCCCTGCAGAGGGTCCATTGTGTCGAAGACCCTGGATCAAGAGAGCTGGATAGAGAAAAGATACAAAATTCTAGTCATTATGCATTTGTCGTAGTATTTGTCTTCACTTCTGATGGGAAAATATGTTTCTTGGTAAAACAAATCATGGCAGAATCATAGAAATATGTCTCCCCGGAGCAAGCTGGGGCACAGGGCAAGTTAATTCATGCAACTCAGCATTAAAAAAAAAAAAAGAAAGAAAGAAACTATTTTTCAAATGGAACAAAAGGATTTCCCCTCCCTTCCTAACCTCTTTGGTCTGAATTTACTTCTTTTTGTCCATGCAAATTGAATTTACCTCCTTCAATCTGCATTTCTGTAAAGGGGCATTTCTCTGTGCAGCCAAACAGAACAATCAAAGCCCTAATGGAGGGCGGGATGGCGCAGTGCTGTTTTCTCTTTCTTTCTGGGTAGGACTCACCAGCAGACTCACCCCCTCTAGCCACCTTGGTGAATTCTCCTGAAGTCAGGCTGCTCCTGCCCCCTCCTTCGTGGTGACCTGCTTTCTGGCTCCGGGTCTCCTTCTGACCCCAGCTTGACCCCTTTCACTTCTGCAGGCCCCATTTCTGAGACCTCAGGTCGCCAAGGACAGCCAGAGCCTCGGGTCCCACAGCCTTTTACCAGCTTGCGCTGCCCTGAAATAATTTGCCTGGAAACCAGTTCAGAGGGGGGGGGAGGCTGGTCAGACAAATGAGGGATTGTATTGCATTTCGTTCTTGCAAGCGACCGCCGGCGGCAACATCTGCTTGTTGCAACAAGATGGGGATTTTGTTGGGGCGCTTCTCCGCTGCCCACTCCGCTTCTTCCCCCAGGTGGGTTGTCTGACCCTCAAGGGGTCACCTCACAGAGTGCCTTGGTGGACTGGCCTGCCGGGGGCTCTGAAATGCCTAACTAATTACCATGACTTCAGTTCTTAACTTGGCCAGCTGTGTCGAAGAAAGGAAAATCGGCCTCCCGGATGTAGATCTGTACTTCGTCCTCCATAAAAATAAGTCAATATTGGAGAAAAAAAAATGACATTTAAAAAAATCATAAAATAAGTAGCCTGGTATTTACCTAAGATATCCTTTCCTCTCTTCATTTTACATGGCAAGCACCGGGTTGCTTATTTTCTTTTGAGAGATGGAAGTTCTCCTGCTTCCAATCTCCTGCCCCTTCTAAGGAGGGGCAAAATGAAGCAACTGGACCGAGCACAGAATGGCACCTACCCTTGCAGGTTTTCCTTGCCCTGGTGAGTTACTTAGTCCTGGAGCGTCTCTCTTCCTGACCCGTCTTCTTGCCTGCTCTTTCTTGCATTTCGAAGACTTAGATACTTGAAATGCTTGCGAGAGGGGTTAGCTTTAAGGCCCACGCTACGCAATTTAACTTTCTTTTTTTTTCCCCCATTCTAAGATCGCACTGTAAATTTTTATAGCCTAACAAATTAAAGAATGATTAAAAGCACGCATTAATTGAAAACGGCTCACTAGTGGCAAATATATGCACATCCCACATCGGAATGGGGAGAACATTCCACTCCCGCCTCCCACTCCCCCAACCCCTGGTTGGATTAGGGTTCCTCCCCTAACATGCAGTGGTGCCTGTGGGAAGATGCCACCAGCCATGGGCAAGCAGGAGCCTCCCTCTGGGAAATTCTGCTTCAAGGACAAAGCCTTGGGACTGAGGAAATAGCTCGGCAGGAAGGAGAACATGCCACCCAAGTATGTCAAAGCCAGCCTGGCTGCCCGTCCGTAACCCGAGGGCTGGGGAGGGCAGATCCTAGAACTTGCTGACCAATCAGTGAGTTCTGGGTTGAGTGAGATATCCTGTCTTCAAAAATATCAAGGTGGACACACACACACATTGTTATCAGCATGACTCTGATGTATTTCAGTGTCAAAGTCCGAGTTGATTCCACCTACCATTGTGTCTGTTGCGAGGGAGAAAGGAGATCAACAGTCTTGACTTGTCTGGCAGATAGTTCCTGAACGCAGGACACCTAACCTTCGGCTGAGTCCTAATGGTTGGGCCTAATCACACAGAGGCACCTAGGGTCCTTAGGCGCCTACAGAAAAACATTTACCAAGGAGTTAGAAACAGTCAGAGCACCGGAACCCAGGTCACTAACAGCTTCTTTATTAAGAGAATCCCAAGGAGGGAAAACTGGACAGATGCAAGGAGAGTTGGTGATGAAAAGCATTTGCTGAACATTAAACTAAGTTGTTAAAAGCAAGACAGAAGTAGAAAGAGCAACGCACGAATGGGTGTGCTGATCATTTAGTATCAAATTCAGAAAGGTGTGTATGTGTGTGTGTGTATGTGTGTGTGTGTGTGTGTGTATTTGTGTATGAGTGTATTTTTTCATGTGTATGTGTGAAGGGGTATTTGTCTGTATATGTGTGAATGTGTTCTATCACGAGGTAAAAACAAAATATACTCTTGGCATTGTAGATCTTGTCAGCAGGATGGAATACTTCTTAAATATGCATTTATTTTTATTAAGAGCTTGGTTAATATCCAAGGAAATATATCTCATGGTGACATGAGACAGTTTATCGTGCAGTATTCTTAATCACTCCCTCTTCTCTCTCCCCACATAATAATCCCCTTTGTGGTTTCATGACATTCCATTGACCTCTCTTGTTCTCCCTCCCCTTTCACAATGCCCTTCCTGCCATCCTATTCTACATCCTATCCTGCATGTGTTTGTACATAAACGGTAACTCTAGATGCATCAGAGGCAACATGCAATATGTGTCTCTCTACGTCTGGCTTATTTCACTTAACGTGTTGGAGTATTGACAGCTGACATATTCAAGTCGCCAACCCATATTTTCAGTGTGTTCGTTCAAGAGGAGGAACCAACTGAGAGTGGAGAAATCGTAGAAGCATGCATAGCTTTAAATATAGCTTACTAAATTGAGGCAATCTATTAAAAGATGGATGATGTGTACACACCCCGAGACCCTCAACACTGACCTCTCACAAGGGTCTTCCAGGGCAGCTGTGAGAGCCACCTGAGAAGCATTTAAAACCCTCAGCTTGGTATTTCTTATTAGCATCGACGCTCACCCACGATTTCCCCAGGAGCACATTGTGCAAGCTACAATCTGTGGAAAAAAAGAACAGTAAAATGAGCGCCATTCTCTTCCTGCAAACATTTGGGAATGTCTTCCCACTGGGTGTGGTTCAAGAGAAAAACATTGCAATTCAATGATGGTAGGGTGCAATTTTCCTTTGTATTCCACATTTTTTTATTTTTAATTATATGAGTAATGAATTATAAAACTTCCAATGAGAGGTTGGGTTGCATTGAGTGCAAGCTTCATAGATGCATTTTCTGCCTCAAATCACCCTCCACCCCCCCCCCAAATTCACGATGCAGAGCGCCTTGACTAAGGGTTCCAAGGAGCAAGTTTGGTTTTTTCCTTACTTTTGTCCAGTTGGTCCTAGAACTCAGCCTGACAGTAAAATGCACCAGGATGTTGCAAGCTTTATCTGGCTGTCCCATGTAACTTCATCCACAGACAAGCTATCAAGTGTCTGATGTTCGGAGTGTTTGTGTTGCCGTCATTTTGGATGCGTATTGCTGCTTGTTGAGTGTTGAGCCACCCACATCTAGTGGAAAGCTAGAGAGCATGATACATCTTACACTAGTACTGGAAACTCCTTTGATGAAACCAGTGCCTAGCGACCTGCATGGTGCGTTGAGGTCAGCGTGGAGACCACAATCCCCTTCTTCCCCGTGGTCTTCCTGGGCCGTGTACATGTGCTGTTTGTTAATTTCCAACCCCGTCCACTCACTTTGCTTTAGGGAGTTTCTTGCCATAATCAGGCATTCCCTGTTAAGCAAAGATGCAATCATTATTTTCTCAATGCGTGTGTTACTGTGGGGGAGGGGAGGAGTACGAATGCACATCTGTGCACTTGCATGTGGAAATCCAAAGAATCATCCTCAACATTCTTCTATCTTCTTGCTTGAGGAAGGGTCTCTAACCACACTTAGAGTTCTCACAGCATAGCTCATCTCACTAGCCAGCTTGCTCTGGGGATTCTGTTATCAGCTTTCAAGGCTGAAATTAGAAAGCAAGCGGCCACACCCACGCAGCATCTACATGGGCTCCCTTGCTGGTGAGCCATCTACTCAGCCTGGAATTATTACTGTTCTTTAACTAGAGCATCAAGTTCATTCGCATTGCCTGATGGAGAAGTTTTCCTCCTGCCTTATCATTTTTTGAATGCTTTGAGATTCTCCTTGTTCAAGGTTTTGCCTTCAAAAACTCCAACCCTGAAACTTTTCAGACTCCTGTAGGAATCCTGTCTTCCATCGTTTTTATTTTCTTCCTCTTAAATTCCTGTTAGGTTTCCCTTTGGTTCCATGAATTTTGCTAGTTTTTCCTCTCTTCTCCTCCCAAGTCTCCTACTCTACTTCCTGTGATCAGACACCTACAATGTGCCAGTTATGTCCCTAAAAACTGAGAACTATAATAAGGAACACATTGGGGGAGGGGGCGGAGAAACCTTCTGCTTCTGAGGAGCGTCAATCCCAGGAGAAGACAGACAAAGAGAGGGATCAGGAACAGAGCACTGTGAAGCAAGAGCACATGCTGGGGAGAAGATGAGCCCAAGAGGTAGAGGCAAAACTGTCATGGGAGTCACTCTGGAATAATTTCTCAGACACCAAAGAGGGTAGAGAAAGGGGGAGTTAAATGCTGGAGGTCTGGAGTTGTGTTCATCCTCGGGGAAAACTCCAGTCCCCAGCATATCTGTATTGATGTTTTGTACTAAAGCAGGGCGGGGTGGGGTGAAAGCAGGACTTTGCAGAGGCAAACACAATGGTTGGTAGTACCGCCAGATGGATGGAGCACAGCCTTGATTCTGACCAGACAGAGCCGAGGCCGGCATCGCAGCAGTGCCGTGCAGTTCCACAGGAGCAGAGCACGGGTGGGCTGGCGTCTCTGAAATGGTTTTATGTGACTGCCTTCGGGATTTTAGTAATTTTTTATCTTAACTTATGTCAGCAGTAGCTTAACAGCTTACATTTTCCTACCTCAAAACCAGTGCTGGGAAGGTGTCTGTCTTGGATGTGATACTGGGAACTGAGTAAACTGAGCTCAACAGGGCCAAGGAACCCACCCTGCTTGAGCTAGGGAGGATGACTTGTGGCCAACAGAACAGCGAGTACAAACACGAGCCTCCATGCCAGAGAACAGAGGAAAGAGTCCTAGAAAGGAGGAGGTGGTGGAGCCATCAGAAGAAGTCTGGATTCTGGAAGTTTCTCTACATTGATCACTTTTCTCCTTGCTGTGACCAAACTCCCAACCAGAAGCAACTCAAGGGAGGGAGGGGTTTTTTTTTTTGGCTCCTAGTTTGAGGAGATCCAGTCTGTCATGGCAGGACAGGCCTAGGGGCAACATGTGAGGCATTGCCCCTCAGTCAGGAATTGGAGGGTAGGCAGGAAGTGGAGCTGAGCTCCAAGACCCTAAGCCCGTGACCAGGGACCCGCTTCTTCTAGTGAGAGTCTACCAGCAAGTTCTAAAACCTTTCAAGACCATAGCGTCTGGACAGCACATTTTTGAATACACGAATCTACATGAATATATGAAGATATTTGCATTTAAGCCACAACTGGGTCTCACAGGTCCCAGCAAGGCCTCGGTGGCCAGTCACATGAGCCATCCCAAGTTCGCAGCAGAATCAGATAGACCTGCATGTGGGGTGGCCTGTCAGAGCCACCGGCCCCTCCACACTCGTTTTTAACTTCATGAGACAAGCGTAAGGCTTCTGGAAACTCCTAAAGAAGGGTGTGGAAGTGTGGTCATGCAGGACCCCTCCAGAAGGCTTTCCCAGGATTGGTTCCCTTGACCTTTACTCCCCTGCTCAGCTTTAGACCCTTCCAAGGACCTACCACAGTGGCATCAGGTATATGATTTGAACGGAGGACCCCACTGACGACCAAGCCTCCTGCCTGGCTTCCCCATCCACAGCCCACCCCCAGGTTGCTCAGCCCAGAGTCGCTCCTGTACTGCCTGCCTGCACTTCTGCCTTCATTTGTCCCCCCGGCAAATAGCACTTGAGCCCCATGGCAAAACATTTGAGATTGATTATAGCCATGTGATCAGGCACTACACGGCTGAGCCAATCTCAGTGCCCTTGCTAGCTGCGACGCTTGCTTTCTGCTGTGAGTTAGGGGCCAAGAGCTTGGACCTTACTGGGTTCCATTTCTTCTTCCACAGAACGTGAAGATGAGTGAGACCAAAAATGTTACCTAATGAACTGTAAGAAGCTCCTGTCGCACCACCTAATTGACAACAATGGATTACAGTCACTTTAATTCTCTTTTGTTATAATCCTGAGTCTGGCCTGTCAAAGACAAAGTGGCGAGAAAAGTGTTCACACAGAGGACGCTGGATAACAGCTTGATGATGGTCATGAAACAGAGAACGTGTAGCACGTGGTGAAAAGAAGGTAAGAGAGGAGGAGACAGTAAGATTTGAGATAAATTGATGCTCATGAATTCTACTCTATGCCTGACATTTCCTTTGATATGTGACAGCTTTCAGTCACCTTAATTGCCAAGGAGGATGACATTAGCCCAGTTTTATAGTAGAGAGCACAAAGAGCAAATAGTTTTAGAAATTTTGACGATGTGCTGGTTGGTGTGCGTGCATGCATGCGTGTGTGTGTGTGTGTGTGTGTGTGTGTGTGTGTGTGTGTGTGTGTGTACTGGACAATTGAAGGTTGATCTCTAAGAACATCTGTGACAAATCAGTATTTAAGCCCAGCCCTGAGCAAGTCTGTAGGAGAAGACCTAGTTCATGGGGGGCTTGGCCCTTTCCCTGGGCGGGTAGATAAGCTGGAGGAAGCTGGTTCAGTAGTTCACATTTTCCAGCAGACGTGGGCAGATTTGCAAGTGAGGTTTGCCCTTCTCTCGGTAATCCCTAAGGAACGTGGCCAGTTCCTTTGGCTCCCGGGATTGGGATGAACATTCTTGTCGAGCTTAATTATGAACTGTAATGGAGGAACACGAGCAAGAATAAACCCGCTTGGTCCCCTAAATTCTTTTGTTGTGAATTTATCGACAAAATTCAGATAAACTGCAAGAAATAAAGTCACTTTTTCAGTAACTGTTGAAACTGAAATTTGAACCTCAGTAGTCCGGCTCCAAGATTGAATCCTTAACTACTCTGTGTGATATTATCAGCAGTCAAGGGCATTGAGAAAGGATCAAGCCATTGTGGTTAAGAAGCCAACAGTTTAATCTCTTCCAGGATCAACATGAACACTGAAGGTCATTTGAAAATTTTGCTGAATATCAGGGATTAGGGAAGGAGACATAAATGAATTATAACTTGGAGTGGAAGGAAAAGGAAAGGGGGAGAGAGAGAGACCAAAAGTTGGGAAAAATCTCATGCACTGGTTTGAAATGGAAGGAGCAAAGCTTTTACAAATGCATGTGAGAGCAGAGAAATACCAAGCCAAAAGTGGTCCCATGAATAAATAAGGAAGGCAACATAAATCAATGAAGATCCTGCAGTGGATGAATTCCTCAACTCACTTTTCAGAATTGGATTCTAAGGAGAAAAAGCAAAGAGGTAGAAACCTGAAGCAGCGGGCGGAGTTTTGGCATGAGTTATCAAAGGAAACAGATGTAAGCACAAATTGTGTGCTATTTCCTGAATATCAGGGGCTTCAGAATAGATGCAGACAGGTTAAATGTCGATAAGAAAGGTCGAGGCCACAGGAAGACATTGTTCATGATCTTCTAACAGTCTTGTGCATCAATGAGTGTAGTTTTCCACCCTATGTTCCACCGAGGCCCTCGTGCCATTCATTCATTGATAAACTACATGTCCGCTGACTAAGCATGACTAAACTGCTCCTTTATGATATGTAAAGAAATCATAAACATGCAAAGCGTGAATCTCAACTGAGAAGGAGGGAGAGGAACATACCAACTCTTCCAGGAAGAATCCTGCCTGTGGTGGTCTTTCAGCTGAGCTGGAAAAGGAGGGAATGAGCCAATGAGCCTCGAGTAGCACACTCGGGATGGATAGAAAGGCAGAAGAGAGGGAGGAAGGAGCTGAGAAGACATGGCAGAGAAGGCCTTAGGTCGGACCGCTGAGGATTCCAGATCCATCCAGGTGGCTTTGTTTTTTGTCTAAGGAAAATAACTTTCGTATCATAAGGTAGAAGTGGGTAAGATGAAGGGCAGGGAAGCCATTAATGGTGCTATTAAACCAGTCTCCCCTGAACTGGGGAGACTTGGGGGAGGGCCTGCCATGCCCAGGGACAGGAGGGAAAGGGTGCTGTGAGAATCCTTTAAAAGATCATTTGGAGGATTGTGCAGAATGGGGCAGGGAGGTGAGTTCAGACAGAGGCTGAAGATCATTCACCGGGTTTGATCTATAGAAGGTCATTGGTGACCTGTGCTAGGGGAGGTTGCCAGGAATTGGTGGAAGGAGGAGAGAGGTAGGCAGAGGCTGAAGTAAGTGTTAAATAGAGAGTTCACATGAGAAAACAGAAGTCTAATTTCAAAGGGAGGAAGAAGAGGCCAGAGTCATGAATACCAAAGAGAAACCCTGAGTTCTAGGCAGAGGAGAAGAAGCCTAGATAAAATGCAGCAATGGACTGGTGTTCAGTGGAAGGATGCTTGCTGTCTGCATACGAAGTCCTGGATCCCACCTCCAGCACTAAGAAAACAAAACAAAACAAAACACACACGTGTGTGTGCACGTGAACATGTGTGTGCAGTGTATGTACACATGCCTGTGTGAGATGGAGACATGCTTAGAAGAACAGTACAGTACACTTCTCTGCTGCTGTGAGACACAAAGTCAAGCGACTTAAGGGGAGAAAAGGGAGATTTATTCAGCTTACGGTTCCAGAGAGGAGATACAGTCTTTATGGTGGAAAAGGCACAGCTGGTGGGCCAAAGCTGGAGAAGGCCTAAGTCAGATAGATCCATCACGGAGTCGGAGAGTTGCTGCAAGCTCAAGAGCAGACTACTGAAGCGGGGAGGGCTCACCTACTTCCAGACCCACCCCCTGTGACTGCCTTCTTCCAGCAAGGCTCCATCTCCTGAAGGTGCCATGACCGTCCCAAGCACATGTGGGAGATAACTCACATTTCAAACCATGACAACCAGAAAAGGAAAGAAAGAGCACCCGAGTCTGGCGTGGTGCTGTGAGGATGCTTCTAGCCTAGCAGGAGCTGAGCGTGAGGAGTGTGTGCCCCGTGATTTCTGCCTTTCCTGTCACTAGCATGTGACGGCAAGGCTGTGTGAAGGTTTGGGGTTGGCTCGTGTGACTGAGAAATAACTGGCAGTAAGTAAATCAAAGCTTGCAGGAGTCTGTCCAGTGCCCAGGGGACAGCGTAAAACACACTTTACAAAGGTGACACTTGTGCTCTTCCAGTGGCTTTGAATTCCCTCCCTGACCCTCTGCAACTCTGTCATTGTCTGGGTTGCAGTCCCTCCTCTCTGCCAATTTTCTGAGCATTTCGGGTATTACTACTGTCCTTTCCCAGGGGGTATATGAGCTATGTAGGAACGACCATGTTTCTGGTGTGTGGACACTCCTATAGGGGATCCCATTAGATTGGTCATGGGACCGGGAGAACCTGACCCATCCACGGAGATCTCTGTCCACTTCCTCCTAAACTGTAAATTCAGACTACCGTGTACCCATTAGAACAGAATTCTGGGCAGAGGGATGGATGCAGGGGGTTGGCACTTCACAAGCGGATGTGCCTTGAAGGGGTCAAGTGAGAGATGGCGACAAAGGCACAGGAGGAAAGGGAGGAAGCAGAAAGGCTGGACACATCTGCTGGGAATCCACAGTAGCCCTTAGTGGCCAGCAAGAGTCAGAACCCAAAAGAGCTTGGGAATGAAAAGCCCAAAGGAGACTCTTCTCGGCAACCAGAAAATAGAAAAGCAGATTCTAGAGTTCTACAACCAACTGTGCGGTTCATAGCGAGCTGCACTGCCTCTTAAGGTGTGTGCTAAAGGGAAGCAGGCCCAGAACACAAATCTGGGTCCCCATCCACCACTCCCTGCCGTGTGGCCTGGAGAAAGCTACTTAATCTCTCTGAGCCCTTAATCTCTATATAGGTCAAGCCCTCGTGCTTCATAGTATATGAAAAGCAAATAACTGATCATATAAGGGAAAAAATGTTCAGACCATGGAAGCCATTATTATTTGTTGAAAGAAAGATTTCAAATGGCGGAGTAGAAATATGTTGGTGGATGAATGGGGGTGAAGTGAAGGAGAACTAACAGGGTATGTAAGAGGAGACATGAGAGTCTTTGTTTCTGAAGGGATGGGAGGACAAGTCAGGCTGCGTGGAGGTGAGGGACGGGGGAGGGGGGCTGCTACGCTCAGGTCTTACCAATGTTATTTTTCCTATCACTGTTGCATCTCGCTACCGTAATCGCGGTGGCTTCAGGCAACACAGATGGATTGTCTTAAAGTTCTGTAGGTTAGAAAACCAATATGGGTCTCGCTGGGCTAAAATCAAGATGTCAACAGGGCTGTGTTTCTTTCTGGAAGCTCCAGGGGAGAATCCTTTTCCTTTTCCTTTTCTTCCCCCTCCCCCTGCAGTCCCCGGTTCCCTCCCCCTCCAAAGTCAGCACTATTGCCTCTCTCTGACACTTCTTCCTTTGTTGTCTGTTTCTGGATACAGCTGGGGAATCTCTCCGCCTTTCAGGAGCCCACGACCTCATGGGGACATCCTGGATGCTCTTCGCGTCTCCTGGTCCTTAATGACAACTCCCAAGCTCCTTCTGCCTGCAAGGTAAATATTCCGAGGATGCATGCCTGGAGTTGTTGGGGGAGAAAACGGCTCTCGCATGGTTGGATCGAGCGCCCTGCTGTAGCTTCTGTCTACAGGCCCTGCTTGGCGGCAGCTTCAGTGCTGGAAAGTAGTTGAAATCTGCTCGGGATTTGGAATGAAAGGAGGCACAAGGCTGCTGTGATGTCTGTGAGCTGCTCCCCCCACCCCCCCATGGAGGGCAAAGGGGCAGGAAAGAGATACAGAGGCTGCCTTGGTGTTCATTCACCCCGGGCACAGCTTGGACAGCTGGCGCGGTGGACGCGAAACGTGGGGGTGGAGAATGGCCAGGGTGATGGTGATGCCAAAGGTGAATGTGAACTAGCCCCTCTCAGCTGCAGACCTTCTTTCCCAGCAAGTGCCGTCTACTGTGGGCGGGAGGTGAGAGATCTGGAGAGAACGTATTCAGCTGTAAAGCTGACTTTTCCCTCTCTAGTTTGCCTCCACGCCAGACCCATCCAAATTCTTCGGCAGCTTCTGTTCAGAAGTATCTGACATACAAACACAGCTCAAGAGGGACTGTGATCAGATATGATATGTTCTTGTCTCCTCCCACCCCCGAGTATTTTCACTCAGTCAGGAATCCTACCTTAACCCACGTATGGCTGAATACATTCTCCACCCCCACGTTTCAAAGCCATACGTGAAAACTAGAGAGGACACACAAAGCAGGTCACTAGGTACATTTTAGATGAAACCAGACCGCTAGATACCAAGAGCCCTGATGTCTGCCCCAGAGCAGAGCCAGCCCCCAAATCAAGAAAGGCCATCGGGCCTCACTGCCTGCCATTCGCTCACGATGGCTCTGAAGATGTGGGTGCCAGCATCTCTGCCCCCAGCAGACCTGGCCTTGTGGTCGAGGTTCACACTAGATTACCCCCACTGCGGCTTCCCCTGTTGCTGATGTAGGAACACTCTTGGCCAACGTGCTGTCATGTCTCCCCAGAGACACTGTAGCAGAGACAGAGGCCAGTTAATAAGCATTGCTTCAAAGAAGACCCAGCAGCCGGGCGGCCCACCTGGACAGGGAGAGCCACGGGAGGAAGAGGCGGACATTGGCGAGTGAGTGATTAGAAGGCGTACTGGCTGTCTTCCTGATGGACTTTTATGATTCTGCATTTTTTGAAACATTAACAACCTATTTGATGACATCTGTAGTCCCCACCGGCAGCTCTTGAAATCCCAGTGCTTGAAGGCAACGTTCAGGTAATTGGCAAGCAGCGTTTTGTTCCTTTCGACTCTATGTTCCTGTCTCCTCTGTCACACACAGAAAAAGTCCAGAGTCATCTCGCTGATTCGAACCTTCTATTTGGACATCAGACATGATCATTCCCCGGCACAGGAGAGGACTGTGACAGAGAACTGTCACCTAGAGGTTTCCTGATGGTCGATACTCCCGGTCAGACCTGCCCCTGATTTCCTCTGTGACTCTTCTGACCAGGAAGAAGTTTCTAGACTCTACAGCACCCTTTACAATGCAAAAGTGAATGTCTCCAGCTTTATTTTGTGGAGTGGGCGGTCCGTGGGCTTTTCACTGAGATCTGTCCTGCAGGAGTCGTGGCTCACTGAAGCATCTTTTGGATGGTTCTCTGGAGACTTTCTAGAAACAAATGAGGCCACAGGAAACAGTAGGGAATGGAATGACTAGCCGTGTCCCCCTTATTCCCAGCACCAAGCAACAGCCTGCGCCGCACTCTGTGGTGGTCTACAGAGGGGAACTCCCAAGGCTCAGTGAGCGCACGCCGACCCCACAGGCACAGCAAGACACAACCGGTTGATGATTCTTGCCTCTGCCTAAACACAAAATCTTTCCTCCAAAGAAAACAGAATGGAGAAAAAGCGACCCAAGACAAGTAGAAAACACCCATGAAATAAGACAGCCATCCCTAGTAGGACTGAGAACACATTTTTATTTAGAAACTGGTAAAGGAGATGTTAATTTCAGCATTGCATATGATAACCCCAGAAGGGGAACCTACCCAATATCCATCTACTGAAGGATGGGTAGATAAAATGTGATCTAGCCATACAGTGGAACACTATTAGGCAGAAGAAAAGAAGTTAGGCCTGCTAAGTGCTACAGCATAGATGAGCTTGGCAGACATTATGCTAACTCAAATAAGATACAAAAGTCCACATAGTACATTATTCCACTCATCTGAAATATCCAAAATCGGCAAACCTAAATGAGTGTTTCCAAAAGGAGGGAGAAGGAGACAGTGACTGACAACTAATTATGGGATTTCTTTTGGGAGTACTGGAACGTTCTGGAAGCAATAGTGGTGATAGTTACACAACTATGCACTTTACATGGGTGGGTTTCATAATATCCATTTAATCACAATAACAAAAATGCCTAAGCCTCTGAAATACAAGAAAGTGCAGGCAGGAAGAGAGGGGCGCAGGAACGAAGGGTCTCCAGGACTATGGTAGTAGTAGCTCATTCACTAGGGCAACAAGTTTTGTAGCA
Organism: Typhlomys cinereus; assembly: GCA_023101885.1. NCBI lineage: Eukaryota > Metazoa > Chordata > Mammalia > Rodentia > Platacanthomyidae > Typhlomys > Typhlomys cinereus. The sequence continues at coordinate 908,020 of JALPQD010000333.1, forward strand.
GACGTGGTACAACGCTGAGTCTAGGAGTGACACAGATGTGTTTCTTCTTGAAAGATATCAGTCAGGAGTGATGAGGCTCCTTGATGTGACTAAGAGACAATGCTCGATTATAATGTATGGATTGATACATAAATGATGATAGATAATAGATTGATCAATGATACACAATAAATAGATCATAATAGATGATAGATGAGAGATAGATCAATGATAGATAATAAATAGATTATAACAGATGATAGATGATAAATGATGATAGATTATATATGTACATTTGGAGCTAAGAAATCATATACATTATTAACATGTGAAATGCTATTATACTATACCATATATAGCTTAATTCCTTTCCATCATACTTTTCAGCTTACACATGAACCATCAATGACGTCTTAATCGCCAAAGCTACTTTGGCCTTCCTCGTTCCTTAAGTCAAAAGCATCTCTGCTTAAGGTTCCACCAGCAACCAAGGAGGAACAGTGACACCATTATTCTCACCTCGAATGAGACGAGACAGAGTGGGTGGCATCCCCCATTCTGTGACCCCTGGCAGAACAGGTAGAAAACTCCTGAAGATGACAGCTGTAAAGTCCAGACTGGACTTATTGTAGAAACGGACAATGACAGATAGGCTCCGAGAGATGAAATGATTCACCTAAGGACTGGAAACTGGGAAGGGTAGAACCAGGGCTTGAACTCAGGACTCTGCACTCCAGCTCTAAGCATCACCTGTGCTGCTCATCTATTTGACCTGAACCTCATGAGGAAGCGATGGATCGTCACAGACTGGTGAACCCTCCCAAGATAAACCTCTCTGGCTTTGAAAGGAGCTTCAAAGGGAGGGAACTATATATGACTTCTCAATAAGCAACATTTAAATGGTGGAAACTGAGCCTCAGACAGGTAGAGAAGGAGGACAAGAAGGAGGAGGAGGAGGAAGAGGAGGAAAAAGAGAAGGAGGAGAAGTAGAAAAAAGAGGAGGAGAAAAGAAGGAGGAGGAGAAAAAAGAGAAGAAGAAGGAGGAAGAGGAGGAGGAGGAAGAGGAGGAGGAGAAAAAAGAGGAGGAGAAGGAGGAGGAAGAGAAAAAGAAGAAGGAGGAGGAGGAAAAAAGAGAAGAAGTAGGAGGAAGAGGAAAAGGAGGAGGAGGAGAAAAAAGAGAACCATACTCTGTGACCTAGAGGTCTTTGATTGCACAATCAAACTTGGATGCCCCTAAGCCATCTGGCTCTTATCTCTCGGGGACCCTAAATCTTCATTGTCAAGCTGACAGGCTTTAGAAACACACCTTTGGGTGTCCTACAGCAAGGGTGTCTCTGGCGAGGGCAGCAGCATTTCAAGACATCCATGCCAGGCCGAAGGAAAAGGAGAAGGAGCCGAGGTTCAGCCTCATTTCCTGCTGCTTTCTGACCAGGGAAGCCCGTGACCATCTGCCTCTTGCCCTTGCCGCCATTATGACTGGCCAGCTCCACGGCATGTTTCTGCAAGCCTGCTGAAGTTGGATTGCTCGCCCTCTCCAGGCTGGGTACCCATTTACAGAGGAAAAGGCTTCCCTGGGTCCTTTCAGAAACACACAGAATGTCCCCACCCAGAATGTCCCCCACCGGCTCAAGTCTTGGTCACTTGGTTCCCCACTGGTGCTGCTGTTTTGGGAGGTTGTAGAACCCATGGCAGGTGTGGGCTTGCTAGGAGCGGTGGTCACTGGGAGCAGCCTCCAGCTCTAGCCTAGCTCTCTGATTCCTGGTCCAGCTGCTGTGTGCTTCAGCTGTCTTGGGGCTCAGTCCATCAAAGTGCTCTGTGCCCTCCAAGACAGGAGCTGAAATAAACATGGCTGGGGTCATTCATTAGCGCTATTTTCATAGCAACCAAGACAGTGGCCAACAGCTTCAGGGTCAGGACTCTGCCTTGGCCAACTTCAAAGAGCCAATCAGGCCTGATCTTTGTTCAACTCAGTTCTTGGCCACCTAACATAGAATATGGTCTCCAGAGGTTTGGAGCTTTAAATCTGCCCTTGAAGGCTGACCTACTTCACAAGCTAAGTGTCCCAGGGCAACATCTATTCAGTCTATAAAGTTGCAGAGCCCTTGAGTGCAATCATCCAATGAAACTCTTCCTCTGTCATTCCCCGCCCACCTGTCTCTCCTAGCTCTCCTCTTCCTCTTCCCTTGCATCTGCTGTCGACCCTCTTTTCTTCCTCCCTCCCTCCTCTTCCTCTTCCCTTTCTCATGTCCCTTCCATGTCTCACAAGAGGGAATTATGAGCCCGACTCAATTAATATTTTAAAATATGAGGGACACAGGGGGCTGCTGGGTATAAATAAATGTATAAGGAAATAGGACATAAATAAACATGTAGCACTTGACCCACTTTCTGAAATTTCCTTACACTCAGCCCTCCAGTGAGTCTGGGCCTGCTGAATCCTTGAGCACTTTTTTTTTTTCTGGTGAGCTCCTTATTTTTCATCCCATGTCAGTGTATGTATCTAGCATCCTGAAGCACGTTCTTTGAGAAAAATGCAAAGAAAAATTAAGACCAAGAAGTATCAATACCTGGAATATGCGTTGTGCTCCCTGTCTGCAAAGCTTCACAGAGACGGTCACACTTAACCTCATGATGACGTCATGGGTTGAAGGTGTCCTGTCCAGAGGACAAAGGAAGTAAGGCTTTGAAAAAGCTGAACCGCTCCCTTGTGGACCTACGGCAAGGAAAAGTTGAACCAGCTCAAGACTATCGAACCCCACATAGTTCTGGGGTGCTTTCCTACAACTTCCTCAGGAGAAAGAGAAAGAGACCTGTGGGGAGGGAGAAGGATGTATTAGGCAGGGTTCCCCAGAGGAACCAGAACATATAGAATGAAGACATATGGAGTGGGGATTTATTAGGTGGGCTTACGTGATCGGGTCTGGTTAATCCCACGAAGGCTGTCTTTACCCTGCACAGGCTGAGAACCCGGCAGCTCTTCAGTCCACGAGCTGTGCCCGAGGGCTTTAGCAGCTCTGACCTGATGCTGAAGTTACTGCAGTTCACCTGCATGTTGCTGAGAAATTCATGACCAAACGGCTTAAGGGAACAAGAGGTTTTATTTTGGCGTACGATTCTGCTTGCAGTTCTTTGTCCAGCTTGGTGGGAGAGTTGGCTCACACCCATACCAGGAGCTGAGGGAGCTGGCCACACCACATCCCCAGGGCCACAGGGACAGGAACAATCCTCGCTTGCAAGATGTAATAGTTACTCTTGTGTATTGCTGTGAGAAAACACTCAAAGTCAAGCAACTTAAGGGGAGAAAAGGGAGATTTATTCAGCTTACAGTTCCAGAGAGGAGATACAGGCTTTCATGGTCCGCTGGCTAAAGCTAGAGTTAGGCTAAGTCCCTCCCATCCATGAGGCTGAGAGCTGCAAGACTGCTGCTCCGAAAGGCAGACTCCTCCTGGAGGTCGGGTGGGATTAATCCACCTCAAAGCCCACCCCTTGTCACCGCCTTCTCCCAGCAAGGCTCCACTTCTCAAAGGTATCAAGACCTTCCCAAACACAGGAGGCTGTGGGGGACACATTTTAAGCCATGACACAAGATCAGCATGTCTGGCCAACTATATCGAAGAATGCCAACTTCCTCTCCCAGCTCCCTCTATCTTACTTATTTTCCCAGGGACTGGTCCCACCCACCCTAGACTGGGTCTTTCCCAACAATCAGACAATCACCTCCAGGCTTGCTCTGGATGCTTTCCAACTACTAATTCTTTACAAATACTCCCAGAGCTTGACCCTTTAATTGCCAAGTTGACACCTATATCTAACTATGTCATAAGGCCTAGAGGATTCTTATAGAGTCGCTGGTCTTTAGCCCTCATCGGAAGATGGAAGAAGCTGAGTGCTGATGTCACTGAGCGATGATAGCAGCAGCAGCAACAGGGTAGGTAAAGTCACCAGCGAGACATGAAAACAAACAGAAAAAAAAAAGCAATAGCAGAAGGACAATCAAGAAAATCTCTCAGAGATGTGCTCAGAGCCTTGCTTCATGGAAGATTCTAGATCCCATCAAGGCGACAATCAATATAAACCATGGTCACACAAAATAAATGAAGAGACAACTAGAGACAAGAAAGTAGAGATTGGAGAGAAAAGAAAACATAAAATGAAGACCACATCTCTGGAGAATGGATACAAGATCTTCAGCTGAAGCTTCAGATGTATGATGTCACCATGTGACAATACTGAGCTTATAATCTTGAGATTACAAAATAATCCTGGATCTCCTTTAATTCACATTTAAGACTGTAGTACCTTTCTCATACTAAGTAGTTATCAATGTTCATTTTTTAAAATTTTTTATTATTATTATTTATTCAACTGTGTGCATATGTGTGTGTGTGTGCGCGTGCGTGTGTTTGTGTGTGTGTGTGTGTGTGTCTGCGTATGTGTAGAACCACGGACGAATTCGCGAACCACCATGGACGCCTCCACCTCCTTCTGCCCCGGGATTCACAGGCTCCGCCCTACCAGGACCAGAAGCGCAGGCCGCCCGCGCTTCCGCCTGGCGTCTATACGTGGGATCTGGGATCCGAACTCAGGACCTTCCGCCTGCAAGGCAGAGGCTTAACCCCTGAGCCACCTCTCCAGCCCCCAATGTTCATTTTATTAATGGTAACAATTAGGACCACTTATAGCGCTTTCTGAGAAATAAATCCCCTCGTTGCTTTACAAACTTTTCTCCATCTGCTTGTATCTGTGAGCCACATAGCATCGATAAGCCAATAAAAAAGCAATGCTGTCCCAGCTAGTGAGACTGGACCTTCCAACACAGCTGTCACCTTCCCACTCAACTCCAAGTTCCTTGAGCTAACAGGGGCATTTCTCCCTGGAGAGCTTCCAAGAGAGGCAGGACGGTGCCTTGAGGTCTGAATTTGCTCTAAAATACCATAAATCATCATAAGGAGGCTGGAAAGTAGAGAATCTGTTATTTAAGTTTGAGCAGCTCCCCGATTCACTGGAAATGGAGCTGCGAGTCCCCCTTTCAGCAGGCCATCCATATGGTTTATGGGAAAGTGCCTCCGTGGACACTTTAGCCTTACGAAAGCCAGGCAAAGAGATCCTGCTGAAATAAAGATGTTCCAAGATACAGTTGCTGCGAGCAACGCGGGGCCAGGGCAAGCGACGGCGCCAGGAGAGATTGTGGCTTCTGTGAACGCACTTTAGCTGCAAGGAGAGGACATCGATCCAGTCTTTATTCCCCGCCGGTCCTCGGGCGGGGCTGGAGCTGCGTGTCTAGTTGCAGGAACACTTGAAACTGACAGAACCATGGTCGTGAGATTCGTGTGGGTTTGAGGCAAACGTTGCCTAGCAGGAGATTGAGATTCTGCGCAAAGTAGTTTCCTTTCACCCAGAGGACACAGAAAGACCTAGAGAGAGTAGCAGGCTGTCTGTCCTCCATCATGTGACCTGCTCGGATGGGTGCCACACTTCCAGAAGCATTGAGAGAAACAATAAGAAGACAACAGTATACACACGTACATGCACGTATGCTCACGCACACACGCAGAGGATGCATGTGTGTCTGTTCATCCCAGTCTTTTCATTGCTTAGCTGTTCAAACTGAGAGTTCATCCAGTCAGTTCTAGGATCTCATGTCCAGAGACCTCTGTGAGCAGGTTTTATGTCTAGGGCTGTCAGTCCATCCAGCAAGCTAAGCATCTGTCCACTGCTTCTCCTCACACCCCGTCCGTCATCCCAGCCACACCTGCTTTCCATTTCTAAACTCACGAAGCCCCTGTGCGAATTGCCGCGGTCACTGTGAGCCTCCCTTCGGTCACCTGGCAAACTCTGGATCCCACAAACAGAACAGAAGGGGGTCAGGATCTTGCAGATGCGGGACGTCAGTGACCGAGTGCTATCAGGGTTTCTTAAGCTTGTTCATTCCCATCAGAATCATCCTCGAAATTTTGACATAGCCTTAGTTATATAGATAGCTGAATGGAAGTTGAAAATTGACTGATAACTAATCATCAATAAATTTATTCTTAATAAAGTTTTTCCTCTGCACGTGTGCATCTGTGTGCGTCAGAGAGTAGTATTTATGATCGTGGAAGCCCGAGGGCAACATCAGAGTCATCCTGGGTTAGTCTACCTTTTTGCTTTTGCTCTGGGCTCTTACGGGATCTGTCTTTCCGGGTCAGAAATATAGACCACCACCACTTTTTCCTGGTGTTTTATGTGTGATCTGGGATCCGAACTCAGGTCCTTCTGCTTGTGAGGAAGAGGCTTAACCCTCGTGCCATCTCTCTAGTCCCTATTTCTAAAATGATCTTATCATTTATCAAAAAACTAAGCAAGTTTGCATACTCATGAGATGGATGTGCCTGTTAATTTTTTTACACAAATGGTTAAATATAGGCTATCTGTTTGCCATCCTAGCATAGAGAGCTTCTATAACATCTTTTCAGAGTTAATAAGCATTTTGATGTCAGAATCATCAGTGCTGAGAACTCTTCTTTGCATAAATACACAGTGCAACATAACAGAAGTGTGTTCAGAGCTGTTTCAGAAATTGTTGACAATTGTTCCCCAGTCACAAGCCAAATTTTACTTAATGAACTTTTTGAAACCCGTGTCAGCCAGTCAAACAGCTATTTCTAATGCCAAACATTCCAACACAATCCCATCCAAAGCTATACACTAACGTGACACCTATCGTGATCGTAGGACTATATTGGAAGTCTTTGCTTTCTGCAGTCAAACTATTTTTCTGTAAGTACGGAAAACTTTGTGCCAATAGAAAAGAAACTACAATTCTGCCATACGACAGTCCTGAAATTGAGACAGGGTGATCCAGGCGGAGTTTACTTGGCATTGCGGGGGGTGGGGGTGGTGACAGCCTGCTTATTGTGAAGTGCACGTGTTGTGTGCTCAGAACTAAGGCTGCAGTAAGATCACACTCTGCAACACAGGAAGGCATTGTCCAGACCCTGGGATTCCTGATGCGTTTCATTTTGAAACACATTTTCATCATTGCCTGCTACTCATCTAGCTTTTTTCAGTCTTCACGTTCAGTATTCAGTAATACAACTCCCTGTGGAATTTAGACTCCCCAGTTTAAGAAGCTGGGCTTTAAAGGGTACTACAGAATAAGTAGAAGAAGAATTGGATGCAAAGTGCCTTGCTGGGTGAGAAAGAGGGGCTCTGGGATCTGGAACTTGGTCTTAAGAAGCTCCAACATCCTTGAGCTTTGGTACTTGCAAGTGAGACTGAGGGAATCCAGAATTCTTCTTTCTCTCCTTGAAGATAACTAGAAGGTGCTTCTATTAATAAAAGCTAATCCCAGGTTAGGGAGATGACTGAGGGGGTCAAAGCCTCTGTCTCCCAAGCAACCTGACTTTTGATTCCCAGATTTCATGTAAACTGTCAGCCAGAATTCTGTAATTCTGACCCTACCAGGCAGAGCCTGGGAAAGCCCAGAGCGAAGCAATAACAAGGTAGAGCAACCCAGGGTGCTTTCTAATGGCATCCTTGGGCCTCCACAGGCACACATGCTCAGGTCCTTTCTGGTATACATTAAACACACATACATACACTAAAATCATAACAATAATGAAGTCTTTGCCTTATACTTTCTGGTTATAATTTATCAGCATGGCAAGAGAGATCACATCAATCTCAGAAGCTAAAGGCACTGGCAACATTATAGAGGGGACTTTTTTTGTTCAGTTACTGGTCTGCCAAAACACTGAAACTGCTCCCTCCATTTAATTCAGGGAATGGTCCCACTCGCCATGGCTGGGTCTTCCCATGTCAGTTAGACAGACTCCCGAAGGCGTGCCTAGGGCCTGCCTTCACTAAACAACTCTTCACATGTGTGTCAAAAAGTTCAGCCTTCAATAGTCAAGTTGCCATCTGTAACTGCCACAGAAACACCTAATGTTTTCGAACTTCTGAAGGGCGAAAACCATAGGTTCCATTTCTTCCAAATGTCTCCTCTAATCAGTGCTGAGCTGCAGACCTTGATCAGCCAGCGTTAGCAAAACAACTCACTGTGGATTCTGGACCCCCCCCCACCCTCCCGCCAGTTTAAGAAGCTGGGCTTTAAGTTGGTGGCTAAAGAATCATTGTACCAGGAGACCTGAAGCAGCATTGATTTTAGTTTCTATTGAAATGCAAATAGACCAGCATCTACTTCCTCCTAGCTTCCCTAGTTTTATTTTAAGTCAAGAGTCTATACTAATATGTATGTGGAGAGGCTCTTGTTTAGACTTAAAGGTGATTCTTTTCTCTCTGGTCAGGTCAAGACCCAGTGCTCAGATGTCTATAGCTCACAAAATGGTCCACCTTGTTCCTCCACAACTGGTCCCACAGCCTCCAAGATCCTCCATGGCACGGAAAATGATATTAAGAGTGTGCCTATACCCTATCTCCTTCCTTTAGTGACCATCTTGTAAAACAGGAGACTCATCTGCTCTGTTGCAGAAAGGGAGAACATCTATTCCAAGCCCAGACTCTGGATTTTGCTTACTAGATCCCAAAGGATTTAGTGTAAATGGGATGTGGTTTCCCAAGGAGGAAGACAGAGGAAGAACATCTTTAGTGAATGTCTGTTGCACCCAGCGCTTCACAATAGGACCACTTTGAGATAGCTGCCAGTATTTGGAGCATGCTAAGTGGGTCTCTAACATCGATGTACGCAGCCACTCTGCCAGCTAACAAGTTCAGTCCAGAGACTGAAGGAGACCAGATAATCCCCAAGGCAGAAACTGCAGAGCACTGACCCCCAGGGGGGCAGCAACATGTGGTTTGCCGCTATATTTGTTCAAAACCAATTTCCCATTAATATGGGATCTGTGCCACCTGGGGTGGAAGAACAGGGTTTCTATGGAATCTCCAGGTTGTTTTTCTCATCTGTCTTCAAAATGAACCACACTCCTGTCTTAATGAAAACGCTACTCAATTACTATGATTTTATTAACAAGACAAGTGTAGCTATTTAGTGCATAACAATGCAAGAGTTATAATTCCAAAGGGAATGTCAGATGATCATTCTAAATTCAGAATGCAAAATAAATTTTTATTAGCCTTTTCCCTGCAAAGAGTACGTCTACTTGGTGCTGCAATAATATTTGGATTCACTGCCCGATTCCTTGAAGTCTTAAAGATTGCCAACGTTGCCAGAGCATTATAAGTGCTGAAGAACTCAACAACTGAAAATAGTGGAAGCCAAACCTGAGTCTTGGTCTTTGGCTCAATGAAGCAGTGAGAACCATACATTCTGCATGATGTGTCTTTGTTGCCTCTTGTCTCCATGTGAATTATGAACTGTCAGAATTTGGGCGAAAACAACTCTAAACATTGCAGTGTACCCAATGGGGTAGGCTTGAGCTTGGAAAATAAGGGAGAAGTTCTTAATTGGATGTGAGATTGAAATTTTGAATGGATCCACACTGCAATGAATGTGAATCTTAGCCAGCAATGTGGAAATGTTCCTGTCAACAAAGGCACTGCTAGATATAATGAGTCAGAAAACCCACAAGAAAAACAGTAAAAGGGATGTTGAGATGGCTCAGCTGGTAAAAGTCCTTGCTGCACAAACCTGATGACTTGAGTTCTAATCCCAGAACCCACATGACTTTGAATGGAGAGAACTAGCCCCACAAAGTTGCCTCCTGATCTCAACATGTGCATCCTGGCATGTGTGTCCAACACACATGCACACCACATGCAAACCACATATACATGCATATCATACACAGACACACCATACATACACACACACCACATATACACATGCACATCACACATGGATACACCATACATACACACACACCACATATACACATGCACATCACACACAGATACACCATACATACACATATACACACACATACACACACACACACACACCACCCCACATATACACATTCACATCACACACAGATGGACCATACACACACACACGCACACAACACATCACATATACACATGCACGTCACATACAGACACACCATACACACACACATGCACACCACATATACCACATACTTCACATACACACATCACACACATATTTACACAGGAGCATGCACACACATAACACATATGCACGTGCATGTCACACACATGCACACCACACATGTACACTTATGCATGAACACACAAATGCATATACACAATATCATACAGACATACACTGCACACACTTACACCACTATACACAGACATACATTACACACATGCACACATGCATGCACACAAATTGACTTAAAATGTCTTCAAAATGACATAGTGAAAGGATATTTGATAAAAGAAGTAGAAAATAGTGGTTGAGAAGTAAATCATGTCTTCTCTCTGTACCCTGCTGAGCTTCAATGCATTTATATATTCTAGCTACAGAAAGCAGATTCAATTCAATATTATTTAAAAAATGCTGAATAAATAGCTCATATGTGTGGAGCAAATGCTGGGAATATCTTAAGATAATATAAGATGAACATACTATGACAGGCCTTATGGAAGTTATAATTAAGAGTGGAACCATATTTATAAATAACTTCAGGTTATATATAGATCATAATCTAAACTGGAAGTCAAGACACATTTTGACTAGGTTTTTGGTTAGATTTGGAGCTGAAAGAGTTGGTTTGAGAAATGCAGATGCTTGAAAATGCTGGATTTTTTTTTTACAAAAATTCAGTGGCTTATGGATCAAACAGTAAGAAACATCTTAATCTGTGTGTTTCCCACAAATCTTAGTGACAGCATGGCATAGAAACAAATAAGCGTCATAAGGAAAGAAAAAATAATACGGGCCCCTAGAAGAGAATTTAAGAAACTGAAGAGGAAGGGATGTTGTTTGATCTTGATCTCTGAGGATTTTAGCAAATAAAAAAAAAGAGATTATGAGAACACGGTTCTCATGGCCTTATTTTCTTTCCTAATAGACTGGTTGAACATAATTCTCATTGTTTGCAAAAAAAATTATCCAAGACATCTATCTACACATGAACACTTAAAGTTCTCTCTATAGTAGATAGAAACTATTTAAAAACCAACTTATTGCTCATCTGCTTGAGCTGCAAATCCTCTGTGTCTGAGTATTCAGGCCTTTCCTCCCACAATAATAGTCTACAATGGATGTAACTGACCCAGATTGGCGCCCCAAGATTTAGGCTTTGGAGAGATCCCAGAAAAGTCGATTTGCTTTCAGTCATATGTCAAAGCATCTTGGAATCTTCTTCCAGCTCCTTCTCACCAGACTTAAATTCTTTTCCTTCCTTCCTGAATTCTGACGTCCTGTTTCAGACACCTTCCTTTGAGTAAGTCTGTGAACACCTGAGGCCATGGTGAGGTTCCTGGTGGGTTTGTCCAAACGCGTGTCTGACAAAGGTTTTTAGATGAATGAATTCAGCTCTACTGTTGCATGGAATTGATTAACTCAAGAAAAGACCCTGCAAGATAGGTTTCGGCAGAAGGACTCTGGACAATGCATGCTGAGTAATGATCAGAGTGATAATGAACAACGACAGGCATGTTTTCGTGTGTGCGAAGTTGTTTGGGCTGTCCCACCGTATCAAAGCACCTCATAAATAAGATCCATGTCTTCTGCTTTCCGCCAAGCCAACCACAGGGGAGTCTCAGAGTCCTGATCCCGCATTCCAGAGCAAATCTAGAAGGACTGTGTTTCTGGGAGCCAGCACGGAGTGGCCAATGAAAAATTCTACGAAGGAACAGGCAGGAGGGTAGAGGGGTGCACAGGAGCCAGCTGGCCTTCTCCCGTGTCTCCCCGGCAAACTTCCCCAGATTCAGTCACGAAGCGTGTGACAGACCACAGCCCTAATCTCTTCAGGAACACCCCCAGAACACAGAGCTCATCTGTGCTTCTCGGCTGGATTTAGCAGAAAATGGGAGATGGCACCCAACGCCCTGCAGCATGCCAAGAGCGTGGCTGGTCTATGTGATACCCAGGCAGCTGGCACACTCTGGCACTTGCTGGGACCACTGCAGAAGCTGGTGAATGGTACCAGGGCTCTCTGGGGGGCCCGCAATCTGCATGACAATATGTGCTCTGAGGCTGTGGGGAAGGATCTTACTGTAGCCTAACACTTTGTACAAGATGCCACCGGGCACCCAAGCCAGCCTTGCTAAGAATTGTGGCATTGCATCCACCCACGGAGCCCAAACTCAGAAGCCTGCTGGAAGTCAGGAGGTCCAACCCCCACGCATAGAAGGCTAGAGCTGTTCCATGGTCAGACACTCCCTTGCCCACAAGGAAGCATTCTATAAGCACCCAAGGAATTGTGTGCCCCGTTTGTAAAATGGAAGACACCTTGCTAATTGACAGCCTGTGAGTGGTGTGGTCCTTTAAATTACCTTGGCATTAATTGCCTGGACAGGTTGTTCACTCAAATTGCCCTGGCTCGCTAATAACCTGAAAGGGCTGGTGTTTTAAATGACCATGGCACTAATGGCCCAGGCTGGCTGCTATTTCACATTGTCCTGGCACTAATGGCCTGGAAAGGGGGCCTGCTTTGCAGATTAACGAGTGTCCTCCAAATGGCGAAGGATTATGGAAAAAAAAAGAAAGAAAAACAAGCATTTGCAAGAGAAATAAGAAAGAAATTCTCTCTCTCTCTCTCTCTCTCTCTCTCTCTCTCTCTCTCTCTCTCTCTCTCTCTCTTTCTCTCCCTCTCTGCATTAGGTGCTTGCTATGAGCAGGTCTGGGGAGCTTGCCTCTCCTGGGGATCCTCTCACTAGAATGTTCTTTACTTTTTATTCATCCCAGGCAGGCATTAGGCTTTTCTGTAAAAAGGCCAAAAAAAAAAAAAAAATCATATACAACTCACCAAAGAAGCTATACCTTGTCACTCTACCAGTTTCTTTAATTAGATTTCTGCTCATTCTTTTTTTAAATGTTTCAGAGTTGCTAACTGGTACTCATGAAAAATTTATTTATGACGGGTGGAGGTCAGAGAACAGCTTTCAGAAGTCAGTTCTCTAGTTCTCTCCTTGGACTATGTAGGCTTCTATGGATCAAACAGGTCTCCAGGTTTTCAAGCAGGCATTTTAACTGCTTAACTATCTCATCAGCCCAGATTTCTGCTCGCTCCTATTCCCCCATTCCTACCCATACCCAAGTCATTTCAGGATTGGTTCATTTATTGACACGAGGCACTGACCAATGTATTGATTATCATCTTATGTGCAAAATCACTGTTGAGTGCTTGGGGGCAAAGATAAGAGGCCTAGATCTAGCCCTTGGGATTCCCCACTCTGGTTCTCCCACCCAGAATCATTTACAGATCATTGCGCTGTGATGTGACTTGCCCTGTAGCGGAACTATGCAATGCATTGTGGGAGCTTGGAAGCTGCAGGGAGGGAGGGCCCGAAGCAGTTCATGCGAGAGGGGACCCATGAGAAAGCAAGACGGTGAACCAACTACTCAAGACCAGAATGAGCATGGAAGGGGCTGAGAAGGTCCAGCAGTGCACAGAAGTAACAGAGATGAGAAACCCAGCTACAAACCCACAGCTCAGAGGTAAAGTGGGGGGAGGGGGCAACCCTGGAAGGAAAGGCTGATGCTGGAGGAGTATGCGTGTTGGGAGTGTGAGAGAGATGACTTGGGAAGGAAGACAGGGATCTGCCGAAAGCTGTTGCTAGTAGAAAACGTGGGGTTTGAGCTGGAGAGACAAAGGTGGCTTGAAGTGAACACCTGCATCTGCTGTGCCTCACAGACACGAAGCTTCTGGCCAGGGACCAGGGAGGAGGAGAATGGTGAGAGTGTGACCTTTGCAAAAGATAACACTTGTTCTGCTCATCTCTGGCCACAGTGTTGCTCACAAACGCATAAAGCAACCCTAATAGTAGGTGCTGGGAGAGATTTGCCCCCCCCCATCCTAGATCATTCTCATGGCAATCTGAGGCTACGGAAGGGCTCGTGGGGATGGACTTGAGGGATGATTTCTTTTTCTTTCTTTTGCTTCCCTTCCATCTCCCCTGCCCCCCACAATCATAACACAGAAAGCAGAACCGTTGTTTTTAAAGAACTGGGCATCTATGCAAAGTTAACTGTTACTGGACATCTGGATGCTGTTGATGGATTTTGACAAATGAAATAGTTTCAAACTTCCTGGTGTGGGCTTGGGAGATGCCTTAGGAATTAAAGCTTTTTCCTTGCAAGCAAAAAGGCCTAAGTTCAGATCCACAGATCTAATGCAAAAGTACTTGATGGAAATGGCCTGTACTTCTGGCCCTGGAAGCAGAGCCTGGGAAATCCCAGAGCAAAGCAATAAGGAGGAAAAACAATCTAGGGTGGTTCCTAATGTCACTCTTGGGCCTCCACAGGCACACACACTAAAGTACCCTCTTGTGTACACACACACACACACACACACACACATGCATGCATGCATGCCAAAAAACTTTCTGGTATTTCTTGGGTTGGTTGTTTTCTTTTTTTCAAAAATAATTCTAATAGTGAAAAAATGGATAGAGCAATTGGATAACAGCAAATGGCTTTTATGAACTTGACTAACTTCAACTGAATGCAGATTAACTGAGAACCTACATCAGCAGAACCCCATGCTAGCCACCACAGCGTACAGCAAATGGGAATGAACTATAGTCCCTGGTGTCAAGGACCTTAATGTTCCAGGCTGGGTTCCAGTTACACCACATTGTCTTTATAGTTGTTTCCTAACTTGAGGGTTGGTCCCATTGACCGGCCTCTGCAAAGTAGCATACAAATGTTTCTCTTTGTAGAAAAGGTCCCAGTCTTTGAAAGGGAAAGTTGTTCTTTCATCCAGCACTCAATGGACTTCATGTTTGCTAAGTGTAGGGCATCCTGCTGGGCCCAAAGGGTGGTCTAAGATAGTAAGTCACAGATCCTGACCTCAAGGTTTTACCTGTGAACATCCAAAGCCCCTTGAAGTCTGAAGAAGGGCACAGCAACCTCGGTGCTTTTTGTTAAAATAAACTCTCTAAGGATATCTTTTATCTCAAATAATGATTCTTAACAAAGACTCTGGACAGAGCCGAGACCAAAAAGGAACCTACAAGTCTCCCATTCTCACAGTCATGGATAAAGAAACAGCTAAGAGAGGCTGGATGGGTGGTTGGCCTGAGACCACACAGTGCTCTGTGGCAAAAGCTGAATGAGGATTCTGTCACCATCCCTCCTCCCCCCTCCCCCACCCCCACCCCATGCAGGTTCCCTGGGGCTTTTCTGTATATGAGCAGATACCACAAAACGACATCGAAGTTTGAAAACACACACTCCAGGAGACCATCGAGATAGCTCAGGGACATCTATTCTCGTCTGGTTACCTGATTTCCATTCCTGGAAGCCCACATGGTGAAAGGAGAGAACTGACTTCCAGAAGTTGTCCTCTGACCTTTCCCCATGCACCATGACATACATGCGTGCTCTCTCTCTCTCTCTCTCTCTCTTTCTCTCTCTCTCTAATAAATAAATGAAATGTTTATGGAAATAAGAAAAAGTAAAATAAAAATGTAAACACAAGCTCTGTCCCTCTAGGTCTTTTATCTTAGCATGTTCACCTTTCCTTGTAGATTACCCTGGTAAATTAAGAGGAGGAGGAGGAGAATAACTGGATACTAAAGGAAGAGTCCTGCTGTAGGTCCTCCACCCACTGTGCACCACCTTGGGTGGTATGTTGAGTCTCATGCCCCTCCCCACTGCTTCACCCTCCTGGGGGTGTGATTTGCTTCTCTCCAGCAAATCCGTACTATGAATGCCACCTGCCCATTGGTCAGACTCCATCCTGTTTGTCCAATGGATTGCTGCACGTAGCAGTTACTCTGCATGGTTTCTGATAAAGTCAGGACAAAACAACCTAAGGAACAAGGGGTTTCATTTTCTCTTACTGGTTAAAGTTCTTAGTCCAGCTTGGCAGGAGAGCCCGCGCCGACACCAAGGCTGAGGGAACTGGCCACACCATCTTCACATAACGGCTGAGGAAGGGACGATCCTTACTTGCCAGTTCACCATGTCTGGCCAAGTATACACCAGGATGCCAACTTCCTCAACCGGCTCTTTGTATTTTATTCACCGTCCAGGGCCAAGTTCCACCCACCTTGGGCTGACCTATCCCAGCCACTAGACAATCTCCTTCAGATTTGCTCTGGGCTCAACTCAACTAATTCTCTACAAATATGCCCAGACTTTGAATGCCCAACCATCAAATTGACACCTGTATCTAATTATGATGTTGCAGCATCTGAATACTTATTCTCATAATCCTATTTTACTTTATAACACCCCCAAGGCAGGGGTGACAGCCACTCAGATGGGCCAGAGATGTTATAAAGACTTTCCTTTACATGAAAAGAATGAGAAGGTAGATGCTTCCTTTGCTGCTGGATTTCAACAGCGCAGAGTGAGGTTCCTGGAGAGCGCTTAGCCAAGACGGAAGAATCATCCAATGTATGTGCTCCAAAAAGCACTGGGTCTGATTAGTAAACTTTGTTGTTGGGACCAATGCACTGTACTTCAAAGGTCCCCTCAGATTGCTTCGAATCTTCCCAGCAGCCCCAAGACTGTCAAAGTGCCTTGCACTATCCTATTTTACAGATGGAGCTTCTGGGGCTCAGGAAAGAGGACTCCCTGCCTGACCCCATCTTCTTTCCTCGATGGTCCACTACTTCTTCCCCTTTGAATGTATGCACTGAGTCCAGAACTGTCCATTGAGTTCCAGCATGCTTCCTCATTTTGTTTCTCAAGTATCTTATCTCCAAAGCCGAGTGTAAACCACGCCATAAAGTACTTCGGCTTCCCAGTGATAAATGACCAAAGTCCAAACACAAATAGTTTCACATCCTAAAGCACCCACCAGTGCACAGGCAGGAAAAGGAATCACAAGAAAATATAAGAGTCAGCAAATAGTCCAGAAGGCTCCACATTGAGGCCGCTACATTTTGCTTCAATGTATCTTTAGGCCTTGTTTAAGCAATTCAGCTGCATTTTAAAATAATCAGTCCTTCAAGATACACAAAAAGGCGTACTCAATTGAATTTTCCATAGGCGAATCTTTGAAACATCTTCCTCTAAGTACAAAGGAATGCTTTTGAAATAAACTATTTCAGAAATGAAAGAGGCCAGATGGAAACCATTGAGACCCCAAGCCAGCCAATCCATTGTCCTCCTCGATTGGTTTTGGTTTGTTAGCGAAGTGCTCATGGAGCGTTGAAAAGAAAACTTTTCTGTACTTTTTTTTTTTTAGTAATGGGATCTGCTAGCCCCCAAAGTGACTTCTGCAAGATCAAATTAGCTTTTGTGATAAATATTGCCATGAAACCAGTAATTAGCTTGTAACGATACCACATTTTTCATCCGCTGCTGAAGCCATAAATGGATGAAGATTTTTGGCTCCTTGGCAAACTCTTTTTGACACAGATACCTGGGAAAAGGAAAAAAAAAACACACAAGAGCAGGAAATCGTTCATGGCGCCTCAGGCCACAGAAAGCTGGCAATGAAAACACATGCCCTCTTCGGGCTGCTCAGCATTTATCCACCACTAATATTTTAAACTCCGTCTCACATCGTGACTCTACGCATTGCAGGCCAAGCTAACGAGTGAAGTGCTTTTTTTTTTTTTTCTGACTTCACCATAAAAGAAATAAACAAAACAAAACAAGGACTGTCGATATTGTAAAATGCTGTCATAACTTTAAAAATACTAAAATGGTGATAAGCAGTAAGTTCTATGAAAAGAGAGGAAAGAGTTTATTTATTTTGAGCTGGAAAAGTTTAATAATCACTCACCAAATTCACAGGAGACAAATGTCAACAAGCACAAACTTCATGCTACAGTATCACATGTGTGAAGTTTCTGGTTGTTTCTTAAAACCAGACAAGGAACCGTCTAAGTCCTTATGGCTTCAATGGGAAGCCACCAATTCTCTTTGTTTTGGTTTTCTTTAGAAGGATCTAGCTCCAGAAAGATGCCAAGGGCTCACACGCCTTGCTTCCAACTAGCCAAGAGGCAGTGAAATACCTCTAAATGAGACATTTCCGGATCAGGTAAGGCAGCTGAGTCTGAACCAGGCTTCTATTTAGGCATTGTTGCCGAATGCCCCACGGGCCAGCCTGGGAAAAGAGGGGAACCGGCGGGGCCATCCAGACCCCGGGACTCAGGCAAGAAGCAGCAGGCAGAGGACGAGTTTGTTGCACACTCATTTATTTCAGAAAGTGCTTGAGCTTATATATGGTCAGAGGTCCAATAAGGTGTCGCCATTGGTTGTTCTTCCCTCCCTCCCATTGGTTGTTCATTCCTCCTTCCCATTGGTTGTTCATCCCTCCCTCCCCTCCCATTGGTTGTTCATCCCTTATTCCCCCCTCCCATTGGAGGTTCGTCCCCCCCTCATTGCTGGTTCATCTCCCCCCTCCTGTTCATCCACCTTCCCATTGATGGTTCATCCCTCCTTCCCATCATTTGTTTATCCCCGCTCCCATCCTTTGTTCATCCCTCCCTCCCATTGGTTGTTCGTGCCTCATCCCTCCCTCCCATTGGAGGTTCATCCCCCCACCCCCATTGCTGGTTTGTCTCCCTCCTCCCATTCATTCTACCTTCCCTATTGGTTGTGCATCTGTCCTCCCATTGGAGGTTCATCCCTCTCTCCCATTGGTGATTCATTCCTTATCCCTCTCTCCTATTGCTGGTTCGTCCCTCCCTCCCATTGGTTGTTCATCCCTCTGCCTGTATGGTTCCTCTATTGGGACATGTCGGGGGCTTGTCTATAACCAGAACGCCTGGGAGCCCCGGCTAGGGCCTCCCTGAATCAATGGTACCACAAGGCATCACAGAAACACTTCCATCATCATATTGCTCCTTGGAGATGAACATTAATGTTTGGGCCAGTGGATGAACGCAGAAAACCTCGTCTGGAAGGAGCCTGGAAGCGTTCTCTTCTGGGTCTAGAAGATTTCTGTGTATTGCGAGTTGGGGATTTGTCCCTTCGATTTCAGCCTCCGAATAGCCTCCCTCAGATGTTTGGGTTGCAGTGGAGGCCTCTCTCCCCACTCGTCACACACATCCAGCGCTGCTTCTATCACCTCCCCAGCCAAAACCTTGGCGATGCCAGACATGGCGATAACAACGTTCTGGGACACAGAGGTGCCGGCGATGGACTGGATCAGCTTTTTCATGGGTGCTTGGGGGAACGCTGACCGGCGATACATCTCATAGCGGTTCAGCTGCTCCTCAGACAAAGAAGAAGCCAGGACTTGCACCTTCTGAACCTCATCTTTCTCCACTTTCTGTTTCTTCTCTTTCTTTTCCTTAGTCTCTACTTTCTGCTTTTTGGCTGCAGGAGGAAGTAACGATGGGTCTTCCCTTTCAGCTGCTGTTACATCTGAGCCATCCTGACTCTTGAGTTCTCCCTCCTCAGTTGCGACTTCTTTCAGGTCGGCGTCGGTGTCTCTGTCCATTTCCTCTGGGATTCCCTCAGCGTCGGCAGCCGCCGGGCCCCCAAGAACAGCGGTGGTCTCATCTGACTCCCCCATTTCTCTGATTTTGTCAGTGAGCGACTCTCCGGTGTTATCCATTGCGGACGGAACTGGAATCCACGGCAGCTGGCTCAAGAGTTTATCTAATAAATTGGAATGAAAAACAAATGAAACCATCTTACTTAATCACTTGTGCCCTTAAACAAATATCTGGAGGACAATCTGTACCCTAAACATTGACTTCATGGCTATAATAGAAACCAGAACTAGATTTTGTTCTAGAAAGTAGAATACCCATACCCTACTTTGCTATGAATATGTCTTTGTTTCATTGCCATAATTAGCATGTGACCCAAATATTTAAAGGAACAATTCTGGGTTTTAATTGATCACGGCAGGAGAAGCCATACCAGTGAGAATCAAGAGAATTAGCCACGTGTGTCTCAGGGCTATGGGGCCCACGCATATGAGCTGCTGCCCACTTCAAAAAATGCCAACGAGCTCTCTCCAGTTTCTAGCTGTCCGGGGACTATTCCCAAACCAGGTAAACTGAGTCTTCCTATAGGGATTATGCAATTAAGACAGTTTCCCACAGGCTGACTCAGAAGTTGTATGTACTTATGCCACAGGGGGATGTCAGAAAGCTAAGGCTCAGTGTGGTGCTTATGCCCGCCGGCTCTTAGGCTCAGAAAATCAGATCGGAAGTTCAAGGTCAGCCTGGGTTACATAGTAAAACTCTGTCTGATAACTACTGAAGATGGGAGAAAGAAGCTGGGAGAATGTTCCTTGAAAATGGCGGTGGGTCACCAGGCGGCCTCCACAGGGACCATGGTATGGTCAATCTCAGGCATTGGTATCATTTGTGAGCTCAGAGAATCAGATTTCCAGAACAAAGGTTAGAAATTTGTGAGCCACAGAAGAAACTCAGAGTCAATAATAACCTAGGAAAAATTGCCATCATCATTAATCACAAGATAGGTATTAATCAACAAGGTGACATCACTTTATGGTAATAGGATTGGAAAACCTAAAAAATAATAGCAATGATAATGTTGGAAATAGGAAAGCAGTATTTGAGATCTGCATGCCTACCTCGGCGGTTTTAAGTTCATGGCATCATGCATGTGTATTTAAGAGATACTAGGTTGAAGAATAAATAGAACACAAAAATGAAGAGAGGAGAGGAGAAAAAAAAGTAGAAGAAGAGACAGAGAAGAAGACAGAAAAGGTCAGAGGAATGAGATGGAGTCTTTTAGAAAACATTCATTTTTGAGAGAGAGAAAACACATGCCATGGTATGTGAGTGGGGGTCAAAGGACAACTCTCAAAAGTCCGTTCTTAGCCCAGCCCAGCCCTACCACCCCGGAGCCCCACGCGTCCCGGCGGCGAGCACCCAGGCCCACTCTGGCTTGGCCCAGCCCCCTCCGCGCGGCCCCGCCCCGCCCCCGCCAGCTGCCCAAGGTGAGTGAGAGAGAGAGCCCAGCCCAGCCCCGCCCCCCACCCGGGAGCCGCCCGGCCAGCAGCACCGCGCCCCACGGCCCCTGGCTTTGCCCCCGGGGCCCCGCCCCCCTCCACACCGACCTTCCCAGGTTGCAGGTGAAGAATTCTGCCATCAACATCAGACCCTCTGCCTCTCTGGCCCACCGGGACCTACGCACGTGGTCCACGGAAGACACACTGCT
This sequence comes from Typhlomys cinereus, assembly GCA_023101885.1. Classification (NCBI taxonomy): domain Eukaryota; kingdom Metazoa; phylum Chordata; class Mammalia; order Rodentia; family Platacanthomyidae; genus Typhlomys; species Typhlomys cinereus. Next base: position 929,141 of record JALPQD010000333.1, read on the forward strand.
ACTCAGAATTCAATAGAGCCCAAAGGAAACTCAAGCAAAATTCTAAGGAACAAAGGGAACACAGGCCATACATCTGGACTCCACTACAATCAGTATATCACGTGGGCGAGATTCTTCTCATCCAACCCAAAGATAAGTAAACTTTTTCTTTTCACCTTACTGATTCTTTAAAGTATCAATGCTGTAGATCAACTTTCTCATACAGCCACCCCACAACATACAACTCCAGGGAGTACACCACTCACCCCCACATTTCACCAAGATACTAAATCGTAAAGGTGCACTACCAAACTAATATTCACCCCCTGGTAACATAACCTGACTTAACTGAAGTACTAACAGCCTAGTAGCCTCATCTAGGATATAATGATAACAATACACAAACATACCCAATCCAAGGCAAGCACTAGTAATAACTGGCAAGTGTAACAATACCAACTAGGTGGATTCAGTGAAAAACACACAGAAGCTGAAAGGTCCTAAAAAACAAAACAACAATGTACAAGTCAAAGTGCAGATCCACAAGAAACAAAACCCAAGAAGACCAATCTCTTGCGGAAAGAATCAATCCCATAATGAGGGATTCTGATCAGAACAAATCCACAGAAAATAGCCATGAAAGCCAGACCCAACATAACGACTTTCAGAGTATGATCATTACCATGATTAATACCATGAAAGAGGAAATCCGAGAAGAGTTAAACAACCGTATCAACCACTTCGAACAGGAACACAACAGGCACTTGGAGGAGTTGAGAAAAACAGTTCAAGCAACAAAAATAGATATAGAGCAATTAAAACAGTCTCAGGCAGAGTTTAAAATTGAACTAAAAGACAAGTTATCGTCAACCCAAAATTCAACAGAGAGTCTTATCAGCAGAACAAATGAGGCAGAAAATAGAATTTCAGATCTTGAAACAAAGTGGGAGAATCAACCAGCTCAATAGAAGAGAATGTTAGAGCCAAAAAGATACTGGAGAGGAACATTCAAGAGATATGGGACACCCTGAAGAAGCCTAACATGCGCATTCATGGAATACCAGAACAAGAATCTCAAAATACCACACTGGAGGAAATATTTCAATTCGCCATGAATGAAAACTTCCCACAACTAAAGAATGAGAGGCCTATCCAAATACAAGAGGCATTTCGCACTCCAAACAGATATGACCAAAATAGAAAATCGCCACAGCAAATAATAGTCAAAACACTCCACATTCAAGACAAAGAAAAGGTGCTGAGAGCTTCAAGAGAAAAAAAGCAAGTCACTTTTAAAGGTAAACCTATTAGAATAACAAATGACTACTCAATGGAAACAGTAAAAGCAAGAAGAGTTTGGAGAGACATACTTCAAGTATTAAATGAGCAAAAATGCCAACCCAGACTGATATACCCGGCAAAACTATCGGTCATGATTGAGGGAGAAAGAAAAGTTTTCCAGCACAAAGACAACTTGAAGGGATACATGTCTACCAAACCAGGCCTTCAAAAAATCCTAGAAGTGATACTCAAGCTTGAAGAAAAAAGCAAGTGTATCCTGGAGGACAGAAGGGAAGTATAATACCACCAAAACATAAATATCAAACAACATGCTTACAAAGTCTACTAAACATAAAAAATGTCCAGAATTAAAAATAATTTCTCCATTATAACATAAAATGTCAATGGTATTAACTCGCCGATTAAGAGACACAGATTACAAACTTGGATTAAAAACCACAATCCAACAATCTGCTGTCTTCAGGAAACTCATCTCACCACAAAAGATAGGCACATCCTAAGAATGAAAGGCTGGTCCAAAATCTTGGAAGCTAATGGAACCAGGAAACAGGCAGGGGTAGCAATTATGCTTTCAGACAAAGTGGACTTCAAACCAAAGAAAATCATAAGAGACACAGATGGATACTGCATTTTAGTCACAGGTACAATTCACCAGGAAGATTTCACAATACTGAACATTTATGCACCCAATACGGGCCCCTCCACATTCATTAAGAAAACCCTACAGCGCCTAAAGCAAGAAATCAACCCCCAAACGATAATTCTTGGGGACTTCAACACCGCCCTCTCAACATGGGATAGATCAACAGGTCAAAAGCTTAACAGAGACACTTTGGAACTTAATCAAACCCTTAAAGAAATGGACCTTACAGATCTCTATCGAACTTTTCACCCACGTACCAAAGAATACACATTTTTCTCAGCAGCACATGGAACTTTTTCCAAAATAGATCACATATTGGGCCACAAAATGAATCTACACATATACAAAAAAGTTGAAATTCTAACCTGTGCCCTATCAGACCACCACGGCCTAAAGCTGGACATCCACAATACAACAAACAAGAGAAAATACACTAACTCCTGGAAACTCAACAATATGATGCTGAATGAGAACTGGATTCAGGAAGAAATTAAAAAGGAAATTCAAGATTTCCTGAAAGTGAATGATAATGAAAATACAACTTACCAAAATCTCTGGGACACAATGAAAGCTGTTCTAAGAGGTAAGTTCATAGCTCTTAATGCCTACATCAAAAAAATGGAAACATCAGAAATAAATAATTTAACGATGCAGCTTAAGGCTTTAGAGAAACTTGAGCAATCTGATCCCAAAAGTAGTAGAAGAGAGGAGGTTAGCAAAAAAAGGGGAGAAATATCTGAAATCGAGATTAAGAAAACGATAGAAAAAAATCAACCAGTCAAAAAGCTGGTTCTTTGAAAAAATCAATAAGATTGATACACCCATAGCTAAATTAACCAAAAGCAAGAGAGAGAAAACCCAAATTAACAAAATCAGAAATGAACATGGAGTTATCACTACTGATACCCAAGAAATCCAGAGAATTATAACATCATATTTCAAAAACTTATACTCTGTGAAGTTTGACAACACAAAAGAGATGGATGAATTTCTAAGTAAACACAACTTATCTAAATTGAATCAGGAAGTTGTGAATTATTTAAATAGTCCTATAACATATAAGGAAATTGAGGAAGTAATCTTGAATCTTCCCACCAAAAAATGTCCTGGACCAGATGGATTCAGCACAGAATTCTACCAGACATTTAAGGAGTTAATAACACCAATACTCCTTAAACTGTTTCATCAAATAGCAAAGGAAGGAACACTACCAAATTCCTTCTATGAAGCTAATATCATCTTAATCCCAAAACCTAATAAAGACTCACTTAAAAAAGAAAATTATAGGCCGATCTCTCTGATGAACACAGACGCAAAGATTCTCAACAAAGTCTTAGCAAACCGGATTCAAAAACATATCAAAAAGATCATTCACAGGGACCAAGTAGGCTTCATCCCCGGCACACAAGGTTGGTTCAACATACGCAAATCAATAAATGTAATTCATCATGTAAACCAGTCCAAAGACCAAGACCACATGATACTCTCGATAGATGCAGAAAAAGCCTTTGACAAGATCCAACAGCCTTTTATGATCAAAACGCTAGAGACAGTAAGAATGGAAGGAACCTTTATCAATATAATAAAAGCTGTATACAACAAGCCCACAGCAAGGATTATGCTCGATGGGGAACAATTGGAAGCATTCCCACTTCGATCAGGAACTAGACAAGGCTGTCCACTCTCACCACTTCTATTCAATATTGTACTTGAAGTCTTAGCTGAAGCCATAAGACAAGAAAGGGACATAAGAGGGATTCAAATCAAGGAACAAGTCAAGCTATCCCTCTTTGCAGATGACATGATCTTATACCTGAGGGATCCCAAAAACTCCACCAGGAAGCTCCTGGAACTAAATGAGAAGTTCAGCAGGGTGGCAGGATACAAAATAAATGTGGAAAAATCAGAGGCCTTTTTATATGCCCAGAATGAAAGAAGTGAAAAAGCCTTGAGAGAAACAATCCCATTTACTATAGCCCCTAAAAAAATGAAATACCTTGGTATAAACCTAACCAGGGAGGTAAAAGACCTTTACAATGAAAACTTTAAAGCCCTGAAGAAAAAAATTGCAGAAGACACCAGAAGGTGGAAAGACCTCCCATGTTCCTGGATTGGCAGAATCAACATTGTAAAAATGACCATCCTACCAAAGGCAATATACAAATTCAATGCTATACCAATTAAAATCCCAAAGCAATTCTTTAAAGAAGTTGACCAAATAATCTCAAAATTCATATGGAGGCACAAAAGACCCAGGATAGCAAAGACAATCTTGAGTAACAAAAACACTGCTGGAGGTATTACTATACCAAACCTTAGTTTATACTACAAATCCATAGTTATAAAGACAGCCTGGTACTGGCTCCAAAATAGACACACAGATCAATGGATAAGGGTTGAAGACCCAGATATAAGCCCACAAAAATACAGCCATTTGATCTTTGACAAAGGGGCCCAAAGAATCCAATGGAAAAAGAACATCTTCAACAAATGGTGCTGGCAAAACTGGATCTCCACATGCAGAAGATTAAAGCTGGACCCGTACTTGTCACCATGTACAAGACTTAATTCCAAATGGATCAAGGACCTTGATATCAGGCCAGAGACTATAAAAATCATAGTTGAAAGGATAGGGAACTCCCTTGAGCTGATTGGGCTAGGCCAACACTTCCTAAACAGACATCCAATGGCATAGTCACTACTACCAACTCTCAACAGTTGGGATCTTGTGAAATTAAAGAGCTTCTGTTCAGATAAAGAGATTGTAACACGAGCTCAAAGGCAACCCACAGAATGGGAGAAAATCTTCACTAACCACATATCTGATAGAGCTCTACTGTCCACAGTGCACAAAGAACTTAGAAAATTAAACACCAAGGAAACCAATGGCCCAATTAAAAAATGGGCCCTGGAACTTAAAAGAAATTTTACCAGAGATGAAATTAAAATGTCTAACAAATATCTTAAAAAAATGCTCCACTTCTTTAGCCATCAGGGAAATGCAAATCAAAACCTCCCTGAGATATCATCTCACCCCTGTCAGGATGGCAAAAATCCACAATACAAACAACAAGTGCTGGAGAGGATGTGGAGAGAAGGGAACTCTGCTACATTGGTGGTGGGAATGCAGGCTCATACAGCCACTCTGGCGAGCCGTCTGGAGATTCTTAAAGAAATTAGAGATTGAAATGCCATATGACCCTGCGATTCCACTTTTGGGAATAACCCCCCATGCAACAGAGGTTCGCCTCGATAGCACAAGCTCGACCATGTTCATAGCAGCACTGTTTATAATAGCAAAGTCATAGAATCAACCTAAATGTCCAACAGTTGACGAGTGGATAAGGAAACTGTGATACATCTATACAATGGAGTACTACTCAGCCATCAAAAATGATGAATTACTGGAATTTGCTGGGAAATGGATGTCATTAGAAACAATTATATTAAGTGAAGTATCCCAAACCCAGAAAGTTAAGTGCCATATGTACTCCCTAATAGGTGGCTCCTAGTATCAAGCTCACCCAGCCTACACTGAGACACTCAAAGGTAAACCTATGTAATACAGTAATTGCAAGGATTGTGAACAGGAGGAATGGGGTTGGAGGGCCACACCAGACACAAGGAGAGAGGGGACCATGTTACAGCAGAGAAAATCGGCCTCCAAGGAATGCAAGTAAGTAATGTGACACCTGGTTAAGTTCACAGACGTTCGTTCCTGATCATGTACAACTGAGGGGGTATGATCTCACCAGAAGGGGAGGGCATATAGTCTGGCAGATGAAAGGTGATCATTTTGCAAATGCGTGACTGACCCCTCCCTCACCGAGGTTTCCTGCTTTTATTACATCTACCCTTGAATGTGCTATTATAACAAGACTCCAGTTTAACAGCCTTTTGTCTCTGACCAGGGGGAGACATACAGTGCCCATCAGGATGAAGTGAAGGGCATTGCAGGAGCAGCAAAACTGCAAAGAAAATCAACAAACCACAATCCAGAACTTCAGAGACTCTATATCAACCACATAGAACTAAGCCAGCCTAATCTCCTCCCATCCTGAAGCTCAGGGACATTTGCGGAAGAGGGGGCAGTAAGATTGTAAGAGCAAAAGGATGGGAGGAGCAATGATCTGAAGATTCTCCACACTAGTTAGGGCTGAAGCAATCATAATAGGACTTTGCATGCCCTGCGCAATGTCCAACACGCTATTGACCTCACAAAGTCTAGCATCAGCTAAAGGCACCAAGATCCTTGGAGGCAAGGAATTGACAGCCACAGTAGTGTTCCTATGCTTAAGGGGAACACGAGAAAGGGTTCAGGGAAATGTCACTGGGTCCTTGTATGTCATCAGAGAGGAGGACCAAGAGGAGAGTTAGGCATACACAATAAAGGACTCTCTGGGAATTGGGGGGGAGGCACTGGGAGATGGGGAGGGAGGGAAGGGGAGCAGGGGGTTCAAGGGGAGGAGGGGAGGAGGGAACTGGTCTACCTATTAAGTTTGTATGAGCGGAAATAATAATAAAAATGTTAAAAAATTAAAAAAAATTAAGGGAAGCCAAGTATGTATTATCTCTTGTGATAAACTTCTTTCCTTTGTTTTGTGTGTATTTTGATTCATTTTGTTTTCATTATAGTGAAATATTCCATGGACTAAAAGGCACCATAGTTATATCTCAGTTCTACTGTTTATGGAAGGGAATTTTTCTCCAGTATTTTAAATGAAATATTCTCTATTGATTTATCTTTCAGTTTACCAATCTTCTCTTTCACTGTCTAATCTGCATTTAAACCCTCAAGCGAATTCTTGCATTAAAAAAAAAAAGTCGGTTCTTTCCTTTCACCATGTGGGCTTCCTGAGATCCAACTCAGGTCACCAGGTTTGCAATCAGGGGCCTTATTTACCAGTTGCTCTCCCCAAGGCAGGGGGGGGATGAGGGGTTCTTCGGAAGAATCTGGGCAGACAGGAGATCCCAGGAACAGAGTAATTAGAGAGTGTTTAAGAACATGGACAGGCAAAATCCACTTTCACGTGCTTCCATGTCTCTGATGTAAACCTCTCTCCTTTACCCTAAAACTTAGTCTGTCACTCAAAAGGGCTGAGTCCCTAGCATGCTGGGAGGCAGAATGGAAGCTCTAGATGGAGACAGGAGGAAGCGCAGTTATTCACTGTTAGTCACATTCTGCTTCTGTCTTAAAATATCAGAGGAAAACAGCTTCAAGGTAGACAAGGGTTATTTTGGTTCATGATGCCAGAAGTTTCACTCCTTGGTCACTTGGCCCTTCGCACTTGAGCCCATGATGAGGAAGGACACCACGGCAGAGAGCTCAGGAGAGGAAGCAACAGTGGGTGGTAGCCATAAGATCCCAAGATCCCCTTCAAGAGCATACCACCCCAAACCTATCTTCTTCCAACATCTTGAAGTTCTACCACTTTCCACTGTGCTCAGGTTGGTGACCAAGCCTTACACATGCACTTTTTTGAGAGACACTTGGGATCCAACCAATTTATAGACTCAGAAAGGACAAAGCCATAGTCAGTGGCCCAAGCTCCTGGAAGCCCACCGAACCCTTGATGAAACCAGAGCAAGACCCTGGGAATGTGGAAGGAGAAAATGTAGGCAATTTGAACTACAATTCAAAACCCAACCGACCTCACAAAGTAACGAAGAGTAATAGTTATATAAGACCTTCGCTCTCATTCAAATGTTGGCCCGGGGACACTGTCCCTTCCAGATGATTTTATTCTCTTATTCTTTAATCTATTATGAATTAAAGTTCTGTTTTATTTCTCAGAGGGCAATCCTGTTTCTAAGTCTTGAGGCTATACCTCCTGATTGTCCCCACATACCGACAGTCATTGGCAAAAAGTGAACGTGAATGTCATAATTAATAGTTCTTCTTTTTTGCTGTCTGAAAGAACAAAACCTTTGGGGGATTAATGAGATCGTTTGGGGCACAGATCACACCAGTCATTATTTGGATCCTGAAAGGCTGCAAATGGATGTAATAGCCTGGTATAGCTTCTAGAAAGAACTTGGTGGTGGGTCATGTGCTTCAGTTTAGTAAGTTTACCAAATTCTGAGTTGATGTTAACGAGATGATATTGAGATGTGGTGGAGGATGTTGGGGGACATGGAAGGAACAAAACACTGTGTCAGCTCCCAAGCCATTAACTATGTATAGTCGGGAGGCAATACCCTTCCTACTCAGGAATGCTTCCACAGTTGGTAAGTACAGTGGTGGAGGTGTCTTAGGCTGGGTGTCTCAGACACCTTGATCTACTCTCCACTCAGTGCTGAACCCCTGGAGACTGGGGCTTACAGATCATACCATCAAGCCTCTCACACCCTGTACATCTGTCAGGAGCTACGCTAGCCTCTCTCTGGTAAAGCTTCCCAGTAGGATGTCCGCCCAAACCTGGATGGATACACTTCGAAACAAAGTATTCAATTTCATCCCTATGTTAAATGTCCAAACTGGCTGGGCTTAGGGGCTACATTAGTCTGACTCTTTAGACAACTTAAAAATGGGAGTTTCTGAGGTTTCAGCCCACAACTGCTTGTCTCAATTCCCTTGGGCAGAACATCACCGGGGCTGCTGGACTATGTGGTAGAGGATATCCTTTGCCTCCTGGCTGTCAGGAAACAAAGAGAAGGAAGTGACTAAGTACCAGTGTAGCCTTCAGAGTCCCATCTCTTGGCCTTTTCCCTCCAAACATGACCCTCTTCTAATGTTTCCACCAACTCCCCAAACAGCACCATCCTTTGGAGACCAAGCACGGAACACATGACCTCTGGCAGACATCTCATATTCACACTGGTTCAGGGATCAGACTGATCGACACTCCAACCAGCATCATGCTGATACTTACAACAGAAGGTCCCTCCCCCCACAGTTGCCACAAAAGATGTCACAAAACAAAAGCTGTTGGAATTGGGGGGCTATGTTTGGGCCAGAATCCCCAACAACACCTTTTCACTTTTTGTTTCATAGTCAACAGGTGACTAGCAGTCCTGTCTGTAACCCTAGTCAGTTGCAAGAGAAGGGGGAACATGAAGAAGCTCAGGGCTCAGTAACAAATGGCTTTCCAGTAGAGATTAAGAGTCTATCTGGGAGGATTTGGAGAACACAGGAAACTGCAGGACTTCTTCCTGTTCGGGAGGACATGTGTCAATGCAAGATAACTCTGGTTGTGAAGTGCCAATAATTGGTGATGACAGTTTCTACAAACCATTTTCCAGAGCCGGGGCTTATGAGGATATTGAATTCTTCCAGACGATATGAGAAACTTGCTTAATATTGCTGGGAGGCTTTATATCTCAAAAATAAACATCCCTAGCTTCATAATTTTGCCTGGGAAGAGCCCTGATTATAGCTTTACGGTTATTATTCTCATCCGCCACTACAACTCTTTGGGGAGTGATAATCCAGTGTACAGGCAGGTACAGAGGGGCTGAGATGATGTTATGTAACAGAGAGAGATTCCCTAAAGACCCCTATCTTCTGTCTGTGCCCAAGGAACTATCAGGAAAAAGAGAATCAACTTTGCTCTATCTTCCCCCAAACAAGGGTTTTCAGTCCAGCGTAACAATTATAATTATGGGACCTCAGATATTCATGTAATGATTCAGCAAATGTGTATTTAGTTTCTGTGATAGATCAGTGCCAGGCAGAGCTTCAGATACTGAAAACACAGGAGTAGGTCTAACCTTGCCCACCCCGCCCTCCTGGGAGAAACAGGTTTTAAATAACGAGTCGCACAATAGCTATTTGGAGATAGGAGTGTGACTAGAGCTACCAGAAGAAAGAAGAAATGGGTGGAGAAGGAAAGAGGGTGGGAAACTGGCAGCAGGGGACAAGGCTGACTTCTGTCTGGAGTGAATTTTCAGAGAAGGTAGCAAAGAGCCAGAGGGGGAACAGAAAGGATAACTGAAGACACTTACAGGCAGAAAAATCTGCAACCATACTGTCTAAAGCAAAGTCCTACCTGTTCATTACTTGGGGGTGTCAAATTGGTAAAAAAGAATTACAGCAATTTCATGTAGTGATGGCACAGGAAGGAATGAGGGTTAAGGCATCATGTGCCCACATGAGCAGATCCAGGTAAGGAGAAATGCCTTCAGGATTGGCCTGAGGGAACAGGTACTAGAATTTAGAGAAGATTTTTTGCTAGAAAACATAGGCACACGTGCACACACACGTACACACACACACACACACACACACACACACACACACACACACACTTCAGTTGTTTTTTTTTTCTGCCTGAGAGGAAATCATCCAGCAACCGAAGAGAGAAATGAGCACATAGAGGAAACAAGACATGAATAAAGACTAAAATAACAATTTTTGTTTTATCCCATACATGTCAATATCAGGGAGGACGTCTATGGAACTACCTATGTCAAAATATTGGCAGAAAAAAGGAAAAGACCTGACATGCTCAGAGAAAGTACAGAATGCCCAAGTGGCACTGCAAGGCCTGATGTGGTGGTTATTGGTGACTCAAGCAGAGCCCAGAAGCTTCGGGGCCACTTGAAGACAACTCTGAGGTCACCTGAGGCCGGTGTTTTTAGCAAGCAGCAGACGCCCTTGAAAGTGGCCAGTAACTGATGAACGACAGATGACAGACAGTAGCTACGAACACAGGAGGACACTCTTCAGAAATCTCCCTCCAAATATTCTAGGGAGCTGTGGGAAGCATTGGATAATTTGCCAAGTGAAGCTCAGCAAAACACAGCGGATTAGAAACTAAGAAAGTCAATGAGAATTCCTTTGGTGACATCACAAACAAAGTAATAGAGTTTCATCTTTCCCGTTACCTATTCAATAGGGAGCCCATAGCTAACAATAATGTATTGTACATTTCAAATAGGTGCAACAGAGAATTTCAAAGGCTCCCAGCACAGAAAACCTATAAATGTTTAAGGTGATGAATATGCTAATTGCCCTGACTCAATCATCATACAATATAGACATAACTCGAAATACCGCACTGTACTCTTATAAATATGTTCAATTAGTATGTACTCATTTTAGATTATTTGTAAAGGCCAAATCAGCAAGACTAAATGTTCCAGCCTGTTTGGGGAAGATGTTGTGAAATTTGCTACTACACAGGGGAAGAGAAAGGCAAATAACAGAAAACAGTCAAGGAATCTCCTCTCTCTTTCTGTGTGTGTTCTCTTTCTATTTCTCTCTTTCTCTCTCTTTCAGAGAAGCATAGAGGAAGCAACCACTAGAAAAATAAGACACTCAAATTTATGTAAGAAGTCAGCCACAGGCACTATGATCATTAGGAAACCCATTTTATCTATCTATCTATCTATATATCTATCTATCTATCTATCTATCTATCTATCTATCTATTTATTCCACTCATAAAAAGTTGATAGGTACCCCATTCCCCTTCCTCCCTCCACCCCTCCCTGGATCCCCTTGCTCCCTCCCCCCTTTTCCCTTTCCTTTTCTCCTCTCCCTCCCTTTCCCCTTCCCTCCCCATTCCTGGAGCATCCTTTAGTGTGCATGTCAAACTTCCCTCTGGGTCCTCTTCTCTGATGAGTGTAAGGACTCAGTGGCATTGCCTAGAGCTCTTTTCTGTGTTCCCCTTTAGTATAGAAACACTATTGTGGCTGTTAATCCCTTGCCTCTAAGAATCCTAGTGCCTGTGATCCATGCTAGACTTTGGGGGGTCAATGATATGTTGGTAATTGCAGAGCGGTGCAGGAGCAGCAAAACTGAAAAAAAAATCAACAAACCATAATTTGGAAAATCAGAGATTCTGCATCAACCACCTTGAACCAGGCTTGCCTAATCTCTCCGCATCCTAAAGTTCAGGGATATTTGTGGAAGAGGGGGCAGTGAGATTGTAAGAGCCTAAAGATGGGGAGAAGCAATGATATGCAAGACACTCCATACAAGTTAGGGCCGAAGCAATCATAATAGGACTTTGCATGACGGAAACCCATTTTTAAACAGCTCTTGGATCTGGCTGAAAGACCAAAGCTGGGCAGAGACAGAGACAAAGGGATGGAGAAGTTGGATACTCTTCAAGCAAACAGACCTGCAGGCACCGGGACAAGCCATCCCAAGGTGTGAGGGGACCAGCACACAGCAGGCACCAACTTGGCTGCATGCACCCCTCCTACCCCCTACCCCTGCACACACCTCAGAGGCAAATGGGGCCAGATTGCTCTGGAGAGGCTGAAAGCATAGGACGGAGATTCGAGAACAAGAGAGGGATGTGAGAGAGAGCTTTCCCAGAAAAAAAATAAGGAAATGAACTTTCCTTGCAAAAGCTCAGCTATGAGTTCTCAGAGGGATACTGAGCCTGAGGCAGCAGAGCGGCAAAGCCTGAGTTCCGCCCCCATCCTTGTAGAGACAGAGTGAATTTTACTGCTGTAGCCCCTTCTCTTGTCTGCCTGCATGGGGACACGTGCCAGCTGGTTCCTTTGGGTGAAATCTTGTTGCCTGCCATTCTGGGTGTCGGGGTACTTAACTGCTAGCAACTGAAACTGACCTGGCCCAGCCAGCTTTGTTTTTTAAGATACCCATTATTTTCAAAGCTACACAGAAGTACCTAGAAAACCAAAGCCCCATGGGGGAATCTGTTAGTAGGAAACCTTGCTGCTGACCCCAAATTCACTTGCCATGAGACACTGACACTGTGGGCCACAGTGGCCCTGGGGAATCCCAACACCCCCCAAATCCAGAAAGGGTTCTTCTTCAAGGACTCGAGCAGTGCGCCTGTGCTTCCAAGAGAACTGTGCGCAAGCAAGCTGTTAGCTTGTCCGACTGCAATTGCAGAAGGCAGCCCTGCGTCCCAGGGGGATCCAGAAGGTGGCAGATCCCCAGAGAGAGGCCAGTCCAAGAAGAGTGACAAGCGTCCCAGCACAGGGATACTCAGCCTCCTCGGTGACAGGAAAGGTCACATCCATCTTGTCATTTACTGTCATCCCCCAAGTTCTGTGCACTGCCTCTCGCCTCTCCACACACACACCCAAACCCTGTATTTGATGCTTTTCTTAAACCATCATGCAGTTTGGAGTGAGGCCTTGGTGGCAGCTGAGCAATTCTCCCTCAGCCGCCAAGAGGATGAGAGGAGGGAGGGAGAGAGGAAGAGAAGCTGTCTCTCCTTTGTGCCCAGGAGGGCCGCGGCTTCTGCCCTCCCTAGCTTGAAGGGGAGGGCACAGACTCTGCGAACAGTCCCCAAAGTACAACTGTCCATCTGTTACACTTGGATGTAATGGGGGGGTGTTCTTTTTTTTCTCTATCTCTCTCTTTCCTTTAATCATTTTGCTACGTTTTACTGGTAGCTTCCATGCTGTTTAAGCAGGTAATCGTCTAGTCTTTAAAAACCCTGGCACGATTTATCAGAGTCTGCTTGGCTTGCTGATGAGCGGTCATAATAGCTGTGCTTGTTGGTGGCTCCAGTTTTTCATTTTAGATTTATCAAGGTCTGATTTAATTGCCATAAACAAGGAAAAAAACAAGATCAAATTAACAGATGAAACCGTAGGGCTCGGAGCGGATCCACGTTAATGAGCTCTTACTTTTGTGACCTGGCTAATAGTGACCCACGCCCTGGATAAAATTGGCCAAAAGGAAAACAAATGCGGTTCATGGCACTGCCATGTTTGAATGTTCTAGAAGCGTCCTCATTGTTGGGGTGGGGTGGGGTCTATTAGAGGTGGGAACCAGGTCTGCTGGACACAGGTTTCTCTGAACCTCATGTTTGCACATGTGTTCTGGTTAGAGGTACACTGCCTCACCCGCTTAGAAGTACCAACTCTCCAGTCCCCCCAGCAGCCACTTTTTCACCCCCCTGACCCCACCCCACCCCCTCCTGATCTGAGAAATCAGACACAATATAAGGTCCTTCTCAATAGAAATTGCAGCAAGTCCTTTTAACAGACCCCAAGTACTTTTACTTCCCTAGGAAAAGCACCTTTGAATTAGTGGTTTTGTTCTCTGAATTGGACTTTGTATTTGCTCTAATCAAATTCCCTCTCACCCAGATAAGCATTAACTGTGGATCACATCACAGGCAGACACTTGCAGCTCCCTGCCTATCCTTCCAGGGAGAACAACTCGCTTTTGTTATGTAAATAGATCGATGCAGTCTCAATCTCTTGGAGGCTGGGCACCAGCCCCAGCTCCCCCTTTATACCCAGACTTTGCAAGCTTCGCCCAGGAGAGGAGTCTTGTGTGGGGTGACAGTTTCATTTTTGCAGGAACACATCACCAGATTTTTTTCAACAAGTACATAGATATGGTTCCTGGGAGGAGCTAAAGACACAGCTTAGGAACTGAATGTATGTAATCATCCTTTGGATCTCAGCTGGGTGACTCCTTTCCCCCCCACAAGATGCCCAGCACCCCCTCATGTCATAGTGCTTGGCAGTTGCATGAAATGCAACATAACTGGTCCCTTCCTAGAGCCGCTCCAGAGAACTGGCTTTGTGGCACGTGCCTGGTTCCTGCCTTATGGTCAGATCTCTGAAGAAATTTCTGTAAGTATCTACTTTCTGTAGTATAGGATTCTCAACAGAGGTATTCCTCAGATGAGACCCTCGGAATCTTCTTAGAGAGCTTAGAAACAGCCAACAAATTCAACGGGGGGGGGGGGGGGGAGGGCTCAGGAAGCTTCATTTCAGAGAGCCTTCCAGGGCTGCTCTGCACAGACAAATCACAGTGGTACCGCAACCTCTCTCTCTCTTACTGGAAATGTGACGTATGTTTCACCTGCCTTAAAAATCTCTGCTTTAAAATCAACTCACCGTATATATGTATGGGGTCTGGCATTTATAAGCACCACATCAACTCCTGATTGCTGTAAAGAGGAACAAAAGCTGGCAAGTACCACAGTGAAATGAGTGAAGGTCTGTGTGCTCTGTATGCTCACAAGCTTCAGAGGGTGTAAACTTCCTATTGCTGCCCCGATTCCCAGACCTAGCGGAAGAGAACAGTCCAGATAGCATCCAAAAGAAAAGATCTGCCTTAATGTCTTGGTTACTCTTCTCATATTTCTATGACAAAATGCCTGAGAAGCGACTAAAAGGAGCAAGGTTTGTTTTGGCTTACCATTGGAAGCATACAGATCACCGTCAATGCCATGAAAACACGGTTGCTAGAACAGGAGGCTGCTGGTCATGTTGTATTGCATTGCAGTCAGGAAAGAGAAAGAAGAGAAGGTGGCGTGAGATGGGCTATAAAACCTCAAGGTCGAGTAACCCACAGCCTTCAGGGAGACTCCATCTCCCAAACACACTGGGGGCTTGGGCTTGCGGCTTTACCCTTCTCCCCACTGTTAGAATTCCCTGTCCTCCATCTTCCATCCTCAGGGCAGCTTCTGTTTGATGGTCGCCGCCTCCCTAAAGATCAGTGCTGGCAAAAGCCTGTGCTTACCTGATCCTTAGTGGCAGTGGAGGTCAAAGTCTGGGCCTGACCAAATTTCCTGGAATGGACAAACAACCAGGGAATCACTTTACAAGAGGGAAGGAATTCACCCACCCTGCCCCATCAGCCCACCTGCCAACCCTGAAGTTATAAAACCCAACTGTCCCCCTTACCCAATTCTTGTTCTCCTTTTTCTCACGATTGGCCTGGTGGTTCTGGAACTTCCACCTAGTACCGGGCGCAGTGTTTTGGAGCTGATACCCTACGAGCTGATACGCTACGCCCACAAGCAGCCGGAAAGAAGTCCCGCCTCTCTCCCCCGCTGCCTGGGTCAGTACCCTCCTGACTACTGGCTGGTCAACAATGGGCCAATTTACAGCACGTGATGGGAAACGCCCACCACACTCTGGAAAAGCTGGGAGAGTTAGAAACCCCAGGGGCCTAAGGCTGTGCCACACCCTGCCCCGCCCTGCCACGCCCTACCACACCCCTTCCCCATTCCTGCCCCACCCTACCACACCCTACTCTATCCCTACCATCCAGTTTTCTCTCCTAAATTTCTCCTACTTCAATCTATCACATTCCTTTTCTCATGTTTCAACTATGACCTTGGTGTCATTGACTCTTTGTTAAAATTAACTCTTATCAATGGGCCTCTCAGGCTCTTCTACATTCTTTTCCTGTAAAAAAAAAAAATAGATTTTTTTTTCTAAAAAGTGCCAAGGAGCCTGAAGCTGCAGGTGCCACTCTGAGGTTATTTACAGATTTAGGTCTTGAATTATTTGTACCCAACACTTAGACCAAGTTTCTTTTGGGAAGGTTTGGGAGGTTGATATTCCCTTACCAGTGACCTATGTCTGACATATGTCAGTTCAACCATCCCATATGAGTGCTCACTGTTTTACCAGGCAAATGTTGACTAGTGGGACAGGTTCCAAAATGGTTAGGTGATGTCTCTCCTATTTAATATCCTGGAAGATTAGAAGGCAAAATGAATGAAATCTAGGTGGGCTCAAACCAATCTTCCCTCCACTTCGATGACAGCCAAAAACATTAGGGTGTTTTCCTGGTGACTTTACCTCGTAGCAGGTCTGTTTGAGCACTACTGAGATATGAGAATTATTTTGGTTTTTAACATCATAACTATGTTGGGGTAAAAAGAGTTGAAAGACATTTTGGGGGTGCACATGCATTAGCAGTTTGAAAATCCTGTTGATTTGGGTGTCAGTATTATTATTTGAAAAAAAAAACATGAATCATGACGGAGTCGTTAGCTGCTAGGCAAATATATTCTCTCCTGTCTCAAGGACCTTGGGAGGTGGGAATCAAATTAAAGATTCATTTGGATCAGGATCACAGAGACCCTTGTACAATCAGACTAGGAACCAGTGAGTCAATAAATACCAGTTAAAATCCAGGAAATGCTGGATCAAGTGCTGGGCTTCTTGATAGAAGACTGAGGAGCAGGGCTCCCCAACATGGACTTACACAGGGCTGCATTCCGAGACAAACGACGAACCCCACTCCTATCACTGGCGGAAGGTCCTGAGTTCGGATCCTAGACCCCACGTATAGACCCTGGGTGGAAGCGGGGCGGCCTGCATTTCTGGTCCTGGTAGGGCTGAGCCTGTGAATCCCGGGGCAGAGTAAACAAGGAGGAGGTGGAACCGGTCCATGGTGGTTACCGAATTTGCCCGTGGTTCTACACACACACACACACACACACACATACATACACACGCACACACGCACAACTGAATAAAAAAAATAAAAAAGGTTGAAGCTTTGAGAGGCTGGCAGATATGGTCCAGTCTTGGTTCCTTCTGCCCACTTCAGGGCACCTTCCGTGGGCTGCCTCTGTCAGCTACATGTCTGAGATGGTAAGGTCAGTTGCTCCCTGGGGAAAATGAAATAAGCTCAGAGCAAGCACTTGACTGACATTCAAGCTCAGGGCACTGAGCAGGAGGAAGGAAGGAAGTGGTGGGGAAGATGACTTCCTGGAGCCCTGCAGAGTGGACCCCTGCGTCCAGTTTTTGTTGTCGTCATTGCTTTTCCCCCATAGCATCCTCTTATCTTCAGGTTCTTTCTTTCTCCTTCCCCCTCTTCCTTTTTCCTTCCCTTGTTCTCTCTCTCTCTCCTTCCCTCTCTCCATCTCACCTTTCTTCCGTCAGTTCTTCCCTCCTTTTCTTTCTTCCTTGCCATCCCTCCTTTTTTTCCCTCCCTCTCTATCCCTTTCTCTCTCAATCCTTCCCCCACACCATCATGGTCCCAGCAGGCAGTATAGCCCCCTAAAGAGAAGTGTGTCCTGATCCCCAGATGTTGAGTGTCCAAGCCCAAAGGACTTAGTGATGAACTCAAGTTCCAGCTCTTGAGGTGAGGATGAGCTCAGGAGATCAGGTGAGCCCAGTGAACTCCCAAGGGTAAACCTGAGCGGCAGGAACCCAGGATCAGTCGTGGGATGGCAGAGATTGTCAGGACCACAGGACGACTTTGAGGATGGAGGACTGGAGGACCCCGACTAACGTCCAAGAATGCAGAAGGCATCTAAAATTCTGAAGGAGTCAGGGGCGTGGCGCTTCCTGGACACAGCCCCGCCCACTCCTCTCTTTCATCCCTTGAGACCCATTCAAGGTTGGAATTGCACCGTGGCGCGTGTGAACTGTTGTGCGCTACCAAGTTCATGCTGCGGCAGCGATGCTACCCAGGATGGATGTGTTTCAACAGCAAGGCAGAACTCACAGTAAGCCTGCCGTCAGCAACGATAGGGCAGGGAAAGGCGGTCTTTGCCCAGCATAACCAACGGGCTGAGCTATTGATTCTAGCAGTTCCATAATCGGCTCCATTTTGTCCTCAATGAATAATTCACTGAAAGGGAATCTTGACTTCAAAGTGAGTCTGATTCGCTTGGGAGTGAATTCAGAGTAGCGTTTCAGAGTAGTGCCTGGATTCAGGCTAAGGGTGGAGGCTTGCGGGAGGATCTGGATTCATTCTTGATTTGTAGCTCATTTCCAGTGAGTAAATGCTGCTGTTTAAGGGAAGAAACTACTAGAATACAATCAACTCCTATCTGTTACTCCATCCCCATGCAGGCCGGAATATTGGAAAAGCCCCACCCGAGGCTACATGCACCTCTTTCCATTCCTCAAGGGTGGTATTCACAATGTACTCTTCCCTTGGAGTTCAACCTTGCTCTAAGCTCTGTGTGTGTGTGTGTGTAGGTAGGTACCCAGATGTATGGTGAATCACTCCCCTGCATATGCACATGTGGAGACCAAAGGAAAGTCCAAGTTTGTCTATTACTCTCTAACTAATTTTTACAGACAAGGTTGACTCGCTAAACCTGTTTGCACGAGACCGTCTGGACGTTGCGCTTTCAAGATCTGCCTGTCTCCAGACCTAACGTCTA
This sequence comes from Typhlomys cinereus, assembly GCA_023101885.1. Lineage (NCBI taxonomy): Eukaryota > Metazoa > Chordata > Mammalia > Rodentia > Platacanthomyidae > Typhlomys > Typhlomys cinereus. The sequence goes on from JALPQD010000333.1 coordinate 947,873, forward strand.
CCTGAGTACTGGGAATCTGAACTCAGTCCTTATTCACACACAGCCAACACTATGAACCCACCCTCTTCTCCTCCTCATGCCCCCCCCTTCATAGTGACCACATCCTTATTACCCAAATTCCATTCTCTTTCCTTTTCCCACCCAAACTTTCTTCTTCCCAAACTCTTATTTTCATGTCTTCTGTGGATGTGGCCCACTGAGTTTCATCTGTGTTGCTTACACTGGAGTGCTCCCGAGCTCTTGCTGAAGCGTGGATGATATATCAGTGGGTATATCACAGAGGAAAGTAGTTCTCCTCCCCCCAACCCTATCCCTTAATAGCACTAACCTGCAATATGGCCTGTCAGGGAGGGGTAGCCTCTTGAGATCTTGCCCCTTCCTTAGTGAAAAGAAACATTGATAGGCTAAATGTTGTATAGGTCTTGTGGAAATAGACACAGCTGTGGTGAGTTCGGGGGTGCAGCAGCCCTGTGGTGAGGGAATCACGATCTGTCCCCACCCTCTGTCCTTTACATTCCTTTACCTGCTTACACTTCTCCTCAACAATGTCCCCTGACCTTGGGGTGAGGGAAGACTTAGATGTCCTCTTTACAGTCGTCCATAGTCACTTACCTTTAGTTTTTTGTCAGTTGTGACTGTTTTAAACACCTTCCGCTGCAAAAGGGAAGTTTTAGGGTGAGTTGTGGGAGCTGCCTGTAGGTTCTAACCTACGGGTACGATGCTAAGTGCTTAGATGGAAGTTTGCAACTTCAGTCTTAGCAGTTGGATCCTCCCTAGGACCTAAGGCCTCTCTTTCACAGTGTGAGGCATGTATTTGCTGCTAAAAAGATGCATGAAATCCAACCAGAAGGGCGTTGGATACTCCCTTAACATCTGTGCCTCTATCACACAGACGCTCACTCTTGCTGGGGTGGCTGCTGTTGTAGCTTTCACAGCAGGGTGAGACTCTTGATCGCCTCTTGAGTACCTTCTAGAGCTCTGAAAACTGGCCAGCAAGGAGGAAGCTTCCCGATCATTTCGAGTTTGTTTTCCTCATGTTCCATGATCCACATGCAAAGCGTCTTCAGTAATGGGCTCTTACTGCCACCTTTGGGGGAGCAATCAAGAACAATGGCAAAGGTACATTGTCTCAGGGGGTTTGAGGCCTCTCAGACCAACGGTACTTGGAGAGCATCATATACCTGGTACTGGGGATCTTGTTCAATTGTGTTTGTTTTCTGGTAGGAGCGTCTCAGGGCAGTTTCCATTACTGTTATCTTCCCCTCTCGCCACCATGGCAAACTCTCGGGTAGTGAGAGGCTTTGTCTTTCCCCCCAAAAAGGTTGCCTGAAAAGCGACATCCAAATTTGTTCACTAGTCCCTGCATGCACAATCTACGTGTCACACACACACACACACACACACCCCACACCTGCACATGCAGGAACCTGCACACAAACCAGGGAGAGGGGCAAGGGAAGAAATCTCTTTCCAACTGCAGCTACTAAGGTCTTCACTTCCAGAAACAAGGGGGAGAAAAGGAAAGTAGGTTGGTGTAGGTGGGGGCTGGATAAGACGTGTTGGAGGCCAGATTTAAAACATTCTGCTTTTTTTGGACATAACTTACTTTGCAATCATTGTCTTGGCATCTGGTCCTCCCTCATTTAACCTCATCTGCCTGACTTTAAATCCACGGAGCAGATTTTTCACTGCCTGGACTCCAAGCAGTTGGCTGTCGAAGCGTTCTTGGATGTTACCAAAAAAGAAAAAAAAGGCATTTGATACCATTAATCATATTGCCATATGTAATAAATTGGCTGCCTATGGTGCATCGCCTAAAAATGTCACATGGTTCCAATCAGAGCACTGCCAACTGAACGTGGTTATTGGAAACTCTGACGCTCCCCCCCAAGCATGCCCCCTCCTCCACCAGCCAACCCAGTTAATGACCTGCTGGCTCACGGTCCACACAAAGGGCAGTCCTTGCGAGGGTGCATGTGTCTGGGGGTGCTGCTGTACACTAGCAAGGACCTGCATGGGCTCAAAGTCACATCGTAACCGTCAGCCTCTGACAGCCAGACAGGGACTGGAAAGCTGATCCAGACCATCACTTGATCTGTGATTTTGCATCTGCTCAGCCCAATTCTTTTCTCCCAGCTTCTGCATCCCTCCCCCAAATCTATCTATATATTCAGTGATGCATGGCCAGTGTTGTTGTGTTCTCCTAAGTCAATGTGATAACCTGGGGACGACCCTGGAGAGAATGCCTGCCATATCACACTTCGAGATGTCCCAACTGGTTCAGAGCTATTGATTTCAGCAAGTGAGAAAGAGGAGGTGGGCAGAGACAGCCAGAGCAAGTGCAATCCAGTCTCAGGCTGCCTCTGTCTCCTTGGCATTAACAGGTTCCATTTGCGTGTGATGCAGGTTGGCATTTCTTTGTTTTCTATCTTCCCACCCCCCTTCTGGCAAGCTCAGAGACAAGTCTGGATAAAATAATAATGAACTAGCCCATTCCCCCACCCTTCCACCCCAAGTCAGATTGCTGTTTAGTTTGGTTTTGAAATTCCAAAATGTGCTTACGAAATGTTTTGGAATCCGATGCCCTTTCATTTGAAATGGAAAAGCTTGGTTTGGATGCCTGTTTCGGAATCCACTCGTGATAGGCATTTGCTGGCGTGTGATTGTGTGTGCACACATGTCACTTTTTCGTACACATCTGAGGGGCCAGAGTCCAACTGGAACCAAGTACCGAAATCCTGAAATATGGTTTTGGTCTCATTTCCAGTGGTCCTAAAGCAGGAAGTCCAGGAAATGGCAGCCTCCCATCCTCTGATCCTGGAAGACAAGGTCTGTTCTCCTGAAACTTGCAGCCTGCTCTCTGGGGGCCCAGAAGATTCGGGCAGTTGGGGTAAGATTCCTATAAACATCCCTGCCACCATCTGAAACCTATAAAGAAGGCCTTTTGGGGAAAAGACAGAAAGGAAGAAAAAAGGCCCTCCTTCCTTCACACCACATTGATGTCTTTTATCTTCGGACGTTGTTCTGGGGAGTAGAGAACTTTGGGGAGTCTAAGGGAAAGGCAGTAATAGAGGATCTTAAAAGTTAGGGCTCTTAGAAAGAAAAGGGAACAGGCGCATAGCACCCCCCCTCACAGAACCCCAACAAAGGTTCCAAAGTCCCTGTGCCAAAAGAGACTGTCTGGTGTCCCAGGAGCTTTGGAAAAATTCCGGGAAGATCGAGAGACCTCGGGCTCTGAGGTCCTCAATCTTCCCCCATATAGGTGGCATGGTGGAAATATAACAAGTTTGACCTTTGCTTCTCAGAGAAAACAAATACGAAAAGTGAACTAAATGGCAAGTTGTGAGCAGAGGTAGAGGTTACTTGCATATCCCGGGAACGAGCAAGGCTCCAGAGACTCATAAAAATTCAGTAATACACCCACTGTGCAAATTTTCCCCTATCGACTAGAGTGGAAAGTTCAAGTCTAAATATTCATCACTCCCATAAGTCAGGCGCTCTGTTCCGGAATGTTGGGGTGAACATGCCAAACGATTGTGTTTCTTTATCCACTGGTGGGTTTTGGACGGACAAGTAGTTTCCTCTTGCAGAGACGAGACACGCCCACACGAAGCCCACTGGACTTGATACTTAATGGTACAGACCCACATTTGAGGAACTCAAAAGTGGCCAGTTCTCTTGCCTTCTTGTGTACCCAGTTTTTATTTTTGTTTTTCTGAACATGTGTGTATGTGTGTGTGTGGAAGAGACACTTGAGTGTGGGTGCCTGTGGAAGCCCAAGGATGACATCAGAAATCATCCCAAATCGCTCTGTCTCCTTCTTCCTTTGCTTTGGGGTTTCCCAGGCTCTGCCTTCCAGGGGCAGAATTGCAGGTCACAGTCATATCCAATCTGCGTTATATGTGGTATCTGAGGATCTAATTCAGATCCTTTTGACTGCTGAGACAAAGGTTTTAACCCGAGTCGATCTCCCCAGCCCTCACTGTTCATTTTTCAGCACTACAAGGTGTTTCACGTGCTTTTTTTTGAATTTTTTTATTATTATTATTTATTCAACTGTGTGCATATGCGTGTGTATGTGTGCGCGCGTGCGTGCGTGTGTGTGTGTGTGTGTGTGTGTGTGTGTGTGTGTGTGTGTGTGTAGAACCACGGACGAACTCGCGAACCACCATAGACGCCTCCACCTCCTTCTGCCCCAGGATTCACAGGCTCTGCCCTACCAGGACCAGAAACGCAGGCCGCCCCCGCTTCCGCCTGTCTATACGTGGGGTCTAGGATCCGAACTCAGGACCTTCAGCCTGCAAGGCGGAGGCTTAACCCCTGAGCCACCTCTCCAGCCCCTCACATGCTTTTAGTTCACGAGACTTTTTTAAAATGGTTTAATCCGCTACCCTGTAGGAGGGGTGAGGTTTTTGTGTGCTCCTTGCTTTTTGGTTTCCCCTAATGCAGTTGGTGACATGTCTCCAGCACAAATCATCGGTGTCCACGACTGGTATCCTGTCAGGCTTGCTGGTGATGGGGACATTCAGGCTGAACTCTGGAGGGGACAGAACAAGTGTGTTATGAAAAAGAAACAAAAAAAATGGCAAGATGAGAAAGCAGTCAGTGTAACTGACAGGACCATCCCCCATGGGAACATCGCTCCCACACGTGCCTGGCTTTTAGCCTTTCCCACCTTCTGAGCCTATAGCAAAGGGATTTCCTGGAAGGCAGAAGCAAAAGCACACTTTTTTTTTGCTGACTCAGGCATCGATGAAGCTGGCTGCCTCAGCAGGGGCGTAACCGCGACCTCAGCCCAGGCTAAGGGTAGCAGCCATTTATTAGAGGGCCGGAGCCAAAGGCCTGGCAGCTAAGAAAGATCGGCAACCCTTTCAGGGCCAAAGGGTGGCATAATCACGCAGAGAAACATCTTACTGTAAGACAGAGTTCGAGAAGATTCAGAGAAGCACCCAAATAAAGCTGGGCTAGAAAAAGCTCTTTGTAAATGGTTAGAAGATAAATATTTTATGATGTCCATCATGTAGCTCTCTCTCTCCCTCTGTGTGTGTGTGTGTGTTCGATCCCTTATAATATACAAGACAGGGCTTGCAAGATGGCTTAGTTGATAAAAAACCATTTGTACACAAACTTGGCAACCTGAGTTTGATACGTGAAGTCCATATGGGAGGAGAGAACCTGCTTCTGAAAGCTGCTCTTGGACCTCCACATACTCTGTGGCATGTAGGCGATCCCTGTCTAGCTATCTGTCTGTCTATCTACCTACCTATCTGAGTGTATATGTTCATATGTGTATATGTCCCCATGTATGTCTGCATGTGTGTGTTCATATGTGTGTATGTTTGCATGTGTATATGTTTGAGTGCCACAGATATCTGCAGAAGTCAGCAGAGGGCACCTCACAAAAGTCTGTTCTCTCCTACCACCAAGTGCGGTCTGGGGGATCCAGAGGAGACCATCATACTCTCCAGCAAACATCTCTGCTCCCTGAGTCATCTTGCCCCCTCTCCCAGCTTTTTTTTTTTTTTAACTGTTTAAAACTAGTTTAAGGGAAGTGTTTTCTTGTCTTCACTGCGCCCGCCAGCAGCTGCCTTGCTTAGCCCCCATCTTCACACTACTAGGTGAACTCACACTTGCCCGTGCAGGATGCTGGAGTGGTTGTAGGCAGGATTCTAAGATCTGCGAGGATTCTGAGGTTTCCCAAATTGCAAAGTCAGCATTTTGATATCATGTTCACCACAAGAAACCGGCAAGAAACAAAATTCAATATACATTTTTTAAAAAACTCAAACAGTAAGAACACAAGGGTATACATACGCTACTTTCTTTAAAAATTGGATCATTTGTTACAGATGTGGATCTATCTGCCAGGCCCAGCAGACACAGATGGGATCCAGCCACATGGGGACAGGTACATCATCATTTCCTTCTTGCAAGATCCTCACTTCTGATCTCCAGCACATTCTTTGTGCTGAGAAACCCTCCTGACAAGACTGGCCGGCCTCCTGTAGGGGATGAATTCCCATGGTAGGTATATAGCCAGGAAGGGCTGAGCTGTGGCCTCACTTGGGAATTTGCTAGAAATGGAATTCCACGTTGACAGCTCCTTTCTCCCAACACCTCAGGTATTCCATTCCTTGCTCCTCTTGCATCTGCAGTCTCTACTGTCCAGCCTATAATGCGTCTCACTTTTCCTCTCTAGGTGTTTCCTGCTCTTGCTGCTTCAGTATTTTCCTTTTGCCATTGCTTTTCAAGAAGATCTGTGCCAGCCCGACTGATGGTCTCTGAGCTGCCTGGACCTGTGGCTGGATGCCCGTTGATGCTTCTGGAAGGTTCCCAGCCATTATAACCTGCACTGTGCTTTCTGTCTGTTCTGCCATTTTTCCTTGCCACAGTATATACCAATTTCTCATGGAACTGAGCAATCGCCTCTGATTACATTCGTGTTGTTCCCTGTCTGCATTTCACATCAAGTCTACCTACCAGTCCACGGAAGACATCTTCACTTTCTCTTATTGTTTTTATTTTTTATCTATAATGCTTCCTTTCCATTCTTTCTAGAAATTTCTTGATTATGTTATCCATCTTTCTGTATCCAGCCCTTGGCCACTTGAGTTCTCAGTCTCCTAATCCCAACGCTTATGACATGCCTGAATCTGGTTCTGAGAACTGCTTCTTTGCTTTGTGCCTCTCTTGCTTGTGTTTTTATATTTTTCGTTGGAAGCAGGTTGTATTGGATACCATATGAACTGAAGCAAACAGGTGTTTCAGGCAAGGATTTAAGTTAATCTGGCTGAGAATTGGGCTACTTACAATGTTTTCAGTAACTGTGTCATAGATAGATGGTAGAAAGATAATAGGGAGATAAATAATCAGATTATAGATGTATAGCTACATAGATAAGGTAGATAGGTATATATTGTAAATAGATAGATAATAGGAAGATTATAGATTAGATAGATGATAGATAGATAGATAGATAGATAATTAGATAGATAGATAATCGGTAGATAGCTAGATAGATAAATGATAGGTAGGAAGTAGGTAGACAGATAGATAATACTAATAGTCTGACCTGAGGCTCACTGATATGGAAAGGAACATCTCAAACCAATGTGTACGGATGTCACCTGGAGCCTTATTAAAACAGAGCATCAAGCCTCACACCTGTAATCCCACCATGCTGGAAACTGAGGCAGGAGCATTGCAATGAGTTCAGCCAACCGGGCTACATATAGACTATAGGTCCCCCTGAGCTGGTATGTGAGACCGTGTCTCTATCAATTAATTAAAAGCATAAATCCAGTGAGAAGGAATGCTGGGATTCTGCAATTCTGACATAAATTGTTTTCTGTTATAAAATAATGAAGATATTTAATATAATGTAGTAATTAAATTTCAAATATCATCACGTGATCCCAAAAGATGTGTTCTTTTTAAAAAAAAATGTTGGGGCTGGAGAGGTGGTTCAGGGGTTAAGCTTCTGCCTTGCAGGTGGAAGGTCCTGAGTTCGGATCCTAGACCCCACGTATAGACAGGCGGAAGTGGGGGCAGCCTGCACTTTTAGTCCTGGTAGGGCGGAGCCTGTGAATCCCGGGGCAGGAGGTGGAGGCGTCCATGGTGGTTCCCGAATTTGTCCATGGCTCTACACACACACACACATACATACACACACGCACACAATTGAATAAATAATTTAAAAAAATAAAAAAATGTTAAATGGTTTTATTTGGAGAGATGGTTCAGGAGTTAAAACCTCTGCCTTGCAAGCAAAGAACCTGAGTTCTGATTCAAGATTCCACATAAAAATGCTGGGCGGACACATGTGAAAAGACTTGAAAATAGGAGGGAGTCTGGCAAGGGGAGGTGAAGAGTTATAAATGGAAGAGGAGAGGGATGGATTAAAGTGTGAAACTATTGTAAGTTCACTATATTCATGTATGAGACACTGAAATAATTATAATAAGTAAAAAATGAATAGAAATGTTGAGCAAAAATGGTGGTAGCCAACACTTGTGTTCCTGGAGGGCAGAGTCTGAGAAAACACAGAGGAGGTGAAACAATCCAGGATGATTCTGGAAGACACCCTTGGGCCTCCACAGGCATGCACAAGTGCCCTCTTCTACACACAGCCACACAGTCATACACACACACACACACACACACACACACACACACACACACACAAAATTCACTTATTAAACAGAGAGAGAGACATAGATAGCACATATGCATGCATGTCATGGTACACAGATGAAGGTCCAACAAACTTTCACAAGTTACTTCTGCCTTTTTAGAAGTCAGTCCACCATGTGGGTCTCCGGGGATTGAACTCAGATCGACAAGTGTAAGAGCAGTTGCCTTCCCCACCCAGCCATCTTGCTGACCCAGGTGTTCTGTTTGGTCCTCTTGTATTTCTGTTTGTTTGTTTCGGTCATTCATTCATTTCTTCTTGCAGTGCCAGTGATGGGATGGACCAAATATGCTGCACACAGAGCTCACCTCCTGCCTCATAACCCTAGTGTTCTTGATCTGTCGCTCACGCTTCAAATAAGAAAGCTACTTAAATACCATGGGGCTACTTAAACATGAAGTTGCTCCTCTTTGTGAAATCAAGTTAAATCCTAGCCTTGCATTTGCTCAGCAAACCACCTGTGGCTAGTAGCTTCTGTCCTGAACAAGGCTGGGTTCAAGACATTTCCAGCACTGAACACACCACTGGGCAGTACCATGCTGGACCATTCATTTCCTGGATTGCAGTTTGCAGGAAAGTACATTTACCAAGCCCACAGCTAATGCATTTCTGCAGGACCCAAGGGCTTTCATGACACATGTATTCTGTAAGCATTTTTCCTCTGAACTTTGGAAGGCACACTTCTTCCCAGAAAATATGAGACATGCACTCGAAATCTTTGATTTTTATAACCGCTTTTCGTCCCCCATCACTGATGGGTGCTAATATTGCGTGGCTTGCTGCTGCCGTTTCTATTTAGTTGAAGTGGTCTGACTGAGCTCATCCACCATCGCTGGTTATTTTTAAACTCCTTTTTAGAAAGGACTTGCCAGTTTCTCTTGCCAACCTGCTTTCCTGGCATTCCTCACCCTAAAACCAGCTTTGTCTCATATTTGGTTTCCTTCTCCTCCATCGAGTCTGGCTGAGTTTCGCCCTCTCCTAAGTCACCCACGTGGGCCTCCAGTCCTCACTCCTGGTGAAGAACTGGCAGATGACGCTGGCGTCCCCCTCACCGAGTTCATAATTGAACAGAAGGACCTGCAAGGCCACAAGTAAAACGCAGAATCTCACGTAACACACTAGAAATATCGAACAGATTAGGCCGTGCTGAGCAGAAGGCAGGACCCGATCCAAGGGAGCTGGGGAAGGGAGGGGCTACGGTGAGGTCAGGGAAGGGTTAAGTTGGAGAAGGGAGCAGTCCTGTGGAGGAAAGAAAGTGAGGCAGGCAGAGGTTTGGGGAACAGAGAGATTGAGAGACAGAGAGAGAAGGCAAAATGAGAGGTGGGTGTAATAGAACTAAAATTTATCTCATCTGTGCTTAAATTTATCTGCTCACCTGTGCTAATGGCATTTCTGCCGTGGTGGGTGGATGGACCCTCTCTAATGAAGATCCGGAAAGAGAGGGCTGGGGAGTTGGTCCATGGAAGGAAGGCTTGTGTCCCCTGAGTCTGTTAATAGCAGTTGATGGAAAAGGGGGACCGAGAAAGAGAGCCCGAAGCATCCCCAACATAGAGCTGGAGAGATGGCTCAGGGGTTAAACCTCTGCCTCCCGAGCAGAAGGACCTGAGTTTGGATCCTGTACCCCTATGTAAAAACGCCAGGCAGAAAAGAGGGTTTCAGCTGCCTGTACTTTCAGCTCTGGAAGGTGGAGCCTGGGAAGTCTCAGAGCGAAGCAAAAGGCAGCAAAGTCACCTTTGGCCCTTGACAGGGACACACAGTGCTTTCTCACACACACACACACACACACACACACACACACACACACACACTCACAATAAATAAAATTTTAAAATGTCCCCGGCACAGATTCAATAACATTACACAGGATAAACAGGCCCCCCCCCCAGCCCAGCCTGGTGATCCCAGGCACTCTTGGTATTCTCTTTTCTACAGGAGAGCCATGAGCGTAGTGAGGGTCCACCAACGACTCTGAGCTCTCTAACTCTGCAATGAAATCCAGAGCTTTGCAAAATACTACGGGGAGGGCGGATGTGGAGCGCAGCAGAGCCCGTCCCTCTCCACACACAAGCCATCCATCTTGGTTTGCTGTGTGCACATCACTAATCACCAAGCCGTATTCGTTAGCATTGACTCAGCCCTGGCCTTCCAGCGTCCGCCTCTCAACCCCTCCTAAACAGCCTAGCAGACAAATGGGCAGCAAGAAAGGAGGCAGGGGCGGGAGATGTGGGGTGAGGGAAGAGACAGGGAGACCAGAGCCCACCTGGGGCAGCAGAGACTGGATGTCTCCATGAAACCAAGCCACAGAGAGTCCTTCCAGTAACTCCTACTTGTTAATGACACAGGGTCAGGACGCTCACCCACCCTCCCTACAGCAAGCTTCTACGGCAAGTCGACAGATCGTTAAACAAATAGAGCAAAACTTATGCATGCTAATTAGTTATGATTTTGGGAAACTGTATGCATATTCAAACGATACGGCCCGTGCTCAGCCCCTTGGGGCTCTTAGCATTCTTCCTTGGGAGCCCAATTCATTTCCAGGCTTGCTTTTACGCAACCCCTTGGGAAAGTGGTAGATTGACTTTCATTTTCAGAATTCCGCAGCATACACCTCAGAAGTAGATGCCTTGTTGTGGGAAAGTGCAAGATGGGCTGATTTGAAAGAATTCGAAAGGCTGATAGAGGTGAAGTCAGAAGATTCCAGTTTGTATGAACCCAGGGATCACCACCTGGGGGAAAGACTAGCCCTCTTTATACATGCCCTTGGCCCGCAGGTCAACACCAAGAACTCTCTACTCAGGAAAACGAACCCTCCAGTTGAGAGAAAGAACTCAACTATGATTCAGAGAGGAGTCTATTTCTCTGTTCAAATTTTCCAGCTTGACATGTTGCTGTAGCGCCCGTCACTTCTGATTACATTAGTCATGTTGCATTATCCTGAATCAGAGGTGACACGGTACAGAGGGGATGGTAAGCAGTATAGAAAGATTTACCAGCAGCCAGCGACTGAAGCCCATCTCCGACACCAGAGACCAGCCAGCCGCCTTCCTGGTGGCCCTTTGCTAATTCCCTATCTGATTCTCTTGATAAGAGGATAGTCCATTAACCCCTATTAGTCCTTACCTGAGTCGTCACCAAGGAGACAGGATTCCACAGCCCTTCCTAAAATCATGGAAGTTTCTGCTTGAATGATGTTTTTCCCAAAACTCTCAACGATGCCTTCATGGGCTTAGAGCATTGTAATTTGCAAGGGACCTTCAAATCCATTATCTCATTGACATCCCATTCTTAGATGCCTTAGCAGGGATATCTAATTGTGTGTGTGTATGTGTGTGCAAGCATGCCTTTACAGGTATATATGCATGTGTGTGCATGTGTGTGCAAGCATGCCTTTACAGGTATATATGCATGTGTGTGTACAGAACAACTTTTAGCATCATTCATTCAGTATCAGCCACCTTTTTGCTTCACCCTGGGATTTCCCAGATTCCACACGCCCAGGGTTGGAAGTGCAGGCCACCAGTTTCCACCTGGCATTTTCACATGGCACCCGGGATCTAAACCCAGTACCTTCTACTTGTGAGGCAAAGTCAAGACTAACCCCTGAGCCATTTCTCCAGCCCTCAATTTTCTTTTAATGTAAGTTCTGATCAAAAGGAAACCTGTGAAGTCGCACAGCACAACATTGACCGACTAATGCCAAAATGAATTTAAGATGTTTTCCCACAAGAGGAACCAAGAAAATACCACCGTCCTCCCAGGAAACATATCTGACCAGTCACGGTATGATTAAAACAAATCTAGTTCAAAAGCTGGGTTTTATTCTTACCATGGGGTTGCGTCATCATTTTCAGATGAGTCAAAGAAGCTTCTAGACTTTGATTGTCAGCTTGGCGCCTAGAAAGCGTTTCCTCTGAGCCCGGAGAGGGCCTCTCTAGATAAAGGTTGGGCTCTGGGTAAGATTGGGAGGAATTGTCTGGATTGCGTAATTGAAGTGGAAGGTCCCAAGCCATTGTGGGCGGGGCCGAGCATGCGCGCATTGACTCTTTGCGCTCTGCCCTTGCTAGGGAGGTCACATGACCAGCTGCTTTAGGCTTCAGCCACTGTGACTTCCTCACAGTGATGAACCTGCCACTGTGAACCAGTCAAACCCTTTCTTTTCTCAACGGAGTTTGGATCAGGGTTTTTTTTTGTAGCAACACATAATGAAATGAAAAGAAATCTCAACACAAAGAACCCAGCGTCTTGTCTCCAGCTTTCTTGCCACCCAAGGAAGGATGGTTGATGAAGTTCAGCCATGAAAGTGACTTCAGAGGCAACAATTTTTCTTGGAAAACAAGAACACCAGCCCTACGCGGAAGGACTTCTAAGGCACGACGTACAATGGAGCCAGTTTTCTTTTTAAATCAACTTCCAGCCAGAAGACTGGGATCCGCATTCCTGGATAAAGGAGACAACCAGAATGTTCTGGAAATTCCTTCCTCCCTAAGAATTCACCCGGACACTCCATGCAGAGAGCAGAAACAGGAAACAGTGGCAGAATGGTATGGACGAGGCCCAGCAGCGAAAACTGCTCTTTGGGACTTTCAGCCTGGTGTACGCCACTCCTTGCAGCTGGAAGGGCCAAGTCCCAGGGAGCTACACGTCTCGCGGGGCTGGGTCCAGATGAGAGACGGTCTACAACAATCACTCCCTCCAGGACAGACTGAAATCTGTCTCTGTTTTCAAGAAACACATGTAATGTGCCTTGCACACAGGAGCTATGTGAGAGTGTACATGTGTGTATGTGTGTGTGTGAGAGAGAGAGAGAGACAGAGAGAGAGAGATGGTTGATTATCATTATCAGCTTTGCTAGATCTGGAGTTGACTGAAAGACAAGCTTCCAGACACACCTGCGAGGGATTCTCTTGATGATAAAGCAGGAAAGTCTCCCCCAAAGTGTGGGTTGCACTTTCCCACCTCTGCTGAGTGAGGGGGGTTTAGTTTTTTCCCTGCTTGCTCTCAGTCTCTCTGGCAAGTTCCTCTATTCTGCTGCTGATGATACATTGATGACGTCAGAACCCATCCTTCTTCCACCTTCCAAACACACTGAAGACCAGTGGCCAGCGTCCCTCCAGCAATCCTCCAGCCCTCAGCGTCGGGTTGAGAGTGCTGAAGCGTCCGGCTGTGTGAACATGACCACCATTGCTGGACTACCCACCCTGCATCGTGGTAGTCAGTCTGACAAGCCCCATTTCAATACATACTCATTCCATCAGCTCGGCTCCTCTGGGGAATCCTGGTGTTGCAGTTCACCTGCATGGTTGTTGATAAATGTCCATCAAATGGCTTAAAGGAACAAGGGGTTTTTTCTCTTACACTAGACGGGTTACAGTGCCTCGTCCAACTTTGCAGGAGAGCTCACACCAACACCAAGACCAAGGCAACTGGCCACATCATCTCCACATAAAGGCTGAGAGAGCGACTATCCTTACTTGCCAGACCAGCATGTCTGAACAAGTGTACACAAGGATGCCAACTCTCTCAATCAGCTCTATTTTATTCCAGGGTCTAATCCTACCCACCACGGGCTGGGTCTTCCCCCATCAGCTAGACAATCTCCTGCAGGTTTGCTCTGGGCTTAACTCAACCACTAATTCTCTACAAATGTGCCCAGAGCTCAAACCCTCAACTGTAACATTGATACCTGTGCCTAAATATGACACCTGATATGATATTTCACCTAAGCTAAATATCCTTAGTTTCTAGAAATAATAGTTTCAATAGCTAAGATTGAACCTCCTCTTGGTCCACTAACTAAAACCCAGGACTAACCCTTGAGGTTTGCTGGCTAACTGTCCCAAATGGTTAGTCATTGGTATAAACTGATTTCATTAAATAAAAATGGCTCTCTGAGCCGGTGAGATGGTTCAGGGGTGCAGAGTCTGTCTCTTAAGCAGAAGGACTTGAGTTTGGATCCCAGATTCCACACGAAAATGCCAGATGGAAATGGTGCCCACTTATACTTCCAACTCTGGAAGGTGGAGCCTGGGAAATCCCAAAGCAAAGTAAGAAGGTGATAGAGCAGTCCAGGATGACATGACTCCCCCTCCCCACCCCAATGTTACTTCTTAGGCCTCTACAGGCACACATAGTGTGCTCTCTCTCTCTCTCTCTCTCTCTCTCTCTCTCTCTCTCTCTCTCTCTCTCTCTCTCTCTGTCTCTCTGTCTCTCTGTCTCTCTCTCTCTCTCTCTCTCTCTCTCATTCACACACACACACATGCAAAAAAAATTGTGTCTGAAGTTTCTAGGATACCACAAAGGAAATAATGGAGAAAATATAATAAGAGCAAGCCAGTGGAAAGCTTGGAGGAGACATCACAGATACATCTCTCAGAGTGACACTGGCTTGCATAAGACGCTTCACAGCTTGGCATTGCACCCCAGCCCTTGGGCAGGGGAAACAACTTGGATCCACAGAGCTGAGCTGAGATAAAAACTGTGAAGATGAACTCACAACAAACACTGGAAGGAAGACTTAGAGGTTGAATGAGTTTATTCATTTGTCAAATATTTATCAGCACCTCCTCCAACCCAGGCACTTGTGAGACATTGGATGTGAGGCTTAGCATGTGGGTAACAATATGTGTCCCTTTGTCCAAGATAATGGAGAAGCGTGTTCCAGCATCCATTCAAAGGATGACCTGAAGACGTTGAGAGCAGGCAGTATCCAGTCTAGAAGGAGCTGGTGACTTTCTCAGTTTGCATAAGGCACTGGTGATGCAGGAGAGCGAGGCCAGGGTTTTAAACATGCAGGTTAAGCAGGGCTGAATAATCGGACTTTGCATGACCTGTGCCATGACTGACATGTCAATGACCCCCCCCCCAAAGTCTAGCATGGATCACAGGCACTAGGATCCTTAGAGATAAGGGATCAAAAGTCATAATAGTGTTCCCATACTAAAAGGGAGCCCAAGGAAGGGCTCTGGGCAATGCCACTGAGTCCTTACCCCTCACTAGAGTGGAGGACTCAGAGGGAAGTTTGACATTCACACAAAAGGATGCTCCAGGGAATGGGAGGGCAAGTAGGGGGAGGCACTGGGAGAAGGGGAGGGAAGGGGGTGAAAGGAAGGGGAAAAGAGGGGGAGGGTGCAAGGGGGACTGGGGAAGGGTGGAGGGAGGGAGGGGACAGGGTACCTATCGAGCGTGTATGATTGGGGAAAAATAAATAAATATAAATAAAAAAGAAGTAGTGCTGATTCTCACACACTAGACTGTGCAGAATGAATCAGTGATGCAACGAGGGTGCCTCTTAATGAAAACTGGAGGTCACTTGTCCATTGGGTGGCAAGACTCACCCAGTGTTGAGATCCCCCAAATCTTTTCTCTCTCAGGATCAGACCTGAAGTCTGGCCCAGCCTTTACCCAGATTTCAATGGATCCAGAAGTCAGTATTCCTCAGGCCACTGCTGTCTCCCAGCTTCCCCTCTTTCTTGACATGCCAATCTTTACTTCTTCAATTGAGGAACCGCTGTGCCCCTTAGATCAGCAGAATGTAGCAATCCACGTCCCCCACCCCCTAGGCCACTTCTCAGGAATACCAAATTCAGCTCAAACAAGACATTTTGCTTCTCAGCATTACGGGAACTCCTAACTAAGATGAGAGACAATTACTGTAATCTAGAATTAAAGAGGCACGCATAATGCATAAATTGACTTTGAACAGCTCAAATCTAAACAGAGTTAAGACAGCCATATAGTTCAGTTGGCCTTATCTCTAAAATTCACCCCCAGCGCAGCACATTGGATAACAAAATACTCTCTTCTCTCATCCCATAATTTTCTCCGCTTGTAAGCATGTTAACAGTTGTAAACTTCAGGCAATTGGTAATTTTCCAGCCGTACAACACCGTGGAGTGTTACATAAATGCTTAGCACTCATCAATTTTAATTAACAGCCTTGGCTGATTTGATTATTAGATTCTTGGAATTTCCCACTCAAATACCAGCTCTTCATGAGATAGAAGGGTACGATTTCTCTTTCCTAACCAGGGCAAATTGCTCTGTTGTATACGAATAAATCCTCTGTTTCCAAGAACTGATGGTGAATTCACAGAGCTCCATAAAATTCATGCATGACTCGCTACTGCAGCTGCATAATTAGAAGAAAACTAATATATCGACTACTTCGCCTCAAAATAGCATTCATAAGTCACCGCTGCCTGAGAGAAGTTTGTTGCTAAAAGGATTATGGTCAATATCATTTTTATGATTAAAGGGTTCGGGCTTCATTCTACATGTGTTTCATATACGCGTATGTATATACATATATACATACATATTTGCCTTGAACAATCATGATGTCATGAGGAAATAGTTGTCCAGTGTGTAGCTTTATCTCCAAGTTGGCGCTTTATCTTTGTGGCACCAGTCCTCCCAAATCCAATCCATAGAGGACTTATTTTTAGCAGTGACTAGAGAACTCCATGCTGTAATTTATGCACACATATAAAATCAATAATTACTTAGACGACCTTTTCATTCCTCTAAATTTGGCCTGGCGTAATGGAAGCGGCCCACACAGTTCCCATTGAGAATGATAAATAGGAGACAGTATCGCTGTCTTTCCCTCTCAGGGTCAGATGAAACTCTGAGAGTTTCGAAGCGTAGACAGTCCTTGAACTGAGACATGAGAACTTTTCTCCTAGGAGGATTCCATCCTGATGAGCCCTGGGTCTCTTTCTAAAGGAGCGTGCTAACTTGGCTTTGCCCCCTTCCCAGTTCTGTACAGGAATCACCTGTATCGATGTACTGAGAGAGGGACCGGCTCTCGCAAGAGCATCAGTAACTGTGGCCATTTGCTGTGTGTGGCCGACAAATTCACCACCAAAGAACTCAGGGGGAACAAAGGGACTTTATTCTTTCTTATAATTCTCAATGACAGTTTTTAGTCCCACTTGGAAGGAGACTTCATACCAACACTAAGAGCTAAGGGACTAGCCATACCCTACCCATGGGATTGCTGTGAGAGAAGCAAACGTCACTGCCAGATGCTGTCTGCTGCCCATGTGTGCTGAAGAATGCCAGCTTGCTGAACCAGCTTCCCATCTTACCCACCTGCCCAGGGAATGGGCAGCACTACGCACTGGGTCTCCCCACATCAATCAGACCGCCCCCCGGCTGGCTTAGGGTTTACCTTAGCTACTAATTCTTCACAAATATTCCCAGAGCTCAGCTTTCAGTTGTCAAGCTGATACCATATATCCAACTAGCACAGTAGCAGTAAATTTTATTTGTTTGTTTATTTACTTATTCTGTGTGTGTGTGTGTGTGTGTGTGTGTGTGTGTGTGTGCATCAGAAGGTACTATGTGTCCCTGTGGAGGACCAAGTGTGACTTTGGGAATCATCCTGGATTGCTTCTATCTGCTTTTTGCTTCACTCTAGGATTTCCCAGGCACCACCAACCATGGCCAGAAGTGCAGGCCATCACCGTTTTCTGCCTGGGTTTTTATGTGTGACCTGGGATCTGAACCCAGGATCTTCTGCTTGTGAAGCAGAGTCTTAATCTCTGAGCCATCTCTCCGGCCCTAGCACAGTAACAGTGAGGATACCATTTACACAGTGGGAGCAAGGCTAGGAGGGGCTTGCATAAAAATTGATTGCAAGTGTTCCTATATACTAGGTGTGGAGGGCCCATGATGCTTCTAGAAGCATCGATCCAACAGTGGTGGGGGCTTCATTCTCACTCTGCTCAGTTACTTCCAGGCGGCTGATTTGCTGCTGCACACATGATCACACAGCTCCACTTGGTCTTCAGAGCTGGGATGACTGGCTTGTAGAGTAGCCCTCTCATTTTCTTGAACTTGCTCCAAAGAGAAACAGATCCAATGGATGTGACAGCTAATCTTGGTTATCAACTTGACTACCCCTGAGATTAAGTAACAGACTAGCTATTAAGCCCCCTTGGACCGCTGATCGGGATTAAGACATTTACAACACAAAGACAAACCCTAAATCTGGATGCAACCTCCCAGTAGCAGACCAGATTGAAGGAATCACAAGAAGTCGTTCTCTGACTCTCTTGTCCTGTGCGGCTAATTCCTCCTCCCTCAATGTTGATGGACATAACCTGAGCGGCCTCCAGCTTCCGTTTCTACCGCCGTGGACTCTATCTCCCCATAGAACAGCTTCTTGAGTCGGGGTGTTGACCCAGATCAACAGGAAGAGTAACTGTGATACCCCATTTCCCTAAGTATTTATACTCTCCTGCAGGCCTTTCACTTACTATAGGCAGGGCAGAAAGGACAGGCATAGTGCCCAGTGTTAGTCACACCCTGTCTTGTATTCTGTACCATTCTCCTCACAGAGTGAGAAACTTGGCCGTCTTTGTCAAGTCACCTGGACAACCAAACCAAACCTCCTTCTCACGAGGAACTGAACCCCAAAGAGACCTAGAACTTGGGCTAGAACTTTCAGTTGGCGTTCTAGGCCTCCAACCTCGTGAGTAACCCTGTATCACCAGAGTGTTTAAGTTAAATATGGAGCTGGCAAACTGTCAAGCATATTAACTATATAAATAAACAACATACCATATTTATGTGTATCTTCTACATGAATACAATATATACATCTCATATATTATTGTTAAATAATGTGCATTAGAATTACTATGCAATTATCACATGCTAAGCTTTTTTAAAGCACTTTATATGTAAACTTGCTGAATCTTTATTACAAGCCTTGTGTTTTGCAGATGAATCCACTGAGCGAGTCACCTTGCCCAAGGTCACAATGACAGCGAGGGACAGACACAGCTTACAAGCTACACAATCTGATTCCAAGGCCTAGGTTCATTGATGAAGCTTTGCATTTTTTACATACATCTTCTGACTGAAGGCGCGTAGTAGCCTGCTGGCCTCCGACCCCCGTCTTCTATTCATTGTGCAATAGTAACCTCTTTAGTCTTTAGATTTCTTCTTTTTTTTTTTTTTTTTTTTTTTTTTGGCTTGGCAATACCATTCTTCTTTAGAAGCCTCAAACAAAGGCTCAGCCGGGCGGACCTGTTACACACCAGACATTCTCTAACACCAGCTCCTGTGTTTATCGGGCACTTTTTAGGAAAGTTCAGTATTCCTCAGCATGTATGCTAGGCATGCAAAAAGCACAGAACCTACCCAGCGTCTGCCGACACCAGGGAATGCTGAGGGAAAGATCACAAGGCCTGGAAGCCAGGAGGGGAGGGGAGAGAAGGACGAGCAGAGGCTTTGGAACACAAAAGCCCCAGACTCTGAGGGTTTTGGTGGCCAGCTGCTCATATCTTTGCATAAAACATGGGCACAGGGCTGTTGGGGGGATGCGGTAAGGATGGCTCCCGGGGGCAACCAGCAAATTGGAGGATGTGCCTTGGTGAGGAAGGGCAGGCAGGAAAAGGAGGAAAAAGGCAGCTTTTCTCTTGCAGGTGTCTGAGGAATGTGTATCGTGCGGCGCTGAGGGAAAAATCAGAAAGGTTCAAGTGCTAAGAAGAGGAGTATGTTGCTTTAAATTCTCCTGGCAACATCTAATGTCCTCACTCACACAGAGGGTAATCTAGCCACCTGTCTACCCCAAGACACACAACCGACTGTTCGGGGAGATATTCTAGACAGGAAGGAGCCTGCCACAATAATTGCAGCACGCTGTGATGGTCTGTAACAGTACCGTCGCCCGTGCATTATCTGAGGCTTTTAGTCAGCCGCTCTGGAAGCCATCAGCTAACTGGGCATGCTTTACTGGCCAAAGAAACTGATGCTTGGCTCGGTGATTTGTGGAATCTGAATGCTCATTATGCTGAAAGTATTACAGTCCACAATCGAAAAAACCTCAAGAAGGAATCCAGGTGCCAGAAATGACAGAGAAATCAAGGGACACAAAGACGTGTGTAATTACACACACTGGATTTTTAATGGGCTCGTCCTACGTGAAGAATGTGCTTTAAAAAAAAAAGGTTTTAATTAAAATTAAAACCTTAACTACTTTCATGCAGCAAAAGAAACGAGACCAAGAGCTTACAAATTATTTACAACAGAATCGAAACAGAACTGACAGTAATTAGAGCCCAGAAGTTTATAGAATAAAAACCCCAAGTCTACAGCGAGGAACTCAGGAGAAATAACTAGAAGCAGTGGGAACTCTAGGGGTGAGAGCCAGACAAGTGCAAGGCAGGATCCCTATCTGTGATCTATGCAAATCAGGGTCACTTCCCCAGCCACAGAGGCCTGAGCCCCTACTACAGCAGACAATCCTAAAGGGAACCCCGGGGTCCACACAAGCAGACAGGCACAAGGGTGGGAGGGAGAGAGAGGAAGGGGGAGGGAGACTGGGAGACAGAGGAAAGAGGAGGGAGACTGCGAGAGGAATAAAGAGATCCAGGTTCCATGAGAAGCCCTGTTTCAAGTGAATAAGGCAGATGGTAATAAAGGAGGACACATATACATGGTTGCCGTAAGTACAAGCACAGGTGTATGCATCTGTACACGCACACACACATACACACATATATATAGACACATACACATACACATGCACATGCACACATACATATACACACTGACACATACACACACATACATACACACACATATATACATACACATACATGCACACATACACCCATACATATATATACACACATGCATACATATGCATGCATACATACATACACACATGCACACACATATACACACATACATACATACACATATACATATGCACACATACATACACACATATACATACATACGCAGACATATACATACACACAAATACACACACACATACACGCACATACACACATACATATATACATATACATACATACATATAAACACGTATATACATACACATGCACACATACACACATACATACACACACACACACACACACATCACTAGCTACTTTCCTTTTTGCTGCTGTGAGAGGATACTCAGACAGACTTTAAGACTTATTTGACTTATGGTTCCAGAGAGGAAATATATTTCATTATGGTGGAAAAGGCACGGCAGGTGACAGATGCTGGAGGTGACTCAGGTCATGGCGGTCCTCACAGAGGCAGAGAGAGCAAGAGGCTAACTGGAAGCAGGGCTGGGCTACAGAAATCTCACTCCCCTGTGACCTGCCTTCTTCCGGCAAGACTCCACCTCCTAAAGTTACCATGACCTTCCCAAACATTAGCATCAGCTAAGATGCAAACACATGAGCCTATGGGGACACTCACATTCACAAATAATGTTCAAACACACACACACACACACACACACACACACACACACACACACACACACACACCACAATAACAAAGATGGTCCATTTCTAAAGTCATCTTGGTGTATTTGGTCCAGATAGAATGTTGGGGATGTATTTTTGCCCTCCCAAATTCCTCAGGATTCCAACATTGAGAAAGTAACAAACATCACACTTCCTACACACGATAGTCAGCAATGAAACGGGACAGTATACATTTTAAAACAAGCAGCAGATGAGAGCAACACAACAGGAACTTATAGATTCACCACAACTCTGCCTCGAAACACTTCATGAACAAGCACAGGAGACTCAAGTCCAACCACCAGTCTCAATGGTAGCATCATGATGATTAAGTGATTCTGCGTGTCCACATATGCTGACTTCAGATGCAGTTATTATTTAGCATGTATCTGCAACATAATGTTTGTACCAAAAACTGGTATTTTGCAAACTGCTAGAGAAACAGAAATAATTATTGAATTCCTAAACAAGAAAATGTAATTTACTTTGCTTTCAAGGCTGCACTGTTATTTATTTAAGGTATTCCTATTCTTAAAGTCAATTAGAATGTAAGGCCACAGAGGCAATGGGAATTGATGGGGTAGGCATAAGGCATAGGTAGATGATGGCTATTAATTTAGAGAAAGGATCCTAAAAAAAAATCTTCCAAGAGATTCCCTTAAATCTATGGCCAAATCTGAAATTGTACATTAAAAATCTCAGGGAGAGCTACCCCAAAACACATATCTCATTATGTATCTGCAAATGATATGCTTTAGTAGTAGAGCTCTTTCAGATTCTGCAACAAAGCCCAAATCAAGCTTCAACAGGACAGTTGTGATTTTTTTTACTGGCTCAGCTTTTGGGCTGTATAGACTTCCATGCTCTTCCATGAGTGGGGAAATAAAACTGCATTTTCAATAATCTACTAACCCAATGTTTACCTCATAACAAAGAGTCATTAGACATCCTAAAATCAAGCAAATGCAACTTTAAGCCAAGAGAAAAAAATCTATTAAATAAGCAGATTCTGAGAAAATACAAATAATTATTAGAAAACATTGCAAATTACTTTGAGAGAATAATTATAAGTATGCTCAGTAGCTTCATTTAAAAAAAAAAACATACAGTTTGTCTGTGCCCACTACAGACTGACTGGTACCGAGGAGCTGCAATTGAGTCTGGAGGAGACTCAACAGAAACCAGAGGACTAACAGGCTCACGCTGTTCAGGAGCGTCTAACAGCACCCCAGGAAACTTTTATTAGGAGAACTCAGCACACAGGGTTTATGCCGAGTTCACAAAGGAGGCAATGTTGAAACAAAGCAGAGCATGCAAGAATCTCCTGTAACTACAGTCAGGGGACAGATGGACTTGTGCAAGGTTCAAAAACACACATTAAGCTCTCTTAGAAGCATACGCAGACAGGGAGAACTGCAGTTATAACTTGTCCTCAGCATTCTGGGAATGGGTGCAGACAGTCCATCCCTCCAGCCCCTTGGTCACTCAAAGTCTAAGGGAGATGTCAGCTAGCGAGCAGGGTGCCATTGATCCCCAGGAACAAGAGTAGGGGGGCACAAGGGCCACACAGAGTGGAACTGTATTTTGTAGTTTTATTCAAAACTATGTTCTTCCTGATGTATTGGCTACAGTATTTTTGGTCAATTACTGAGTATTGGAATCTCCAACTGTAATTCTTGTCCTGTCTATTTCCTTCTTATTTCTTTTTTTTTTATTTCAGCTCATACAAACTTATTAGGTACACCAGTTCCCTCCCTCCCTCCTCCTCCCCCCGTACCCCCTGTTCCCCCTCCCCACCCCTTTCCCTTCCCATCCCCCAGTGCCTCCCACCCCAATTCCCAGAGAGTCCTTTCTTGTGCATGTCTGATTTTCCTCTGGGCCCTCCTCTCCGATGACGTACAAGGACCCAGTGGCCTTTCCCGAACCCTTTCCCGTGTTCCCCTTAGGTATAGGAACACTGCTGTGGCTGCCAATCCTTTGCCTCCAAGGATCTTGATGCCTTTAGCAGATGCTAGACTTTGTGAGGTCAACAGTGTGTTGGACAATGCGCAGGGCATGCAAAGTCCAATTATGATTGCTTCGGCCCTAACTTGTGTGGAGTATCTTGCAAATCATTACTCCTCCCATCCTTTTGCTCTTACACTCTTACTGCCCCCTCTTCCGCAAATTTCCCTGAGCTTCAGGATGGGGAGAGATTAGTCTGGCCTAGTTCTAGGTGGTTGATATAGAGTCTCTGAAATTCTGGATTGTGGTTTGTTGATTTTCTTTTGCAGTATTGCTGCTCCTGCAATGCCCTTCACTCCATCCTGGTGGGCATTGTATGTTACCCCCTGGCCAGAGACAAAAAGCTGTTAGAGTCTTGTGATAAAACCACATTCAAAGGTAGATGTAATAAAAGTGGGAAACCACAGTGAGGGAGGGGTCTATCACCCATTTGCAAAATTGTTACTTTTTATCTGCCAGACTATATGCCCTCCTCTTCTGGTGAGATCACTCCCCCTCAGTAGTAAATGATCAGGAACAAAAGTCTGTGAACTTAATCAGATATCTCATTACTTATTTGGGTCCTTGATGGAGGCCTATTTTCCCTGCTGTAACATGGTCCCTTCTCTCTTTGGTTCTGGTGTGGCCCTCCTACCCCATCCCTCCTGTTCATAATCCTTGGAATTACTGTCTCTAGGTGGGCTGGGTGGGTTTGGTACTAGGAGCCACCTATTAGGGAGTACATACGGCGCTTAATTTTCTGGCTCTGGGATACTTCACTTAATATAATTGTTTCTAATGACATCCATTTCCCAGCAAATTCCAGTAATTCATCATTTTTGATGGCTGAGCAGTACTCCATTGTATAGATGTACCGCTGTTTCCTTATCCACTTGTCAACTGTTGGACATTTAGGTTGATTCCATGACTTTGCTATTGTAAACAGTGCTGCTATGAACATGGTCGTGTTTGTGCTATCGAGGCGAACCTCTGCTGCATGGCGGGTTATTCCCAAAAGTGGAATAGCAGGGTCATATGGCATGTCAATCTTTAATTTCTTTAAGAATCTCCAGACGGCTCGCCAGAGTGGCTGTATGAGCCTGCATTCCCACCAGCAATGTAGGAGAGTTCCCCTCTCTCCACATCCTCTCCAGCATTTGTCGTTGTTAGTATTGTGGATTTTTGCCATCCTGACAGGGGTGAGATGATATCTCAGGGAAGTTTTGATTTGCATTTCCCTGATGGCTAAAGAAGTGGAGCATTTTTTAAGATATTTGTTAGACATTTTAATTTCATCCCTGGTAAATTTTCTTTTAAGTTCCAGGGCCCATTTTTTAATTGGGCCATTGGTTTCCTTGGTGTTTAGTTTTCTAAGTTCTTTGTGCACTCTGGACAATAGAGCTCTATCAGATATGTGGTTAGTGAAGATTTTCTCCCATTCTGTGGGTTGCCTTTGAGCTCGTGTTACAATCTCTTTATCTGAACAGAAGCTCTTTAATTTCACAAGATCCCAACTGTTGAGAGTTGGTAGCAGTAACTGTGCCATTGGATGTCTGTTTAGGAACTGTTGGCCTAGCCCAATCAGCTCGAGGGAGTTCCCTATCATTTCAACTATGGTTTCTATAGTCTCTGGCCTGATATCAAGGTCCTTGATCCATTTGGAATTAAGTCTTGTACATGGTGACAAGTACGGGTCCAGCTTTAATCTTCTGCATGTGGAGATCCAGTTTTGCCAGCACCATTTGTTGAAGATGCTGTTCTTTTTCCATTGGATTCTTTGGGCCCCTTTGTCAAAGACCAAATGGCTGTAACTTTGTGGGCTTATATCTGGGTCTTCAATCCTTATCCATTGATCTGTATGTCTATTTTGGAGCCAGTATCAGGCTGTCTTTACAACTATGGATTTGTAGTATAGATTAAGGTTTGGTATGGTTATACCTCCAGCTGTGTTTTTGTTACTCAGGATTGTTTTTGCTATCCTGGGTCTTTTGTGCCTCCATATGAACTTTGAGATTGTTTGGTCAACTTCTTTGAAGAATTGCTTTGGGATTTTGATTGGTATAGCATTGAATCTGTATATTGCCTTTGGTAGGATGGTCATTTTCACGATGTTGATTCTGCCAATCCAGGAACAAGGGAGGTCTTTCCACCTTCTGGTGTCTTCTGCTATTTCTTTCTTTAGGGTTTTAAAGTTTTCATTGTAAAGGTCTTTTACCTCCTTAGTTAGGTTTATACCAAGGTATTTCATTTTTTTAGGAGCTATAATAAATGGTATTGTTTCTCTCAAGGCTTTTTCACTTCTTTCATTCTGGGCATATAGGAA
Organism: Typhlomys cinereus; assembly: GCA_023101885.1. Lineage (NCBI taxonomy): Eukaryota > Metazoa > Chordata > Mammalia > Rodentia > Platacanthomyidae > Typhlomys > Typhlomys cinereus. Next base: position 973,650 of record JALPQD010000333.1, read on the forward strand.
GGCCTCTGATTTTTGCACATTTATTTTGTATCCTGCCACCCTGCTGAACTTCTCAATTAGTTCCAGGAGCTTCCTGGTGGAGTTTTTGGGATCCCTCAGGTATAAGATCATGTCATCTGCAAAGAGGGATAGCTTGACTTCTTCCTTGCCGATTTGAATCCCTCTTATGTCCCTTTCTTGTCTTATGGCTTCAGCTAAGACTTCAAGTACAATATTGAATAGAAGTGGTGAGAGTGGACAGCCTTGTCTAGTTCCTGATCGAAGTGGGAATGCTTCCAATTGTTCCCCATTGAGCATAATCCTTGCTGTGGGCTTGTTGTATATAGCTTTTATTATATTGATAAAGGTTCCTTCCATTCCTACTGTCTCTAGCGTTTTGATCATAAAAGGCTGTTGGATCTTGTCAAAAGCTTTTTCTGCATCTATCGAGAGTATCATGTGGTCTTGGACTTTGGACTGGTTTACATGATGAATTACATTTATTGATTTGCGTATGTTGAACCAACCTTGTGTGCCGGGGATGAAGCCTACTTGGTCCCCATGAATGATCTTTTTAATATGTTTTTGAATCCGATTTGCTAAGACTTTGTTGAATATCTTTGCGTCTGTGTTCATCAGGGAGATCGGCCTATAGTTTTCTTTTTTAAGCGAATCTTTATTAGGTTTTGGGATTAAAACGATATTAGCTTCATAGAAGGAATTTGGTAGTATTCCTTCCTTTGCTATTTGATGGAACAGTTTAAGGAGTATTGGTGTTATTAACTCCTTAAATGTCTGGTAGAACTCTGTGCTGAATCCACCTGGTCCAGGACATTTTTTGGTGGCAAGATTCGAGATTACTTCCTCAATTTCCTTATATGTTATAGGACTGTTTAAATAATTCACAACTTCCTGATTCAATTTAGGTAAGTTGTGTTTACTTAGAAATTCATCCATCTCTTTTGTGTTGTCAAACTTCACAGAGTATAAGTTTTTGAAATATGATGTTATAATTCTCTGGATTTCTTGGGTATCAGTAGTAATAACTCCATGTTCATTTCTAATTTTGTTAATTTGGGTTTTCTCTCTCTTGCTTTTGGTTAGTTTAGCTAGGGGTGTATCAATCTTGTTGATTTTTTCAAAGAACCAGCTTTTTGATTGGTTGATTTTTTCTATCGTTTTCTTAGTCTCGATTTCAGATATTTCTCCCCTTATTTTGCTAATCTCTTCTCTTCTACTGCTTTTGGGATCAGATTGCTCTGTTTCTCTAAAGCTTTAAGCTGCATTGTTAAGTTGTTTATTTCTGATGTTTCCATTTTTTTGACGTGGGCATTAAGAGCTATGAACTTACCTCTTAGAACAGCTTTCATTGTGTCCCAGAGATTTTGGTAAGTTTTATTTTCGTTATCATTCACTTTCAGGAAATCTTGAATTTCCTTTTTAATTTCTTCCTGAATCCAGTTCTCATTCAGCATCATAGTGTTAAGTTTCCAGGAGTTAGTGTATTTTCTCTTGTTTGATGTGTTGTGGATGTCCAGCTTTAGGCCGTGGTGGTCTGATAGGGCACAGGTTAGAATTTCAACTTTCTTGTATATGTGTAGATTCATTTTGTGGCCCAATATGTGATCTATTTTGGAGAAAGTTCCGTGTGCTGCTGAGAAAAATGTGTATTCTTTGGTGCGTGGGTGAAAAGTTCAATAGAGATCTGTGAGGTCCATTTCTTTCAGGGTTTGATTAAGTTCCAAAGTGTCTCTGTTAAGCTTTTGACCTGTTGATCTATCCCATGTAGAGAGGGCGGTGTTGAAGTCCCCAAGAATTATCGTTTGGGGGTTGATTTCTTGCTTTAGGCGCTGTAGGGTTTTCTTAATGAATGTGGAGGGGCCCGTATTGGGTGCATATATGTTCAGTATTGTGAAATCTTCCTGGTGAATTGTACCTGTGACTAAAATGTAGTATCCATCTGTGTCTCTTATAATTTTTTTTGGTTTGAAATCCACTTTGTCTGATAGCATAATGGCTACCCCTGCCTGTTTTCTGCTTCCATTTGCTTGTAGAATTGTTGACCAGCCTTTTATTTTTAGAGCGTGCCTATCTTTTGTGGTGAGATGGGTTTGCTGCAGGCAACAGATTGATGGATTGTGATTTTTAATCCAAGTTTGTAATCTGTGTCTCTTGATCGGTGAATTAAGTCCATTAACATTTAGTGTTATAATGGAGAAACTATTGTTAATTCCAGACATTTATTATGTTTAGTAGCTTTTATAAGTATATTGCTTCGCTTTTACTGGTTTTATATTTGCCTTCTGTTCTCCTGGATATGCCTGTTTTTTTCTTCACGCTTGAGTATCATTTCTAGCATTTTTTGAAGGCCTGGTTTGGTGACCATGTATCCCTTAAAGTTGTCTTTGTGCTGGAAAATTTTTCTTTCTCCCTCGATCATGACTGATAATTTTGCAGGGTAAATCAGCCTGGGTTGACATTTTTGCTCATTCAATACTTGAAGTATGTCTCTCCAAGCTCTTCTTGCTTTTACTGTTTCGACTGAGAAGTCATTTGTTATTTTAATAGGTTTACCTTTAAATGTGACTTGTTTTTTCTCCCTTGAAGCTCTCAGCACCAGTTCTTTATCTTGAATGTGGAGTGTTTTAACTATTATTTGCCGCAGCATGCATCTATTTTGGTCGTATCTGTTTGGGGTGCGGAATGCCTCTTGTATATGGATGGGCCTCTCTTTTTTTAGATGAGGAAAGTTTTCCTTGATGATCGTTTGAAAAATTTCCTCAAAGGTGGTATTTTGAGATTCTTGCTCTGGTATTCCATGAATACGCATGTTAGGCTTTTTCAGGGTGTCCCATATCTCTTGGATATTTCTCTCAAGTATCTTTTTGGCTTTAACAACCTTTTCCATTGAGCTGGTTAGTACTCCCACTTTATCTTCAAGGTCTGAAATTCTGTTTTCTGCTTCGTTAGTTCTGTTGATAAGACTCTCTGTGGCGTTCTGGGTTGAAGATAACTTGTCTTTTAGCTCAGTTTTAAACTCTGCTTGAGTTTGTTTTAACTGCTCTATGCCACTTTTTGTTTCTTGCACTGTTTTTCTCAACTCCTCCAGATGTCTGTTGTGTTCCTCTTCAAAGCGATTGATTCGATTATGTAATTCCTCCCTGATTTCCTCTTTCATAGTATTGAACATGGTAATGATCATATTTTGAAAGTCTTTATCCTGGGTGGGGCTTTCTTGGCCTTTTTCTGTGGGTTTGTTCTTGTTGGAGTCTAACATTGTGGGATTAATTTCTTCAGTGGGAAATTTGTTTACTTGATTGTTGCTTCTCATGGATTTGCACTTTGACTTTGGCATTGTCATTTTAACTCTTAAGATCTCTCAATTTCACCAAACTGAATTATTTGGCCTGGGGTCCTGGTGGGCGGGGCGGGCGGAGACTTACCTAGGTCGTGGGGTGAGGCCCGGCTGGACCACGCGCGCGTCCAGACCGGTGGAGCGGGATGGGGTGCCAAGGGGGGATGGGGGCGATGGCGTGGAGCTATTTAACCCGAGGGCAGCTGGGGCGGGGCCCGGGCGCAGTGGGAGGTCCTCCTCGTCCCTCGCCCCGCGGGTGGCTCCGGCTGTATGGTGGGAGTCGGAGCTGGGTCCCTGTGGGCCGACCTGGGGTCCTGGTGAGCGGTGCGGGGGGGAGGGGGGGGCGGTACTCACCAGCTAGGGCGCGGGGTTGAGGCCCGGCTGGACTGCGCGCGCGCGTCCCAACTGGCGGAGCGGGGTGGGGTGCAAAAGGGGGGCCTATTTCCTTCTTATTTCTAACAGTTGTTGCTTAGTGTTCCTTGAAACTCTGTTAGTAGCTTCATACACATTTTGGAGCTCTTTTCCTGGTGAATTGATCCTTTTATCCATGTATGCATGCATGCATGCATGCACGAGTGTGTGTGTGTGAGTGTGTGTGTGTGTGTGTGAATGTGTGTGTGTGTGTGTGTGTGTGTTACCTGTAAGTGGGTGATATGTGTGTGGGGGCATGTGCACAAGGCAGCACTTGAGTGTGTAGCAAAAGATGTGGATCTCCACATCTCATATAAATGCCTGATGAGTGTGCTGGACCATCTGTAACTCCAGCCACAATAGGCAGAAACTGGGAATCCCCAGCGCAAACTAACTAGCCAAACTAGCTGTCAGGCTCTGAGTGTGATTGGAGGCTCTGTCTCAAAAGAACAAGATAGAAGAGCGACTGAAGCTGATTCCTTATATCAAACTATATACAGCTAAAATTATCTTTCAGAAATTAAAGTAAAAAGGAATCTTTCATCCTCCAAAGAGATCACCAGCATTTAAAGCAGGTGGATAGAAACCCACCGCACTGAAATAGTGACAAAGAAAAAAAATTAAGAGAACAAATTTAATAAACAATATCTCAGGAGCATGTGTAGTTGGAGCAGCAGAAACAGGAGTGAGAGAGAGACAGAGACAGAGAAAGACAGAAAGACAGAGAGAGAGAGAGAGAGATTGGAACAGATGGGAAAATAATGAAGCAGAAAAAATATATTTCAAGACATAATGACTAAATATATTCCAAGTTTGGTATCCACCCACAGATGTAAGAAGTCTCAACAGATCCCAAGCAGATGAGGAAATCTTACTGGAGCATATTATAATATTACTGAAAACCAATTATAGTGGAAAAGTTTTAAAAACAATCACAGGAAAAAAAGATACATACCGCCATGGCAGCATTGCTAAGAACGGAATAGAATTTCATTTAAAGAAAAAGCAATATGAAGAAGGGCTGGGGAGATGGCTTGCTACAGAAACCTTCCTACATGAATCAGCTGCTTTCCTTTCTGGAACACATGTTACGAAGACCACCTATTCCATAGAATCATTGTAAAGCCATCTTTTTCAACAGAATCATAGTGCAGAAGAGACAGATTCTACTCCTTCTTTGTGGTCCAGTTCAATTTCCAGATCCACATTTAAAGATGAGAACACAGAACCCCTGGAAAATGAGGGGTTTGGTCAAGATCACACAGCCAGTGAGAAACACCTAGCTTCTTGTCTCCAGGGTCTTGTTCGGTATCCCGCGCTGTTCCCGCGAGAGTCTTGGTAAATGCCTATTGGAGAAACCAAGCAGCATGGGTACCCTTCTCTGCTGCTGTGAGGCAGCACTCATACAACCAGCGTAAGGAGAGAGAGGGAGATTTATCCGGCTTATGGTCCCAGGAGGGAAAGATAAAGTCCATTACGGCAGGTGGCAGAAGCTAGAGGTGGCTTAGGTCACATCCGTTGTCATGGAGGCAGAGAGAGAAAGCAGAAAACTTGTAAGAGTAGATTGCTAGAACAGACTGCTAGCAGAAACGGGGCAGGACTACTCAACTTCAAGTGACCCCCACCCCCAGTGATCTCCTTTCCTCCAGCAAGGCTCCATCTCCTAAAGTTGCTACAACCTCCCAGACATTAACATGCACTAAAGATGCAAAACCATGACCCTTGGGGACAACTCACATTTAAATCTTGACATCAAGATACCCAAACTTCCAAAGACATGACTGGTCTCATATGAGTGGCTGGTCATGAATACAGCCAACTTCAGAAACCAGATCTTCTGAGTCCTACCGTCTCCCACTCCACAGCACGGTCTGAGCAAAGGTGAACTGAAATAAGGAATTCATGTCTCAATCAACTCCATTCACTTTGCAACATATGGAACTGTTTCCCAATCTTCTTCCGAGGAAAATCTAACCGATGACTAGAAATGATGGAGGGAGACATACTTGTGCCAAACACAAATAATGCAGCACCGAGGAGATGGCTTAGGGGTTGAATCCTTTGCTTTATAAGCAGAAGGACCTGAGTTCAGATCTCCAAATCCTACATAAAAATGCCAGAAAGAAATGGAGGTGGCCTGCAGTTCTCACCCTGGAAGGCAGAGCCTGGGAAACCCCAGAGCAAAGCAGTAAGGAGGTAGAACAACCCAGGATGATTCCTGAAGTCATTCTTGGGCCTTCATAGACACACACATCTAATCATCCTCCTGTATATACAAAAACTCTCTCTCTCAATTAATGACTTAATTAATTAAAAACCATGAATAATGCTCACTGACTTTTCAATATCTATTACATGCGATTGACGATCAAACAGATTGGATGTTAAACAGTGCAATGTTAACATAGATGCAATGGTTTTATTTGCTCTTCAACAAGGGAATTTCCATGTCTAGCCCCTGTGTCCCAGTGGATCTACAGCTCTCTAGGCATTTCCAGCTATTAAATACTCAGCTCCACATTGCCCAGTAAACATAGATTTCCAGATTGACACTGAACTTTCCACTTACTTGAGAACAGCTAGTTTTCAGCCAAAGGGGAGCACTATATAATCTTTACTGCTCTTCTTCCCAAAACTTGGACCTGTTCTGGATAGGATACATCAAGCCCCTTTTCCTTCTGGATCTCTCTGTCCCTTCCAGAGTGCTGAAGCCAGGAACACAGGTGGAGAAGATGACAGGCATTGTTTTCTATAACTCACCTACTTCTTGGGTGGTCTTCCTCCATCTTGGTCTGGGTCACTTTCTATGCAATTCTCCCTGATCTGTAGGTGCTGGTCATGGCTTTCTCAATGAGCCCCAATATACCAAGAGATCATTTTTACAGACAGGGCAGCTGTTGCTTTCTTTGGTTCTCACCACCATCCAATAGTCTCTTCTAAGCTTCTCTCACTCACTCTGTTAGTTTCCTGGCTTTTCCACGCATGTTCTTCCTTCCTGTGACTCTTACCTGTGCTCTTCAAAACCACCAGGACTGCACTGGTTACTTTTGCACCCCTGTGAACAAATGCCAGTCAGAAGCAACTTATGGGAAGAAAGACTTGTTTGGGCCCATGGTATTTCGGATGAGTTTCAGTCCATCACAGTAGGGAAGGGAAGGCAGCTGGGGCAGCAGGAGTGTGAGGCAGAGCTTGTTCACATAATGATTGACCAGGAAGCAGAGTGAGCAGGCTGAAACCAGGCAGTACAAACTTCAAAGGTATTCTCTACCTCTTCCAGTCAACTACACCTCCTAAAGGTTTCAACAGCACCATAAACTGGAGCCCAAATATGGGGGAGACACTTTCAATTCAGAAGACCTAACTGCCCACCAAGGGCTTCAGGAAATTCATGCTTGGAAACTGACCCTATTTTCTTCCCCACAATCCCTTCCTGCCACTTTCCCATAATCCAAGTCCGCCGGCCTGTTACCTCTAGAGTTAAAGGAATGTGACATTGGCTACTAGCTGACAGAGTCACGATTCTCTCTCAAGAGCCTTCCCATCAGGCTCACTCCTTTCCAATAGTGCCAGGGCAGACCCTGGAAGCACTAAACTACTCCTTAAAGGTACGTCCAGTCCTTGCCAGAGTCTCTTGGCAATTCCCTCATGTGACTTGTTAGCAAAGGAGGACCACATCCCCCCTGCCTTCTATCTACAGGAAAGGAGAAGATATTCTTACTATGTTGAACTCACCTGCCTCAGCGATTCTCTCATCTGGGAGTCAGGTGATGGTGAAGGCAGGAAAAATAGGTGGGTCCATCTTTTAACAAGCCCCAGGGGCTTATAAGCAGAAAGACCTGAATTCAGATTCCAGGTCCCACATTAAAAATGCCAGGTGGAAACATCAACTGCACTTCTGGCCCCGGTGGGCAGAGCCTGGGGAATCCCAGAGGGAAACAAAAAGGAGGTGGAGTCATTCCAGGATGATTCCCAAAGTCATTCTTGGTCCTCCACAGGGACGGACACACACACACACACACACACTCTTACACACACAAGGCCCAAGGGGGCTCTCTGGTTACAATCCAATTAGACTCTGATATGAGCTAAATTTTGCAAACATACCCCAATTCATAGGTGGCATTCAAGGCACTAGTACCTTAAATGACTCACTGTCATTGAAGACATAGGTGACTATGTTTAGAGACTGAGTCTTCAAAGAGATTATTAGGGTTAAGTTAGGTCATTAAGCTGGGCACTCATCCCATATAATTGCTGTCATAAGAGAGTAGATCAAACGCAGGTTATCTACAGAGGGATATTGTATCAGTTACTTTTCTAGTTGTTGACACAAAAATTTTTGACAAAGACAATGGAAGGAAGGGAGGGAGGAAGGAAGGGAGGGAGGGAGGAAAGGAGAGGAAGGAAGGAAGGGAAGGAGAGAAGGAGGGAGAAAAGGAGGGAAAGGGAGGGAGAGAAGAGGGAGGGAGGGAAGGACGGAGGAAGGGAGGGAGGGAGGAAAGGAGGAAGGGAGGGAAGGATGGAGGGAGGAAGGAAGGAAGGAACGAAGGAACGGAGGAAGGAAGGGAGGAAGGAGGGAGGGAGGAGGGAGGGAGGGAGGGAGGGAGGAGGGAGGGAGGGAGGGAGGAGGGAGGGAGGGAGGGAGGGAGGAGGAGGGAGGGGAGGAGGGAGGGAGGGAGGGGAGGAGGGAGGGAGGGAGGGAGGGAGGAGGGGAGGGAGGGAGGGAGGGCGGAAGGGAAGGAGGAAGAAGGAAGGAAGAAGGAGGAAGGAAGGAAGGAAGGAGAAGGAAGGAAGGAGGAAGGAGGAAGGAAGGGGGGAGGAAAGAGGGAGGAAGAAAAGAAGGAAGGAGGGAGGAAGGAAAGAAGGAGGGAGGGAGGAAGGAAGGAAGGAAGGACGGAAGGAAGGGGGAAGGAAGGAGGAAGGAAGAGGGAGGGAGGAGGGAGGAGGAAGGAAGGAGGGAAGGAGGAAGGGGAGGGAGGGAGGGGGGGAGGGAGGGAGGGAGGGAGGAGGGAGGAGGGAGGAGGCGGAGGGGAGGGGACGGAAGGAAGGAAAGAAGGAAGGAAGGAAGGAAGGAAGGAAGGAAGAAGGAAGGAAGGAGGAGGAGGAGGGAGGGAAGGGAGGGAGGGAGGACGGAAGGAGGAGGAGGAGGGGACGGGAAGGAGGGAGGAGGAAGAGGAAGGAAGGAAGGAAGGAAGGAAGGAGGAGGGAGGGAGGGGGGAGGGGGAGGGAGGGAAGGAGGAGGAAGGAAGGAGGGAGGAAGGAAGGAAGGAAGAGGAAGGGGAAGGGAGGACGGAGGAAGGAAAGGAGGAGGGAAGGGGGAACGGAAGGAGGAGGGAAGGACGGAGGGATGGAGGGAGGAGGGGAAGGAAGGAAGGCAGGAAGGAACGAAGGAAGGAAGGAAGGATAAGGAAGGAAGGAGGAAGGTGACGGGAAGGAGAGAGGGAGGGAGGGAGGGAGGGAGGGAGGGAGGGAGGAGGGAAGGAAGGCGGGAGGGTGAAGGAAGGAAGGAAGGAAGTAAGGACGGAATGAGAGAGGGAGGGAGGGATGGGAGGGAGGAGGGAAGGAAGGAAGGAAGGAAGGGAAAGGAAGGAAGGAAGGAGGGCGTAGGAAGGAAGGGGAAGGAAGGAAGGAAGGAAGGAAAGGAAGGAAGGAAGGAAAAAAGGGAAGGAAAGGACGGAAGGAGTGAAGGACGGCCGGAGGGAGGGAGGGAAGGAGGGCGGGAGGGGAGGGAAAGGAAGGAGGGAGGAAGGAAGGAAGGAAGGAAGGAAGGAAGGAAGGAAGGAAGGAAGGAAGGAAGGAGGGAGGGAAGGAGGGAGGGAAGGAAGGAGGGAGGAAGGAAGGAGGAAGGAAGGAGGAAGGAAGGAGGAAGGAAGGAGAAAGGAAGGAGGAAGGAAGGAGGAAGGGAGGAGGAAGGAAGGAGGAAGGAAGCAGGGTTTGTTCTGACTCTGGGTTGGAAGGTTCTGCCCCTCGTGGTAGAGACGACATGGTCCCAAGTCATCTATAGTCTCCTCTCGAAGCAGAGACATAAATGTTGTACATGCTTTCTCCTTTTATTGAGTCTGAGACCCCAGCCCACAGAATTTACTATCCACATGTAGGATGGGTCTTCCCACTTCCATTAACTCCATCTAACTCCTAAAAGATATACCCAGAGGCTTATGTCATAGGTGACGCTAGGTCCTGTCAAGTTGACACTATTAGCCTCACAAAGAACATGTGCAGACACAGGGAATCATCTATAAACCTGAAACCCTCCCATCAAGCCAACATCTCGCTCTCGGACTTCCAGCCCCTAGGATTGTATCCATGGTTAAGCCTCTTGGTCTGTGTCATTTGCAGCAACCCAAACAAGTAAACGCTAAGTCTTTGGGAAAAAATGAGGATCACCAAGGGCGCATTTCTTTTACCTTTGGGTTCTAAATCTAAACAATATTTAGCCTTCTGTTAGATTAATCAGAAATGACAAAGCTTAAGTTATCTGCATCAATGTCAGAGAAATAGAGAAAGGAAGACGCGTTCAATAGCATGAAAGCAACGGTCTGAAAAGGAAAAGGAAGTGAGGGAAAGGCCTGAGGCTTTCCAAGCAGGGCTTTCAAAGCAAAGGGACCCAGAGACAGGGAAGACAGACAGGAAGAGAGAAATTGTGGGTCAGGGAGAGATCATTTGGCTCCATTTTCCGGTTGCTGTAATGAACATATAACCCAGACCATTTAGAGGAATGAAGATTTTATTCATGCTCATGTTTCCGGTTCTAGGCCAGACTGGCAGGAGAGATATGCCAGCATTGGGAACCATGGGACCGGTGACACCAGATCCACAGGGAAGAACCGAGGCTGTTACCAAAGCCTAACTTCTCACTTGCCAGTCTGCTGGATCAACCAGTTCTCACACCATCTCATCCCACCGAGCAGGGAATAGTCCTACTCAGTTAACCCCCTCCCGGCTTGTTCAGAAACTTGCCTTCTGGGTTGTATCTAAAGGCTCTGCTTTCAATCATCCAGTAGACACCTGAAACTAGCTCTCATGGAGCCCAAAACCGACGTTAGGAATGCTGTCTGCTTCAAGATCCGGCTTGGACAAAGACTTGCTTCCAGGGGTATTTCTTCTCCAGCCACACCTCAGGGCTGCCAATCATGAGATAGGGAAATACACCCCAGAAGGAGCTCCTTTCTTTTCTTTGAGCCCCCAGAAGATAGTCTCAACTCTATACCCCACTTTGAAGAGAGAGAGCACCCAGAGGGAAAGAGCTGCTCTTCTCAAGTGGAATTCCCCAAGTCCATTTGTCCTGATCTTGATCAGGATTCACTGCTGCGCGTGGGACTCGCCATCCAGTGTCTGATGGAAAGTATTTACTCTATGGAGAAAAATGTTCAGGGTAACCTCCTCCCACCACCACCGAGGACGCTGATTATAAAGCACTCATGTGGCAAAACCAGCAGGCTCCTCATGCGGATATCAAAAGCTGGTTAATTAAGAGGAAGGCACGCTCCCTTTATCAGTCCAGTCAGCCTGTTTCTGCATGTCTTTTTCCCATTGACCATTTCCACAGCAATCTCTTGGTCTCTAGAGCAGTGCAAAGTCACAGAAAAAGACCCAGAATTTCCTAATGCGGTTTCTCAAGGAACAGTGAAGAAATAGCTTAATAGCTTATGATTGAAAAGAGGGAAAGGGAATTTTTTTTGCATGAGAGAGAGAGAGAGAGAGAGAGAGAGAGAGAGAGAGAGAGAACATACCAGAGGGCACTCCAGCACATGTGCCTGTGGAGGCCCAACGGTGACATCAGGAATCATCCTGGATTGTTCTGAGGTTTCCCAAGCTCTGTCTTTCGGGGCCTGAATTCAGGCCACCACCATATCCGCCCAGCATTTTTTATGTGGGATCTGGAGATCTGAACTCAGGTCCTTTTACTTGCGGGGCAAAGGCTTTAACCCCTGAGTCCTCTCTTCAGCCCATAGGGAGAAATTTTATCTTTAGGAAGCAATCAAGCTGTCTAGTCTTCCATGTCTATGTTAAGCTACGGCTTTTTAAATTTTCATTTATATTCTGTGTGTATGTGTATATACACAGACAGGCACCATAATGTATGTGTGTCATGGTTTACACGTGGAGGTCAGAGGAAAATACTCAGGACCCCTTCCTGAGACAGGATTTCTCCAGCTGCCCCTCAAGCTTCTGTTCAATTCTCCTGTCCCCACCTCCCATCATTATCACAGGAGCACTGGAATTACAGATGTGTGCCCACCACATATTCTCACATGGCTTTTCATACGGGCTCTAGGGAATGAACTCAGGTCTCTAGACTTTTGCGGCAAGTGCTGTTACCCACTGAACCCTCTTCCTTCCTGGCCCCTGACCCTTTTTTGTTAACAGACTTTTTATTCTTTCAGTGTTTTGTACAAAAATAGAATGAATTTGTGATTTTTCCACACGTTAATCCTCACTTCCATCTCCTCTCCTTTTTGCATTACAACCTCTCTTCTTCCCTGGCAGACGCCTTCCTGTTTTCTTGTCTTTTTGCATGTGTGTCTCTCTGAGTGTCATCTGGCATATGCATGAATATTGCTTGAGCATGAATCCTATATCAGTGAGTATATTGTTGCGTACAGCATCCCCCACTCATGAACATTAACCTCTCTCTCTCTCTCCTCTCTCTCTCTCTCTCTCTCTCTCTCTCTCTCTCTCTCCTCTCTCTCTCTCTCTCTCTTTCTCTCAGGTGTCAGGCCTCTTGAGATCTTTCCCTTTCCATGGTAGAATGTTGATAAGCAGAATCCACTCAGGTCTTGTAGAAATATATAGTGAGTTCATGGATACAGAAGATAAAGTCTGATGTTGCCAGAAGATCAGGTCTCCTGCCCCACTTCCGGCTCTTATAGCCACCCTTTCTATTTTGAATTCCACACTCCAACTTTAGAGAGGTACAGGAGGTAAAGCTAAATGCTGCCACTGAAGACATTAAAAGCTGGCCAGAAACATCTTCACAGCATTTCACCATCTCGACTAAGAAGGGGATCCCCCCCCCCACGGAATGAGTCATAACTCCCCCTATGAGTCAGCAGTCCCTCCCAGACATGACGCTCGATTAATCTACAAATTAAGATAATTTTTCAGCATCTGTAAACCTGAGGCTAAAAAGACTGTTAGGAAAGAGGCGACACCCATTTTATCTTGTCTCATAAAGCTCTAACGCATTAGAGGGGACATAAGGAAACCCCAGGAAGAAACGCTGCTGTTGGAAGCGCAGTACACAAGCTCTTGTGGTCTAGCTACCACAAAGTTAAGGCTGTTAAGTATGGATAAGGACAAAATTCTAAACAGAACTCGCGAGAGGAACTTGAATGAACTGAAAAGGAGGGCTTTTTAATGGGATTTATTAACAAGACTGTCCTTGGGAATTCTAGTGACATCCACAGAAGAGTTTTGCAAAGGGAAATTACTCCATACCGGGCATTATTCTACCTCAATTTAAAGGTAAAAGGCAAAAAACCAAAGGTCATCAGCCCAAGAGTATATTAATTTATATCTAATGGAGGGTTTTTTCCACACATGAAAAAGTCCAAAGGGGAAAAAATTACAGCTCCCACAAGAAAGCGCCGGCAATAATCTTGCATAATTTACAACATAAAAGGACATTTCTATGTCCAGGAATTGTGGCCGATCAGCAGTGCGAAAATGGAAATGTGTAACGTAGGAATCATGTGTACACCCTCAGTCGGTGGGCTGCGTCTCTCAGTCCCCACTTGACACCGCACTCCAGTGGAAAGACAGTCCACCAACTTGGGAGACAAGAGGTCAAAGGGAAAAGAGAAGATCAATTCCTGGGTACCAGCAGAAACAGAGCTGGATTCTCTGTCTCGCCCAGCCCTGGCTAAGGACAGCCCGGAACAACTGTAATATCTTATTCCTTCCAAGGGAAAAAAAGTACCCGCTGTTCTATTTCATAATAATTGGGCGAAGAAATGTAGGGGGAAGCACAGTTCCTTTCAGAGCTTGATGAATTATTTACCAATTAAGTAGATGAGTCGAAGAAGGGGAGGACTACCCAGCTTTGATATAAACGTTCTTTTTATTATATTATTTATACACATGAAATTGTTGCTTTTATTAACGGAGAGGTTAATCACTTGAATGGGATGTGTACCCTTTCCAATCCCAAACACTGGCAAGTTGGCTAATTTTATGTGAGGAGAACAGCCGGGAGTTTTTCCTCTTGCTTACCTGTATGGTGCAGTTTAATAACATTTTATAATGTGAAAAATAAGAAAACCAGCCAGGCTATAAGAGCGCACAGGATCCTGGTTAAGAAAAAAAAAAAGAAGAATTCCGTGAAAATTACTTTTTTCTGTTGTTGAGGTAGCAACAGGAACGTCCGCATTGTATCATGAAATCAGAACTCAAGCTATATACAGGTATATGACTGGAGGGCTGGAGATGTGCCGTGCTTGCCTGGCATGCGTGTGGCCCTGAGTTTGATTCCCAGTACCTCAAAAGAAAAGGAAGAAGGGGAGGAGCAGGAGGAGGAGGAGGAGGAGGAGGAGGAAAAGGAGAGGGAGAATAAGAAAGAGAAAGAGGAGAGGAGGATGAGCAGAAGGAGAATAAGGAGAAAGCAAGAAGAGGAAGAGGAGGAGGAGGAAGAGACAGAGTGAGAGAGACTTCAGGATATGGTGCCTCAGCATACTGCTTTCTGCGTGGCTACAGAAAATCCAATAGGAGACTCAGCTTTATCTGTGTATCTCAGGCAAGTCGTGTGCTGCGTGCTATCCTCGGCGCATTGATTAATCCATTCATTCATTCATCAATGCACTGTGAAGAGTCTCTACGCTCTCATCACAGAGTACCAGGATGGTGAAGACAGGCAGTAAAATCCATGTCCTGGACAGAGCTACTGCACCCATGGGTGCACTGTATTTCCACAAGACCCTGCAGAAGACGTGGTCCATTGACAGTTCACCAACGCAAGGGAAAGAACAATGGAGGCCCCGCCCCCCCCCCAGAGACTGACTGCTGAGATTTTATCTCGGGTGGGGGAAGGGAGGCTGCTTTCCTTCGTGGCACACACCATGATGTAAGGTCTAGGCTGCAGCGGGGCTCAGGCACATTTAGTATAGGAATCAGTCACACGTGAGTGGGCCACACCCACAAAAATGCACGCAAGCAAGAGGGAGACAGAGATTTCACTGGGAGAAAGAGGAATGGAATTGGTAATATGGGGTGAAAACTACTTAAATCCAGTGTATGTATGTGTGTGTGTGTATATATGTATGTACGCATGTATACATATATATGAGACTGTCATAAAATAAAATCAAGGAGCTGGAGAGATGGCTCAGGGGTTAAGACTCTGTCTCGAAAGCAGAAGGTCCTGAGTTTGGATCCCAGTCTCACGGTGACCTGTACTTCCCACCCTAGTGGGTGGAGCCCAGAGCAGGCAAGAAGTGGGTAGAAGCAATCCAGGATAATTCCAGAAGTCATCCTCAGTCCTCCACAGGAATACACAGTGCCCTCTGATACACACACACACACACACACACACACACACACACACACACAAAATAAATAAACAAATAAATAAATAAAATATTTTAAAAATAAAATAAAAATAGGATAAAATAACATTTTTAAAAATCCATGTCCTCTGGAAACTTACATACTAGTGAGAACATGTACTCACATAACTTACATACAGGTGAGAACATGTACTCACATAACTTACATACTAGTGGGAACATACACTCACATAAAAGACAAACACCAGCAGTTGATACACATCCTCCAGGAATGATTGGACACCAACAGAGAAGACTCTTTAAGGATGACAAAACATTTACCTTGAGTCTGTCATCTAACAAGAATCTTTAAATGCACTGTACCGTAAGGCAACAGACACAACGCCTCAGGGCCAATCTCCGCAGCTCATTCCTCTGGCTTAACTGGAATTTCATGGCTGTAAATCAGTACATCCTCCTGTCCTCCACATTGAGTCTCTTCTCCAGCAACCATCATTCCTTCCTCATGCAAGTGGAAACGAACAGGAGTTTCCTTCTGAGCCTGGCTTATTTCACTTAACACATGTTCTCAGGGTCCATCCATCGAGGACGCTGTTGCATATTAGAAAATTTGTCTTTCCAAGCAGAGCGATATTCTCGCATAGGTTCCTCAGGCCCTACTCCTCACAGGAAGAGTCCAGAGAAACAGCCAAAGGATCACAGCTAAGCTGGGACGTAGACCTGGAGTAAGACACGTAATTCAGAAAGCGACAGAAGCGTGTCCTTAGCAAGTGTAAACACTCCTCATGCCAGAAAGGCTCGGGGTTCAAGTAACAGGGTTCATGACCCTGTTGAGGTGGGGTATGAGCCTGGAGTTAGAAGACCCCAAAGGACCTAATCATCGCAGTAAGTAGGTTTGATATTATTCAGTTTTAATGAGAAGTCGTGAAGGGGAGGTTATGTCTATTTTATTACATGTGACTGCAATAAAATACCCGACCCAAACAACTGAGGGGAGAAAGATTTATTCCAGCTCACAATCCCAGGTGACAGTCCGTCACAGCAGGTTTGTCACCACTGCAAGAGTTTGAGGGAGCTGCCCTCACCTCAAAGTTAGGAACAGGGGGAGTCAGATGCACGCTTGTCTTCACTGAGCTGTTTCTCTGCTTTGTACACAGCCCAGGACCCAGAGCCCAGGCACTGGCTCTTCTCACAGTAGATGGGTCATCCTATCTCATTTAAAATAATCAAGGCAATCACCTACAGGCATGGCGAAAGACTGCCCGGGTGTCAAGTTGACAACTGGAACTACCCATCACAAGACTTCACGCGTTTTAAAATCTTCTGGTTACACACGGAATCATTTGGAAGGACATGAGAGACTGACAGTGACATCACATTTCCCAGAAGTCCATGATGTTGCTAATTTTAATAGGGGAAGTAGCTCTTTCTCATTTGACCCAGCATCTGGTGTATGGTGCAGTTTCTCCCACGACCAAGAGTCATGTGCTCTCTGATCAAGGGCTGGGAATGGAAGGCACCACCCAACATCACTCCTAGTGACTCACTCACACGATTTTCATTCCGCTGCTGCTTCCCACTGCCAAATGCTCTGCGCAACCGATTCAACAGAGTCCATTGAACTCCAAGTTCAGACTTCCACTTGGCTGCCCTGAATTCCTCTGGGTCTCTGAATCAATAGATAGAGAAGAAAGCCACCATGCTGCCCGCAGTAGCCGGTCCTGACCATGAAGCGTAGGTAAGTAAGGTATTTTCTAGAACTTAAGGAGCCTTCTGGCATCCTCTAAAATGCCATTAAAATTTCCGTGACCTAGAGTCAAGGTCAACAGAAGACTATAAAACAAACTAGCAGAATAAGCAATGACTCAGAGCCCAGACCAATGAGAACTGGATCCTTCCATCAGGTCATAGAACTCCAACCAGCTAAGGCAACGACAAGTCAGAAGAAATCACTATAGCCATATGACCAGTTCCAGAAAAAGGGGGTCGTAATTTTCATAAGTATTTCTTTCTTTTGTCTTGAATATATGTAGATGAATACATTAAGGAAAATTCCTTTGTTTTCTCTCCTCTCTTTCTCCTTCTGTAACATGCGATGTTTTGACTTCATATCATAACATTTGGGTCTTGCTAATTTGGTCGCAGTGCTCATTGTGTGAGGACTGCTAAATGATTTTACTTCCTCCTCTGGAGGTGGCACTGCCGAGTTTTCATTCCCTTGCAGGATGCTCGGCTTTATTACTGCCTTTATTCGAAGATTAAGTATGGTTAAGGAGTTGCACAAGTGTAGCAAGCAGACAAGTGACTTGGGCTTTGTGGTGGTCGATTTTGTGTGTCCACTTAACTGAACCATGGGGAGTCAAGATATTTGCCTAAGCATTCTACTGATTATGTCTGTTAAGCTATTTCTCAATGTTTTTGAGAGAGGGCAATGCTGGAGTTGTATAGATGTACACTGGAAAGCACAGCACGCCCCCCAAGAAGGGGTGAGTAGGTCTCATCCAATCTGCAGAACACTAAATAGAGCAAGTCTTAGTAAAGGACTCTCTCTCTCTCTGTCTCTCTGCCTCTGCCTGTGAATCTCTCTGTTTCTCTGCCTCTCTTTTTCTCTCTCTAATTCTCTCTCTGCTCCCCCCCCCTCTGTCTCCCCCTCTCTTTCTCTCTCTTGCTCTGCTTTTCTTTCTCTGCCTCTCTCTCTCTCTCTCTGATCTTTGACATGGAACTTTGGTTAAGCTTTTCACCTAAGTTGTTTCCGTTAATGTTCTTGGCTATAGATTTGGGAGTTTCTATGCCTCCATAGTACATGAATCTATTACAACCTGTGTTTTAATTATTCTAAGAATCCATACATGCACACACACACACACACACACACTTGTACACACATGTGCAGACACATACGCCCTGTTGGTTCTCTTTCAATAGAGAGCCCAGACCCTCCAAGTAACCAAAAGGAAACTGAACCCCAAAGGGTTTCACACTGACATTAATTTCTCAGCAAAGTAGTGACATCCATTGCTTTCACTTTCAATTCATTGACTAGAACTCATTACCTGCTTCCATCAACAAGGGCGTGCACCTGAAATGGGGAGAGACCGGACCTTTTGGTCGCCGGCACTAATTACCACCCTGACATCGAATTGCTACCCTTTGGGGACAGAAAGGGTCAGGGAGGTAAGATTTTTTTTTCCGCTCTGCCAAGTTCTGGGTCCCATTTAGTGTTTCATGAAGTGTTTTGTTGTGCATTATGAAATGATAAATCAGAGAAATAAAGGATGGAGAGGAACGGTATTTTCAGACAAATCGGAGGCCCTGGGCTGCAAGGAGGTGCGGAGGACACCAGGCAGATCATTAAGTATTTTGTAACCACTGGCTATTGGGCTTTGCCTCGATGGCCTCATTTAGGGGCCGGCTGCACTTGCTGTATTGATTGCAGTTCCGTGTGCAAACAAAAACCGAAGCCCTCCAATTTAATGAAGGCCAGGAGTCATCCCAAGCAAAGAGCAACTATTGAACTGATTACAGGAGACAAACCCAGAGTTGGATTAATTCCGGGGAGCGCCGAGTCTAAGAAGAAACTCACTATAGCTCCTAGCAGCTGACTCAATCAAGATCACAGAAATCTGGTAAATTCTAGTTGGCTGGTGGGTAGCATGACTCAGAGAGGCAGTCGATTAGAACACAGGTAACTGCTGGACTAGAGCCCTCCAAACCCTTTCCTGTTCCCTGCTACATGATCAAAGGCTCTACTGTCTCTTTCGGGCCATTTGGGTGCGCTCAGCTCTTCTCCGCCTCGAAGCTGCTTGACTGAGAAATCTCAGTCCATTCTGCTCCAAGCCACAGGCTAAAATGAAAGCTAAACACCCCACTGTTTAACATGGCCAGCCACACTCCCTCTTCAATTACACGTGTTTAATTAGTTTCCTTATTGATCTTTGGTAAATATCCCCAGCTTTCACTCGAGTGTGCAGACAGAATCGGAGCCGGGCAAGTTGTGAGTGTGAATGAAGTAAGGGCGGGAAGAGAGGAGAGTAAGGTCACGGCAGGAGCAAAGTGCAGGAGAGAATTAAGGATGGCTTTGCACTCAACAAATGGACCCTGGCTCTGGGGACAAAAGCCATCTGGAAGGCGGGACTCAGCAGCCACAAGCATTTCTGCTGTGCTACGTTGGATGTCTTGGGCTGAAGATAGCTTTCAATGGCCACTATGAACATTGGGTTTTGAGGTTCACTTTATTTCAATCCTGGGGATCCAACCCAGAGCCTTCCACTCTGCTCTATCAGCAACTCCTGTTCTTCTGAGGCACATTTTCACTGCACAGCCCGGGCTGGCCTCCAACTCACGAGCCTCCTGCTTCAGCCTTCCGAGTATTAGGGATACAAGAGCATACACCCCACCCACTGAGACTCGCTTCCAGGAAAAGAGCATTTGTTACAAGTATCTTCAGCCGCAGAGACACTTGATGAAAGCAGGTTTGGTTTGAATTGATTTTTAGCAAAGATAAGTCAAAGCAATGTTTATGTCAGACTGGAAAAACGTCTGGAAGGATTTCAGTTCTGGGGTGACTGTGATCCACGCACACACTCTTTCAAACTGATTTGTAACTGCCGTCTCCCAATCACCAGTGACAGCAGATCTCACCCACGTAGTACTTCCTTCATTTCCCCCAGAGTATAAAACTCCTTTCTCAGAGCACCATGAAACTGAGCTTACTGCAGTGAGTGATTTCCTCTGTCATCCGTGTCTCCTTCTAGAACTGAAGGAGTAGAAGCCAAGCCTTGGCTTCTCTTAATCTATGATTCCGCTCGGCTATTCCTCACACCTATATACTGAGCACTTGTAATTTTATGTGTCAGCCTGACTGACCCAGAGAGAACAAAAGTAGTTGGTCAAGCATTATTCTAGCCGTGTCTGAGAGTGTTTCTAGCTACTTCTAAATGAAAGCAATATTTGATTTGGTAGACTGAGTAACAAGTACCAAGCACTAACATGGTAAAGACAAAGAAAACAGCTGTATTGTCTATGGATGCTCAGAGAGAAGGGGGGAGAAGGATGTGGGAATGTCAGCACAGAGGAGAGACAGAGTCAGCAATCTGTGCCATCTGGTCCCCTCCTTGGTCTAGGACACATAACTCCATAAAGTCAGGTGGCTACGCCAGGGAGAATCTCATCCACACTGAAGCCAGAAAAAAGAGAAGAAGAAATGCTAAATCAGTGCCCTTGGGTGAGCAGAGAGATTCCCCTTTAAGAAAGAAAAGAATCTACTGGAATCTACTAAGTTGATAGAGCAAACCAGAAATGCCAAGTCTCAAGTAAATACAGAGAGATCTCCGGAAGGAGAAACACGTTAGAGAGAAGGTTTTCTGAGTTACCAAAAGCAAAGACGAAGGTGTCATCTGGTTCTTAGGCATCTGCCAAGTATTCCTTGTGCTTTATTTTGTGCCCACATATACTGTATAATGGGTCCCATGAGTATCCCCATTTTGCAGATGATAAACCTGAGGCTTACTCATAGACACCTAGCTACAAAACTCCGGGATCTGTGCATCATGCTTGTACTCAGTCGGTGGCTTTGATGTGACTAGAGATGGAAATCTCCCCCATCCACACAGTATATTAAGGAAAGACATTAGCATGGACCAGTGGATCTCAAATCTCTCTGCACAGTGAAGTCGCTTGGGCAACTGTATTCATGTCCAAGCGTTGCCATGGGCAAATGCTACGATAAGTTCCATGCTTTTCCTAAAACCACAGAGATGCATGTCTCCCAGATCTGGAGACCAGAAGTCTGAACTCAAGGTGCCACTGGGATATACTCCCTCCATAGTGGAAAAGGAGACTCCTTCTTCGCTTTGTTTAGCTCCTGGTGGGTTGATGTTACTCTGGTCAATTCCTTGGCTTGCAACTCTGCCTGCATCGCCGCATGGCGCCCTCTGTGTGTCTGTCTTCACATGGCCATTTCTATCTAAGGAAGCTCGCCCTGACCTATCTCTTTCAGGATCCTTTAACTTAATCATATGTTTCCATGACCCTGTTTCAAAAAAAAAAAAAGGATCACATACTAAGAGACCATGAGTTAAAGCATAGACACACTATTTTTGGAAGCATAACCCAAGCTATCAAAGGAGCTTGAAAAACACTGTCAGAGACTAAGAGATAGTTCAGTGAGTAAAATGGCTCCCCACCAAGTTTGATGACCTGAGTTTGGATCCCCAGAAAGCACATAAAAGCAGTAGCTCAAGTGGCTATAATTCTAGGGAAATAGGCAGAGCCAGAAGAATCCCTGGAATCTCATGGGCCAATCTGGCTTACACAGAGGTAAAGAGAACCTTCTGTGTTTCAAACAAGGTAGAAAGGCGAGGACCATATCTGAAGGTTGTTCTGGGACCGCCACATGTGTTTCACGGCACATGTATGCCAGCACCCCAACTCATGAACACACACACACACACACACACACACACACACATAAAATGTCAGTAATATCTTACTTCCAAGAAAAATAACTTAATTGGCCTGGGCTTGTTTCAGCATGAGCTTCTCATTATTATTAATTTTTTTAAATTCTTAAGCAATTCTAATGTATAAAAGATTTGAAAAATCAAAGATCGTTGTCATAGTTAGGTACAGGTGTCAACTTGACAGTTGAGGGTTCAAGCTCTGGGCACATTTGTAGAGAATTAACAGTTGAGTTAAGCCCAGAGCAAACCTGCCGGAGATTGTCTAGTAGATGGAGCAGACCCAGCCGATGGTGGGTGGGACTAGGCCCTGGACAGGTGAATAAAATACAGAGAGCTGGTTGAGGAAGTTGGCATCCTTGTGTACACTTGGCCAGACAGGCTGGTCTGGCAAATAAAGATTGTCCCTCTCAGCTGTTCCATGGACTTGGCATGGCCAGTTCCCTCTGCCCTTTGGTGATGGTGCGTGCTCTCCTGCCAAGCTGGATTGAGAATCCTGAGAGAATAGACCCCTTGTCCCTTTAATGATTTTATCAGCAACATGCAGCTGCACCGCGACAGCCATGGATTCACATCAAGGGTCTTTGGAGTCAGGCTGCCTGATGTTGATGATGCCCAAACGACCTGCAAGATGAGTGGCCATGAAAAACCTCTCCCTGCCTCAGCTTTCCCCAATTAAGGTGGAATAATAAGGGTGAGCTATAAGAGTTTAATGGAGACATACGCCAAGAACCTTAGCATCTTTCCTAGTGTTGCGCCTCCAGCACACTTGAATTCTAACATAGAAAGCTAGAATGAACAGACACCCTACTTTAGAGATGAAGCAAGAGCTGTCAGTAATTTCCTCAAAAGTCAATGGGGAACCCTAGAAAGAACTTCAGGTCACAATCCTGCTTCCCAGGAAGCCAGTGCTTTTTAGTTCCATCTCAGGGGCCACCATGATGGGGGGCAGTGTGAGACCAGGACAAAATGGCTCAGTTTCACCTCCTTGATGTCTTTATTCCCTCTGGGATTTTGTTAATTAAAAAAAAAATAAGAGAGGGGGGCGAGGAGATGTAACCCAGTTGGGAGAGTGCTTGCCTAGCATGCATGAAGCCCTGAGTTCAATCCCAGCACCACAGAAACCAAGTGTGGTGGCACCTGCCTGTAGTCCCAGCATTTGAGAGGTAGAGAGAGTATGATCAGAAAGTTCCAGGCTGTCCTTGGCTATGTTGCCTGCCTGGGCTACATGAGAAAGAACGCTTTCCAATTATAATACCATAATCCTCCTAACCCAGCAGAGTCTATTCTGGATTCCAGGGTTTGTTGAGTGCTTGAGGATACAGGAAGAAGGGAGGTGAATTAAAGTCTCTGCGTCGGAAAGAGAAGGGCGCACACGCATTCCTCCAAAGCATGGCAGACTGCCTGCTCGCTATTCATTACTAAAATTTGTGTGAGGAGGACAGAGAACGAAGACTTCCCAGGGCTCCAATCAGAGCTACATCCACTGAGAGAGACCAGGGTGGGGGGGGTGAAATGGACCGAGCCATCTCTTACCCTTACATTTCCTTCTAATCACTGGGAACCTCAGGAAATTGGAGACGCCCCAGAAACAACACGACCTATCAAATCCCGGCGCCCGAATGATCCATCACCATCCTCAGCACACCGGTCATTATCCTTCACTTCCACTTCCTGGACAGTCGTAAATCATCGCGTAGCGCTCTCAGGGATCGCTGAGTGAAAGGCACTGAATAAATGTCAGCTGGGATCATTAGGGATACCTTTTGCTTTAGACAGATAAATGTTAGTGAGTTCATGTTCCAGGAGGCACCGGTAGGGACTCTGGGTATTTCCAAGGGTCCTCAGATTCAATAATGGTTTACATAGTCTGAAAATTAAGATAGGAGAGGCAGGCATTCTGCATCTCACAATATTAAACATGCTCCACGACTATTAAAAACTCCTTTGCCAAAGTGCCCTCTGAGCATTGGCGGGCATAAACTAGATGTCCCAAAAGTCAAGTGTGGTGGTGTACCTATAATTCCAGCATTGGGGAGATGGAGAGAGACAGATCTTTGGTGCTCATTGGCCGGCCCCGTTGAGATACCGAGGCAGAGCGTTGATGGCAAACAATTCCGCAGAAATAACGGGGCCCTGAGCTGACTTCTGGCCTCCACAAGTGCACCAGCACCCACCTCACCCTTATGCGCCCATTCTTTATCATACTTGGCTTGGAGAGAGACAGATTTCTAACCCTTACATGTTCTTGTGACAGGCTGATTAAAAATGAAGGCAACTAACTTGTGATACTACAGATCCATTAGGGCAAAACTTTGGAACACCACTAAGGCATGGGGACCAAACCAAGGCTATACTTAGAAATAAACTATTGGAGTGTTCCTATACTTAAGGGGAACACAAGAAAGAGTTCTAGGAAATGCCACTGAGTCCTTACACCTCATCAGAGAGGAGGACCCAGAGGAAAGTTTGACATACACACTAAAGGATGCTACAGGGAGGAGGGAGGAGGTATTGGGAGATAGGGAGGGAGGGGGGAAAGGAAGGGGAAAAGAGGGGAAGGAGCTAAGGGATCCTGGGAGGGGTGGAGGGAAGGAGGGGACTGGTGTACCTATTAAGTTTGTATGAACAGAAATTAAAAAAAAAGAAATAAACTATTGGCCTTATATTTGACTCTGCCCTAGGAACCCTCTTGTATCTTTTTCTGAAGCATTCTCCTTGAAGGTATTGGCCGTTCAGGGTTGAACCAGCCTGTCAGCTAGGCATCTGTCCTCTAGCAGCACTGGATAAACACCCAGGTCTAGGGATTGGGAGTGCTTCTGAGGATGCTATTCCCAGTGTTGGAATGCTGTGTTTTCCAGATTGGCATCGATCCTTCCCTTTGCTTAGTGCACTTGCAGTCATGTGTTGCTTTGACCTCATTCCTTGACTTCTACCAGTGTGTAGCAGACCCAGGGTCTAACGTGTACCAGAGATGAGATGGTGCCTGTGGAGCTTTCCTATTATCCATTGTCTGCAGCTGCTCAAAGCGTTCTCAACACAATACTGGACAGATCCTCAAACTCCCCTGAGGCCTAAAGTCCAAAGCCAAGACAAGAGTGACTCACATCGAAAAACTGCTCTGTGAGAGAAAAAAAGAGTCAAGCTGTGCGTGGTCTGTACAGGATCCAGGTGGGTGGGAGTGTGCTGGTGCCTGAATTTCCAAAGCCCAGCTTCCAGGGATCCTCTCAGGGGACAGAAGACTCTGTCATTGGGGGAAAAAAACGCCTTCCTGACTAATAGGAGGTAAAGTCACTGGAGGTTTCTGGAATTTCCTGTTTAACAGCTACATGGATTATATTTGTCACAGAGACACAAACACCTCCTTCAGTGCTATTTTTATTTCATGTTTCAAAGGAGGTAAAATTAATAAATGGAGTGGAAAAGTACAGAATTCCGGAAACAATAAAGATATCAGCATGGTGGGCTCGGGTCTGCGCTACCTGACTCCTCTTTGGGAGCCCTCTAGACCTCAGACCTATTCTGCCCTCCACATTTCACTCAGGAAGCCCCCATGGGCAGACCCAATTGGAACCTAAAGGTCACTCACATAGGTATTTATCCATCTGAAAGGAAGCTGCAAAGTCTAGTGAATTACTAAAGTGTGTAGGAAGTTCTGTGGTACTGTAACTCACTCTCAATACAAACATGCTATACAGGATTCCCTCCAGTAGGAGAGATCTGGGTTCTTGTTATTACAGATATGCTGTTCATTAATAATCTAGAATAGATTGGCATAGAGAGAGAAGAGGAAGTCAGAAAGCTCTCCCCTTGTGTGAGTACTGCCTCAAAAGAGATTGCTGCCCTTTGGGAGGAAAAGACTCTTAAAGGTGGTTTCTTGTCTCTCGTGGGCATTTTTGTGGGTTCACCTGAGATCTTCTTGAGCTTTACCTAGCTGCATCTTCTATGATTCTGGAAGCTTCACTTCTGGTTCCCACTATTATTCTCATTCACATCTCTTGCTTTCCTACAATCTGCTTATTGAGGGTCCCACTGTAAACCTCCAAAGTGAGGGAGAGGCGCTAAAGTGGAATTTATGGAAGATGCCACCTGCGCCCCCCTCAGGACATTTCCAATTTGCTGATGGCGCATAGACGCTAAGCAGAGTAGCAGCCAAACTCTTTGGCCGGGGAGTCAAAAGTTGACTTAAGACGTTATGATCAGAATGGACAGCCAACCACAGAGGTGCGCATGGCATTAGGTGCAGTCTTTCCTTGATGTATTTTCCAGCTTCTCACTGCACATGTGAAGCAAGTGGCCAAGAAAACAAGCAAAAAGCAGCTGCTAAGCAACTGGAAAACCTAAGCAGACGTTTCAGTTCTCATGGTATTAAGAAGATAAAAATTAAAGTTCACAGTCTGCCAAGAAAGAAGAACCCTAATAAACTTGTGAGGCCACCCCTGAAGTCTTCTGAGAACTGAGCTGCAAGATTAAGTCAAGCTAGAAACAGCCCAGCCTCGAATGTCTGAGACCCAAATCCAGTGGATGAAGATATACTTCGAATGGTCTATCCTCCTATCATAACAAAATTAAATCTTCTCTGCAGGGACATGTCATCCGTAGCATCTATTTTTGTTCATAATTTCTATCTCAGATCAGTTTTATCAAGCATACCAGAAACCATGATCAAAGAGCAAAAAACCAACAGCTTTTTAAAAGACAGAAAGAAAAGAAAGGAAAAGAAAGGAAGAAAGGAAGAAAGAAAGAAAGAAAGAAAGAAAGAAAGAAAGAAAGAAAGAAAGAAAGAAAGAAAGAAAGAAGGAAGGAAGGAAGGAAGGAAGGAAGGAAGGAAGGAAGGAAGGAGGAAGGAAGAAGGAAGGAAGGAAGGAAGGAAGGAAGGAAGGAAGGAAGGAAGGAAGGAAGGAAGGAAGGAAGGAAAGAGAGAGAGAAAGAAAAAGAGAGAGAGAGAGAAAGAAAGAAAGAAAGAAAGAAAGAAAGAAAGAAAGAAAGAAAGAAAGAAGAAAGAAAGAAAGAGAAAGAAAGAAAGCTTTGGGGAAAAAAACTCAAATGTTTAAGCCACAAGACATGAAATTAAAAATAAAAAACATAGATCACATAGCCAAATAGAAGAAAAAAACATTTACAAATAACTCACTAAAATCATAAAATTTAATAATATTCAATTGGAATAAATAATTCCTCAGCTGGGCCTATACATAGATTATATGTAGGAGAAGAAAATAGTAGTAGTATAGAATACAAAGTAGTAGAAGTTGTTCAGCTTTGAATTTTTTGGGGGGGAATACAAAATCCAGAATCAAAGATCTTAAAGGACATACACAGCATGATAAAAATGACTTTTGAAAGCATGATTTTGTTTTTAAAAGGAAGAACTGAACTAACCAAACAGAAGAAATATTTGGGAATTTTCAAGAAGAAACAAAAAATGTAAATAGGTTGAGGACACTACACAAATTCCACCGAGAATAAATACAGACAAAACTAATCCATAAGATCAAATAGGAAATCTTGAAAACAGAGAAAACAGGTGCATGACTCAGAGAAGCAACTGTAGAATCATGGCCAATTTTTCAATTGAAATTATGAAGTGAAAATGACAATGGAGCAACGCCTAACTACTGAAAGAAAATGACAACCTGAAGTTATGTGCACAAAGAAAATAGCTTTGAAAAATAAAAGTTCAATGGAGACATTGTTAAAGAAACACAAATATGGAATAAGAGGAGGAGACCGCTTGGGGGGGGGGGGAGTCAGTCTCCTGTTTGCAGGATGGTTACGAGCTCTAGGCAATGCCACGGAGTCCTTACACCTCATCAGAGAGGAGGACTCAGAAGGAAGTTTGACATGCACAGTGAAGGATGCTCCAGAAGGAGGGGGGAGGGGGCACTGGGAAAAAGGGAGTGAGGAGGGGAAAGGAAGGGGAAAAGGAGGGAGGGAACAAGAGGGTCCAGGGAGGGGTGGAGGGAGGGAGGGAGGGAATGGGGTACTTATCAACTTTGTATGAGTGGAAAAAAGAAATAAAAAAATTAAAAAAAAGAAAAAAATTTGCATATAAACAGAAAAAAAAAAGAAACACAAACATGCATTTAAAAATATTATGACCGGCAGAAACTCACAAACTCAGACAGAAGAAAATGACCCTAGATGTCCAGATAAAAAACATGTTATGACAAGAAAAAGGTGCCTGTCACTATAAAAGCTAGAAGAGAAAATGTTAAAAGCCTCTGCATGTGATATACATGGAGAAGTTGGTAACTGAACTATGAATTAAACCCAAAAGGAAAGAAAAGGTAGGTGAAGGAAAAAGAAAGACGAAGGCAGGCATTGTTGAAATAAAACAGGAAAAGAAACTCACAATAGAGCAAAACAAAGCAGTAAAAATAAATCTCTGGAGACGAGGATGAAGCTGATAAAAAATTAACAAGTTTAATTGACAATAAAGGGAATTAAGTATATATTCCATATCTTAAAACATTTAAAAAGCTAAGCTAACCATAAACCATTTTGTAATTCTGAATTTGAAAATCTAGCTTAAACAGATACATTCCATCCAAAAGTAGTTTAAAAATATCCACACAAAAACAGAAAAGTTGATACAAGAGCTAGACAATCTGAACAGTTCTATACATACTTAAAAAGTTTAATCTAAATTATTCCTTTCTCAGTTTTGCTTTGTTGTTACTGGAATATTTCTCCTGCAGACTGAAACAATGCTAAGCTGCTTTGCTTTGTCAGTAGAAAACTCTAGAAGGGACTGAATGGGGGGGTCCCTTTCTTCCTGTTTGCAGGGTGCTTTTAGCCAGCAGCAGGTGGGACACGCTGGGAACTCAACTCACCTTCTGCTTGGGGGGGGGACCCACAGTGACCGTGCCCCAGCATTAACCCGTTGGCAAGCACTCCAGCAGGCCATTCTACTTCAAGTGATCGCCACACACTGCTAGCTGCAGGCATGCTTCTGGGTCTCGCTTTGGACAAGGTGAGGAAACTGGAAAATCCAATGGGTTTCTTGAGTATTCAGCGGGCTGCAACCTTGTCAATATCCAAGACTAAGGGAAGACTCCTTACTCCCAAGTTGGTTCATGACTTGGATTCTCAGCTTCAACTCCAGAATATTCTTCAGAGAGAGGAATTTACAATATTTTCTTAGCAGACAAAGCCCTATTGGTAGCCAACAATCCTTCCTATTAAATATTCCCACTTAAAATTACCATACACTAGGTGTCTCCAGATCACACACTTACTGGTACACTCATTTTAAAGAAAAAAAAATGCAGATATTTAAGCACTCTTTTCCTCCAAATATTGAGAGAATTCAATTTATTTTATTTGCTTACTTATATTTATTTCTTTTTTTTAGTGCTGGAGATTGAACTCAGGGCCTTATGCAGATTAACCAAATATTTTATCACTGAATTTCATTCTGAGCTATGCCATTGATCTTATACAGAGTCTTACAAAGAATTAAAAAAAACCTTCCCAATTCATTGTATGAGGCCACTAGAAGTTAATATTTGACACAGATAATGCAAAAGTAAAGGACAATCTCTCTCATGAACAAAAATTCCAACATCCTAAATTTAAACTTGGAAAAATGGCAATTAAAAAGGAAAGGATGGTCAACAAACTGCAACCAAGACTCAATATTACAATGCGTCATGATTTGAATGTAAAATATCCCTCCCCAGATTCATATGTTTGAACAATTTGTCCCCAGCTAGTAGGGCTCTTTGTGAAGGTTATAAAATTTTTAGGAGATGGAACCCTCTTAGAGGAAGCCCAACATTGCAATGGAGGGTGGGCCTGAGTTTTGATATTCCAGACCTATTTCACGTTCTTTCTTTCTCCCCTTCTCTCTCTTTATCCTGACGGCTGATGAAACTGAGAGTAACAACCAGGCCTTTTCTGCCTCGCCCTACCATGATGGACTGTATCTCCTTTGGAACTGTAAGACAACATAATAAATCCTTAGTTGCTTGAATCAGAGCATTTTATCACAGCACCCAAAGATTAATCGGAACATCATGTATAAAAGTAAAGATAAAAAGCTTGTGTATCTGGATAAATACAGAAGTTCAACACTAGCTCTTGAATTTTACCAATACCACTAGACTTATTCAGTGAAGGTGGAAAGGTTGTTAAAAATAAAATACAATTCTATGTTGGGAACAATGTATCCTAAAATATCATTTATAATAGAATTGAAGTTGTCAAATGTGGGGAAAATCTAATAGCACGTGCACAAAACTGGGTATTTATAGCACTATATGTATTATACACTATAAAATTTCCTGTGAGAAATTAAAATAAATAAATGGAGGAGCACACGAGTACATATGGAAATCTCTATTCCAACAATGTCAATTTTCCTCAACTTGCCTTATAGTTGCAATATGATTATAATGTACCTCATCAACCTCTATGGAAATTAACTGATTATAGACTGCCTTATTGAAGAACAAAATTATGTTATTGCATACAAGTTGTACTATGCAGTTACAGTAATTAAGACAAAATAGCAAGGATTAATAATGAGGGCCAAAGAACAATACACTAAGCAGTCACATGCTTTATGACAAATGCCATCTTCGATTCAGTGGGGGAAGATAAATAGTACCAGAATAATTGAATTTCCATATAAGAATAAAATGCACCTCGATCCATGTCTCTAACCAAACCCCCAAATCGATTCCAAATGAATGGTAGCTCTAATGTGCAAATGAAAAATCAATAAAGTTTCTAGGGAATAATACAAGAGAGTAACTGTCCAACCAGGAATAAGGGAGTAAGCAACCATTTCCAAATCTGGACACAGGAAAGAAGTGCATAAGATATAATTCCTGCACCGGAACTACTAAGATAAAACCTTTGCTTATGAAAAGAGAATACTGACAAAGTAGTCATAAATAGTTGTTTTATATATATATCAATTTTATACATAAAACTAGAAAGATAGAATTCCTAATTTTTCAAGTGGGCAAATGACCTGAATAGGCATTTTATAGAAACAGAATATGTGACCAGTCACTGAGCACATAAACATTGCATGATGTCATGAGTGTCTAGGAACTATCTATTAAAGTCATAATGTCAATCAAATGCAGTAGCCAGAAAGACAAGAACAGAACAAATAAACTCACAAGACCACCATAACTAGGGGCGTGGGGCAACTACGGTCCCCACTCACTACTGATGACAGTGTTCCTTGGTAAACCCACTTAGCAAAACTCTAGCAGTATCTACTAAGATTCAGCATGAACATGTTTATGACAAAGCAAATTTACTTCTAAGTCACCGACAGAAACATATGTATATATTCACCACCATATTAAAAATGTGCTCAACAAACAGTATTTCCTTTTCTTTTGCATGGGTATATGAATGATAAGTATATGTGTGCATGCATGTTTACATGTGTGGAA
Source organism: Typhlomys cinereus (assembly GCA_023101885.1). Classification (NCBI taxonomy): domain Eukaryota; kingdom Metazoa; phylum Chordata; class Mammalia; order Rodentia; family Platacanthomyidae; genus Typhlomys; species Typhlomys cinereus. The sequence continues at coordinate 1,004,776 of JALPQD010000333.1, forward strand.
GTGCATGCTTAGGTGGGGGTGCAGAAATATTATATGCACAATGCATATGGAAGTCTGAAGTTGATAGTGAATGCCTTCTGCAATCACTTATGTTACCTTTTTCTTAACCATACCCGATTGACAGCTAGACTACTCTTGGTTGAATCCGAGGCTTGCCAACCAGCTAGTCATCTTGTTGGAGGGACTCTCTGTCTCTGCCTCCCAGGTACTAGGAGATTACACATTACAGATGGCTGCCACGCCCACCTGACTCTATTACAAAATTCTGGGAATCTGAACTCTGTTCCTCGCATTTGCAAGGCAAGTGTTTTTAACCACTGAATTATCTCTATCCAACAGCAGTATTTTTAATAGCTTCAAAGTGCACCTTACCCAAATACCTTATTAAAAGAGAATATATGTGAAAGTCAAAATGTGCTAGTAAAATGGATATTATTGGGGCTGGAGAGGTGGCTCAGGGGTTAATCCTCTGCCTTGCAGGCAGAAGGTCCTGAGTTCAGATCCTAGACCCCACGTATAGACGCTGGGCGGAAGCGGGCGGCCTGCATTTTTGGTCCTGGTAGGGCGGAACCTTTGAATCTCGGGGCAGAGTAAACAAGGAGGAGGTGGATGCAGTCCATGGTGGTTCCCGAATTCATCCATGGTTCTACACACACACACACACACACACACACACACACACACATGTGCACAATTGAATAAAATAATAATAAAAATTTTAAATAAATAAATAAACAAAATGGATATTATTTTCAGCAACACAGAAGACAAATTATTCATGACATGCAGTAGCCAGGTTCAATCTTGGAGAAGTCTTATCTCACAGATGTCCAACAGTGCACCCTTATTCATGTAAATTTAAGAAACAGCCAAAATACACTTGGATAGAAAAAGTCAGAGTTGATGATTTCCATAGAAGGATTGAGGACTGCAAATGGTGATTAGGTATGGAAATATATATATGTATATATGTATGTATGTATGTATGTATGCAATTACAAAATGTCAAAGTTGGAGAACTCACTTCTCACTTCCATATATTATGGTCCATCCTAAAGTGACAGTCATCAAAACATCAAGGTACTGATGGAAGGAAAGACTTTTTTATTCTCTTAATGCTGAGGCTTGAGGGTCTCATAGATGTTACACAAACACTTTACCCCTAAGCTACAACCCCACCATGGCCAACTGATTGTGTGTGTGAGAGAGAGAGAGAGAGAGAGAGAGAGAGAGAGAGAGAGAGAGCAAGAAACAGAGAAAGAGGAGTACAAGCGTACATGTATGTGCATGTATGCAGAGGCCAGAGATTGACATTAGTATCTGCTTTTCACCTTTTTTTTTTTTGAGACAGGTTTTCTCTCTGAGCCTGGAAATCATCGGTTTGGTTAGAATGATGGGCCAGTGAATTCCAGGGATTCTCTGTCTCCTCCTCTCCAGATCTGGGATTGCAGGCACTGGCTGTCACATCCAGTTATGTTATTGCTGAGTCTGTAATAAGGGAGAAGATTGTGGTGGGGAGCGGAAGTTGGAGCAAAGCTACTCACATCATAGCTGTCAGGAAGCAGAGAGAGGAAGGATCCCAAACATCCCCTTGAAAAGCATCCTCCAATGGCCTGCTCTCTATAATAAGTTTCACCTCCTAACACTTCCTCTACCTTCCACAGTCAACAGAGTCATGAATGCCTAATTGCATGAACACGTCTATGAGCTCAAAGCCTTGTGAGACACTCACCTCCCAAAGATCCCCTCTCTGAACACTGTTGTATCAGGGACCCGATCCTTCATCACACAAATTTTTAGGATACATTTTACAACATTCACATGATTCTCTACCCCTAAGCTGATCACAGCTCTCTTAGCAGCAAGGAAAACAGTGTCTTCTCTCCATTATCTGCCCTTCAGGATGAAGAACTTTCAGGACCTACAATTTCAAAAGCATCATGATCTTTTTTTACCCCTACTTAGTTAAGAGACTCATAAGTGTCAAAGTCTTTTGCCCCAGGGGGGATATTACTAAGCAAATTCAATGGAAAGTTTAACAACTACTGAATCCATACTAAAAATCTTTTATGTTTATCTTTAAAGCAAGTAATTATGAAGAAAATACATACCTTGGAAATGAATAATTGGGTCATAAAACCCATCGAATGTCCTTTTATTTATCTCACCCACATGTCTTGTTTGAAATGATCCTAACAGTGTGATGTCATTACCTATCGGATGCCAAGTCAATACAGGAATGCCTAAATCAACCTCCAAGAGAATTCATGGCAAGCAAACGTATCTCCGTTAAGTAGCTTCAGATTGGCTTGTTACATGCTCACCAAAGGCAGAAGCTTTGAAAAGTCTATTTTTAGCCAAGCCTTTTGTCAAAAACCACAAGCTATTTTTTTTTCTCATCTGGGGAGATAGACCCTGCGCTGGAATGAATGCACACAGGATGATAGCTAGGAGCTCAGAGTACCTCAGCTACCACAACCAGGGCAAATGCACCAACACAACCCATTTATTCTAGACTGCTACAAATTACAAATTCCTCCAGAAGGCTTCTCTTCCTGTGGGCTGGCTCATCTGGAGCTGATGATGGGGAGAGCTATTTCTGAGCCAGGCTCTGCCATCCCACCGCGATTTCACTGATACCTGGGGGTCCCTTCGCTGCATGGGTGGCTCTTCCTCCTCAACCCAGAGAGGCCTGGGTTTAATTCCCTGTCACCACCCTGTGCCCACCACCTCTCCTTGTATTATGGAGAAACATATTTTTTCACTTTGCCTTGGTACAGAGTAATCACTAGTCTTGTGTTTTGTTTTGTTTTAATGGAGCATCTGTAGAAACAGAAAGAGAAGATTGTCCTTTATTTAGTAAGCACTTAGCGGACCTCACGGGACTAAACCAGCATTCTGGCAAGGCTGGAACTCATGATGTTCCACCTCATGCGGGGAAATGGAGAGACACAGAGACCTCGAAAATGGAGTGCATCTCAGAGATTCGAAATCTGGCTCAGTGCATACCCAGCTGGACAACACTGATAAAAAATGTCACCTCTATTTCTCGTTGTTATATAAGAATTAAGTGAGCAAATTAAGTAAGAATTAAGTGAAAAGTCTGTGGAATCGAGGTTGGCATGTAGCAAACCCTCAGAAGAGTTGGATATTATTGCTTTTATTGACATATAGTTTTATATATATTTGAAAACCAAAATTCTATCATTCCCAAGATTATAAAGAATAGTTGGCAAAAATAAAAATAAAATAAAATAAAATAAAAAGAATACAATTAGGACTTGAACGCAGGTCTGACTTGCTCATTTATTGACTACCTCACCAATCTCTCTCTCTCTCTCCTCTCTCTGCTATTGCATTCGTTGGCATAGAATTTGCCATTAACTATAAAAATATATATAAATACATGACAGATATGCCTGATACACATATTTAATAACAAGCCCTCAGTGTCTTCCAGGCCTGAGCTCCCTTGCATTTCTGCTCTCTACTGTCCTTCATCCTGACCCGTTTAAGGGAATTTATTATGCAAAGAGACTTAGAAGAAAAAGATAATATCTCCCTCTGGAGCAACTAGTAGGTATCTTACTGTTTGCTAGAAGGAGTGAGCGCCAAACTCCCAGGGCTCTTTCCTGAATTGCCATGGGGAAGGGCACCCTCTCTGACAATCTCCGCAATCCCCATGAAGGCAAACTGGCATAGATGTACCAATGCTCTGGATGCTGGCAATGAAGTCCTTTGTCCCTGACCCAGGAATCTGTATCTTCAGCTAAGCACCCAAGAACCTCTGGTGGGGCTTACCATGACAGGTGGTGAAAGGACAAGACCCCAACGGGGTGCTTTCAGTCATGCGAATGGGAGGCTTCTAGAGACATAGATTCTGAAAGATGGGTAAGGCCCCTCGAGCCTATTTGGGGATCTGAGGAGCAATACATGTTGGTGAACGTTTAGAGCTGAGAAGGAAATTGGGACTGAGGGAAGGGCAGGTCCCCATGGCAGCATGCTGTGGCCTTGGCCAAAAGATAATACAGCTGTGCCTGCCAAGGCAAGGGGTGCCAAGCACTGAAATGAGCAAGGTCATCCATGGTACACAAAACTTAAGGAGGACTTTAAGCTTTGTCTGAGTTTATCACATTGCCTGGGAGCAAATGTCCGTTCAGACATGAAATAAGTGCAAACTTGTGCTTCGGGACCAAAAGCCACTCTTCCTATATGCCCTTGAGATTTCCCCTCCCTTCTCCCTCCGTACCTTTTCTACTCTCCTTCCATCTCTCCTGACCTCAGCTGTTTTAAGAAAGATGACTACAAGGGAAGCCAAATTCCAGGAAAATCAAACCTGGAACCCACCATATGAGTCTATAAAAGAACGCTGGGGAGGAAAAGGAATAAACCGTTATGACATCATGATATCATTGATTACCAGCCCCAAGGCTGTCATGACAGGATTGCATGAGAGGAGGATGCATCCAAGCTCAGCTGGTGGAAGGGACTGAGGTTCACAGTGGAAAGAGGAAACAGAAGGAAGCGTCAGACCTATGTCCATGGTGACTGCCGCTTCTCTCTCTGTTGTACAATAGCGAGTGGTGTCTCCCATCTTCACACTCTCCGACCCTGTGATGGTGGAGGGGACACTCCCAATCAGGGAAAATCTCATGGAGAAAATGGATGGTCCTCGGGGGAGTCTCTAAACCTAATGACCCCACTCTACACTTTGAGCTATCCGTCTCTGTGAATGATGAGTTTTGCCTGGGGAGACTCTGGCAAAGTTAGGCAGCATCTCCTCAGAGATACCCCTTGGGGTTTCAGGCTTGTCAGCTCCCTGAAGTGATTAACAGGTACCTCCATTTGAGGAAGCCACTATGAACTTGCTATGGGCTTCTTGTTTAACTGTAGCACCTGGACCTATGGGGGGACAGGCCTTGTGACCCTCATACTCATGTTTTTGGCATAGGTCAACTAGAATTCAATGTTTAATAAAGGAGAAAGACCCCAATGTGCCCTTCCCATCAAAAAGGAAAAAAAAAATAGATCCACACTGGCCCCAACTGTGTCTTGGCTTTGTATGAAAAAGTAGTGCCAGGCCTTGGGGGAAAGTTCTATCTCTTAGCTGCCATGGCCCTGGAAGTTTCTCCTTCCCACTTTCCCTGAAGCGCTCAGACCTGGGTCCCGGATGCGTCAGCTGGTCTGAGACGTGCCAGGGTCTGCTGGGCAAGATGCAGCTCTGCAGCTTCCTGCCAGCCACGCGGGGCTGACTGGGTTGTTTTTCTCCATGGGCAGAAGTCAAAGTCATCCTCATAGCTCCGGCCAATATTCCCTTTGATGAACCATAGTATATTTTTCCTGACTCTTGGACAGCTGCCCGGTGGCTTAGCTGTTTGGTCTGCTGTTTGGAAAACTACAGACTGGCAGATGAAAGACACCCTGCTTTGGGGCCATGAAATGTGGAAAACTATCATGGATGGTAGTCAGACCATCTGGGTTGCCCTCGTGGGTGCCACAGTCTGGGCTCCGAGGAAACCTGCTGGAATCCAACTCATTGATGGGGTCAGTGGGGGCCAGATTGTCACCATTCCCATTATATCCTTCATTGGCCCAGACCCGGCACATGTCCACCTCAGTGAACAGAGTAAAAGGCTTGTGCTCCTAATGCAGAAATTTTCATTGCGTGGCAGACATGTAGTTCAAAGAGTGAGATTGGCAGTAAGAACCCTTGTTGAGCAGATATGAGCAACTAAGTTTGGAGTCTAGAACCCATGTTTAAAACACTAGCTGAGCATTGTCAGGCATTCACCTATAACCCCAACACTGGGATAGGAGGTGCTGACAGGAGGATGTGCTGACAGGAGGATGAATGGGGTTTGCTAGCCCCCAACATTATCTCCAGGTTCACTGAGAGACCCTATGTCAAAGGAATAAGGCAGAGTGATAGAACAGAACGTCCAATATCATTGTGCAGCCTCTGATGCATTTATCTCACTGTAAGAAAAGATACATCTTCACCACAGAGACTAAAAGGCAGTGTTTTTGACTTTCTGGATGTTTTTTGAGACTGACAATAGTAAAGCTCTTATCACAACCCTACCTAACCAAGGGTTAAAGGACAGGTATTCAATAAAGGCTCTGTGATTGGCAGATGTATGACACTGTTGAGATTAGAAAGGACTCCATCACCTCCTCCTAGAACGTATGTCTTCTGGGCAATCTGATTCATGACTGCAGCTATTCCCAGGGGACTATATCTCTTAGCCACTTAATAGGTATGATGCAAGAGAGTAGGATAGACACTTTCATAAGGCTGCGTTTTGAAAGCTCTGGGTCTGCCTGATGGTCCTTTGACCTGACCTTTCTTCCTGTAACAGTAGCCCCAGGCGTGCCTGATTAGGTTGCCCTCTGGACGGAAGCACAGCCAAAAGTCCACAAGAACCCAAACTCTGTGCCAGCTGAGCCATCTGGATTGTCTGGCTGGACCAACCTCATCACAGATCATAAGCAGGATGGGCACTTGGTTGAGTGGAATTACTGACCAAGTCCCCAACGGTGACCACTGGAGCCGAGGCAGAGCACAGAATGGATCTCTGATGGTTTTGTAAGGCAACCGTGTTGCAGTGAGACACTTGGTCCCTCTGAATGAAAGTGTGCGGTGTGGATGGCGGAGCAGCACACGCAAAAGGTGGCATTACCGCTCCTGGAATGGAACCCATCATTTTTGTGACCACAGAAGGAAAATAACAACCCTGGCAGGTGGGAAAAGACACCTCAGGTCCCAAGAAAGAGGGTACATCACCCTCGATGTGAGCGCAATGCCTGATGGAAATGACTTAGGCGAGGAAAGTTTATCGGGGCCCACAGTTCAGCAGTTCTAGTCCAGCGCAGCAGACGAGGAGGGGCCATGGCAGAGCAGAGCAGCTAACGTCATGGCGGCAGGAAGCACAGAAGGGGATGACACTGCTCTTTGGCCTTTTCTTCTATTCCACCCAGACTTGCAGAGCGTGGGATGGGGCCACCCACATTGACAGGAGGCAGGGGTGGGGTGGAGTCCTTCCTCCATTAATCCTCTCTACCATTGGCCCCCAGCACTGCTAGAGATGTGTCTCCATCTTCTGGCAGGTCAAGTTGATCTGAGAGGGACAGAGAAGCCCCGTTGATGTTTGTCTTTGTGACTCTTTGTTAGTTTCTTCCTCAGAAAATACCCTGGGTCACTCTCCCAAGCTGATACAAGGACTTAAACCTTCACTGATGGATGTACTGATCTCCTTCCCCCGAGCAAAACAGTCAGGAATGACTCCGGGTTTGGCTGGCCCCAGGCAAAGCACCTGTCTACACCTCTGGACAATGTCACATGTCTATGTCCACTGTCCTCATGACTTCACTCAGCTATCAGAGAGGCAGGTGACAGCCTCGTTGGGCAGCATGAGCAAACAGGGCAGGATGGACTAACCATTCTCCTGCCAAACCACAGCCATGGGAACAGGATCAGAACCCCTCATGGATAGGTCAGGTTGAAGCACCAATACCCTCCAACAAATATAGGCAGATAAGTAGAAATTATATAAAACAATACGAGAGAGAGAGAGAGAGAGAGAGAGAGAGAGAGAGAGAGAGAGAGAGACAGAGAGACAGACAGAGAGAGACGCAGAGAGAGAGAGGTATACATATGCACCATGGGTGCTTCTGAGGATTAAATTCAGGTCTCCAGGTTTGCAAGCAATCACTTTCCCTATTCAGCTATCTCACTAGCCCTATTTAAAAAAAATACTACATTTGAAAGGAGATCATGGGTCTCCTCTTGGGTCTGCTCTTTTGGGGTGGAAGCCAGGTATGGAAATGATGTAAGCTATGTAAATAGTGGCAGGAAAACATCCAGAGGGGTTGCAGGTTTGCATTGGAAGGGCAAGTTGTTTTGCTGGGCTTCTTGAGTGTTTTGCTACAGAATGACAGACAGAAGTCAGCCAAATTTTGTGGAATCTTATACCTCAGCAGTGGTCATAAGAGACTTGAAGCCAGGCACTTAAATTAACATCATTTAGTAACGCATGTACCCCTAAGGTGACAGTGTGTTCTCTCCAAAGCAAGGCTACACTTGGTTATTGGAAAAATTTCGCAGGAGGCTGGCAGTCTTGTTACCTATGCACACCTTAGGAGAGAGCTTTCTCTTCAGTGGTATTCATCCAATTACATGGATATAAAATTCGTCCCTGATTTTAGCTGAAGAAATCAATGAAACACTTTGAGTTTTGAAGGTCTTGAAGTCAACCTCCACTAACTGGCCAGGAATGTTACTAGGGGAAAGAACTTTATTCTAGGGCTTTCTCTTCTTCAGCCAAGCCAGTGTCCCAACAATCGCTAATATGTTCTGAATTAATTCCTCAGGCAAAGTGGAAAGATGGATTCAGCAAAGAAAGTCACCTGACTTTCTAAGTTAACATCATGCCGTTCCTAAGGTTTGTGCATCTGGTTGGATGCAAGGTGCAGAGGTTGTGATAGAGGTCAACGCATGGGTTTCCTTTATCTTTCTGTAAGTCATCGTATTGATGGTGAGTAAAGAGGCAAACTCATAGCCTCTGCCAGTCAGCAACTTAACAAAAGTTACATGAGAGGATGGATTTTTTAAATTAATTAATTTATTTTCCCCCAATCATACAAGATCAATAGGTACTCCAGTCTTCTCCCTCCCTGCCCCCTTCCCCAGTTTCCCTAGCACCCTCCCCCTTTTCCCTTTCCTTTCACCCCCTCCCTCTCCTTCTCCCAGTGTATCCCCCTTCCCCCCTCCTATTCCCTGGAGCATCCTTTTGTGTCAATGCCAAACTTCCCTCTGAGTCCTCCACTCTAGTGAGGTATAAGGACTCAGTGGCATTGCCCAGAGCCCTTTCTTGGACTCCCCATTAGTATGGGAACACTATTATGACTGTTAGTTCCTTGCCTCTAAGGATCCTAGTGCCTGTGATCCATGCTAGACTTTGGGGGGTCATTGACATGTCAGTTGTTGTGCAGGTCATGCAAAGTGCGATTATGGCTACTGTGGCCCTAACTTGTGTGGAGTATCTTGTGTATCTGTTGCACTCTGCCTGCATGGTTGCTGATAAATGACCATCACACAGCTTAAGGGAACAAGGAGTTTACTTTCTTACAACAGTCCAGTTACAGTTCATAGTCCAGCTTGACAGGAGAGCACACACCAACACCAGGGCCGAGGGAACTGGCCACCATAATGGCTGAGAGATGGACAATCCTTACTTGCCAGACCAGCATGTCTGGCCAAGTATACAGAAGGATGCCCACTCTCTCAACCAGCTCTCTGTGATTTATCCAGGGCCTAATCCCACCCCCCAAGAGCTGGGCCTTCCCCAGCAGCTGGACAATGTCCTTCAGGTTTGCTCTGGGCTTAACTCAACCATCAACTCTCTACAACTGTGCCCAGAGCTCAAACCCTTAACAGTCAAGTTGACACCTGTGCTTAACTATGACAGTATCATTGCTTCTCCCCATCTTTAGGCTCTTACAATCTTGCCACCCCCTCTTCTTTAGGATGGGGAGAGATTTGGTTGGTCTAGTTCCAGATGATTAATGTAGGGTCTTCAGAGTTCTGAATTATGGTTTGTTGTTTTCAGTTTTGCTGTTCAAAAGAATGGATTTTTTAGTATGCTTTAATTGTATGCCTGGTGACATCTTCATACATGTTCATGATATACTTGTGTCACATTGAGAGGGGTTCATATGGTTGGAGGAAAAATCCTCCCATGGTTCAGGAATGGTTCTATATATCTTCGGAGCTATGCACTAATTGCCTTTCTCCTTTCCAAGGGTGTTGGTAAAGCAACTGTGTTCAGAAGACAGTGTCTCCAATTTGAATGAAAGGCATCTTGGTTGATAATCTTAGATAAAGATAGACTCTTCTAACACTCTATATCCATTACAGAAGATTCAGATTCCCTAACTTCCAGAATCTTCAGTTACATATCTCTTGAGCCAGTTCCCATGATTCCCAGCAGACTTGGAAGTGTGTGTTAAGGGAGAAAGGACTTGTTGCATGGGTTTGCAGTTCCACAGAGATAATGTCTATCACAGCAAAGACAGTATGAGGGTGTGCTGGGAAATCATGGCGTCTGGCTCATATTGCATCCATTCAGGTAGCAGAGACAGAGCAGGAAGTGGGCTGGGCTACACCACCTCAAAGCCCACCTTCAGTGAGATCCTTCAACAAGGCTACACACACACACACACACACACACACACATACTTTTAGCTTACTGTCCTGGCTTGAAAGTGAAATATCCCCCATGGGCCTGCGTGTTGAAACACTTGGTCTCCAATTGGAGGCGTTGTTCATGAAAACTTCAGGAAATGGAGCCTTGTTGAAGGATCTCACTGAAGGTGGGCTTTGAGGTGGTGTAGCCCAGCCCACTTCCTGCTCTGTCTCTGCTACCTGAATGGATGCAATATGAGCCAGACGCCATGATTTCCCAGCACACCCTCATACTGTCTTTGCTGTGATAGACATTATCTCTGTGGAACTGCAAACCCACACAACAAGTCCTTTCTCCCTTAAGCTACCCTAATCCGAGTATTTTATCACAGCAACAGAAAAAGGCCTAAGCTAATCCTTCAGTTTCTAATGTGACTGGAAAGACCACTAAGAACCATTAATTTCTATGTAAACTCAGAAAGATAGCATGTTACATGAGGGTTTCTGTGAGGCTAACAGGTAGTGGAGTCTTGGGGGTGACAGTTGTACAAGGTTGATGGTCTCTGCCAACTGATTAAATAATCACCAGTGCACAAATAAGCAAACTTTCCCATAAGGACTAACAGAGATTCAGCAATGGATGACCTATGTCATTGAAGTTCCTGTCTTAGCTGAGTATATCTCGGAGCACAAGCTGTCTCCCCCCTGCCCGACGACCCCTGACTGTCTGCTTGTCACAGTGCGTTAGAGTCTTCTCTTGCTTTCGCAAGCAGCTCTTTGTTCCTATGAGATGGTCAGCAATCACCACGCGCGCGCATGTGTGTGTGTGCGCGCGCGTGTGTGTGTGCGCGCGCGCGTGTGTGTGTGTGTGTGTGTGCGCGTGCGCGTGTGTGTGTGCGCGTGTGTGTGCGCACGCATGTGTGCGCGTGTGTGTGCGCGTGTGTGTGTGCGTGCATGTGTGTGTGTGCGCGCGTGTGTGCATGCGTGTGTGTGTGCGCGCGCACGCGCATGCATGCATACCCATCCAAATGCTCGGCCCGGCCTGCATCCTAGAAAGAAAGCGCTTCTACCATTCTCTGAGACAGGCAGGCAGGTGTGTGGAAGTGGGGGGCATTGGAAGCAAGAGAACACACAGTGCTTCCCCCCCAACCCCCGGGGTCACATGGCGTCCACATTCCTAGTGTCACGTGCAGCAGTGTCGAGCCTGGCAACTCCTAAAACAGAAGTTGTGAAAGAACTGTCCAAGGTTATTCCAGTGCGGGGTGGTCTCCATCTCCCAGCCCAGATGGTCAGGAATGCTGTGAGTCAGAGAACTCCACTCCCAATGGAGCACTGAACACTTGGCACCAGTTAAATCAGGACCACTCACGCCCACTGGACAGGTTGGTCATTCCCTTTTGAAGGACAGGGGTAAGCCAGGGCCCCGGAGGGGGAGTTCTCATCGAGACACATGCAATGGCCCTTCTGGTTCTCTGGGTCCAGTACAGACCACCCACTGCTCAGAAGGAGGCTGGACAGGTGAGAACACCGGGCAGAAGCAGAGGGGTGTGGATTTGCAGACCTGCCGTGAATGACAATAATGCTGGCAGAAATCAGCACTGACTGACCGGCCGTTCATCTCTGACAACTTTTATGAAAGAAAAATGGAAAGAAAGTGTCCACGGTTACTTTTATACAATAGCCCAGAAAGCAGAGTTAACCAAAGTCACATTATTACTCCTGCGCTTCATGAGCAAGACAGCACCTTGTATGTGGCTGCTGCTTGTCAAAGCTTTCAGCGAGCTCAGCTTCCGGGGCTAGAGAGATGGCTCAGGGGTTAAGCCTCTGCCTACCAGGTAGAAGAATGTGAGTTCGAAACCCAAATCCCATGAAAAAATGCCAAGTAGAAAGGACAGCAGCTTGCTCTTCTGGCTCTGGAAGGCGGAGCCTGGAAAATGCCGGAGCAAAGAAATAAGGAGTTAGAACAATCCAAGATGATTCCCAAGGTCGCTCTTGTGCCTCCACAGGTATACATAATCAAGTGCCCTCTACTACTACTACTACTACCCACACACACGCAAATAAATATAAAAATGAAATAAATAAAAAAGTGAACTTCTTTGACTGGCATATCTGCTCTGAACTTATTCACAGTCAGCCGAGAACTCAAGTTCCGACCTCAAGTCTGACCCCAAGAAATTGTTCTCACTGTCTTTACATGTTGGGACACAATTAAAAAATGGGCCTGGGAACAAAAAAGAAACTTTTTCAGAGATGAAATTGGAATATCTAACAAATATCTTTAAAAATGCTCCACATCCTTAGCCATCAGGAAAATGCAAATCAAAACTTCCCTGAGATATCATCTCTCCCTGGTCAGGATGGCAAAAATCCACAATACAAACAACACCAAATGCTGGAGAGGATGTGGAGAGACGGGAACTCTCCTACATTGCTGGTGGGAATGCAGGCTTATACAGCCATTTTGGTGATCAGTCTGGCGATTTTTAAAAGTTAAAGATTGAAATGCCATATGACCTTGCTACACCACTTCTGGGAATAATCCCCCATAAAGCAAAAATTCACTATAATGACACAAGCACAACCATGTTCATAGCAGCACTGTTTACAACAGCAAATTCATGGAATCAACTCAAATGCCCAACAGTTGATAAGTGGATAAGGAAAATGTGGTACATTTATACAATGGAATACTACTCAATCTTCAAAAAATATGAATTAATGAAATTTGCCAGGAAATGGATGGAATTAAAAAAGATTATAGAGTGAAGTATCCCAGACACAGAAAATTAAACACTGTATGTACTCCCTAATAAGTGGATCCTAGTACCAAACCCACTTAATGATATATTCAAAGATAAATCTCTGTAATACCTACAGTAATCACAAAGATTATAAACAGGAGGGAAGGGGAAGGAGGCCCTCCCCCCAGAAATAAGGAGAGAGGGGATCATGCTTCAGTAGAGAAAATAGGTCACCGTCAAGTAGTGCATGTAAGTATCGAGACATCTGGTAAAGCTCACTCACTTTCCTTTCTGGTCACTTTCAACTGAGGAGGTTTGAGCTCACCAATCAGGGAGGGTGTAAGACTGGCAGATAGATGGTAACCATCCTGCAAATGGGACACTGACACCCCCCCCCAATGCAGTCTCCTACTCCTATTCCATCTACCTTTGAATCTCCTCTTATAGTAAAACTCCATTTAAACAGCCTTTTATCTCTGGCTAGGAGGTGACCTCCTATACCAATCAGGATGGAGCCAAGAGTGGTGCAGGAACAGCAAAACTAAAAACAACAATAAACTATAATTCAGAACACCAAAGACCCTACATTAATCATCTGGAACCAGACCAGCCAAATCTCTCCCCATCCTAAAGCTCAGGGAAACTTGCGGAAGAGGGGGTGGCAAGATTGTAAGAGTCTAAAGATGGGGAGGAGCAATGATACACAAGATACTCCACACAAGTTAGGGCCACAGTAGCTATAATTGCACTTTGCATGACCTGCACAATAACTGACATGTCAACAACCCCCCAAAGTCTAGCATGGATCACAGGCACTAGGATCCTTAGAGGCAAGGAATTAAAAGTCATAATAGTGTTCCCATACTAACAGGGAGTCCAAGAAAGGGCTCTGGGCAATGCCACTGAGTCCTTACACCTCACTAGAGAGAGTGGAGGACTCAGAGGGAAGTTTGGCATTCACACAAAAGGATGCTCCAGGGGATGGGAGGGGGAAAGGGGGAAGCACTGGGAGAAAGGGAGGGAGGGAGTGAAAGGAAAGGGAAAAAGAGGGAGGGTGCTAGGGAGACTGGGGAAGGGGAGGGAGGGAAAGAACTGGGGTACCTATTGAGCTTGTATAATTGAGGAAATAAATAAATACATGAATAAATAAATATATAAATGCTTCTCATAGATAAAAAAAAGTTACATAAATCTCTCTCTCAAAAAAAAAAAGATGTTAGAACGATATTCTGTGAGTCTCAGCCGTTCCACTTGGTCCCCTCTGGTCCCTCCTTAGTGTCACCACATCCACAGACCATCTTCAGTGAGAACAATGAGTGACGCTTCCCCAAAGAGCAACTTCTCACTTCCACTAGGGACTCCATGGATGGCCCCTGGGCAGGGCGATTCGCACCCAGAGCCTAGCAGGAAGTGACTGTCCAGGGTCACCGTGAATGAAGAGTTAACAAGCTCCGCAGGAGCTCTCTGGGTCGACGCCCCATTTCACAGACAAATGTAGACTTTCCGACCTCATGATGGTAACTTATGACATGGGAAGGGAAGGACGGAGCTGGGTGGTGACTCAGCACACAAGTGCTTGCTGCGCATGCCCGGCACCCTGAGCTTGGATCCCGGAAACCACTTGAAAACCTGATGTGGAGGCACAAGCGTTTGCGATCCCTCTAAGCCTACAGGAAGTGGGAGGGGCCAAGAAAACCTCCAGAAGCCTAGGGGCTTTCACAGTGAGAAAGAGATCCTGCTGCAAAACAATGTAGAACAGTAATTATGTTCACCTGAAGTTGTGCTGTACTTCCACGTGGCCACATGGCATGTGTGAGCCCAGCGCCGGTACACACACATGCACACACACACACACACACACACACACGGGCACACGCGCACACACACACCACTATGGCATACGTAAACCCAGCGCATGCACACACAGGATCAATGCAACACTTGACCTAAGATTTCTAACAATTGTCTTCGCTGGCTTCCCGCATTCAGGTGGTACAAACTAAGCATCTATGAGCAAATGTAGTGGGCAAGAACAGAGGCGATGCCAGTCTGCAAGTCACACCCAGTCTCCTCTGTAACCGACTTGTGCAGTGTTGGCTCCCGGGCCTGCTCATTGCTAGACTTTTCAATTTTTTTTAAAGAAACTGAAAATCTTTTCAGTGTTGGCAATAACATCCAAGAAAAAATTTAAACCTCCTATATGCCAGCAAGTTCTGTCTCTTGGCCATATTTAGGTCCTGGGCTAAAGCCATCTCTTCTTTAGAAGCATGGGGAAATCTTTTCTGGGTGGAAGGAAAGGATAAGTACGCTCCTGTTTCTAAGCTTGCAGTGACTGCTACGCTGGCCGTGCGACACCATTAATTCCTCCATTGATTGCTTGTCCCAAGGCTTCTACACAAAGCAACTCGCAGGCATGTTTACATTGTCCCTTGAGACCTCTGTGAAGAAAAGTGACATCACCTGTGTTTCCATGTGGCATAAATGGAGTTAAAGAGTCTTTGGATCACCTGACCCACAGGAAGGTAGGTGATAGGAAATTTTTCATCAGTGTCTACTCAGTGTCAGGCCTGTGCACTTCCCTAAATGTGAGCTTGACATTAGCCATTCCTGATGCATGTTGCTTTCTTTTACTCCCAATTGTGTGGGCGTTTGGTTTAAAATGCTATTGATGGCAGATCGGATGCATTGATGTCTCTATAAACTTCACTTGCTCGCTCCAGTTGAAAGCAACACTTTTTTATGAATTGCTTGATCTTTTAAAAATATTGACATTGGCACGTGCTTTATGTGTGTGTGCATGTGTGTGCAATACACATGTGAACGTGTTCATGTGTGGGTATACCTGCAGGCGTGTGAACGCTTGAGGTCCATGTCAGATGTGTTTCTTTGTCTCTCTCCACCATACCTTTTGAGACAGGGTCTCTTTCTGAACCCAGAGCTTACCAGTTGGGCAAGCCTGGTCTGCCAGTGAACTCCGGATCTTTCTCTCTTCCCCAGGACTAGGATTCCAGTCGCTCACTCCACACTCGACTTCATATGTGGGTGCTAAGATTTGAATGCAGGTCCTCACGTATGCCCAGTGGGCACTTCACCAACCATCACCCTAGCTCCATGATCCATGCATATTTTTATTTGAATCCCCCCAAATATAAACAACTAGTTTTTCTCTTTAAATAAATTGCGCAGCTTTTCAGCCTCCCAAAAGCTTCGCCTCCCATCAAGCTTCCTGCATCCCAAGGAGCCGAAAGGTGCAGAGAGATGCCCAGATGGTCTGAAGATGTTCGTGATGGGGGTCCTCCATTGTATTCAAATTGATGGCGCCCCATTAGCGCGGGCTGCCCTTTGGTGCTCATTTGTTCCCGCGCTCCGGGGGTTAAAGGCACCGCGTGCTCTCCAGATGTTCAGTGGCTCTTATAAATGAAAGATTAGCGATTTTCTGCTGTTCCTGCTATTTCCTCTGTTCCCTTTTAAAGCTGATATTTTCTTTAGGAACTTGCTTAGTGTCTGAGTCAGAAGATTCTCGTCCCTGAGGTCTATCAATCAATAGCGCGCACAAGAAGAGGAATAAAATGGAGGGGCGGGAGGCCTGGGCTGTATTAATTTGTTGACTGCAACAACCTTCCAATGCCTGATGCGCACATCCTGGGCCTGCGCCCGCCCACCCTTTGAAATGCGGATCAAATACAGGTGACATGTTTTCCTCAAGCCTCGACACAAGATGCTGATTGGCAGAGGGGAGAATAGCTTTTGTTAGTGCAACGTCGCCGGGAATAGCAACTTCTGTTTTCAAGTCTGGTTGATCTCGCTAAGCAAGGGACACAAGGGTCTGAAATATGACTCTGTCTAACTCAAAGATGCCACCCACAATGCCTTCGCAGGAGAGAAATCAGGGAAGTACCCGGAATGGATTCCAATAAATGAATGTCAGTTTAGCGTCTACCATGCCTGCCTTTGGTAAAGCAGAGACTCCGCTCGTGTCCCGCTGATCCAAAGACTGTGGGAGCATTAAATAAGTGCATTGCAATGAGATGAACCCTTCTGCCTCAGCTGGGGTGTAACAAGCTGTTTTCCTGCTACGACTCAGGCAGGATTTCTCTCCCTGTAGAAGAATCATCCCATTTCACACACAGATGCCCTTGACTCATAACGCGATAAACCCATGGTCAGCAGAAAATGAATACCCCCTCCCCTTCTGTGTGACTTGGCTCAGGCCCGCAGCACACCATGCAGTGTCCCTCCTTTCCCCTGGGGACCCCACATCACAGGCCAGGAGGAGACCTGATCCAAAATCCGAAGTAGTTTCTACCAAATATGTTTTAACTGGGGCAGCATCCTAAGTAAGGGAAACCGCTCGGGTTTAATGGCTTTCCATTTCCCAGCACTGCTTCTCTGAGCAGAAACAGACAGACTCAATAGATAGAAAATCAAAAGCAGATGCGTGGAATTGTGCGTCAGTGAGCAGAAAGTGCCTGACAGGCTGGGAAGCTGCCCAGTCCCTGGGGGCTGTGGTACTCCCCAAATAGCCCTTGGACTCCTGCAAAGTCATGCTCAGTGAGACCCCGTGTGAGGCTCAGAGAATGTGGGTGAAGGCTGGAGATGCGGTCACCTGGGTCAGCTGATCTCCAAGAATGGCGTCTGAGCTCGTTGGATACAGCTGTCAACTTGACAATTGGAAGCTGAGCCTTGGACACATCTGTGGAGAGTTGGGGGTTGAGGGAAGCACTGAGCAAGTATGCGGGAGAATATCTTGTGGACAAAGAAGACCAGCCCAAGGTGGTAGTGAGGAGATCTTTTTCTGGGAGGTGAATAAGATGGAGAGGAGCTGGCTCAGTTGGTCTGGTGTTCTTTGGCAGACTGTGATAAACTTACCAGTAGGTTTCATATTTGCTCAGCAATTTCTGTGGACATAGTGCGGTCAGTTCTCTTGACTCCTGGTGTTGGTATGAGCTCTCCTGTCAAACTGGACGGTGAACTCCGAATGGTGACTTGGAAGCAAGAAAACACAAATCTGGTCCCTCCACCCCACCCAGAGCTAGCTGTTGGAGCATGAATTATCAGTGACATGAACAGCAATTGCAGCAGTGTCTAAGTCACATACCCACAAAATAACATTTTTCGATGAAAGCAAGAGATAAAACTAGGCGTAAATACACTTGCAAGCTTGCAACTTGAGCAACACCAACTCACAATGAGCCCCATAGCCACTGCAGACGGCGGCATCGCTCCTCCCTCTATCCTCTGTGTTTCAATGGCTGACATCCAACAAGCAGAAGATAAATTAATATGTAGAAGCCAGTTTAATGATGCACACAAACAAGCAAACGCAGGAATTTCATTCGCAAAGAAGTGAGACTCTCAAGGAGCTGGGGACATAGCTCAGTTGGTAGAGTGACAGTCTAGCATGCATGAAGCTGTGGGTTCAAGACGCAGTACTACACAAACATAGTGGTGCACACCTGTGATTCCAGCAGATGAAGCAAGGAGGATTGGGGGCTTGAGGTCATCCATGGAGAGGGTACACAGGGAATTTGAGACCAGTCTGGGCTGCGTGAGATGAGGAAGGAAGGGGGAGGGGAGAGAGGGAGGTGGGAGGGGAAAGGGAAGGAGAGAGAGAGGTGGGAGGGAAGGGGAAGGGAGGTGGGAGGGGAGGGGAAAGGAAGGAAGGAAGGAAGGAAGGAAGGAAGGAAGGAAGGAAGGAAGGAAGGAAGGAAGGAAGGAAGGAAGGAAGGAGAGAGAGAGACTCAAGGGAACAGCAAATGGCTGAAGTTCATATACCATCTTAGAAAGCAAGCTTGGAGCCTCGGGGCAGGAGGCAGGTTTGAGAAGGGGAGGGAGGAAGTGAGGGGAACACAGGTCCTCATGTCACACCACTAGGATGCTTTCAGACAATGAGTGGTCTTAGACATGATTCTCTCCCTGGTTTTAGACACCTTTTCAGATGACAGCTTTCTTGGAAACTTCATTGACAAAGTAGCGAAGGTTCACGTCACTTTTCTCTAATCAGGGGCAGTGGAGAGCTTCTATCTGGGCCTCAGGTCCTCAGTGTGTTTAGATCAAAATAATCCCTGAGCTAACGCGGCCAACTTGGGAGTGGCGTGTTCTGTTCCCTTTCGCCACCAATGCTACCAGCAAGGTCTGGTGGTGACCAAGAGAGTATTTCTAAGAGCGTTCCTGTGTTTTCCCCAGAGGGACACTTAGCCAGGCAGCCATGCCACACCTCTGAGGCAGAAGTGGAGGCAGAGGCGACCAGCGCTGGGGAAGGACGCTTGGAAGGACGGGAGAACAAAGGAAGAGGATGCCAGCACGCGGGCAAGACAGGAGGAAGCAGCAGGTAGAGGGTGGAAGCCAGCTCCTCTCTCCTGTGAGCGCTGCCTAGGAAGCCCCTTAAAAGAAGTGCGGTGAAATGCTACCAGCCCTAGGTGATAGAGCAAGGACACGGAGCATGCACCAGACAGGTGGCGTGGGATGGTTGCTTGACTTAGTATGTGGGATGCAGAAGTTAAGCTGACAGAGAAGATTTCACGGGGATCCCAGAGACGGTGATGTGTAGAAACCAGACAGGAAGAAGGGAGAAGTCAAGATGGATGGGAAGGTCAAACAAGAAGTGCCTTCTGCAAAGATCCGAGTAACACAGTTGCCTCCTTGAGGTTCATCTGCAAAAACAATCTATCATGGACGGCAGCAGCGACAAGCAAGCTCACCTAACAGAAACCAGAATAGCCCCAAGCCAGTCCACGCGACTCAGTCCATATGAATATGGGCCAGAAAGAACAGAAGACAAAGGAGGTCATTCAGTCAGAGAAACTGCAGGAAAGAAAATCATCGGTTGAACAAAGAATCAAAGAATTCGTATGAGAACAAGTCACACCGCAAGAACTAAGATGCTCAAGTCAACTTCATGCTCCTTTGAGAAAAAAGAGCAAAGAAGTTGCTGGTCACTTGCAAAACACTAACTTGCTAGTCATGAAGGAGTCAGGCACTTTTAGGTACCAAATCCTATATTCAGACCTCAAACTACCCTGGCCTGTTGTTTGCTAAACTTTCCAAGGAACACTGAGCGTGTCCGGAAGCATTGCTGTGCCCTATTTTCCATGCAAGCTGAGCATGCACCCAAAGGGCTCCTGTTCCCCGTTTTAAACCTTCAAACACATCCTTCATAGCTTTGAGCTAAGCATGCCCCAAAATGTGTCTGCCGCCTTTCTTTCTTGAACCCAAGCAACACATGTCCATCTTTACTGCGCATATTGGAGAAAATTCAACTGAGAATTCTCAGAAATATGCCCTCCTCTACAATGATTTGCCCTAAGAATATAGACAGAGGCACCCCTCATAAAACCCCCCAAATGCCTCCTCTGTTCACAGAGGGCTTTGCATTTGGAAATAACTCCCAAACTTTCTTATCTGATACAGGTAATAAATCTTTCCCCACTCTTTTTTATTTCTTGGCGGCTCTCCTAGACATAAACCTATGATGCTTACCTACTCTCATGAACCTTGCAGCTTCCGGAAGTCACCATGAAGATGAGTCAGACTTAGAGCTAGACTCTAGTTCTGGGGGCTGCTACTCTCTTCAAAGGTGTGGTAGTTCATCTTGGGTGTCAACTTGATCACACCTGTCTAAGATCAACTGTCAGACTACATGAAGACATTAGCCAGTTCAATACATTTACAGTACAAAAACCAGCTCTAGATCTGATTGGAACTTCCCAGTAGCGGACCAGATAGAAGGAACCACAGAACAGAAGACTGGGAAGAAGAAGAGAGACTCTCCAAGGATGTTTGCAGTGGCTTAGCCTGCCTCCAGCTTCAGCCACCAGGCATGTCTCCGCCATGAAGGACCTTTTCTCCTGGCTGGAACCATAAGCTGAATAGATTGCCATGTCCCCCCTTAAGTTGTTTGACTTTGGGTGTTCGCTCACAGCAACAGCTAAGAGTAACCATTATGACGGTCCTTCCTTGTCCTCAAAGTGGAAGTGCATCTGCTCATGACTTGCTTCTCATTTCAAAGCTGGAAGTGGTGGTCAACGGTGGGCGTCATGCTAAAGCATGAACATGCGTGCATGCTCCTCCCTGGAACACGAGTGGGGGAGTTTGTGTTCCCATCTCACCTTGGAAACCAAGGAGTCGGGGCCTAGAGCCTCTGCCTCCAAAGCAGAAGGTCCTGAGTTTCAATCCCAAATACCATGTACAAATGCCAGGTGGAAATGGCGGCAGCTTGTACTTACGCCCCTGGAAGGTAGAGCCTGAACAATTCCAGAGCAAAGCAAAGAAGAGGTAATGCGATCCAGGATGATTCCCAAAGCCACCCTTGGGCTTCCACAGATAGACACAGACACACACATACATAATATGTATGAAGAAAACCAAGCGGTTCACATTATAAGCCTCGGACAGGCACCGATATCGAGCCCCTCATTGACAACTTCCTGACCACAGTGGAGATGTGGCCTGGTACTGGGCACTTGCCGGATCTTGGGGCTCATATACTCTGATCCTCCTCATAGAAAGTGAGCATGTGCAGCCCCCAGCTTGTTGACCAGATTCATAGACAAACCTATTTGGACGCAGACTCACTACCAGCTGGATTTCCTTCTCTTCTCATGGAATAAAAAAAAAAAGGTAATTGAAGGGGAAGGAGAGAGGGGTAATGAAATAGCCATTTCAACATGAAGAAACGCATTGCCCACAGGCAGCTCATTCTGCCAAGGGCTCACATCCTAAGCAGAGGACAGTCAGTTCATTTGCCTGCAGAATCTGCTGTGCGTGGCTTCACCCACTCACCTCCCCACTGTAAGCCTAATTCTTGGGGTGCCAATTCTGCTCCAGGAGGGAGCTACCCCAACTCAGTGATCAAGCAAAGGGTTATTCTTGATCATTCACTCAGTTACTGGGTTGTTCCTCAAAGCTGCACTGAAAGAATAAGGCAAAAAAAAAAAAAATCACCAGCACTATATTGCGGAGACTTGATGAGTACCAGTGAAACAACCAGTAGGACTGATTGTCTAGGCCACACAGGTCAATCTTAACCGTGTCTGTTGCAGACAGTGGGTTCTCACAAAAAATCATGAAGAGGATTCAAATGTGAGTAGGTGCTGGGGGTATGGGAATGCTCCTCCCCAGCATGTTTGGGTTTTGACCTCCAGGACCACATACAAAGGTCAAAGAAGATGTCTGCTCCCCGTGGAGTAGCAGTAGATACATCACGGCAGCCAACTCTCACTCTCTGTCCACCTTCATGCTGTCCCCAATGCCGAGATGAGACCTGATAACTCATCCTACTTAGCCCCTTTCATCCCCCTAGAGATCATAACAATTGCTTTAAATACTGATCCCAAGTCTAACCACTGAGAAAGACACTAGGGTTTAATGTACCCTTCATCCTCCCCACCACAAAGGGGGAAAATGATAAAAAGACACACACACCCTTGCATGGATAAAGAGTTAGGCAGTTATCTTAAAAGCATTGGCACACTTCTTTTTGGGAGGGGAGGTTCATGAAGGAATCTTAACATGAAACTGATAATGTTTAAGAGTAGAGAAAGGGAAGGAGATGCTATGCAGCATTTGGCGGTTGAAAACACGCCCCAAGGCTCCTGCTACTGTTATGGGTGACTATGGGAGTCAACCTTTGCATTTGCTGTTTGGTCTGATGGGAACTGGAGTTTCCATCCCTTAGGACAGAAGCCAACCACACTGACATGCAGGAGACAATCGCAATGGCGCGTGCTTGGCACTGATACAGTGGGGAAATGCTCTCCTGTGTCTTCATGTCAGAAAGACAGAGGGAAGGGGGAGCCCTGGGGGCCGCCTCCCATGAATGACACTTCTTCTTCTCTGCTTTATTAAATGAGGAACCATAGCTTGGGGAGGAGCCGAGAAAGGCAGGACGCAGGAGGGTGGGTGCATCCCCTCCAGCTGCCCGAGCCTGGCACACGGGCACTGGCTGATTACAAGAGACGACCCTAGAACGGCCTTCCGTCTTCTGGGTCATGCTTGAACGAGTAAACATTATTGTATCGCATCTGGCTTAAGGTGTTTTCATACATATCTGCTATTTCTGAGATCAGAAGCTTCCAGCATTCATCTCCGGAAAGAAATCTGTGCCAGGCACATGTTTGAACCAACTGGCCCATTTTTAAATATGTTCTCAGCTCTCAACATAGGAAAACATGGAGGGCAGTCAAAATCATGAGTACTTCTGGCTCAGTCTTTGGCATAAGCAGGAAAAAAAAGTGTCCATCCAAGCAAGAAACACTTGGTTTGCTTTACGGTTCTGCTTTTCCAATCCATCACAGTCCTGAAGCCAAGATGCCTCCGGAGCGCCTTCCTGAGAGTTCAGCTCTTGGGTTTGTTCCTAGTGATCACAGATGTGGAGATCCCATAGTCTATGTCTCCTAGTGATGCTATGATAGCATTTTTCCTCTGCTGTAACTGACCCTTAACTGGCCCGATCATCAAATAAATGTGCTTGTTTTTACAGCCAGGACATGGGACATCCATCTATCCCTCCGCACAACTGGAAACTGGAGTGAAACTTACAAAACAGGGTGGCTGGTCTCAATGTAAGGAAACCCGGGAGGAGACTGGAAGGCAAAGAGAGTTTTGAGACAAAGTCAGTTAAAAGCCATCTGTGTAGGGCAAGAGACATTCCAAAAATTGGAACCCCTAAGAAAGACAGGAGGAACATGAGGAGTAAGAGGAGAAAGAAAAGAAACAGGAAGAGGGGAGGGGAAGGAGAAGGAGAGGGAAGACGAGGAGAAGGAAGAGGAGGAGGAAGAGGGAAAAGAGGAAGAGGAGAGAAGAAGAAACAGAAGGAAGGGGGAATAAAGTAGTTGAGGAAATAGACTGTGGGTACAATTACTACACGCACGCACGCGCGCACATACACACACACACACGCACACAACTGGTAAGCTAGAAGGTGCTTCGGACAGTTCTCAGCCATCTCTCACATTTCTTTGCTTAAATCATCTAAGGATTAAAAAAAAAAAAAAGCAAACTTGTTGCCCTGTGGGAAGAATTTTTGCCTGGACCTTTTCTTTCCTGCCACTAGACAAAAAGTGTGTGAAACCTTTATTGACACAGGAATTAAGTTATCATGAATTTGGAGAACTTTAAAATGGCCTAGGAGAATAGTCAGGGTTGAAAGTCTTACTTTCTGCTAATCCTTGACATCTCGTTCCTTTATTGGCATTTTCTTGGCTCCCTTCCTCCCTCCCATTCCTTCCCTCTTTCCTTTTTCCCTTTCCTGTCTTAAAGCATTGTAGATCGCCCCTGGGCAGTCCTTACATCTGACCCTCCTGTGGAAAGCTGCTTAGGCAGTGTTGCTGAGAAAGAATCAGTCAAGGAAGACACACAGACACACACACACACACACACACACACACAGCTGGCTGCTCCTTAGCCCTCAACCCAAACCTACTTCATTTAACAGCTACAGAGATGGGACCGGTGGCTTCTCATGGAAGTGGGGAGCAGAGAACCTTCAGTTCTGAGCCTTGTCCCCATAGCAGCAGCACCCAGCTCACCAGTGTGGTACCCCACTTTGTTCCAGGCCTGGAGCCATGGGGGGCGGTCCCCATGGCATTAGTCAAAATTCACCTCCGCATACCCCTGCCGCATCAGATGCATGTAGGCACGCACATTAGCAAGTCACACTACACTCGCAGTGTTTTCATAAATGATTTGCTATTCCCGTCATTGGAAACTTCCAGCATGTGTTTCCCAAAAGGCAGTTGTGAGAAAAGCAGAACTCCAGCCTTAAGGGATGTGTACAAGGTCCCAGGCTGGTGACCTGCAATTAAAATCTGGGTTCAGGGAACATCTGAACATCACCTCTTATCCACTGAGCCCCAATGGCCTTTCTTTGTTCCCAATCGGTGTCCCAACTGAGGACAGAGCCCAGGTTGAGGGGTGTCTCGGAGCAATAGCATCCTTTGGACAGAAGCAATATGGGGTCTCCAGGGAGGCCGGGCCAAGGTTCATCCTTCACGCCTGACCCGGCACCGAAGGGGCCTCGGTACATCTAACACCACAGAGATGTTGATGCCATAGATGTTGGTTATTCAGCATCTGGAATCTCAAAGCCTCAGATGATCACAGCCAAGCTCTCCCCATCTTGAGTTACTGCAAGGTCAGAAATGATGCTACTCCATCCCAAACTGTAATATAAACAAAGAAATGCAAAATGTCGAGCAGGCAGGTTATTCTTAAGTAACCGATCCTGTCGGAAGGGCTTAGCTGGAGGAGGAGAGCTGGTCTTTTCTGCCGCTCCTTGCCCATGCCGTCCTCGTGGTTGTCATTAAGGTCACTCAGGACTCAGATGGCAACACTGAAATTGATCGAGCATAAACACAGACATCATCTTCTTCATCCCAAGATATTCCCCCCAACCCAGCTCAGAGCCAGATGCTAAGGGGAGCCCTGGAAGTCAAGCCCCCCCCCACCTGCCTGTGTTCCCTCTTTCTCTTGTGCATTGTGTCAGGCCCTGCAGCTCAGACAAAAAAACCTCTTTATCTCTAAAGGAGCCACTTAGATCCACCCGACTGGCCACAGGGTGTCACTGTTACTCTACACACACAAGGCAACGGCGTAGTTCTGGCAGGGGTTGGATCTGGAGGAGACCTGGGCTCCCCTCGGCCTCGCCTCTCATGCAACTGGCATCTCTTCAGGTGGCACGGTCACCCACCAGCGCGTGCCCCATAAAAGCCGCAGAGCCTGACCCATTGTCTGGATGTGCCCATTGTTCTCTGTGAAGGGAGACAGAGGAGAAGAGAAGAGAAAGGAAGAAAAGGATTCTCTGTGGTCGCTCACATCACGGCTTCCCTGTGAGTTGGACTTTGAACGTTTTATGACCTCGGATAAAAACCAATGTCCCTTTTATATATTTTACAGTTACATACGGATAAGAGCATCTTTTCCTTGTCTTTATATATGTTTTTAATGTCTGAAAAGCTTAGCAATTATCTAAGCAATGCTTGGACGGTCTGGTCTCCTCTGAGGGATGCGGCTGTGTAGCCCAGCCCTGAGGCGGGGGTGGGGGATCCTCCTTCAACGCTTTCCTTCGGCCCCACAAAGCATCGGCCCTTGTGCGCCCCTGTTCCTCAGCTGTCTCTAGACTCACAAGCAAGGCCAAATCTGGGAAGAAGGAACATTTCTCAGCTGGCAAGCTACTGCCACGTCCAAGCTGGTAGATCAAAATCCTTATCTGGGACCTGGCCGGTAGCTACTGCTGCAACAGGAGAATCGCTTCCTATTCACTGGTTGCCAGCTGCTCCCCTTCCTTGCTACAGATGCTAAGAGGAACCATCTACCGTGCCAGGCTCATGTGTGGTCCAACCTCCCCTGCCATCTTCTGCCACTGTCCCCCATGCACGGTCTACATGGTCTTCGGAACAGAATGGCCAAAGCTAATCTCTTTCACTCATATAACCAATGGAAGGGGGTGGGGGTTTGAGTGTCAGAGAGACAGACATTCAATATTGCAATCGTAGGGCTTCTGAGATGGCTCAGGGGGTGAAGGCACTTGCAGTTCAGCCTGACTATCAGAGTTCAATGGAAGCATAGAACCAACTTTTTAATCCTTTGACCTGCATACCTGCACTGTGCCAAGCATGCATATATATGTGTACATGCACACATACACAGGTGCACACACTCGCACATACACGCATGCATACATGCGCACATGCACACCTATGCATAGGATAAATGCAAAAAATATTTTAAGTATGAACACATGCATGTACCTATAGATAAATAAATAAATGCAAAAATATTTTCAAGTAATGGCAAAAAAAGTTATGAAGAGTTTTAAAAAATGGCTATCTACCTTAATCTGAAAGTAACTTTCATTTTGACCACAGTCACAGCTGTAAAGACCCCTATGCCATGTGTCGCCCAACTTCAGTCAAGCCATGATAACAAAAAGAATTAGGACATGTTAAGCTGGTGGTTTGTTATGACAGAGCGAGCATTTCAGAAAGGAAACTTCTTGTGTGAGCATTTGCCAGGATCTGCAGAATAAGCCGCGGAAACGCAGCTGACGAAAGTTCGCTAAAGCTCCACTGGGACTATATTGCTGCAAACTATCTCTTGGTACAAGAGACGTCGTCCCACCTGGAACCGCTGGATCAGTGCAAAGAGTCAACCAGCTTGAAGAAAACAAAAGTCCACGAGGATCCAAGCGAAGCTGGAGAAGAATCTGCACTGAAGCTTTTGCCTTAATGGCTTATGCCCAGCCTCTGAATAATTAAGTCACGGTCGTGGTTTAGAGCCAACACTGGAACAGAATCTGTCCAATAAGTACCCTTGGGCTTTCATGCATGTGGCAAATGTTTTCTTCAGCACCTACATTGAGAACACTATTATGACTGTTAATCCCTTGCCTCTAAGGATCCTAGTGCCTGTGATCCATGCTAGACTTTGGGGGGTCATTGACATGTCAGTCATTGCGCAGGTCATGCAAAGTCCAGTTATGGCTACTGCAACCCTAACTTGCATGGAGTATCATGCATATCATTGCTCCTCCCCATCTTTAGGTGCTCACATTCTTGCCGCCCCCTCTGAGGTGGCAAGTTTCTGAGCTTTAGGACGGGGAGAGATTTGGCTGGTCTGGTTCCATTCAGCACCTACTTTGTATTCAATGGAAAGACAGGAACAAACAAGGTAGTATATTCTCTGGCCCCAAGACATGAATCAGGGTATCAAATACACAGACATACACAGCAGAGTCTGTCACAAGATTGTGTGTAGTTAGAGGATCTGGCTGTCCTCTGTCCAGTGCCTGGGAGCTAACCTCTAAACTCAGGAGTTTCTGAATGAGAGGGAGTGAAATGTCTGTGATCTATGTTGGCATCCTATGATGCATGTATACCAGCCAGCAACTCAGACAGGAGGCTGCAGGCCAACGGTATCACTAGCAGGCTGGTGTGGGACCCTTAAGATTGGTCTCATCTTCTAGGCTGTGACCTGCAGATTCATTTCCACCATGTGCCACTGAGTCTATGGACCGAGCCTAAGGAGACTCGTATCCTCCACATGCTAACAAGTCCATTGTTGTAGATGTCTGCATGGTGCCGACACATTCATGACCGAGGACCTTAGGGGAACAGTAACAGAGAGAGATCTGCGAATTGCAGTCTGATCAGTATTCCTGCCAACATAGCCTCCCAGCTGAATTCCTTCTCTAGTGCCTCGTGCTCACCGGCCCTGCAAGTGTGGGGCCTCTGTCCATAGATACCTGATTGTGTAATCCTTAGAGAGCTTTTCAATATGCTTTCCCTTTAAGATACCTGTGTGCATATTCCCACAAAGACTTTAGATCCAGCATGCTCTGAACCTCCCAGATTCCAGATCATCTTCCTAAAGATAATATAAAAGTCTCCTTGTCTCTTTTCCTGAATCTCCACGTGGGAGAAGTCCCCCCTCGGTTTACTCTCCAATCAACCTGCCCGCTTACTGGTGAGGTCGGAGCTTCTGGCTCTTTCTTTTCTCTTTTGAGTTGGTGTCACCCCCACCTTTCAAACAAGAGGGTTCAACGCTTCCTTTCAGTTACAGTTCTTAGTCCAGTGTGGCAGGAGAGTTCGCACAAATACCAGATGGCCACACATCTCCACAGGGATTGCAAGAGAGGGGCAAACCTCACTTGCCAGACAGTAAGCCTGCAAAAGCATGCGGGAAAATGCCAGACTACTAAAACAGCCCCCTGCATCTCGTCTGCAGCCAGGGAATGGTCCCATTCACTGTGGGCTGGACCTTCCCACGTCAGACAGTTTCCTGCAGACCTGCTCAGGACTTGCGTCAGCTATCAATTCTTCACAGAGGTGCCCAAAGTCTCAGCCTTCAATGGTCATCGACCAGGCTTATGTAACAAAGCCTCATTTGAAACTCTGATCTCTTTGGTTGGAACTACTGAGTGCATTGCCACTCACTGATGTGCCACAGTATATCCCACATCACTGAGGGCTTCGGATGATTAGAGCCTGAACTCCACCCCCCACACCCTTCCACACACACCTGCACACACATACACACACACACACACACACACACACACTTCCCCCTATGAGTCTCTGCTCTGGCTCATGGAGTGCAGAGCTACCAGTGAGCTCTATGAGTCTTCTAGTAAGTGATCAAATCCGATTGGGTCTTCAAGGTTTGTACCAGCTTGATCTGGAGCGAGGGCGTCCCCAAGTCCCTTGTATAAAAATGTGTGGGCAGACTCGGCCTCATGGAGAACCTTGCTCAGCCTGTGACGTTTGTTTCATTTCTGTGTCGCTGCAATAATAGAAATCTGGGGCTGGGGAGATGGCTCAGGGCTTAAAGCCTTTGTCGGGCAAGGAAAGGGACCAGAGTTCAAGTTCAAGATCCCATGTAAAAATGTCAGGTAGAGATGGTGGCAGCCTGCCTGGGAAACCCCAGAGCAAAGCAATAAGGAATCATCCATGATGATTCCCGATGTCACCCCTGGGCCTCTACAGGCATATATGCTCAAGTGCCCTCTGCTACACACAAAACACACACATGCAAAAAAAAAAAAAAAAAGTGTGCTATTGTAGAGATACTAAAGAAGGATTCTTGATCAAGACTCTGTATGCAAAGAAATAGGAGGGATGGATGACACCTGGTACCAGAACAACAACAAAAAGAGGGGATAAGTAAGTCTTTGAAAAAGTAGGCTTGGAGCTAGAAGAATAGCTCAGCCTGTTGACTCCGACACACTCAAAAGGTTCAGATTCTCAGCATCCACTTGAAAAGCCAGGCACAATGGCACATACCTATAACTACCCCTTTAAGCAGAGGGTTCTGGGGGTCGTTGGCCAGTTTGGGTAGCAGAATGAGCAAACTCCAGGTTCAATGAGACCCTATCTCAAAAACGAAGGTGGAGAATGTGTCCTTGTTTGAATGTGAATTGCTCCCAAGGCCCTGCCCCTTCCTGAGAAACTATGAATGGTCAATGCTGGCTGTGGGAAAAGAGTCCACAGTCTTCAGTGGCGCTAATCTATCACCCATGCGCCAGCAAGTGTCCAGGTGCCCACCAGTGCAGACAACCTGTAGAAAACAGAGAGGGACACACACACACACACACACAACAGGGGGGAGACTTGTTCTAAAGAAGATTTTCAGTGGGAGAAGAGGAAATAAGATAGCTTAATATGGAGTGGAAATGACTAAACTCATTACATACATGTATAAAAATGTCAAAGAATAAAAGAAATTTTAAAAATGAAGTCAACTCTATGTGTGTGTGTGTGTGTGCGTGTGTGTGTGTGTGTGTGTGTGTGTGTGTGTACCAGAGCGCTCTGTGTGTCCCATGGAGGACCAAGGGTGACTTTGGAAATCACTCTGGGTTGCTTCTACCTCTTTTTTGCTTTGCTCTGGGATTTCCTAGGTTCCTTCAGCCTTCCAGGGCCAGACGTGTAGGCCGCCATCATTTCTGCCCGGCATTTTTACGTGAGATCCAGGATCCGAACTCAGGACTTAGTGCTTGTGAGGCAGAGTCTTAACCCCTGAGTCATCTCTTGTAACTGAAGTCAGCTTTTCATGACTTGAAGGTTCACAATCCTTAGATACCATTCTTCTCAAGAAGCCAAAGTCACAAATGAGTGTCTGGATGCTGCTCAAAATAGGACACTGTGGAACAAATGTGCAAATCAAGAAGAAAATCAGTTGTCAACCTATAGGTCTCAGGATTAAAAAACGAACTAACAGCCTGCCCAGTGCCTGTGTGTGTAGTGTAGAAGCTCCTTCTAACTAGAGTGCGGGGAAAGGGCACTGTGGAGAGAGACTCGGCGGGAACATGCCTCATGAGGCTGCAGTGTCTGCAAAGCACAAGGGTTTTTCCAAGGAGGGAGGACTAACCAAGCAGGGTCCACTGCTGGTGGGTGGAGGCAGCGCCTCCTCCTGGTGTGTTCAAGTGACCATGTCTTATCTCTCGGCCCAGAAGACCAGAGGAGAATGAACACAAGCTGAGAGCTGCTTCTGAGATTCCTTGCTTGAGAACACAGTGCATTCCTATTGTCAAGCCAGAACATTCTCCACCCACAGCAAACTGGCTCTGAGCCTACAAAGAAATATATATATATGTATACATACATATATATATAAAGAGAGAACTTCATTTGAGTTTGAATCTTCTGAAGTTTAAGTTCTAATAGCTCCTAACTACCGCTCTATATTTAATAGTGAAATACATTCATACAGAGTTTTTTGTTTGTTTTGAAATGTGTGTGTGTCTGTGGGTCTGTGTGTGTGTGTATGTGTGTGTACAAGAAGGCACTTGGGTGTATGTGGAGATCCGAGGGTGACTTCAGGAATCGTCCTGGGCTGCTCTACCTCCTTATGGCTTTGCTCTGGGGATCCGAACTCAGGTCCTCTTGCTTGTGAGGCAAAGGCGCTAACCCTTCAGCG
Source organism: Typhlomys cinereus (assembly GCA_023101885.1). Taxonomy (NCBI): domain Eukaryota; kingdom Metazoa; phylum Chordata; class Mammalia; order Rodentia; family Platacanthomyidae; genus Typhlomys; species Typhlomys cinereus. The sequence goes on from JALPQD010000333.1 coordinate 1,036,114, forward strand.
GTCTCCTCAGCCCTTGAAGAAATTTTAAAAGGCTTCCCCACAAAGAGAGACAGAAGATAAAAAATACTACGGCCATTAAGGGGGAAGATTGTGGGTGAACGTTATGGCAAGGGTACTTACTGCCTATGCTTGGCCTCAGGACCCCTGCGTTCTGCCCTTGCCAGGTGAGGGGTGTGGGGGGGCATACTGCCGTGCATGCTCCTGCCTCAGTCTGGGTAAGAGCGAGGAGGAAGGAAGGACCTTACATACTTCTCAGATGAGTGACAGAGACAGACAGCATGGAGGTGGGATCACTTGTGCGCCCAACAGTGGTCTCAACATCCAAAGATGCCGGAGCAACAGGAAAGGGCCCTCCAGCTCTCCCGAGAGCACTCCACATGGCGTCTCTGGCTGCTCGCCCCAGCTCTCTCCTCTCTCTCTCCTCTCTCTCTCTCTCTCTCTCTCTCTCTCTCTCTCTCTCTCTCTCTCTCTCTCTCTCTCTTCTCTCTCCTCTCTCTGTCTAGCGTGCACGCGCGCACGCGCGCGCACACACACACACACACACACACACACACACACACACAACTATCCCAAATGGCAAATGATGTGCGAAGCATCTGGCACCTTCCGGAAACAAGGTGGGTGGGTGCAAGTGATAGCTCTCACGATGGCATAGAACAAAGGGGGGACTGGGAGAGAGAAGCACAAACCAGGTGGGGGGTGATGAAGATTTGGTCAGAGTCTGCGGGCCAAGCGTTGGAACCGTTGCATGCAAACAGCAAGCAGCGTGGCTGGGACCCACTCGGGACGGTGAAGACGCGGTGGCGGAGGGAACAAAGTGCTCCTGCCGCGTGCTGAAGCCAGAGTCCCCAGAGTTGGTGCTGTGCTGAACCAAGTGGAAGAAATGCTATTAAATCCGTGACTCCATGAGGTAATAATACTCCCAGCGAGCCCAGGCCTGCAGAAATCCACCCAGCAAGCCGACTTTCCAGGAGCCCCCTCGAAGTTATAACAAGCTGCCTATCTCCCGCTGCCAGGATGCAGAGAAAAAATGAAAACCCCTTACCAACTGCATTATAAACTAGTGACCTCCTTTACCTCCCTCCGTTGGGTGAACTAGTTCTGCTGCCTTTTGGGCACGCAGAAAGAAACAGAAGGCAAGGATTAACGTCCCTGGCTTTTGAAGGCATCAAGAGTCAAAACTGCTTTCAGCTGGCATCGCTCTCTGTTATGCCGTCAGCTTTGATGGATTTATTTTCTTTGCCCTACTTCAGCAGAAGTTCCTGGGACCAATTACCACGATGATTGCCAAGGCGGGTTTTTTTAAATGCGGTCGCGAGGTGGCGCTGTGCGCCAGGCCGTCTCGTGGACAGTCTCCGGCCAGCGCCGCTTTCATTAAAATCTTCCTTTGGAGCTTTCACTTGCAGCAAGAGGGAAGAATTCAATGGTCAGAGAGGCATTCGCTTACTTTCTCCGATCTGTGGGTCTCGGAGCCCCGGGAGGGTGGTAGAATCCTTTATCCACTTCACACTCTCACAATTTTATTCCTCTCTGTAGCAAGTGGAGCAATTAGGAGCAACGGCTTTATCTGATTGTTGGCAGTCGGCGGTGTGCGGCGTGTTCGTTTTGGGGACTGGTGCATTTTGAGTCAACCGGACAGGCCGTCGTCCTCGCAACAAAAGGCCAATGACTTTCCAATGTCTCCGTGAGACTCCGTAACGGTGTATCTACCCCACCTAGGGGCAATTTCTATTTCTGCTCTCAATACCCAGGGTTTCTTCCTAAACCCCCAGCTAGGAGTCTTGCAGCCCCGAAACAGGCTATATTCTCCCCTGGAATTGATGGAGATTGCAGCGGGGCGGGGCGGGAAGGGGGGAGGTGTCTGTGGGGCAGAGAAGACAGTCTAACAGCAGCACAGCCCTTTCCTGAGCTCAGAGAGCCACAGAAAGACAAGGTCACCCCGGGACCCCTGAATGCCATTTCTCTCTCTCTCTTTTCTTTCTTTCCTTCCTTCCTTCTTTTTTCTTTCTTCTTTCTTTCTTTTTTTCTCTCTCTCCCTTCCTTCCTTCCTATCTTTCCCTTTCTCTTTCTCCACACTCTGCTGTCTCCTTGAGTCCATCATGTATCTACCATCATGAATCTACATGTGCTAAGCTCCAAGTACTTGAAAACAGCTCTTTGAGGTATCTCTAAGTCCAACCAATCTGAGCTGAAAGCGATACTCTGACTTCTGGCAAGGAGTCAAAAAAGTCTAGAATAAGAACCAGAGATCAGATTGCCTCTGAGCGGCCAGCAGAGACTCTCTCCCAAAAAACCTGCCAGGGACCCTGGAAGGAGCCAGCGAGCTGGGTGGCAGTCTCCCAAAGTATCCTCTCAGATCTTTCCTCTGAAGTGCCCCCAATCCTTGGGCCTCTGCTGACAGCCTTGCCCCCTGCACTGGAGCCCAGGGGCCACCGTAGGGACTCGCCAGCTCCCGCAGTACTGTGGGTGTGAGCGTGGAACAGTCTGATCTCACGTTTTCAACCCGTGCTTTCCTTCATATTTGAGTCTTATTAGTTGGGCCCATGAACCCAGCGCCTGTGTTAGTCAGTTTTGATGATTGTGCATGCTGGCTTGTCCCAATTACTGAAGGATTAACATGTGTCTCCTGCAAAAGGCCCACTGTGTTCTCTAATGGTACCTTTCTCGCCCCACAGCGCACATGCAGAGTTTACCCACCCCTCTCTTTAATAATTAGCTTCCTGATCCCACTAATTTGGAGATTTCTGCTTGTGAGGAGCAAGCTGCTTGGCCCAATTACAGGTAAAATATCTTGTAGTTCAGGGATTTTTTTTCCCACTCTCTGAAAGTGTGAAAATCTTTACTTATATCACTAGTTACTGTGAAGAATCAACTACAGTGGAAATCTGAGTGTTGCTAAGGGCAGGGGGCGATTAAGTGATCTTATTTTCAAAAGAAGTGAATTCATTCATTGGTTCATTGATTCATAGACTGTGTGGAGTATCTGTCAATTACATATGAGACACTTATTAGACATCAAGACATTGGAAGAGGGGTGAGGAGGGGTAAGAGTCAAGTCAACTGGGGCTGGAGAGGTGGCTCAGGAGTTAAGTCACTGCCTTGCAGGCGGAAGGTCCTGAGTTCGGATCCTAGACCCTACGTATAGACGCTGGGCAGAAGCAGGGGGCAGCCTGCGTTTCTGGTCCTGGTAGGGCGGAGCCCGTGAATCCCTGGGCAGAGAAAACAAAGAGGAGGTGGAGGCGGTCCATGGTGGTTCCCGAATTCGCCATGGTTCTACGTGCACACACACATACACATACACACACGCACACATACACACAAATTGGGGAAAAAAAGTCAAGTAAACTGACTCAGCTCAGCTCATCAAAGTTCCATGAGCAAATGAAGAAAAAAATGAGTAAATTCCAGGTATGACATTTCAGTTATCTATTTCAAATCATTGACATGCATACAAACAATATTCTGCCCTGGGTTGCAATACTTTCTACTCAGTCTGAGTTCTTTTATGTAACTATGCACTGCGTAGTCTTCACAGGTCGCCAGCATACTCTCCTGATAGCATTTGCCCTTACAGAGATGCAGGGTCTCCAAAATGATGGAATCAAATGTCTAAGGGTCGTAGTAGACAAATGAAAAGTAAAACAGCTTGCACAGAGTCACAACTGAAGCAAAGTGGAGAGAAGAACCTTCTAGAAGGGCTGTGGCCAGTTGTCTCTGAGAAACAAGGCTGTATTGTGTGGTGGAAAGGAGAAGTCTGTGTAAAATCAATCTCTCTCTCTCTCTTTCTCTCTCTAACTGCTGACACACCACCATTCTTTTGAAACAAGGTCTGTCATAGTTAGGCACAAGTGTCAACTTGATGGTTGAGGGTTCAAGACACATTTGTGGACAATTAGTAGTTAAGCCCAGAGCAAACCTTCAGGGCATTATCTAGTGGATGGAGAAGGCCCAACCCATGGCCGGTGGGACTAGGCCCTGGAAAGGTGAATAAAATGGAGGGAACTGTTTGAGAAAGTGGGCATCCTTGCGTACACTTGGCCAGACATGCTGATCTGACAAGTAAAGATTGTCCTTCTCTCAACTGCTATGTGGAATGGTATGGCCAGTTCCCTTGGTTCTGGTGTTGGTGTGAGCTCTCCTGCCATGCTGTAACCAGAAACTGTAAGAGAGAACTTTAACCAGAAATTGTAAGAGAGGAATAAAGCCCTCGTTCCCTTAAGTCAATTGATGGTAATTTATCTGCAACACAGTCTCTCTCTGGCCTGCAGCTCACCAAGTAGGCTAGATTGACTGGCCATCACATCTTCAGAAAACAGCCATCTCCACCTTCCCAGCATGAGATTGCAAACACAGACAACTATGCCCAGTTTTATTTAAAACAAAACAACACTGGATTCTGGGGATCCTTGTCTTTGCCTGACTAAACCATCCCCCCAGCCCCCAAATCTCCAATTTGTAATTGGCAATAAGAGCTTTTGTTAGAATGCTGTTTAGGCCAAAAGAAGCAGGTTTGTGGGCTGGGTTCAGGCTGTCAATCTGAGACCTCCGATGGATAGTTTCAGGTTCAATGTACCTTTTAGAGAGAGTAATAAACCAAGCTCACCAAAATAGTTCAGCACTATCTAGCTTTATGGTGACAGCTTTGTTCAAAGCTAGAACATTTCAATCCCTAATTAGAAACATTTGGTAATTAAACACAGCACGATCCTGATGACATATTCTTTGAAACTTACAAGATTATGCAAAAGTCTAAAGAAGAAGGGAGGGGAAATGCTACCTATGTTGCAATTCCTTGGCATATTTATTGAATTTCTGCAAAGGCATCTTAGGATGGGGGAAAGAAAGGGATTTCCATTGCCTGAGCAGAATGTAATATAGCTGCTCAAATAAATAAATCAGTTTATTATCAAAACAAATCTTCGAAATAATTTCTAGGTTAGGACTCCAAAATTATTTCTTATAAAGATAAAGAAGGAGCTGGAGAGGTGGCTCAGGGGTTAAGAATTTGCCTTGAATGCAGAAAGACCTGAGTTCAGTTCCTCGATCCACATAAAAATGGTGGAAATGGAGGCAGCCTGCACTTCTGGCTCTGGAAAATGGAGCCTGGGAAATCCTAGAGTGAAGCAAAAAGGAGGTAGAAGCAATCTAGGATGACTCCCGAACTCACCATTGAATCTCCACAGGCATACACAGTGCCCTCTGATACACACATACACACACACATACACACACACACACACACACACACACACACACACACACGCATGCACGCACGCACGCAAGCAAAAAAAAAAAAAAGATGAATGACTGGTGCTTTATTTTATTTATTCACATTAAGAAACATGGTTCTCATTCTGAAAGTCTTTCAATGCAGTCAACTTTCACTGAGGTACTGGGCAGGGAATGTGGCACAGTTGGTGGCATGCAGGAATCCTCTGCACATGCAAAAGTTCATGTTCAAAGTGCATGGCTGTCCTTAGCTACATGGCAAAGTCAAGGCCAGCTAAGGCTACATGAGACCTCGCTTCAAAAAAAATTAATAAATACATCCAATGCATATTGATTCAATGCCACTCCAACAGCTGTAAAAGCAGATGCGTCTTCTGGTAGCAACCACCAATAAGTCAGATGAATCCCCTTGAGAAAACATGCATTGGGAAACCTCGTCTATTTGTTTACCAATGCCAGAGAGCTAACTCAGGACCTAACATGATCTACCACTGGGCTATATCCTCAGCCCAGAACTGACTTCTTGAGAAACATGTGTTTCGGGATACAGTAACCTACCGAAGGCAGAAGACAAACTAAGAAGAGTTCATTCTAGAAGATAAAAACAGCGCTTTGGGGGCTGGAGAGGTGGCTCAGGAGTTAAGCCTCCGCCTTGCAGGCGGAAGGTCCTGAGTTCGGATCCCAGATCCACGTATAGACGCCAGGCGGAAGCGGGGGCGGCCTGCGCTTCTGGTCCTGGTAGGGCGGAGCCTGTGAATCCCGGGGCAGAAGGAGGTGGAGGCGTCCATTGTTCGCGAGTTCGTCCGTGGTTCTACACACACACAGACACACATGCGAGCGCACATACACATGCACATGCACACAGTTGAATAAAAAAGTTTTAAAAAAAAAAAAAGAATGTATAATTAAAAAAAAAAAAACCAACAAAAACAGCGCTTTGAAGGAAGTGTGATAGTGTATGCCACCTCCTGCCCGGGCCCGGACTAGGCTCTCCTCTCTGGCTCTGTTGGCAAGAATGGTAGTGTACCCATTTGGCCTTTTGCTGCCAAAGAAGCAAGACTTGCTTCAGGGCAGGAGGGAGGAGCAAACACACACTACACTTACGACTGGAAATGGGACATGCCTAAAGCTTTTCCATACCAAGGTTTTCCACACTGGCTTAAGATGAGCAACCAGCCAGGCAGCAAGTTAATGGGGTGATCTTGGCATTTAGAACATCACCAAGGACTGGTACAACTCTCTCCACACATCCCTGGCTGACCGCCAAATGGCTCGGATGTCAGGGAGGACCCCAGGATTTTCGGAAATGGAAAAGTCAAGAGAGTCAACACTGTGACTTTGCATGTGTTCCCCAAACACGCAGAGCTCAGCTAGAACAGGATGGAGGTCTGAGGGGCTCAAGGTGTTTGGACAGTGCTTGAACCCCAGTTGTGAGCAGAGGACTAAACTGTAATGATGTGAGCAGAGAGACAGATTTAAAGAGACAGAAACGCGGCAGGCATGATGGCCGCACTGTCACACTGGCACTTGGGCACAAGGCAGCAGGATGCAGCTATCGCTGAAATAACAATGGACAAAAGTAAATTGAACCACATACCCAGCATCTCCCAGAAGTCAAAGGTTATTGAATGAAAGCCAGAGTGCCAAAGATGAGCTACCTCCCCATGAGCCTTAGGTCGGGGAGACCCAGGTAACTCCCAAAACAATATAGGCTATTACCACGATTCTTGATTGGCCAGTAAAATTGTGCCATATTCAATAAGATCCTTAGAGGCGAGGGATTATCAGTCATAATCGTGTTCCCATACTAATGGGGAGCCCAAGAATGGGCTCCAGGCTATGCCATTGAGTCCTTACCCCTCACTAGGGTGGAGGACTCAGAGGGAGGTTTGGCTTTCACACAAAAGGATGCTCCAGGGGATAGGGAGGGAGGATGGGGAAAGCACTGGGAGACAGCAAGGGAGGGAGGGTTGAAATGAAGGGGAAGAGGGGGAAAGAGTACAAGGAGGGACTGGGGAGGGGTGGAGGAAGGGAGAGGAGAGGGGTGCCTATTGAGCTTGTATGATTGGGGGAAAAAGTTGGAGAAAAAAAAACTGTGCCATATTACTGAAGACATCACATGCTTTGACTGTAGAACACAGAGATATCCAGCTGCAACTAAATTGGAAGCTTTTTCCCTGCTGGCTACTTTTCATAGTTCCAGAAGGTTCTATATAGGTATGCTGGGGGGGAGGAGATGCCACCAATCACTCATTCAATTGTGGATCCTGTGTGCTACACTCCTGACTGTTGAACCCTGACTGTTATGGGTGTAACCAACCATTTTCTAATTAGGTTTGATGCCCATTCCGCAGGAAGAAATTCACCTCGGCTACTGTGAACCTAGTCAGAAACCCATGGCTGCAGAGATCATCGGTCCTGCTGGGAAAGTTACTGATGTTCTTTGGCTGAATGGACATTATATGCCTATCAAAGCGCTTTCTAAATATGTTTATCTAAGTCCATAGACTAGTTCTGCTGTCAGCTTTGGTCTAAGAAACTCCTTCAAACAGGAAGCAATGGTGACTATAGAGACTCATTACTAATTAAAGAAGAGACCCTTGAGAGATCAGACATAAATTGGACATCTGCGTACCCCTCAGAGAACACTGCAGAAGAGGGGTGGAAAGAATATAAGAGCCCAAGCAGGGTAGAGTGCTGTGTAGCACTGTCTTCCAGGGTGACACGCCCATTGCACCGTTGACCTCTCAGAAGCTGTGATTACTGCCATATGATCTGTGCAAGATTGGGTTTGCTGATATTCTATCATAGAAGGAGTATGGGGGACACTACCCCCCTTTCCACCTGAGACTTTATGAGCAGTCAATGGTTGTTGAGGGAAGAAACACTTTCTTTTAAAAAATTTATGTTATTTATATGAGAAAGTGAGAGAGAGAGAGAGAGAGAGGACACATCTGCACATGCATGTCATGGTGCACAGGTGGATTTTCTTTCCTTTTCTCTCACCACGTAGGATTCCAGGGATCACTCAGATCATCAGGCTTGTGCGCATGCGCTTCCAAACAGCCCTCACCCATAATAGTGTGAGGAACCCCAATGACGTTCCACAAATTCACCAAAAAATGAAAGGAAGGAAGGAAGGAAGGAAGGAAGGAAGGAAGGAAGAGAAAGGCTAGTTGGTAAGAAAACCAGAAGTGAAAGGGGTCAAAAGAAGGAGATATGAATGTATATGATCAAAATCTACTATATGCATGCACAGAAATGCCCTGAGGAGCCAAATTATTATGTTTATTTAGTGTATGTTAATAAAAACTTTAAAACATAAAAGAACTAAAACTCTGAGGGGCAGAGACAGCTGGTATAGCCTGAGGGAAATAGATTCCACAGAACAACTTCTAGATTAAAAAAAAAAAAAAGAAGCAAACCAATCACAAATGGAAAAAGAGGCTAGAGTGACTTTCTGTGGGGTGGGGACCATGAACGACTCCCCCCTAGGGTGAGGACCCTGAATGACATTCCATGCTGGACTTGACAGGCAAGACTTCTGAGAGAGAGATTAGCCATAACAAAACAAGGTTCGGAAGGTTAAACAAAAATATGCTAAGGGCAAGTTAACAAATGAGGAGCCTTCAAAGATAAGGACCACCTGCAAAAATGAGCAAAGTGAAAATTCTAGAGCTTAAGAATAAAAATGAAGTGAACCTTTATTAACTAGGATCGACCAAAAACTAATGACCTGGTCAAAGAAACAAGGAGGGGGAAGAGAATTGACGGTAGATGAACGGAGATGATCATATCTGAAGAGCAAAGAGAAATAAATGAAGATTCTCAGGAGGTCTGCAGATAACGTCAAGAATTCCAGTTTTTGAGTAAGGGGTGTCCTGGCAGAGATGAAGGAAGATAGTAATTGGAAAACTCACGGCTGAAACCTCCTAGGTTTCAAACTGCTCAAAGTCAAAAGGGGGAAATGTCGCAGTTAACAAGAGAAAATGTATGTAGTAAGCAGCTGACTATGAAGAGCAATGAAACCCAGCATTCAATAGATCGATATATTCAAAGTACTAAAAAAAAATTGCACCCAGAACCCAGTATCCAGCAGAACACAGTTCAAAAAGGAAATGAAGCAAAGCACTTTTAGGTAAATGGGATCGAGAAAATTCTTTTGATAGCAAACCTGTGTGCCAAACAATGCGTGTTTTAGGGAGGGCCCAAGGACCTGTGGGAACTCCGCATGGAAGCCAAGAGAATGTGCGTGACTTTGAATGTACTCCCCAAGCGCACAGATCCATTGGAACAGGGTGGAGGACTAATGGCTTCAAGGTGTTTGGATGAAGCTTGAACCCCGACCATTAGCTGAGCAGTAAACTATAATGACGGAGGATTGGTCTCTAGAGAGGGAGGTTACAAAGAAAGAAAGAAATACACCAGTCAACCTCACACTCCAGTCAGAAAGCAGAAATCGTCAGAGTGAACAAAGGTACAATCTAGAGAAACACTCCAGATACCCATTCACTGAACATGATTCCTCATAAATATAGAACTGTTGGAGAACAGGAGGGCTAGACTATTACCAGAAAAATTAGACAGTAAAGGAGATATGGCACTACATGGCAACGTTGTGGTGACGTGCATAGAATACATTAAAATTAAGAATTCACGTGAACCTATTCCCAGAGCCAAAACTATTTCAGAAAATAGACAAAATTAAAAGGAGAAATAGACAACCCAAGAATTCTGTAGAAAGAATTGATTATTCCTTTCTCAGTAACTGGTAGATTATAACAGAATTTCTAGGAGGATATGAAAGTCTTGCATATCTTGGTCAAAATGACAAACGGAGACTACTCAACCCACAAAATGCAAAATATGCCTTCTTTTCGACAGCAGAAAAGCATCTCAGAGATCCCCAAAACATTTCAAAATGAAACAACAACTTCAGAGAATCCCATGGCTCAAAGGATGCACCACAGGGGAAATTACAAACGCCATAAACGGGATGTACAGGAAAACACAAGGTGATGATCGGCTCTCTGTTGATGCAACAAAGTATCTGAGCTTGTCAATTTAAAAAAGATGAAAGGCTTAGTTTGGGTCATGGTTTCAAATGTTACAGTCAGTGATTAGCTGGTCCTGTGGTCTTTTTTTTTTTTTTTAAGCATGCTAAATCCTTTATAGATTTAATATAGTGCTATTTATTATAAAACCTGGTATTATTTTTTTATTAAAAATTTAATTATACATTTTAAAATTTTTACCAGTTCCCTCCCTCCCCCCTCCTCCCCCTCTCCTTCCCCCAGTGCCTCCCCCCCAATTCCCAGAGAGTCCTTTATTGTATACGCCTAACTCTCCATTGGGTCCTCCTCTCCGATGACATATAAGGACCCAGTGGCATTTCCATAAGCCCTTTCTCTTGTTCCCCTTAAGCATAAGATCACTACTATGGCTGTCAATCCCTTGCCTCCAGGGGTCTCGGTGCCCTTAACAGATGCTAGACTTTATGAGGGCAACAGTGCGCTGGACATTGCGCAGGGCATGCAAAGTCCCATTACGATTGCTTTGGCCCCAACTATTGTTGAGAATCTTGCAAATCGTTGCTCCTCCCATCCTTTTGCTCTTACAATCTTACCGCCCCCTCTTCCGCAAATGTCCCTGAGCTCCAGGATGGGGAGAGATTAGGCTGTCCTAGTTCTATGTGATTGATATAGTCTCTGAAGTTCTGGATTGTGGTTTGTTGATTTTCTTTTGCAGTTTTGCTGCTCCTGCAATTCCCTTCACTCCATTCTGCTGGGCACTGTATGTCACCCCTTGCAGACCTTGATGGAGGCCTATTTTCTCTGCTGTAACATGATCTCCTCTCTCCTTGTTTCTGGTGTGGCCCTCCTAACCCATCTCTCTTGTTCATAATCCTTGCAATTACTGTGTTTCATAGGTTTACTTTTGAGTGTCTCAAAGTGGGCTGGGTGAGTTTGGTACTAGGAGCCACCTATTAGGGAGTACATACGGCGCTTAATTTTCTGGGTTTGGGATACTTCACTTAATATAATTCTTTCTAATGACATCCATTTCCCAGCAAATTCCAGTAATTCATCATTTTTGATGGCTGAGTAGTACTCCATTGTATAGATGTACCACAGTTTCCTTATCCACTCGTCAACTGTTGGACATTTAGGTTGATTCCATGACTTTGCTATTGTAAACAGTGCTGCTATGAACATGGTCGAGCTTGTGCTATCGAGGCGAACCTCTGCTGCATGGCGGGTTATTCCCAAAAGTGGGATAGCAGGGTCATATGGCATTTCAATCTTTAATTTCTTTAAGAATCTCCAGACGGCTCGCCAGAGTGGCTGTATGAGCCTGCATTCCCACCAACAATGTAGGAGAGTTCCCCTCTCTCCACATCCTCTCCAGCATTTGTCGTTGTTTGTATTGTGGATTTTTGCCATCCTGACCAGGGTGAGATGATATCTCAGGGAAGTTTTGATTTGCATTTTCCTGATGGCGAAGGAAGTGGAGCATTTTTTAAGATAATTGTTAGACATTTTAATTTCGTCCCTGGTAAAGTTTCTTTGAAGTTCCAGGGCCCATTTTTTAATTGGGCCAGTGTTTTCCTTGGAGTTTAATTTTCTAAGTTCTTTGTGCACTCTGGACAGTAGAGCTCTGTCAGATATGTGGTTAGTGAAGATTTTCTCCCATTCTGTGGGTTGCCTTTGAGCTCGTGTGACAATCTCTTTATCTGAACAGAAGCTCTTTAATTTCACAAGATCCCAACTGTTGAGAGTTGGTAGCAGTGACTGTGCCATTGGATGTCTGTTTAGGAAGTGTTGGCCTAGCCCAATCAGCTCGAGGGAGTTCCCTATCCTTTCAACTATGGTTTTTAAAGTCTCTGGCCTGATATCAAGGTCCTTGGATCCATTTGGAATTAAGTCTTGTACATGGTGACAAGTACGGGTCCAGCTTTAATCTTCTGCATGTGGAGATCCAGTTTTGCCAGCACCATTTGTTGAAGATGCTGTTCTTTTTCCATTGGATTCTTTGGGCCCCTTTGTCAAAGACCAAATGGCTGTAACTTTGTGGGCTTATATCTGGGTCTTCAATCCTTATCCATTGATCTGTGTGTCTATTTTGGAGCCAGTACCAGGCTGTCTTTATAACTATGGATTTGTAGTATAGACTTAGGTTTGGTATGGTAATACCTCCAGCTGTGTTTTTGTTACTCAGGATTGTTTTTGCTATCCTGGGTCTTTTGTGTCTCCATATGAACTTTGAGATTATTTGGTCAACTTCTTTGAAGAATTGCTTTGGGATTTTGATTGGGATAGCATTGAATCTGTATATTGCCTTTGGTAGGATGGTCATTTTTACAATGTTGATTCTGCCAATCCAGGAACAAGGGAGGTCTTTCCACCTTCTGGTGTCTTCTGCAATTTCTTTCTTTAGGGTTTTAAAGTTTTCATTGTAAAGGTCTTTTACCTCCTTAGTTAGGTTTATACCAAGGTATTTCATTTTTTTAGGGGCTTGGTCCTGTGGTCTTGCAGCTACCGTGAGGCGATATGTTGTGATGGGGTGCATAGCAGAAAAAAGCTGCACGATTGCTTTGAAGAAGAGGGGAGGAGACCAAGGCATGCCCCTCCCCCTCCCTGCCCCCAGCTGCGACTATCTTCCTCCCACCATACCCCACTTCTTCAAGGTTCCACGATTTCTTCACAGTACCACAGGCTGGTGAGCAAGTTTTGACCTTGGTGTGGGAACACTTGTTTAAATCACAACCCGCAAGTCTTCAAGTATCTATGTGTTACAGCTAAAACCTCACTTGGAGAGAAAAATCTGTTGCTTTATATGTTTATATTTAAAAAACAGGGTAAGTCTCAAATATATGGTACCATTTTTTACCTTGAGAAATTAAAAAAAGTGAACAAATTAAGTACAAATAATAGGAAGGAAAAAATAAAATATCAGGACAGAGAATTTTCAAAAGCAACATAAGAAAGCCAGTAAAACCAAAATTAGCTCATTCATATGATCAACAAAACTAAAGTGCCTTTAGCTAGACTGGGCAAGGTACAAAATAAGAAAAAACTTTACCAAAATTGTGAGTGAAAAGGGAAACTTGACTATAGAGGCTGTTAAAAGCTTCTAAAAGAATAACACAAACTTCTTATGTCAATGAATTTGACAACTAAAAGAAACATATAAGTTTCCAGAAAGACACGAAATATTAAACAATAATAAATCGAAATACTAATTATTTCTGCACCAAGTGAAGAAATCAGATTTCTTTAAATTTCCCTACGAAATTTAAGCATAGATTTTTTAGTACTGTTACATGCTATGAAACAAGAGAAAGGAAATATAAATCCTTCAAAAACTCTCACAGAAAGTACCAAAAGAGGTAATACTTCCAAATGCATTCCATCCTGCTACAGAAGGCAGACAAAGAAATGACAATAAAAGAATAATATAGGAAAGTTCCCTTGTAGACCAGTAGATAGATACAAAAGTACTTAAGAAATCTACAATCAGGGCCGGAGAGATGATGGCTCAGGGGTTAAAACTCTGCCTCATAATAAGAAAAGGTTCCAAGTTCAGATCCCAGGTCCCATGTAAAAATGCCAGGTAGAAACACAAATACATAAATAAAATAAATTTTTAAATTTTTAAAAAGAAATTGCCAATTACATGGAAAATATTATCTATAATAGCCAAACAGAAAATGCAAGGTTGGTATGACCTTCAAAAATTGATTAATTTAAAACCATGTATCAACAGAATAATTAATAGATATAAAAATTTCATGTGACAAAATACTTATGCTAGAAGTTTTGAAAAAATTAGGAATTAATAATAACCTGTCATCTTGGTAGAGAGCATCAAGAAAGCCAACAAATCATTGTTGGATCATTAAGGACTGAAGACCTTCACCCTCTGTTGCAGTCAGCCTGCAACATTTCTAATAAATGATCATCAAATGGCTTAAGGGAACAAGGATTTATTCTCTCTTACGATTCCTGGTTACAGTTCTTAGTCCAGCTTGATGGGAGAGCACGCACCCACACCAGGGCCACATAGCAGCTGAGAGATGGACAATCCTTGCTTGCCAGACCACCATGTCTAGTTAAGTGAACAGAAGGATGCCAACTCTCTCAACCAGCTGTCTTGATTTATCCAGGGTCTAATCCCACCCACCATGGGCTGGGTCTTCCCCATCAGCTAGAAAATCTCTTGCAGGTTTGCTCTGGGCTTAACTCAACCATCAACTCTCTACAATTGTGCCCAGGGCTCAAACCCTCAACAGTCAGATTGACCCCCGTGCTTAACTCTGACATTCTCCAGGGCAAAGAACATTCAGGAACAATGGAGGGAGGGTATTCCTATCAATCCTACCCAAAACTGTGAGACAAACTAGACAATAGCAGGCATATAGACTTTAAAGAAAGAATTACTTTCTCTGTGCATCCATTTCCACTGGGCCAGCAAGATGGTTTTGTGGATACAGGGGCTTGCGGCAAAGTCTCCTGAGTTCCATCCCTGGAGCCTATATTGTTAAAGGAAAGAACTGACTTTTGCAAGCTGTCTCAGGACCTTGTATGCCATCCTGCCTCTCACAATAAATAAATTAATGTCTTAATTTAAAGTATGAAACTTGTTGAGGTTTCACAAGTACATAAAGAAATAAAAGCCACTGAAGGTTTAGTTTCCATCCAACATTGACCAGAACAGAGTTGGAATGGTAGTCATACAAAGAGATGGATGCACATATAGATAAAAGGTATATGCTATAGGTGTCACTTCTGTCTCCCCGTCCAACCTTACCTCATCTTGCTTCTCTGCCTACATTCATGTTACTCTGGGGTTCGGTATCACAGCTCCATTCACATTTAAGGACATTCCAGCTGGACCACAGCGTGTTTCCTCACTAGACTGCTCCAGAGCCTCTCCACCTAATGTATACCAAACAGTCGTCTCCCTCCGGTAAAAGCGTCTTCTGAGAGACCCCGCCCCCATCACCCATGTCTCGTGCTCTCTCAGCTGCTGGAAAATGAGAGAATAGAAACGCAATGGCATTCGCTTCTGCTTTTGAACTCATGGTCTGAAGAAAGTACACGCTTCACACCTGCTCTTACCAAGGAAAGATCCCAAAGCATCTCTACCAGTGCTTCTGCAACTTTCTCCAGATCTTCAGTGGAATTTTACTGATCCTGCTTGACTGTCGCTATAGTAATTTTCCAATATAATTGCTTGCCAGGGTAGAATATCAACGCGAGCATCCTGCATTTCTCTGTATGTTACTGTGTTGGTACTTGTCCTATGACAATTTAACAACTCTGTTTTGTTTCTTTTATAAATTGTTTGAAATATATATAGCATTTGACAATTTATATACACTCTCCATGTGTGTGTGTGTGTGTGTGTGTGTGTGTGTGTGGTATAATTTGCACTCTGTCTTTCTGTCTCTGCCTCTCTCTCTTTGAGTGTATGTGTGGTTTATACACATGTGCACATGTGTGTGCAGGTGTGTTGGCTCGTGTGGATGCTGTGGAGGTCAGAGACTGACGTCAGGTTGTCTTTCTTGCCTGGTTTTCTGTTTCACCTCTTGAGACAGGATGCCCAGAGTTTAAGCTAGCTGACTGGCCAGCGAGCCCTGGGATCCTTCTGTCTCTGCTCCCCAAGTCCTGAGGTTGCCAAACCTTTTTTTCTTAGCATAGATTCCAGGGATCCAAACTTCATGCTTACATAGCAATCCTCTTGCCTGCTGAAGCCAGTTCTCCAGTTTACTTTTGTAAAGCAGCAACAGGTCTGCAAAGTGAGTTACTGTAAAGACATGCAGCTACAATTGCTTTCCTTCGCTGCTGCACACGACTCCTTTAGAGCAACATATGACTTTGATTATTTCCAGTCTGGGCTATTAGGTACCATTATTTAAATATGAACATGTCTTTCAGGGTATGCTATCCTGGGGCAAAAGTTAAGGTGTGATTTTTTAAATTATAGATAAATCATTCTAATGTAATACTTAATATTGTCTAAATTATTCCAATTTGCTCCCCAAATGCTTGCATACGCCTACTCATTCTCTGTAAGGCTTCCCAATGCTCTATCTACAACATTGGATATCGACAAACTTCTTCCTCTGATAAGGATAAAAAAATCATCATTTTGACTGTCAGTCTTTTTTGTCTATAACAAAGAAAAAATTTCCATAATTTTGTATCTAAATTTTTCATAAGATCTGATTTATAATCATAATATATCCCTCATCTTTATATAGATTTAACATCTAGAGATTTGCATTATGTAGATATCCCTCATCTTTATATAGATTTAACATCTAGAGATTTGCATTATGTAGTAAAGATTTTTCATTTGTGTTTGAAAATGTGGCTTAGTTCTGAAAATAAATCAGTACAACATAATTTTGCACGTGACTGTCACAAGATATCTATACACCCACATCATTTTCTTTTTGCATTTCCTGATCAAGCCTGGCGAAGACATGACATGATAGTACAGGCAAGATTCCATCTGTCATATGAAGGAGATGCCACAATGCGGCTATTTGAGTAATTCATTTGGGGTCAGCACTGGTTTGCTACCTGCAGGTTAAACTATCTCAAATCCTGTCAGTCTATTCAAGTGTGGGGAAAAATATGAGAGAAAGGGAGAGGACAATTCTATAGCTCAGCTCCTTACTCCCTTGCCAACTATTTGAGATGCCAAGACACCAACCTATTTAAACGCCTTGCATCACATCCCTTATTCTGAATGTCCCTTTAAAACCACAGGGAACAGCCTGTATCCAGGCCATTAAAGGTGTTCTGCTTCTTGGAGTGCAAATGCTTTCATTTCCAACCAAAACTAAAACAATGATGATGATTAATGCTTCCTCATGAACCAAACAACATATAATTGCAGTTAAAGCCGTTGTCTCATGAGTCAAAGCACCTGGGTTTGGATCCCGGATCCCACGTAAAAGGCCATGTGGATATTGCAGACTGTAGCCTGCGATCCTGGCAGAGCCTGGGAATTCCCAGAGCAAAGCATAAGATGGTAGAGCAATCCAGGATGACTCCTGATGTCAGTCTTGGGCCTCCACAGGCACACACTCATGTGTCCTCTTATGAATACACACTAATACGAACACTAAGAAGGAGATATAATCATGCTTGTGTGTGTGCATAATTGCATGCAAACATAGAGTGTTTGCCCTTGAATATGAAAATATGATGTCTCTTCTACAAATAGCTTTTGAGATAGAACCCTACCCTGCCGTATGTACCTGGGACGATGGCCTTCTTTGTGCTTTGTGGTTATGAACTGGGGAATCCAGCCTCCATAGGCAGCTCTGGGACCGTTGAGGAGCACAGCTGTCAGTCAGGTGACTCATGATCTCTTGCTTGCAGGCTCCGCTCCCCCAAAACCCCATCTCCTCTAGTTGTGAAGTTATGCCACGCATGGTCTAGGACAAGAAGAACCAGACTTTTAAAGCGCATTAAATGCCAGTGATGTGAGTCACCTCAGAATAATTCCCAGACGCCACCAAACAGAAGCATCCCGTAGATGCCACAGTGGAGATCAGTGGCTGGTTTCGTTGCTGCATCTTGCGACATCTGCTCTTGCAGAGCAAGCAGTCTGTAAATGCCGGGAAGGACGCGGCTGCGGTGGGGGTCTGGTATGGGTTTGTGTCCCTGCGCCTCCTTGACTTGGGTCGGGCTGTGTGCTATAAATGAACCGCCTCTCCCTGCTTGCCGCGTGCCAGGTTTTTCCCCCATCTGCTGCCATTGTTTCTCCCACACTTCACACCATGCCGTATGGCATGTGGTTATTCTTCAGTGGGTCATTATGGCATCTGGCTGCCCACCTTGTGCGTGCCCTGTCTCACTTCATGGGACAGCAGCTGCCTGCCCACCCTGCCTCCTTCATCAGCTGCCCAGGTCCCATCCAGTCAAGCCTGGTTGCAGAAATCATCGTTCCGTGGCTAAGGGGTTGGCTGCCCTCCAGGTCTTAGCTAACGGGGGCCTCGTCCAATGTTTACTATTCCTATATAGTTAGCTTTTATAAACCCCGATATGTGAGTCACGAGAAGGTTTCCCCCCTTTGCAACCCAGACCTGTATCAGTTGTCATTTCTTAAGCCACAAAAGAACTCACAATCACAACATGCTCTTGTTACAGATGGAAACTAGGTTTTGCAGAAACCGTGACTTACACCCAGCATTGATTTTAAAAGGGAGGCGATACTGTTGTCTGAACAATCCACAGGCTTCTTCTGCCTCCTTAAAGAGATGACAACCTACATCACTGACACACAGCTCGTATACCTGAGCAATACCACACAGGAGTGTGAGGATCCGACTGTTTCAGTAGGAATGATTTGGAACAGAGATTTTTGGTCTTCCATTAGAACCTGTCATAAGAGGTCAGGTAGTAAAACTGGCTGACTCCAGTGTAGACACTGTGGCCAAACAGCTTATTCCTAGTTTTCCTAGGAAATAAAGCCTCCTGGCTTTGATCAGAGCTGATTCTTCTTGCTTATTTATATATAAAACATAGGAGGAAAAGGTTTGATTTCCAGGACAATTACAAGAGTGTTTGGCATACAGTTTATCCAAATAACAGTAGCATCGTGCATGTCATCAGTGAGTGGTAAGAGCTTGACTCTGTGACCTCTGACATTTGGTCTCAGTAGAGCATTCTCTGTAGTCTACTGGGGTGTAGTCCAAGACCCCCAGTGGAGGCCAGAAATGGCAGACCATACTGAGCCTTGTACACGCTCAGGGATACAAACCAAAGATGGAGTTAACGTATAAGTTAGGCACAGCAAGAGCTGAACAGCAACAAGTAGTAACAAGGTAGGATGGTTCCAACAGTCTACTGTGATGCCTCTAGGTCTGCATGTCTTCTCATATCTTCAGATCACGCTTGATTTATATAACTGAAGCTTCAAGTGACGGGCTCGAGTCCTGTCATGAAGACAAGCGTAGCTCTCCTCCTTCCCCACCTTCTCTCGCTCAGTCCTTGTAGACAGTTCACCAGGAGCAAGGAGAGAAGAAAGCTGGGTGACCTCAGAGACCCAGAGGAGGTCCTGGAGAGAGGGTCTGGGGCCCCATCATGTCCCAAGAGTCAGTCTTGAGGCTAAGCCAGACACTGGACCATGTGGTCCTGTATGTGGTTTCAGAAACAGCGCTGCCCCGTGAAGGAGGGTTTATGTTTCCACTTTTCAGATGAACCTAAGATCCATGAGGACAATGTGCGAAGGTCAAGTCAATTCTAGTGACAGGGCGGGACAGTCCAATCCCTGCTTGGCCACTCTGAGGAGTGAGGCAGACAAGCCGGGGAGCAGATTAGCAACCTGATACTCCACTTAGTTTGGGCTGTGCCCATACCCCACTTTTCACAATGCACTTGGCAGAATGAGACCCTCAATGCAAGTACTAGGACACACACACCTCTCCTAACAATGGGCAGCCTAAGACCCCCACTGCATTGACTCACATAGTCACCCACTCCAAGAAACATAATATTCTCTTCCCCTTAACAACCATTGAGTCCTACTCAGATGTGTCCCTCAGTGTCTCTGGATGTGAAAGCAACAGGCCCAATCTAGTTTGAACTAGTTTGTAGTGCTTAGTAAAGCAAACTGTGTCCTCTAAGTGAATTTTCAAAGAGAGTCCCCTGTTTATCATCTTCTTCCTCTGTATGACTGGGCGTGCACTGATTAGTCAGAAGCATCATGGGAAGAGACATGAGCCATAGAGAAAAGGGTTCTATTATTCAAATCCATCAATCAAAACAGAGAACCACTCAAATTATGTCCCTGGATACCAGCCCCGCCTTCCTTCAGGCCCATAAAACAAGGCCTAGGCAATGACCCGGGGCCCTTGGGTGCTCTTACATGCCTGTAGTTCGCTGTCACTCTTCACGGTCTATGTCTGATTCGTGTTCTTGCTTTGCTTTTGAATAGTTTCCTTGCTGCTTTGCTGTAAGTGTGCATCTTTATTTCCGTTGTTGAATGCTGTGCCAGCAACCTGGACATACTCAGCCCAGAACCTGGCTGCTGCCTTCCACGGGCTGGTGACCAAGGGCGCTGCCTTCCACGGGCTGGCGAATCACCTGCACCGGAATTAGAGGTCAGTAGAAATGACCCCGAGATTTAATTCAAAGTAAAGCAGAGAGTAGAGACCTGGGGACTCCGTTCTTTGTGCTTTTTATTAAGCTAAGCTAGTGTGACTAGGAAGCAGGGAACGAGGAGTTTGAGTCTGACCTGGAGTTATGCATCTTCTTTGAAATATTTAAATAGGATCACAGGATAAATTACCTTCTAAAATCAAGCACAAGAATAAAAAAAAATGTTCTCTTTGGGCTGGGGAGATGACTTAGTGAATAAATTACTTGCAATGCAAATCGAAGTTCCCATTTCCAGTGTCCAGGAAAAGCCGAGTGGGTATAGGAACCCACTTGTAATCGCACCCAGCACTCTGGAGGTAGAGATGGGAAATCTCAGGGGCTAGGTGGCTAGCTAGACTAGCCAAAGCAGCAAGTCCTGGAGTCAATGAGAGACCCAACTCGGTAAGTGAAGAACAACCAAGGAAACACTGGTCTCCACACCAACACGCATGTATGCGCAGCCACAGATATGACCCACAAATAGGAACACACAATACACACATGTACACATAAAAAATAAATGAATGGTAATAATGATGTGTTCTTTTCTCACGCGAAAATAAAATGATTTTATAAGCTTTTTTAAGCCTCTATTTGGCTCTTTATAACTATTTTGACAACTGAACCAGCAAAGGAGGGGTGGGGAAGATACCATGATGTATATATATGAAAATGACATAATAAAATCCATGATTTTGTATGTTAATTTAAAAAGTAATTATAAATATGAAAAGGGGGGGGTTGGGACGATAGCTCAAGGGTTAAAATGTTTGTCCCACAAGCAAAAGGACCTGAGTTCAGGTCCCATGTAAACATGCTAGGCAGAGATGACAGAGCCTGGGAAACCCCAAAGTAAAGCCGGAAGGAAGCAGAGTAATCTAGGGTGACTTCCAGTGTCACTCTTGGGCCTCACAAGTACATACACTGAAATGCCCACTCGTATATGCACATACACAGACACATATGCACACCACAGACACCTACACACAGCCAAGAGAGAAAAAAGAAAGAAGGAAAAAATGTGACAACTGATATCTCAGATTGGAACTTAAACACTTTCCCCCTTTCTTCAGAACTTTCCAGAATGTTCCTGTATTTTCTACTCTCGCCACCACCATTCTGGGGACACATTTCCACGAAGCCCAGATTTTTTCATTCCTGTGCCCACTTATTTTTCCTCACTTTGAAGGGGGTCAGTAATGTATAAAGGGCAGGGGAGTCCTATATACCATATAAATAAATCTTTATTACTGTCAGCATTGTTGAAGAATTTCTTAGTTGAAGCCGGTCGTCGTTTGAAATCACCCCCTTCTGGGGGCGGAGAGGTCCCTGCTAGGCATTTTAAATTAGGGAAGACAGTTTTATTGTCAAGGCAGGTCAATCAAATTATAATTGGCTCTAATTTGCACTCCCTCCAGCTGTTAAATTCTTCACCTGCAGCACTCGAAATGATGTGAAAGCCTTGCCAGCTTTGTGGGAGCTTCAAAGAGAGTCACTCTCGGCTCGATCCCCTGCACCAAAAGTCCTTGTTATTTTCATCCGCAATGAGGAAGAGTCCCCTTTGACTATGGGTGCAAAGCAAACTTACACCTAGGTGTGCTGAGCCGGAAGAGAATAAACCATCAACTGTGACAAGTCGTAGTTTCTACCACACACCAGTGAAGGGGAGTTTCAGCACCCTCAGAATGGAATGTACAGCCCTGAGGAAGACTATAGAGTAATAGGCAGATGAGAATAGGTTCTGGGGTGCGATGTGTATAGGTCAGCTATGATGGCAGAACTGTTATGCTATGAGAGCTAACATAGATCTACAGCTGCCCCTAGAGACTTGGACGCTCTGAGTAGCCAACCGGAAGCTCTTTTCTAGCACACGCACGTCCTCCGTGAGACTCCATAACCATGGAGCATATTCCAAAGCACCTTGCTAGTCTGTTCTCTCAGGATCCCAGGGCCCCACTCTGTACAGCTGTGGCGAAGGCAGATTTGAGCAAAATACAGACTCTTTGAGGGCAGTAAAAACAGGCAGGATCAGGTGTGGAAAGATCCTCAAAGCCCAATAGTCAAGCTGGGGAGGCAGGCGAGTAGAGAACTTGCTTTGCTGTATTCAACCTCGAGAACCTATATTACAAAAAAAAAGTGGGGATTTGTGTTGTGATCCTACCCCTGAAGCAAACAGAAACTTAGCGAGCCCTGGGCTAGTAAGACTCTGTCTCAAAAATCAATCATCAACCAGTCAATCAATCAGTCAGTAAAGATAGATAGCACTTGAAGAGGTACAGCACTTGAGATTGTCCACTTAATCCCCCCACATACATACACATACACACACACACACACACACACACACACACACACACACACACACGTGATGTGCACACGCACATGGACACACACAGACACACCCACACATGCAAAGATAGATGATGGACAATACCTTAAAGTCAGCTAAATTTTGAGAGTGTTCTGCTGCAGCTAGATAACCAATTGAAGTGACGTTATGGGAGGGGATTCTGTCGTGCTCATTGGCTGCATGTATAGATAGTTCTCAACAGCCTCAAAACGAGGGTCTGTAGGGGATAATTGGTGGACAAAAAACGTAGGAAGGAGGAAGGCTTGGCGAAGAAATACTTTTGGATTTGGAGAGGGCCTCCAAATATGACGCTGTGCAAAGAAAAGCACTGTGGAAATAAGAGATGGATTGGCTCTGGTTAAGCTTCTTCAGGAACTGAGGCTGGATGGTCATTAACTGATCTCCCAGAGCAAACAATTGCATCATGGCTCAGGGGTTAAGACTCTGCCTCCCAAGGAGAAGGTCCTGAGTTCAGATCCCAGGTCCCACGTAAAAACACCAAGTAAATGGCTCCCTGCATTTCCGGCCCCTGGTGGGAGGAGCCTGGGAAATCCCAGGGTGGAGCAAAAAGGATGTGGAAGCAACACAGAATGATACCCAAAGTCACCCTTGGTCCTCCTCAGGGACATACAGTGCTCTCTCTCTCTCTTTCGCTCTCTCTCACACACTGACACGCGCGCACACACGCACACACACAGAAACTAGGGGAGAGGCTCCAAGTTCATCCAGCTCCTTCCACGTTAAAAACGTCGATCAGCTTTTCTAGATCTAGAAAGGAAGGATAGTGACTTCCACACAGTGCACAGAAGTGCTGGAGTCTTAACGCACCCTGATGGCGACTTTCACGAGCCATGTCCTTCAGTGACAGCCAAGAGCAACGATCCGTTCCAAGCATCTGTCTTCCTGAGCACCATGGATTGTCCCCGAGTCTTTCTTTACAAGCAGCACAATGGTTGGCGCCAATGGGATGAGTTAAAACTCTAAGACTCAAATGGGAGGTTTTCATGAAGTCTGCTTTTTGAATCCCAGCTATTTCCAAACATCTAGAAAAGCAGGGAGGGTCTAACATATAATCTATCAAGGTGAGAAGTTGTTTCTGAAGTCACATGAAACTGCTTCTGAAGTAACATGTGACCTTTGGTAACTATGTGAAACAAAAGGGACTGCAGCCTTTACACCTTAAGGGGAAAATGTATCAGTAAGACTCTGAGGGTGCCTTACAATCTCCAAGGATGCAGAAAATGAACGAAAGAGAGAAAACACACACTAACAATGCTTCAGAAGTTGCAAAACATCTACACATATGATGCTTTAGCGAAGAATTTAAATAAGCTCATAAATTTGGTAGATCAAATATTGCTAAGTTAAAATGCATGTGCATGTATGAAAGGGTGTCCCCAAGCTAGTTCTAGAAATTCTAGAGATCGTGCGGTGAGCTTTGCAGTCCTCAATTGCTCTGCCACTTTATATTATTACTATTTGGTTTTTAAGACATCTCACTACATAGACTAGACGAGACTCAAACTTGCAGCGATCCTTCTGTCTTTGCCTACAGCCGTGCACCGCCATGCTCAGCAGATTACGCATCTTAATTTTGACGATCATTTAAACAAACAAACAAAAGCCATGCATTTTCTGCATCACTCATTGAGCTAAACTGTACTTTAGCACAATTGTGAGATTGCAGAGTTTCTCTAGCATTCACAGTTTTTGATAAGTGTGTGTGCGCATGTGTGCGAGTGTGTGTGTGTGTGTGTGTGTGTGAGTGTGTGTGTGTGTGTGTGTGTGTGTACAAGAGGGCCCTTGAGTATGTGTACCTGTGGAGACCCAAGGATGACATAGGAATCATCCTGGATTGTTCTACCTCCTTATTGCTTTGTTCTGATGATTCCCATGTTCCACCTTCCAAGGCCAGAATTACAGGCCACAGCCGTTAAGTGCCCTGTATTTTTTATGTGGGATCTGGGAATCTGAATTCAGGTCCTTTTGCTTGTGAGGCAGACTTTAACCCCTGAGCCATATTCCTAGACTTTAATAAATGAATTCTTAATGGACTAGTGAAGAGAGAACTGAGGTACCTTTCGTGAGCACACACATATTTCTATGCCCACTGAATGCCAGCAGGCACACATGCTAATAAAGCGTTGCAGGAGAATCATCGGAGAACACAGCAAGGGAGCTGGGCTGTCATAGGTCACCACTGTGCACTGAATGTTTGCCGGTGACAAATGCTCGAAAACAGCACTCAGCACCATGATTAGTTCACGGAAGGGACTTCCAGGAAAAACCCACTCCACAGCAAAGAGGATGCCCTGAGTTTCATTAGAGGGTTTTTAAAATTCTGTTTGTCTTGTGATTTTGCAAGAACTATAGACATAAAAATTTATGCTTATATTTTTATATTTTGAAAATATTTTATCATATATTAATTGTACGCTTAGGAAGTAATTGTCTCTTAAATTATTTTCTTGTAATCTCGCATAAAAATTAGGTACAAATGTGATGGGTGATGGCTCAGGGGTCAAAGGCTTTGCCTCACAAGCAAAAGGACTTGAGTTCTGATCCCCGGATCCCACATGATAATGTTGGGCAGATTTGTCAGCAGGCTGTAATTCCAGCTCTGGAAGGTGGAACCTGGGAAACCCCAGAGCAAAGCAATAAGGTGGAAGAGCCATTCAGGATGATTCCTGATGTTACTCTCGGACTTCACAGGCTCACATACCCTCAAGGACCCTCTTGTACACACAGACACACATACACACACATGCAAACATACATAATAAGTAAAACAAAATTAGGGAGCTGGAGAGGTAGCTTAGGGGTTAAGAGTCCTGAGTTCAGATCCCAAGTCCCACATAAAAACACCAGGCAGCAGTGGTGGCTTATACTTCCAGTCTTGGTGGGCAAAGCCTGGGAAATCCCAGAGCAAAGCAAAAAGGAGGTAGATGCAATCCAGGATGATCCCAAAGTCACCCTTGGTCCTCCACAAGGACACACAGTGCTCTCTGATAAACACACACACACACACACACACACACACACACACACACACACACACAAAATAAATAATAAAAATATAATTTTAAAACACATCAGGTAAGATGGGCATTACTAAATTTATAAACAATGAACTTTGAAATAGAACCATTCTTCAATTTTACTTGTAAAATATTGAAGATGTATAAAATCGTGCATGATGACTTTGAGTAAGAATTTCATGAATCCTCTTTTAAAGGAAATAACTAAAATAAAAACTGCCACGCAGTCCTTCTATCTCCTTTCTGTGGTTATACTGTTTTATGACTGGCCTTTCCTGACCTGGGGCATCCAACAGAGTGAGATTAATGGCAGTGAAGAAAAGAACAGCCAAATCCACAGCAAAACGCCTGTCACCTACTGCAATGGCTGGATATGCTATCAGCCTGCGAGGCAAGAACCAGAAGTGAAATCCAATACGTCAGGCCTGGAAAAAAAACGGAGAAACAGGCAAAAACATCGCCTGGTAACTCACTCTGCACCTGACACTGCAATTTTTCTCCATGACGCTTCATTCATATTTTCATTACCGACCTACTTTTTAAAATCCAGATGCACAACGAGAACCAAGAATATTAGTTTGTAAAGTGCCTGGTGAATCACAGATTTCCGGTGATCTCAGGCACAGATTCTCAGCATGCATGAAAGTGTGTAGACTCTGCAAATCATCTGTGTAATCTGCCTGCCCGTTTTCTTTATCGCATATCCAGACCTTTGACTGTACTTGCCAGACACAGATGGTGTCGATTAAAAAGTGCTGGGGTTAGGAGTAGGTTTGGTTTCTTGTGAAAAAGAGCATTGTCCCACTCAGGTCCTGTGTTTGAATCACTCAGCTGGTGGCCCTGTTGCAGAGGTTAGGATGCCCAGCTGCAGGAAGTGGGTCACTGGTAGTACCGGGAATGTGGGTGGGGAGACTTTGAATGAAGGTTGTGTATGACTCAGCCCTGGGGTGCGGGGAGGTAAGCAAGCCATCTTATGCTCCGGCCCTTGCAGACAAAACTGCCCCACCACCGTGAACCCCGCCATTCTTCTCCCCACCGTGAACTTGGGTGTGAGAGTGAACCCCTCTGAGGCATGTCGTGGTCACAATGAGAAAGACGACCAAAGCTTTAAGGGAATCCAGTGACGTCATCTTCTTGTGCTTCAAGATGAATGGCGAGAGGGAAGTTCTATCCACTATCTGCTCTTAGTTTAAGGCAGGGAGGATGTCAAAACGAGAAATTGGTTGGGGGGATTAAAAAAAAAGAAGTGAATCTAAAAACCTTAAGAGATTTTTCTCTGGGTTTAATAAAAATCATGCACACTATTACAATCACTCTGTGGACTGCGTCTTCTTTTCTTTTTGTTTGGGAACAAATAAAAATAGCTAAATTATTAATGTGAGGCAAATTGGTTATATATATCTAGAGTCACTTTTTAATTCACACATACATCTGTATTAAGCTCTTAATGGTGCTTTGCTGAGGATTCTGCCTCAGTTGAATGGCATCTAAGGAACCATTTCAAGGATAATGTTTGTTGTAGAAATGTATTTGAAGTAGATGCTGTTGGGGAAAGTAAAGAATGGCCCAAATCAGATCCACAACTGAACTTGTGTGGTTGGGAAGTAGGGTCCACAGCCCTTCTTTCCCTTCTGACACCCCATACTTCCAGGGTTCTAGTAATCCCCCAAAAGGACTCATTGAAAACTGTGGTTTGTTATCACAAAAGGATGCAATTAAGATCAGAGTCTACAAGGTTTTCAGATATGGAGTGCCACGGTTTGAAATGCATCCCCCACAATCTCTAGTGTCTGGAAAGGTCATGGACACCTTTGAAAGGTGGAGCCTTGTTGGAGGAAGGTGGTCATAGGGGGTGGGCCTTGAGGTGGATTAGTCCCACCCTACTCCCGGAGAAGTCTGCTTTCATAGCAGGGGTCTGCAGCCCTCGGCCTCACAGACAGGTGTGGCCTAGGCCTCCTGAAGCTGCTGCTTCTAGCCTCATCTGCCATGAAAGACCGTATCTCCCGTCTGGAACCATAAGCTGAATAAATCTCCCTTTTTCCCTTAAATCATTCTCTCACAGCAATACACAATACACAGAGCTTCTGTGTCATCTCTTCATGGAGTTGCAACCAGTGTTAATTTCCTAGCAATAATGGCTGACACTAAGCATGGATCCTGCCAGCTTAGAAACTCACATAAGCTCTGGTGTCCTAGGATTTTAATCTAGGGCGTGGTTAACTGCACACATTGCTGACTTAGTCTCCAATCTCTCCACTTGCCCAACTGCTGTCTTTGGCTTCAGCCATCAGAACCCTTCCAGAGTTAGAGTGGATTCCATGTGGCTCAAAGCCTCCATCATTAATCACATTGCTGGAACTGCTGGTTGTGGTCCAACCCCCTACCTCACCTCCCCACACACACATCTTGAATTCTAAGGAGGCTTTAAGTCTGTCTCCCATGCATGTAATTATCAGTACCAATGCTAACATAAGACCTTTTTACATATGGTAGCTGAATTGCTAATGGTACCAGAATTTCACCACATTATAGTAAGGCCATGATATATATATAATTCTGTTTCATTACAAAATCAATCACTAAAATGACAGCATATCTGCTGTGCTTTCACAACAGAGTTGACAATTGCTCACATATCAGATATTACTATGGGCAGGTACTGTGACAATATGCCACATATCAGATATTATTATGGGCAGGTACTGTGACAATTGGCCACATATCAGATATTACTATGGGCAAGTACTGTGACAATTGGCTGTAATTTGGTGATTTCTAAGGGTCCCAGTCAGTTGGAGGCAAAGCCATTCACCCTATCTCACCTCAAAAGCTGATTCTACAGCCATTTTCCATGATGCTATTAAGTGGAAGGACTGACCTTCTTCCTTTTTCAAGGACTTGGGTACAATTCAAAATATTTCCTAGAGCCAGTCTTCTTTTGGCCTATCAGAGAAGCAAGGTCAATCTCAGTACGATGCCACAAATTATGAGTCCCTTGGAAGTTTCCATAGATTCGAAGGGGCATAAGATTACCACAGGTGTGCTGCGTAGACCTCGACAGCTAAGATGGACAGCCATTTTCTCGATGGCTGCTCAGCTCCATCTTTGATCGTCGAGAGAACATACTGTGCTAAACTCGAGCCTTTTGCTAGCGCTAGTATCCAGGTGATGGTATTGTCCAGCAATATTAGTTGAATCTTTCTGGCCCACTCCTCAAAACACTCATCATTTGACTCCTAGTTGCCTTTCTCCTGGAACGGAACTCCCTCCAATCTCTCATTCTAGAGATTTTTTCCCCCACCCAAATTCCATTGCTCATACAGAGCAAACTTAACTTGTCTTGTGAAACATGGAATAACAATAACTCCTTTCTCATGGTACGGTGCTTTCCTCCTGTCTGTCAATCAGCCACTATCTTTGTCTGAGACCACCAAGATGAGATTCTGCCCTAATTACGGGAACTCTGTAGGCCTTGCAGTCTGGGGAGGGGCTGGAATGCACTCGCCCTCTTATGTACCTTCAAGATTTGAGAACAGAGAGGGGACTAGGATATGTAAGCTGAGGAAGGTTAATTGGGGGGGGGGGGATTCCAACTATGCAGTCATGGGAAATCATCAGCCATACTGACCATGAGACTTTCTAGTGTGACTGTTTTGGGGTCACCCCTACTTCTGTAGGTAGCTCTCACCCCTATTCCTGTAAGTAATTCCAATAAACTCATTAATGTTTATCAACTTGGACTTTAACACAATCATTTCTTTGTTCCATCATGGAGTTCCAATCTGGGGTCGATAAAGTCTTTGAGTTTCATTTCCCCAGGAAAAGTGTCACACAAATCCCAGCACCCCCTTTCTTCATTGGCTCTGAGAATCTCATTCATTTATAAAGTCAGGCAGCTTCATTTGTAAAGTCGGGCAATTTATTTCATCCACATGATCAAAATGAAACTTAGAAATTGTCCTGCTGGACGGCTGCATCCAGGAACTCACTGCAGTGAGACTTGTCCTTACCAGATCTGCGTCATGACTGACACACCAACACTCCCACATAGACTATCAAGGAACTCAAGAGAGATAAGAACACACAGTGGAAATCTTGGGGACTGGAGCTGGATGAGTAAAGGGAATGCCCCTATCAGTGGGGTGGCCTGAGGAGGGCAATTTGGTATGCCACAGAGGCCTGAACCCCTGCAAGAGTAGGCAAGCCAGAGAGAACCCGGGGATCCATAGAAGCAGCCAGGCAGAAGGCTGGGAGGGAGTGGAATGGATTGATGAGGGAAAGGAAGGGTATGGGACAGGAGGGGGAATGGAGGGAGGCAGGGATAAGTACTCAATGTGCTTGTAAAACTAAAATTAAATAAATAAATCCCCTGTGTTCCCCTAGAAAGAAAGAGAGAGAGAGAGAGAAACCAACAGCAGTGTCCTGTCTCCGAGGCCGGCAGTGATCTCCTCCTAGCATTTGGGGGGTCTGGTCCACAGCTTCTCTGGTCTTTACAGCCAGAATCCATCCACCCCATTTTAGCTTTTATTTTAAAACACCCTAGGTTTCACAGACATCTATCCCTCCCCGTGTTTACAATCATGGAAAACGCCTTAATCTGAGTAATTTATTTAATGAATAGCTCCAAATATTTGGTTCCCAACTACCAGCAGTTTAATAGAAAAATTACAGGCTAACTTAATTGCACTTAACCAAGGAAAGCCTTGTGAACGATTTTCTCTCATTAATTCTATCCAAAGCATGCACCCTTGACACAATTCTCTCCCCGGTAATAACATCAAGGAACAAGAGTTGAAAAAGTCTCATGATCCTTGATGTCTGAAAGTCCCAGTCTATGTTTGAAATCCCACCAATGAGACCAAGAGGTATTACTACACAGAACAGAATCCGTTCAAAGAAAAGGTTTCCCACAGAAATGTCTCAACTGATAGATTGAAAAGGTAGGAAACTGAAGGAACAATCTGGTAAATTACTGTAACCCTTAATACAGCTAATATGTGTCATAGATCTGCAACAAATGCTCCTTTATGAATAAAGTCTACTTGTTAGTTACATTTTACAAGGTACCTTACTCTTTTTTTTTCATTTAATCTTCTTAGTTTATAACTTTGCAACAATCCCGATACATTTTATCAACTGTATTTTAGAAACATTGAATCTATGACTCAAAAAGATTAAGGAGCATTTTCTAATAATCACAGATTTATTTGTGATACAAGTGAAGTTTAAATCCTAACTCTGGGACTATTATTCTAGATCTTTCTGCTCCTTTGCCCTATATTCTTCTTGAAAGAAAGGCACTCCAGTAGGCTCTGCATTCAAATTGTTCTTTATACCTGTAGCCTCTAGCTTCTGGGTATCTACATACTTATACATCATTTCAAAAATGGTAATTCAGATGAAAGTCTTAGTAAACTACTTGAAATAACTTGCATCATCCTGGATAAATTGCTGCAAGCCAAATAATCTCCCAGCATTTCCATCCCTCTCAAACTCTATTTTTAAATGTCATATAGCCTGAAGAGATGTTTTAGCTTTTAGGAATTTCACTAAGAACCACCAAAGATATTTTCTTTCCACTCTGCACAGTGCCCAGAGTCGACCTTCAGACATCCACTGAAGGTGAGGTGGACACACAATTTCTCCAGCATCCTAAACCTGCCACTTCTTGCATCTGCATCCAATTACAGCCACGGCCACTGAGCACATATACCACATAAAGGTCAATCATAGGTGGTGGTAGATATGGAAGCTATAGTATCCAGTTACACACCAGGGCATTTTCCAGAGATTCTGCCCATATTATGGTAGACAGAAAGTGGAAGGATTTGGGCTCAAGAAAACAACTAGACAAAAACAGCTAGACAAGACAATTTTGATAACAGGTTTATCATAGTTTAAAATGTGCCTGCCCCCACCCCTCCAGGCTCATGTGTTTGGGAAATTCATGGCATCTTTAGGAGGTAGAGCCTTGCTGGAAGAAGGCCGTCACAGGGGGTGGGCCTTGAGATTGGTGAGCCCCACCCTGCTTGGGTGAGTCTGCTCTTAAACTTGCATGCAGCAACTCTTCAGCTCCCTGAAGGATGTGACTTAACCCGTCCCTAGCTTCTGCCAGCCAGCCATGCCTTTCCCATCACAAAGAACTGTATCTTCCTTCTGGAACTCTAAGCTGATTAAATCTCCTTTTCTCCCCTTAGGTTACTTGACTTTGAGTGCTCTCTCTCAGTAACAGATAAGAATAGCCCATACAGGGTTACACCTCCCATCAGCATTAATCTTCAGCAGCCTCTAGGGGGCGCTCCCCTCTTTTGCTATGTTCCCTGAGCTTTGCATTGTGGGGGAGATTTAGATGTCCTGTTTAAGGCTGAGATGTCGATGTTATTTATTTTTATAGATTGGCTTTCCCATGAAATCGTTGTGAGTCTATTACTATTTTCAAAATTTGGATCACTTAAAAGTAAGAGAGTTTACATTTTAGCATGCTATGAAAATTCTACCTTAAAATAATGTTTTCTTAAGGCCTGTTTTCCTAACACCCCTACTCTTCCTCAGTCTAAGAGCTGCCAAAACACCCTCTGGATTAATGCATTGTGACGCTGTGAACACAAGCCACCAGCTGACTTAAAGACCTTTGTCTTCAAGAAGACTAGAATCTTCATCATTTCAGCCTTCCTTACAGCTGAATGACATTCCATTGCATATATGTACCACATATTCATTATCCATTCGCCCAGTTGATGGACACCTAGACAAATTCCATTTCATAGTTATTATGAATGAAAAAGCCATGAACACAAATGAGCAAGTATGTATCCCTGTTAACAGGATGTATATCATCCAGAGTAGTATAGCTGGGTCATAACTGAGTTCTACTTTTGAGAAATCTCCCTGATAACTGCACCAGCTAACACTTCCACAATAGTGAACAAGGATTCCTCTTCCCTCACATCCCCGTCAGCTTTAATTTCTTGATGAAAATCATTCTGAATGGGGTATCATGAAATCTCAGCCTTGTTTTAATTTGTATCGCCTTCATGACTAATGATGTTGATCTCTTTTAAAACT
Source organism: Typhlomys cinereus (assembly GCA_023101885.1). Lineage (NCBI taxonomy): Eukaryota > Metazoa > Chordata > Mammalia > Rodentia > Platacanthomyidae > Typhlomys > Typhlomys cinereus. The sequence continues at coordinate 1,068,957 of JALPQD010000333.1, forward strand.
TTGTATTAGCCATTTGTATTTCTTCTTTTGAAGAGCTCTCTGTTCAGCTCTATCATCTATTTTGATGGGGTTGTTTATTTCTTGATATACTACTGAGCTCTCTGAGTAGTTTAGATATTTAGTTGACAATTTGCTTCCTATTCTGTGGGCTGCCTGTTCACTCAGCCGACCACATCCTTTGCTGCACAGAAGCATTTGAGGTCCCATTGTCCATTGTTGTACTTCCCAAGAGACCAGAGACCTGCTTAGAAAGGCCTTCATTTGCCTGTAGCTTACAAAGTCTTCCCTATCTTTTGCACAAAAGACCTTAGAGTTCCAGGGTTTACACTATGATCTTTGATCCATTTGGAGTCAGTTTTTGTGCAGGTAAGAGACAAGGATCTAGTTTCATTCTTCTACATGTGGATATCCTGATACCATTTATTGAAGATGCTCTCTTTTCTCTAGTGTGCATTTTTTTCTGTCAAAATAGAGGTGTGTGAGGTTTCATGGACTTATAAATCTGTGTCCACTTTTCTATCTTGCTGATCTAGCTTCAGTGCTGGAATGTGCTACGCGGGCTGTTGAAGGAGAAAATTCCTCCATGCAATTACCCAGGAGTCAACTTTGAGAACTACAGCACCAACGTGACAAGATGTGCTTCCAGTACAATGACAGTGTATGGGGGGGGGGGGTAACCAACTGCTCTCTGATTGGACTTTAGGCCCACTCTTCAGTAGGATCTCCCACCTGCTATTATAAAACCTGATCAAGGTCACAGGCCCTGAGGAAGACCCTACTGCTATTGCTTTGCTAAGAAGCACTGTATCATTAAGCAATGTCAAGCTGCCCTCTAAATATTTACATTTATGTCCAAAGATCAGTGATATCTCAGCCTTGCTCAAAGGCGTTTCTTTTTGCAATGGGTGGTGGTGGTTAATGAAGAGATTCTTAAGTGGTCAACGTGCTGCGAGCAAGTGACTGTGGGACGTTGCTGAGTACTCCTAAATGGGACGTGTATAGCACCTTCCCCAAAGCTAAGGGAAGATTACAGATCTGGAAGATGGGAAGGAATGTTGTGAATGCTGCTTCCTGGTCCTGATGTGGCTGCTGCATCTGTGCACTCACAGCAGTACTGGCTTCCTGCATGAGATTGTGCCTCGTGGACATTCCATCATGGATGGGAGACACTCCTAAGATCTCGTCCCAGAGAAGCTATAAAACAGTTGAAGTTTGCAGGGGAGGGGGAACGGTCATAGTCTTCAGTGGTGCAGCCACTGGCACATTGCCCCCAGGCAAGCAAATAGCCCCATGATTATGCCGCTAACCCTAACTCAATGCAGTCACACACACCCATACACATTGTGTACACACACACCCATACACATCCGGGGTGCACACACAGAGCTAAGATGTGAAAGGACGTCTTCTTTTTCCCAAAGAAGGGATTTGGCGGGAAAGGGAAGGAGATGAGAGAGAATGATGGGAGGTCTTAGTCAAAGAATATTACATATGTGCACATGAAATTGTAAAAGAATTATTTAAAAATAAGAGAAATACAAAAAACAAACATCAAAACAATAGACCATAAGATCAAAAGGATTGTTTGAGAATATGGAAGAACTCTTTTTAAAAAAAATTATATATATATATTTATTTATTTATTTATTTATTTATTTGTGGGGAGGGTGTGGGAAGTGGATGTGTGCATATCAGAAAGTACTGTGTGTGCCTGTGGAGTCCCAAGGGTGATTTTGGAAATCATCCTGGATTGTTTCTACCTCCTTTTTTTTGGTTCTGGCATTTCTCGGGCTCTACCTTGCAGAGCAGGAAGTGCAGACTGCTACCATTTCTGCCTGGTGTTTTTATGTGGGATTCAGGACTTAAACTTGGGTCTTTCTACTTGCAAGGCAGGGTCTTAACCCCTGAGCCATCTCTCCACCGACATGGAAGAACTCTTTAGCCTGAACAAAAAGTTCATTTCTATTTCGTGCTGAAAACATTACTAAATGTCATTATCCAGCCTCCCTTACGGGTGGTGCAGTCATGTGACTGAATATAGTCAAAGAATGTGAGGGGCGGGGACTGTAGTATTTCCACACCCATGATTTTAAATTTGAATTTCTTCTCTCCCTCCCTCTCTCTCCTCTCCACCAAGATGACCTAGGTCAAAGCACCTGCATGGAAATCTGAAAACATAATTTAAAGATCCCTGGAGTCCACATTATAGAAGAGAACCAACTTTTGAAAACTGTCCTCTGACCTCTAAATGGTATATACACCTGTGCTCTCTCTGTGTATGTTTATATGTTTATGTGTTCTCTCTCTCTCTCTCTCTCTTCAGCAAACACACACATACATACACAGACATTACAAACACTCATGTAGGGAATGAAAACAACTTCAAGTCCCTGGAGAATGATAGAAGAACATAGACAAACACTGTGTCCCTGAAACTTGAAAGAAAGTCATTGCTGATCAAAAAGCCTAACCAAACACAAAGAAGTACTGTGCTACAACCAGTGATGTTTTACTTAATAAACAGAAAAGAATGCAAGAAGTTACAATCCTCTCAAGTCAAGATGCTAGAAAATTCCACCAAGGGAAGACCACACACAGAATTAATAAAGAGTAGAATAAAATATGCATCCATTTTAAAAATAAAAATTAAATTAAAGAATAAATCCTGGAGCTGGGGCTATAGCTCAGTAGTTGAGCACTTGCCTAACATGTAAAAGATCTTGGGTTCAATTCCCAGTATCCCAAAAAAAGAAAGAATAAAACCAAGAATTCAAAAGTAAGCCAAAATTTAAAATCTTGCAGTTATTCCATTGAAGGAAAAAAGTCTTAAAATGGATAAAAACCAAGAGTGAAAGAGGACGTAACAAATATAGACGATACTTATTGCAAAAGAATAACACGACGTCTTATAAAATGGCTGATTTTGGAGATAATATAAGTTGCCAAGTTTCCCGGGGGAAGAAAGAGAAAACCTAGTCAAATAACCGTGAAAGAGACAAGAAGGGGAAGTGGGTTGCCAACAGCTTCTCCTGGCTTGGATCGCAGATCAGTTGGTAGCATGACACGTGACTCCCTCGTGAGATAGCGTCTGTCATCGCAGCAATCAGAAAGGAAAGACAGGGTGCGGGGGAAGGGGAATCAGAAGTTGAAGGTCATCCTCAGCTACATGACAAGTTCAAGGCTAGTCTATGACACATAAGACCCTGTCTCAAAAAAATATACACAAACATATCTCCAAAAGGAAATCAGACCCATAAAATGTTGGAACACCAGCTCCATTCACATCATAGACAGGGGAAGAGATATTTCCCCCATATATACATTTATGAACAATATTCCATGGCATGAATTTTTTATAGTTTTGTATATCATGTACAAAGCGACCACAATGGTCATGTGAAAATTCAAAATAAGCATCATAAGAAAATTACAGACGTACCTGTTTAATGAGGAACATGGCAGATCTTTCTTTTGCTTCCTTCCCCTCCACTGCAGGGTTCGCCCATCACTGGCAAGGAGAGTGTCCTCCTCCCTTGGCACCAGTGGGCCAACTATAAATATGTGAGTAGCTGCCTTATTTCCTAATGTGAAAGTTCAAAAGGATGATAATTAAGCTCCTTTCTACTTCATGGCACCAGGCACACAAAAAGCAGCCGGAGAACAGCTTTGTTGTCAATACTCATTCTTGAAATTTTAAAATAAATACACCTTCCCCAGACCTCAGAGAATTATACAGAGGTAAGTGTGGGCAGAAGAGGATGCTTGCCCAAGAAGCAACGCTTAACTTATCACCGAGAGATAGGCACTTGTCCTTAGCAACACCATCAAAATTTCTCTGAGCATTTTGAGGTAGTCCCTACTCCCGTCTCTAGGAAAACCATCCCTGTGGCGCTTCATTTCTTCGTTTTCTGCAAACTTTACATTTCAGGAGTTGGACAAACAAAAAGAAGGTAAAATCATTCTCTCTGTTTTGAGCGAAGGGATTCGTGTCCCAGAGCAGCTTCCTTGAAGTTCAAGCTTTGGGGCGTTCACTTATCTTTATGTTATTTGCTTCCCACATAACATTATATGAACAAACAGGATCATCAGCATTAAAAAATAAATAAATAAAAGAGTCCCGTACCTGTGATGGGAGGAGAAAGAAGAGTCACGACCAACAATATGTGCACAGGGACAAGGCCTTGATCTTTCAACCTCCCTGGCTCGAGAGGCCCCCGCTGAGTCCCCAGAGACCCGCAAAATCAAATCACCAGCTGCCCTTGCTGCCTCGTCTAGTCTCATCCGGGTGCTCTGTGCCTTTCAGCTTCCCCAAGGCCATCAGAAGCCTTCGCATGAACACATTAGGAATTTCGCCCCTGGAGCAAATGTTAGGCTGGGCAGGGAGGGGGTATCTGCCTTCATGAATGGATCACTGTAGTTATCTCACGAGAGGGTGAGTTATGTGCATGGCTTGGTTAGAAAAGTCTCTCTCTCTCTCTTTCTCTCTCTCTCTCTCTCTCTCTCTCTTTCTCTCTCTCTCATCCTGTGACACAGCAAGAAGACCCATGCCAGATGGATTTAACTCTTCCAAGCCTCCAGAACAGTAAGGACTTAATCTCTATTCTCTGTAAGTTTCCCAGTCTTTGACGGCAACATAAAACAGACCTAGAAACTAATGCCCCCCCCCCATTAGAATGGCTTAGATAAATCTCTGCCTAGCAGGCTTCTCTTCATCCTTCCAGACCTGATGTCACAGTTCCTGTGAAATCTTTCGCCAACCACACAAGCATCTTGTGTCCTAGGCCACGGTCATGGTTAAAAACCAGATTGTGATTCCGTCAACATGACTTTGCCTGGAGTTGTGTGAGGAACGGGACTGATCTCTCGCATGTTGGTGTTGGATCCCCAGTGACTGGCAGTGTGCGTGGGGACACATGGCTACGGATACCTCTGAATGGCTCCGTTGTGTGTCTACTAGAGTCACTGCTGAATACAAACCACATGACGTCACCAGAAACTGTCAAAGAGCATCATACAACAATGTGCTCGGCCGGTCGGGACGCGTAGGCGAGATCCAGCCGGGCCTCAACGCGCGCTCTAGGACCCCAGGTCAGCCCACGGGGACCCGGCTCCGACTCCCGCCATCCAGCCGGAGCCGCGCGGGGGCCCAGGGAACGAGGAGCACCTCCCCCTGCGCCCGGGCCCCGCCCCAGCTGCCCTCGGGTTAAATAGCTCCACGCCGACGCGCGCAGCCTCCCTCTTTCGCCCCACCCCCGCTCCGCCGGTCGGGACGCGTAGGCGAGATCCAGCCGGGCCTCAACGCGCGCTCTAGGACCCCAGGTCAGCCCACGGGGACCCGGCTCCGACTCCCGCCATCCAGCCGGAGACGCTCGGGGGCCCAGGGAACGAGGAGCACCTCCCCCTGCGCCCATCCTCCCTTTTCGCCCCACCCCGCTCCGCCAGTCAGGACACGCACGCGGTCCACCCGGGCCTCACCCTGCTCCCTAGGTAAGTCCCCGTTCAGGCCCCGCCCACCAGTACCCCAGGCCAAATAATTCAGTTTAGTGAAATTGAGAGATCTTAAGAGTTAAAATGACAATGCCAAAGTCAAAGTGCAAATCCATGAGAAGCAACACTCAAGTAAACAAATCTCCCACTGAAGAAATTAATCCCATAATGTTAGACTCCAAAAACAACAAACCCGCGGAAAAAGGCCAAGAAAGCCTGACCCAGGATAACGACTTTCAAAATATGATCATTACCATGTTCAATACTATGAAAGAGGAAATCCGGGAGGAATTACATAATCGAATCAATCGCTTTGAAGAGGAACACAACAGACATCTGGAGGAGTTGAGATAAAACAGTGCAAGAAACAAAAAGTGGCATAGAACAGTTAAAACAAACTCAAGCAGAGTTTAAAACTGAGCTAAAAGACAAGTTATCTTCAACCCAGAACGCCACAGAGAGTCTTATCAACAGAACTAATGAAGCAGAAAACAGAATTTCAGACCTTGAAGATAAAGTGGGAGTACTAGCCAGCTCAATGGAAGAGGTTGTTAAAGCCAAAAAGATACTTGAGAGAAATATCCAAGAGATATGGGACACCCTGAAGAAGCCTAACATGCGTATTCATGGAATACCGGAGCAAGAATCTCAAAATACCACCCCTGAGGAAATTTTTCAAACGATCATCAAGGAAAACTTTCCTCATCTAAAGAAAGAGAGGCCCATTCATATACAAGAGGCATTCCGCACCCCAAACAGATACGACCAAACTAGAAGCACACCGCGGCAAATAATAGTTAAAACACTCCACATTCAAGATAAAGAACTGGTGCTGAGAGCTTCAAGGGAGAAAAAACAAGTGACTTTTAAAGGCAAACCTATTAAAATAACAAATGACTTCTCAGTCGAAACAGTAAAAGCAAGAAGAGCTTGGAGAGACATACTTCAAGTATTGAATGAGCAAAAATGTCAACCCAGGCTGATTTACCCTGCAAAACTATCAGTCATGATCGAGGGAGAAAGAAAAATTTTCCAGCACAAAGACAACTTTAAGGGATACATGGCCACCAAACCAGGCCTTCAAAAACTGCTAGAAATGATACTCAAGCGTGAAGAAAAAAACAGGCATATCCAGGAGAACAGAAGGCAAATATAACACCATTAAAAGCGAAGCAATATACTTATAAAAGCTACTAAACATAATAAATGTCTGGAATTAACAATAGTTTCTCCATTATAACACTAAATGTTAATGGACTTAATTCACCGATCAAGAGACACAGATTACAAACTTGGATTAAAAATCACAATCCATCAATCTGCTGCCTGCAGGAAACCCATCTCACCACAAAAGATAGGCACGCTCTAAAAATAAAAGGCTGGTCAACAATTCTACAAGCAAATGGAAGCAGAAAACAGGCAGGGGTAGCCATTATGCTATCAGACAAAGTGGATTTCAAACCAAAAAAAATTATAAGAGACACGGATGGATACTACATTTTAGTCAGAGGTACAATTCACCAGGAAGACTTCACAATACTGAACATATATGCACCCAATACGGGCCCCTCCACATTCATTAAGAAAACCCTACAGCGTCTAAAGCAAGAAATCAACCCCCAAACGATAATTCTTGGGGACTTCAACACCGCCCTCTCTACATGGGATAGATCAACAGGTCAAAAGCTTAACAGAGACACTTTGGAACTTAATCAAACCCTGAAAGAAATGGACCTCACAGATCTCTATCGAACTTTTCACCCACGCACCAAAGAATACACATTTTTCTCAGCAGCACACGGAACTTTCTCCAAAATAGATCACATATTGGGCCACAAAATGAATCTACACATGTACAAGAAAGTTGAAATTCTAACCTGTGCCCTATCAGACCACCACGGCCTAAAGCTGGACATCCACAACACATCAAACAAGAGAAAATACACTAACTCCTGGAAACTTAACACTATGATGCTGAATGAGAACTGGATTCAGGAAGAAATTAAAAAGGAAATTCAAGATTTCCTGAAAGTGAATGATAACGAAAATACAACTTACCAAAATCTCTGGGACACAATGAAAGCTGTTCTAAGAGGTAAGTTCATAGCTCTTAATGCCCACATCAAAAAAATGGAAACATCAGAAATAAACAACTTAACAATGCAGCTTAAAGCTTTAGAGAAACTAGAGCAATCTGATCCCAAAAGCAGTAGAAGAGAAGAGATTAGCAAAATAAGGGGAGAAATATCTGAAATCGAGACTAAGAAAACGATAGAAAAAATCAACAAATCGAAAAGCTGGTTCTTTGAAAAAATCAACAAGATTGATACACCCCTAGCTAAACTAACCAAAAGCAAGAGAGAGAAAACCCAAATTAACAAAATTAGAAATGAACATGGAGTTATCACTACGGATACCCAAGAAATCCAGAGAATTATAACATCATATTTCAAAAACTTATACTCTGTGAAGTTTGACAACACAAAAGAGATGGATGAATTTCTAAGTAAACACAACTTACCTAAATTGAATCAGGAAGTTGTGAATTACTTAAATAGTCCTATAACATATAAGGAAATTGAGGAAGTAATCTCGAATCTTCCCACCAAAAAATGTCCTGGACCAGATGGATTCAGCACAGAGTTCTACAAGACATTTAAGGAGTTAATAACACCAATACTCCTTAAACTGTTCCATCAAATAGCAAAGGAAGGAACACTACCAAATTCCTTCTATGAAGCTAATATCGTTTTAATCCCAAAACCTAATAAAGATTCACTTAAAAAAGAAAACTATAGGCCGATCTCCCTGATGAACACAGATGCAAAGATTCTCAACAAAGTCTTAGCAAATCGGATTCAAAAACATATTAAAAAGATCATTCATGGGGACCAAGTAGGCTTCATCCCCGGCACACAAGGTTGGTTCAACATACGCAAATCAATAAATGTAATTCATCATGTAAACCAGTCCAAAGTCCAAGACCACATGATACTCTCGATAGATGCAGAAAAAGCTTTTGACAAGATCCAACAGCCTTTTATGATCAAAACGCTAGAGACAGTAGGAATGGAAGGAACTTTTATCAATATAATAAAAGCTGTATACAACAAGCCCACAGCAAGGATTATGCTCAATGGGGAACAATTGGAAGCATTCCCACTTCGATCAGGAACAAGACAAGGCTGTCCACTCTCACCACTTCTATTCAATATTGTACTTGAAGTCTTAGCCGAAGCCATAAGACAAGAAAGGGACATAAGAGGGATTCAAATTGGCAAGGAAGAAGTCAAGCTATCTCTATTTGCAGATGACATGATCTTATACCTGAGTGATCCCAAAAACTCCACCAGGAAGCTCCTGGAACTAATTGAGAAGTTCAGCAGGGTGGCAGGATACAAAATAAATGTGCAAAAATCAGAGGCCTTCCTATATGCCCAGAATGAAAGAAGTGAAAAAGCCTTGAGAGAAACCATGCCATTTACTATAACCCCTAAAAAAATGAAATACCTTGGTATAAACCTAACTAAGGAGGTAAAAGACCTTTACAATGAAAACTTTAAAACCCTAAAGAAAGAAATTGCAGAAGACACCAGAAGGTGGAAAGACCTCCCTTGTTCCTGGATTGGCAGAATCAACATTGTAAAAATGACCATCCTACCAAAGGCAATATACAGATTCAATGCTATACCAATCAAAATCCCAAAGCAATTCTTCAAAGAAGTTGACCAAACAATCTCAAAGTTCATATGGAGGCACAAAAGACCCAGGATAGCAAAAACAATCCTGAGTAACAAAACACAGCTGGAGGTATTACCATACCAAACCTAAGTCTATACTACAAATCCATAGTTATAAAGACAGCCTGGTACTGGCTCCAAAATAGACACACAGATCAATGGATAAGGATTGAAGACCCAGATATAAGCCCACAAAGTTACAGCCATTTGGTCTTTGACAAAGGGGCCCAAAGAATCCAATGGAAAAAGAACAGCATCTTCAACAAATGGTGTTGGCAAAACTGGATCTCCACATGCAGAAGATTAAAGCTGGACCCGTACTTGTCACCATGTACAAGACTTAATTCCAAATGGATCAAGGACCTTGATATCAGGCCAGAGACTTTAAAAGCCATAGTTGAAAGGATAGGGAACTCCCTCGAGCTGATTGGGCTAGGCCAACACTTCCTAAACAGACATCCAATGGCACAGTCACTGCTACCAACTCTCAACAGTTGGGATCTTGTGAAATTAAAGAGCTTCTGTTCAGATAAAGAGATTGTCGCACGAGCTCAAAGGCAACCCACAGAATGGGAGAAAATCTTCACTAACCACATATCTGACAGAGCTCTACTGTCCAGAGTGCACAAAGAACTTAGAAAATTAAACTCCAAGGAAAACACTGGCCCAATTAAAAAATGGGCCCTGGAACTTCAAAGAAACTTTACCAGGGATGAAATTAAAATGTCTAACAATTATCTTAAAAAATGCTCCACTTCCTTCGCCATCAGGGAAATGCAAATCAAAACTTCCCTGAGATATCATCTCACCCCGGTCAGGATGGCAAAAATCCACAGTACAAACAACGACAAATGCTGGAGAGGATGTGGGGAGAGGGGAACTCTCCTACATTGTTGGTGGGAATGCAGGCTCATACAGCCACTCTGGCGAGCCGTCTGGAGATTCTTAAAGAAATTAAAGATTGAAATGCCATATGACCCTGCTATCCCACTTTTGGGAATAACCCCCCAAGCAGCAGAGGTTCGCCTCGATAGCACAAGCTCGACCATGTTCATAGCAGCACTGTTTACAATAGCAAAGTCATGGAATCAACCTAAATGTCCAACAGTTGACGAGTGGATAAGGAAACTGTGGTACATCTATACAATGGAGTACTACTCAGCCATCAAAAATGATGAATTACTGGAATTTGCTGGGAAATGGATGTCATTAGAAAGAATTATATTAAGTGAAGTATCCCAAACCCAGAAAATTAAGCGCTGTATGTACTCCCTAATAGGTGGCTCCTAGTACCAAACTCGCCCAGCCCACATTGGGACACTCAAAAGTAAACCTATGTAACACAGTAATTGCAAGGATTATGAACAAGAGAGATGGGTTAGGAGGGCCACACCAGAAACAAGGAGAGAGGAGACCATGTTACAGCAGAGAAAATAAGCCTCCATCAAGGTCTGCAAGTAAGTAATGAGAAACCTGGTTAAGTTCACAGACGTTCTTTCCTGATCTCACCAGAAGGGGAGGGCATATAGTCTAGCAGATAAAAAGTAATCATTGTGCAAATGGGTAATGGACCCCGCCCTCAGTGAGGTTTCCTACTCTTATTACATCTACCCTTGAATGTGCTATTACAACAAGACTCCAGTTTAACAGCTTTTTGTCTCTGGCCAGGGGGTGACATACAGTGCCCAGCAGAATGGAGTGAAGGGAATTGCAGGAGCAGAAAAACTGCAAAAGAAAATCAACAAACCACAATCCAGAACTTCAGAGACTCTATATCAATCACATAGAACTAGGACAGCCTAATCTCTCCCCATCCTGGAGCTCAGGGGCATTTGCGGAAGAGGGGGCGGTAAGATTGTAAGAGCAAAAGGATGGGAGGAGCAACGATTTGCAAGATTCTCAACAATAGTTGGGGCCAAAGCAATCATAATGGAACTTTGCATGCCCTGCGCAATGTCCAGCGCACTGTTGCCCTCATAAAGTCTAGCATCTGTTAAGGGCACCGAGACCCCTGGAGGCAAGGGATTGACAGCCATAGTAGTAATCTTATGATTAAGGGGAACAAGAGAAAGGGCTTATGGAAATGCCACTGGGTCCTTATATGTCATCGGAGAGGAGGACCCAGTGGAGAGTTAGGCGCACACAATAAAGGACTCTCTGGGAATTGGGGGGGAGACACTGGGGGAAGGGGAGGGGGGAGGGAGGGAACTGGTAAAAAATTTTAAAATGTATAATTAAATTTTTAATAAAAAAAAAAAAAAAAAAAAAAAAAAAAAACAATGTGCTCGACGGGAGACAGGCAAAGGACAATGGACACTCAGCTCCCCAAGAGACAAGGACGAGTCCATCCAATGAGAAGAAGCCCTGCCAAGGGCCTGCGCTTCCTTAAGAATATTTCCTCTGCCCCAATTATCTCAGTTACCAGTCGATCTGGTTTCACTTTTCTTCAGAGATTTGTGGGCAGTCGGAGCTGAAAGGGGTCAGAGCTAACAGTTTCAATACTATGTAAAAACCTATCCGAAGTCAGATGCTGGGGAAAAAAAAATAGCTGTTTTATATGCAGCACTCTGAGTCAGGAATTCCCATGGGGATGGGCTGCAGGGTGCAGCTCTAAGCAGCATTGCCAGGGGCTGGTCGCACGTGGCTTGCGTTTGTGGCCATAGGAATGGGGATTGCAGACACGAACTGTGGTTCCCAGTTTTGTATGGGCTCAGAGGATTTGAACTCAGGTCCTTATGCTTAGACAGCAAGTGTTTACCCTGGGCCATCTCCCCAACTCTCTGCTTATCTTTATTCATTTCATTAAAGTCTTTTTGATAAATGTGATACCGATATCCTCACAAAATTTCATTAAATAAGAACCGATTTCACACACTGGAAACATTTCACAGGAATAAGTACACAAAGAACTAGAGGAGTTTCAGAATTATCAGAAATAAGCCCATATTTTGCTAAGAGGCTACCACAGCTTATGATTGATTTCTACAGTGGTTTCCAGAAAAACGTGACAAAATAGACATACCAATGGCCAAAACATCCTCGGAAACCAACTCTTGGATCTTAAAGTGTTGGTGGCAATTATTATCTAATCTTTCCTCTCCAACTGCATAACAATTTAATTCTGAACATTCCAAGGTTCCTGAGCTATGTAATACCTAGTCCATTAATCTAGATGCTTCAAGAATAGGCTGAGAATTCTAGGTCAAACTTGATTTTCTAGAAAAGATCAACCCAATCACTCCTGTTAGCAGTGAGATCCTGTCTAAGCCAGTTCTCGTGGAGTCTAATTAGCGAGTGAACACATGAGTGGATACCTCACGTGCCCACTTCCTCAATATTCTCTCAAGAAATCCACAGGCACAGCAGAGATGCTATTTAAATGCACAGGGTTTGGGTAGCAGAAATGAGGAAGCAGGAGGAATGGATTTCAAAAAAATATATGTACAGGACCAACTCAAGGTGAAGCATGAAGAGGGGAAAACAACTGAAAAGATCAACCGTAGGAGCCTGGAGCAGAGGGTGCTGATGTCATGTGATTAAGAGTCACAGTGACAGCTCCAGCTGCGAGTGGGAGAGAGACTAGCCCACGGAGAGCGTGTGAGCTGGTTGAGAGAGTCGGCATCCTTGTGAACACTCGTCCAGACATGCTGGTCTGGCAAGTAAGGATCGTCCCTCTCTCAGCCTTTATGTGGACATGGTGGATAGCAAACTCCTTCAGCCCTTGTGTTGGTATGAGCTCTCCTATCAAGCTGGACTGAGAACTGTAGCCAGACAATGGTAAGAAAATAAACTCCTTGTTCCCTTAAGCCATTCGGTGGTGATTTATCAGCAACCATGCAGGTGAGCTGCAACAGTAACCCAGTATACCTAGAACTCACACCTGCGAAATGACACGGGAGGCCTCTGGCACTCTGAGGGGAAGAATTCTCACAGAAGATGCAGTCAGAAAGGTGACTCACATCCATCCATCAGCTCGTGAGTTTGCTTTGTGACTTGGAACGGTCCCTTAACCTTGCCTCTCACCTGGATGGGCCGACAGTGACGAGAGGAGAAGGAACATTGGCAGCTTTGTGACCTGAGAAGCTGTCTGACCACCGATGGCCATGCTGTGGGGGGTTTCACAGACAATACAGTGGGACAAGTTTATCTCTCATTCTGTTCATTTCTATGAACAGAAAATAGCCATTAGCAGTCAGGGATTTGTTGAAAAATACAATTGGGTGATGATGATTGCCCCACCCTCCTACCCCGCCGCCACCACACACACCTCTGCTTAACCTTACAGGGTTATTAAATATTAATGAGAAAATATCTGTGAAGGCATTGGGAACAATAAAGCATAGATCATTGTGGAATTATGGGTTTTTAAACCTTGGTAGGTAGATGAATGGTTGGTGATGTTTGAAACCAGTAGTATTTGAGAAAAATGTGAGTTCATTACTGGAGTTCTTGAAATGTTTAAAGGGCTAATGACACAAAGGTGTTATTTGCTTTTACTGTAGCCTCAGTGTGACACATGCAACATAAGTGGGAGTCCATAAATATTCATCAAAAGATTTTAAAAAACTGGGCTGGAGAGATGGCTCAGGGGTTAAGACTCTGCCTCATAAGCAGAAGGTCCTGAGTTCGGATCCCAGGCCCCACGTAAACACACCAGGCAGAAATGGTGGCAGCCTGCACTTCCAGCCCTGGTGAGTGGAGCCTGGGAAATCCCAGAGGGAAGCAAAAAGGAGGTAGAAGCAATCCAGGATGATTCACGAAGTCACCCTTTGTCCTGCACAGGGACACAATGCTCTCGCTCTCTCTCACTCGCTCTCTCTGTCTCTTTCTTTCTCTCTCTCTCACGCATACACACTCAATAAATAAATAAATAAATAAAATTTAAAAAACAATGACTTAACAGCCATTCAACCTTAATGTCCACAATAAAACCAAATGAGAATTGTTCTCTGTACATTCTTACAGCATCAATACTTTCTTCAGGTTCATTAAGCAGGACCAAAAAATAAATACCCGATGCATTATTTGAAGTAAATAATTATGAGCACCCAAAAAAGTGAAAGTTTGTAGCTTGGATCATCATTGTGTGGTTTCCGGGTTTTATCACTGGTAATGTAGCCGCCTTCATAAATGACCACAAGAAGTACAAAGCCCAGTGTAGACATGACCCTTGCACACGTGGCCCTTCATGTCCCTGAGCAAGCCTCCACGCATCAGCCCGTCTGCCATGCCATTAACAGAAAGGTATGTGTTGGTTCTTGCCCAAGACCAAACATGTCAAGCAACTTAAGCACAGGGGTGATTAGAGGCACCATGGCCCACACTTCAGGACGGCACCTCTGTGACCTGGAGCAGCTGGCCAACCACTGATGGCCACTCTGTGGGGGTGCCACTGAAAGTCATGGTAGGACACACTTATCCATCATTCCGTTTGTTGGACAAGCTGCAAGAGCGAAAGTGCATCCGTCGCTCATCTTTTTCTGTGGATCTGGCATGGCCAGTTCCCTTGGCTCCCATTGTTATAAACCCTCCTAACAAACTAAATTATAAACTATAGTCAGAGTCATGAGCTGAAATTCTCCCCTGTGTGGCTTGGTTGTGTGTTCATCAGCATCGTGAAGATTATCTGTAACTTGGCCATGAACCGGGACTGTGCTGAGTTCTTTTTCAGCCCTGTGGTTCCGTCTCTGATGATATGAGGACATCATAAGAGTTCAAGGTTGCACACGTATCTACTGTGCATTCAAACCCAGGTCCGTCTGTTGCCAGACTACAAGAGCCAACTTTGTAACTCCGGTTTAGCCACCTGCTCTCATTAAACCACTAAGAATTCAAATTGATGGTGAGAAGCTGAAAGGGGAAATTTATTCAATGTTGGCCATACTGAGGAGGGAGTATCCAAATTCCATTCATCTTTCCTGAAACTCCAAGTGGGAAAGACAAGTTAAAATGGAAAAGTGGGAGTGAATAGGAGATGTGCATAAGTCAGAGGGGCTTCTGCCCGTTATTCTGCCAGATTCTTGTGGCTGTGTGAAATCTCTTGGGAGGGATAAACTCCTCTTCTGGCTAGCACCAGTCCTTCCCTGCTTCCAGCATGAGATTTCTGGGGGAATTTCAAGCCTTGGGGCCTATTCTTTCGATAGTCCCATCCATCGAATAGTGGGGGAAGGTGAGGGGTATTTTCCCACTTTCTGTTTTACATGGCTGCCTCTGGGTGTTCCTGTCCCCAAAGTCAAGTGACCGGGTCCCCCTGTAAAAGATCTCAATTCCAATCTCTTCTTCTAAGTATCCAAAAAGGACGTAAGTATGTTTCCTAGTGTGATTCTTGGGAATATAGTCCAAGGCAATTGCTTCAAGAGCTCTTGGCAGATTTGTTTCTTCCAGAATTCTCTGCTATGTGTCGATCATACTCACAGAACAATACACTTGATGGTCAGGGATCATTGAAGATGCCAAATTTACCTTATAATCTTTTTCTGGGAGTAAAAATTGGAATAATTATTAGTTTTTCTTTTAATGTCTTTTGGTATATATTCCTGGTGCATAGCGACAAGGTTCATTCAGCTATACCATGTGTTTTGGCCACATCTACCCTATGTCCCCACTGTTTCCCTCTCTCACTAGTTCCCTTCCTTTCCTCACTCTCACTTCTACATTCATGTCATTTATGTATGCATAATTTTATTTATCTATGTAAAGTTCAGGCCCCACTAGTGAGAGGAAATGTGACATCACCTAGCATGATGCTCTCAAGTTGTCCCCACTTTCCTGAAAACAACATTATTTTATTCTTCTTTACGTGAATAAAGCGCCATTGTATGAATACACCATGTTTTCTGTATTCTTTTCCTGTGTTAATGAAAACCTAGCATAATAAACACACATATGTGAATATCCCTGTAGTGGGTAAACTTAGAGTCCTTCAAGCATAGAGCCAGGAATGGAGCATCTTGCTTTTATGGCAACTCTGCTTTTAGTTTCTTGAGGAACCGCCATCCTGATTTCCATAAGCGTATATAAAGTTTCCCTTTTCTCCATGTTCTTGCCCAGCATTTCTGGTTTTCTTAGTGACAATCATTCTGATGAGAGATGGAATCTCAATGTAATTTTCATTTGCATTTCCCTGATAGCAAGACTACTGAATATTTTTTCATGTTTACTGATCACTTTTACTTCCTTCTTTGAGAAGTGTGTGTGTTCATTTCATTGATCCATTTACAGTTTGTTTGGGGGTTTTTTTTTGGTATATAGTTTTCTGAGTTCTTTATATACTCTGGCTATTAACCCTCTAATAGATTTACAACTAGCAGATTTTCTTCCATTCTTTAGACTTTCTTTGCACTCTAATGATGGTTTCTTTCACTGTCAATTCTTCAGATTATTTCCCAGGCTATTGGAGACATTTTTCAGATAGTCTTTGTGGACACCCCCTCTGGAAGCATCTTCCTCTAGCAGTTTCAAAATTTTGGGTCTTACATCAAGGTCAATCATCGAGGTTACATGAATTTAATTTGAATTGATTTTTATTTTTCTGCATGTGGATATCTAGATTTTCCAGAACTGCTTATTAAATACCAGTGTGTCTTTGTCAACTTTGAGGAAAATGAGGTGACTCTAAATGTGTGGGGTCTGTTTCCACGTCGACTACTGTGCTCCATGAGTCCACCTGTCTGTTTTTGTGCTACTAAAACAGATGTGTCAAGGCTCCACAGTATAATTTGAGGACAGGTTTTGTGTTATTTCCACCATTACTCTTTTTTCTTGGGACTTTTTTCAATCGTCAGGTTCTGTTGCGCTTCCACATGCATTTAGGAGTGCTTCTTTTAGTGGTATGAAAAATGGTATTAGAATTGTGATGAGTATTGCACTGAATCTACAGATCACCTTTAGTGATGTAGCCTTTTCCATATATTAATTCTGCTAGTCCATGAACACGGAAGGTCTTTCAAGTTTCTTCTGCCGTCTTCTTTAAGATGTTTTATGATGGATTATATCCCCTCTGGAATTGCAATAGTTAATAGAAATAAAATAAGCTGAATATTACTAGTGACCACTATGTGCATATATATGAGCTGTAGTCTGATCTATCAAGAAGTCTGAAGGAGTCGTCCTCCTGGGAATTGGATGGTGGTTTTGTGGCTACCACGTTTGGCAGCCTGGTAAAAGCTCCTCTATGGTTGCAAGCAGACAGCAGACGGCAGAAATTCCAAACGGTACGATGCAAACATGGCATCATCCAGAGAGACAAGCACACTCCTCTACGCTTCTCTCTGCATGAGTTTCAGAGAAAACACTTCCTTGAACACATCTGGCAACTACACCTTGACAGGATTGCCTCTTCCGCACGAAACCCAGTTCCTAAGCAAACTGTGTGTCCTGTTAGGAAGGAGGGAAGGAGCACTTGTTTTGGAAGAAGTGATCCATAATTCTACCCCAGAAGTTCACAAAAAATAAGTCATCGTGGCTTTGTCAGCATACAATTCATATGAGTTTATTAAATCTGCTCGGCCTCAGAAATGCTTCTGCCTCCACAACAAACTTGTGCTTCCAGACTTCAAGAAAATCCATTTTTCATTCCTGAGCCATTTTTCTCCCATGATTCTGCAGAGAAACTAAACACAGTCTTACGGTATTTATAGACAACTTACAATCACCCCCCCCCATCATGCAATCCTAGAAGAAAAATCTACCAAAGTTTGATCTTTCTGCAAGATACCTACACATACACACATGCACAATATTGATTCTCTGCAAGATATGTACCCAACATACCCAATATTCAACCTTCTGAAAAGCACACACACACACACACACACACACACACCCCTGTTGAGCAATTATGGAAGAGTGGTCTATCCCAACCTCTCTTAGTCCCAACTTTTTCTGAAAACATACATACTCGCAAAGTTTTGAAGATAACTAATATTCTACACATGCTTTCTATGCTCAGACGCCTACCAAGAAGAGGACGAAGCCCCTACTCTGATATTTAAATAATCATATTGAAATGGACAGATTAAGTGCACCCGGGGTCTCCCTCCTCCTCCCTCACACCTAGGGTCTCAGTCCCGGAGTGCTCCGGTCAACAGTTACTCCTGGGTACAAAACTGAAGCCTTCTGTAGGAGCTCCAGGGTTTTGGTTGGTTTTGGTGGGCCACAGGTAAAAGCGTAGAATTTGGCTGCTCAGACCATTATTGATAATAGCTTGGTCATCAGAGGAAAAAGCCTCACGCCAGGGAGTGCTGTCGCAATCTGTAATTTATAAACCCTGTCGCCGAGTTAATTGCCCTTAGAGATTTATTATTGTCACCAGCAGCTGCACTGGCCAACGGGACACAGGTCAGAGCTCTCTCCAGCTGCTAGAAAAGTGAAACTTGCTGGAGAGAGAAGGCGGTGTCAAGAGACCCCTCCAACCCTCAGGTGAGAGGCCTTGAACTTCATTAGCCCTTTCTCTGAGGCTCTTTGCACACGTGTGTGTGCCAAGAATGCAGACTTGGAAGAGTCTCACCCAGTGCTGATCATGGAATATTCCATGGACGACGGAGAAGGGGAACATTCAGAATCATCTTACCTGCAGTCCATTCCTCCATAGAACCCATAATATTACAGGATTATCTAGACAGCTCTGCTCGCTTTCCTTTTCAAATCATGTCTGCATTCATATTAAGCCCTTGGCCGGCTACACTAGAGGGCACTGGAACACCACATCCATTACAGACCGTCTTTGTGGCAGGTGCTTTGGGGTGGAGGGCAAGAGTTGGGGAGCTGTCATGGATATGACGGCAGGTGTATGTGTATTTTAACATGTCTTCCATAAACCCATCAGGATTCGAAGAAGCTACGCCGGCACACTTGGGAACCAAAACCTTAATTATATAGTAGCGATGTTGTTCGAGGAACATGCACATCTCGGCCCAGCAAGAACGGAGGTATTGAATGCCAGCGTGACATAGCTCCCAAACTGTTGTCTTCGTTTGTATAAATAGGAATGCAGCAAAGATTGCATGCGCTGTCTGCATAATGAAGAGGGAGGGAACGTGCAGCCTCTGCCACGGTGGCCAGATGCGCCTTTATCTCTTTTCAAATCAACATGCAGCGCCTGCGCTCCTCAAATAGAAAGCTCTTTCCTCGGGGATGTTAGGCGCTGTATGTTTGGAATGATAACATTCTATAAATAAATAACAAAGATTATTAAGAACACTGTGTAAACCTCGTCGTCAAACACCCCTTCAAGCTACCATCACCAGTGATTCAGTGGGGTCCCCTAACCCCACTGTCTACAAATACACAGCATAAATACTGTATTTAACAAGACCAGAGAAGTAGCAGAATGCTCCTCCCTGGAGCATGGGCACGTCAGAGCCCCCAATGTGACTGGCTACCCACCCCACCCCATCCCACCCCATTTTAGTTCTTGGTTTGCCCCTCTTCGGTCTGGATGAGACTTGCATCTCATGACCAGATGACTGTAACGTGTTGCCTCTTATGCCTAAATATTGACCTAAAAATAGCAATGTGTCCCCAAATTCTTTTCGCTCCAGTGACTTCATGAATATGCATTAGAAACAGTGTCACATTTGCAAGCATACAGGGTTTCCTTAAGGTTCCCCACAGTGCCTAGATTTCCAATAGAACAAGAGATGGCGGGGAGAGCCAGACAGACCTGGAATCAGGGAACATCTCACGGGATTCCGGCTCTGGTGTGAAAGCTGGCTTTCCTCTCTCTCTCTCTCTCTCTCTCTCCTCTCTCTCTCTCTCTCTCTCTCTCTCACACACACACACACACACACACATACACACACTCTCTCTCTCTCTCACTCTCTCTCTCTCTCTCTCACACACACACACACTCTCTCTCACTCTTTCTCTCTCTCTCTCTCTCTCTCTCTCTCTCTGCATCCAGCTAGACCTCGCCCTTGACAACCTGGAGTCTGTCCTTATCCTTAAGTTATTAAGGTCGACCAATCACCTGAGCAGGGTTCCCACCCCACCCCGCAGGGAATTCTGTCCACCTGGGGTGCCAAAGACATGGGGGGAGTCTGCCTTGCCTCAAACCATCTCTCAGCCTCTTCCTCCCATGTTTTCTCCCCCAGGGGACATGACTGAGAAAGAAGCTTCTGTTTCGAAGTCCCCTGAGGCTCGGAGAGTAACATATTCTCCCTCCCTCTCCTGCGCTTTCAATGAGACTCATCCTTAACACTTCAGCTGTTTCTCTACCGACTCTGACTTCGCCCCTTGCCCACCTTCTCTAAGCACGCCTCTCCTGGGCTGCTTGGATTCCCAGAGTCTTAGGTCCAGTTGGTTTGTGTTTTAAAATAAATATAAATATTCTCAACTCTTTCTCCACTTAATGGTGTTTCTCTCTCTGTATCAGCAAGACAGTTGCAGGTGTTGATCACAAGCACTTTCCGCTTTTTGTTTGAGACATGGTCTCTTACAACCTGAAAGGTGGCCAAGTAGCCTAGACTATCCCAGCAAGTGCCAAGGCTCGGCCTGTCTTCACTCCCATCCTGCCACCACTGCTGATAGTACAGTCATGCACTAGTATGCCTGGCTTTCAGTGTAGGTTCGGGGGTGGGGGGTCACAGTCTGGTCCTCACACCTGCAAGGCAAACACTTTACCAAGGCATTTCACTCTTGGCTCTAGGACCAAAGCCAGTCGGCACTGCATTGAGAGAACAGAGAAAGTATCTACCACTCTCTGAGGGTGAGCTCAGCCAAGATATAATGTACTGGTTTTCTTGGCTGGCATTTCGTACATTGTGACATGTAACCTCTAGGTTTGAGGCTCTCAGTTAAAAGAACAAGATCTTTTCGTTACTTTCTCAGCCCCCCAGGTTCATCAGTAGACCCTTCCAGTGGAGCATGCTGTCTGTGAGAAGCTCTCTCTCAAGCAGCCCATTGGAGCATTCCACCACTACCACAGGGTTTGCTTCTGTCTAGGATGATGCGTGTAAGAGGAACAATGAACTCCGGAATTCGTTTCCCACCTGGAGCTCAGGGCATGGCGCACATACCTCAAGTCCTGGAATGATCCAGACATGGTGGTGCAAGCAAGCGTGTAATTTTAACACTTAGAAAGAGGATCGGAGGTCCAAGGGTATCCTCCGCCACAGCAGCAAGTCAGGGGCCATCCTGGATGGCATGCAACAGCCTCAAAGAAACAGACAGACAAATTCTCCAACAGGAATACTTACCTCTAGAGACTGTGCCTCAATGTACCTTCTTTCTATTCCTCTTTTGTTCCTTTTCTTTCTTCACTTATCCCTTTCTTTCTTTCTCATTAAAGATCAACATAGATGGGACTTTTTACTGTTTTTTTTGTAAGAATTCCTCAAAGTTTACAAAATACATCGTTATGTTCTTTTAAGTCTTGTTTATTTTCTAACAGCTGCTTCTAATTTATGCAGTTTATGATATGTACAATTAAGCACATTAAATTCTATATTCAATCATTCTTTCATGTCATATATTTGTGTTATATATATGTTTTTTATATGTGTGTGTTCTATTATATATGTTGTTACAGGTAATGTATGTCATCTTATAGTATATGGTTCCTGTATACAATATACACTGATTATTTACTATGTGATATGTGTGCTATATATAACATAAGTGTTCTATATGTTATATATGTGTATAAACACATGTGATTTATTTTTTATTATTATTTCTGCTCATACAAACTTAACAGGTACACCGGTCCCCTCCCTCCCTCCACCTCCCCCCATCCCCTTCCTCCACCCTCCCCTCTCCCTTCCCTCCCCGTCCCCCAGTGCCTCCCCCTCAATCCCCGGAGCATCCTTTACTGTGCATGCCAAACTCTCCTCTGGGTCCTCCTCTTCTATGAGGTGCAAGGACCCAGGGCCATTTCCCAGAACCCTTTTCTGTGTTCCCCTTAAGTTTAGGAACACTACTGTGACTGTCAGTCCCTTGCCTCCAAGGATCCTAGTGCCTTTAGTCCATGCTAGACTTTGTGGGGTCAATAATGTGTTGGACATAGCACAGGTCATGCAAAGTCCTATTATGATTGCTTCAGCCCTAACTTGTGTGGAGTATCTTGCATATCATTATTCTTCCCATCCTTGTGCTCTTACAATCTTACCACCCCCTCTTCCGCAAATTTCCCTGAGCTTCAGGATAGAGACAGATTAGGTTGGCCCAGTTCCAGGTGGTTGATATAGAGTCTCTGAAGTTCTGAATTATGGCATGTTGATTTTTTTTCTGGTTTTGCTGCTCCTGCAATGCCCTTGGCTCCATCCTGATGGGTATTGGAAGCTACCCCCTGGCCAGAGATAAAAACCTGTTAAATTAGAGTCTTGTTATAAGAGTATATTCAAAGGAAGGTAGATGGAATAAAAGTAGGAGACTGCGGTGAGAGAGGGGTCAATCACCCATTTGCAAAATGGTTACTTTCTATCTGGTAGCCTATATGTCCTCCCTTTCTGGTGAGATCATACCCCATCAATTGCAAATGATCAGGAAGGAAAGTCAGTGAACTTAACCAGATGTCTCATTACTTACTTGCAGTCCTTGATGGTGGCCTATTTTCTCTGTTGTCCCCTCTCTCTTACTACAGGTATTACAGAGATTTGTCTTTGAGTGTCTCTAAGTCGGTTTGGTACTAGGATCCACCTATTAGGGAGTACATACGGTCCTTAATTTTCCATGTCTGGGATTCTTCACTCAATATAATTGTTTCTAATTCTATTCATTTCCCGGCAATTTGCATTAATTCATCATTTTTGATGGCTGAGTAGTATTCCATTGTATAAATGTACCACATTTTCTTATCCACTCATCAACTGTTGGACATTTGGGCTGATTCCATGACTTTGCTATTGTAAACAGTGCTGCTATGAACTGTCGTTTATTGGTGTGAGAGACACACATGGAATATGAGCGAACAATTTTTAGAAGTCACTTCTCTCTTTCCACCATGTGGCTTCCAGGGACCAAACTCGGGTCTCCAGCTTTGTGAGCAGTCACGTGACCCGCCGAGCTATCCCACCTCCCCCATCTTTGACACCCTCCATTGGCGCTTTAGCAAGCTTCCACTCCAGGCCAGCTTACCTTGTTTGAAGCTTCCAGAAATACAGGAACAGACAGAGAACAAACCCCTGGGGGACTCAAAAGAGAGTCGGGGCTCTGAGTCCCCCCGGAAGATCCCCTGGTTGCCTTAGACCATCAGCTAACAAGTGACAAGTGCCAAGGTTGTAAGTTTCTACATGATAATCCAGTATCTAATATTTAAACTATTAGCAAAAGTTGATTTTTAGAAATGTCTCCCTCATGCTATCCATATGCTCTTTTATATATCAACTTTTTATTTATTTATTTTTTCCACTCACACAAACTTGATAGGTACCCCATTCCCCTCCCTCCTTCCACCCCTCCTTGGATCCCCTTGCTCCCTCCCCCTTTTCCGTTCTCCTTTCCCCCCTCCCTCCCTTTCTCCCAGTGCTACCCCCCCCCAATTCCTGGAGCATCCTTAAGTGTGCATGTCAAACTTCCCTCTGGGTCCTCCTCTCTGATGAGGTGTAAGGACTCAGAAGGATTGCCTAGAGCCCTTTCTTGTGTTCCCCTTTAGTATAGGAACATTATTGTGGCTGTTAATCCCTTGCCTCTAAGGATCCTAGTGCCTGTGATCCATGCTAGACTTTGTGGGGTCAATAATGTGTTGGACATAGTGCAGGTCATGCAAAGTCCTATCATGATTACTTCGGCCCTAACTTGTGTGGAGTATCTTGTATATCGTTGTTCCTCCCCATCTTCAAGCTCTTACAATCTTACTGCCCCCTCTTCCTCAAATTTCCCTGAGCTTTGAGATGGGGAGAGATTAGGCTGGCCTGGTTCCAGGTGGTTGATATAGAGTCTCTGATGTTCTGAATCGTGGTTTGTTGATTTTTTTTCAGTTTCGCTGCTCCTGCACCCCCCTTAGCTCCATCCTGATGGGCATTGGATGTCACCCCCTGTCTGGCAGTTAGAAGGTAACCATTTTGCAAATGGGAAACTGACCCCCCCACCGCGGTCTCCTACTCTTTTTCCATCTACCTTTGAATCTATTCTTGTAATAAGACTCTATTTTATATATCAATTTTTAAGTGAACATAATAGACTATGAGCTATATTCAGTTGTCCAGGTTGCTCTAACCAAAGCTATATACTGGATAATTTCACGGAAATTCATTTTTTCACAAAGCAAGAGCTGAAATCCCAGATCAATGTGTCCACAGACTCAGTTTCTCCAGAAGCCTCTCTGTTGGCTTGCAGATGGCTGCCTTCTTGTCATGCCTCCAGGCAGGCTTTCCTCTGTGCAGACATCCTCCGTGTCTTGATGTGTGTCCAATTCTCCTCCTCTTCTCAGATCACCCTTGAGATGGAATGAGGCTCCATCCATAGGATCTCATTGGCCTTCATTGCCTCCTTACAGGCTCTGTCATCAAAGATGATCACGTGCTGAGCATCAGTCCCATAGGGAATTACGGGAATCCATAACTAGAACCGTTATATTCTGGGTGGCACCCAAGTTCCTTCCATGCTTTGCCTTCACAAAGTAGAAGCCTTGGTCTTCATCCCCTGCAGATTCCACAGTGCTCCTCGCAGTGCAGAAATTGCGAAGGAGAAAGTATATTGCAAATGGCCCTGCTGCACGCGTGGCTGTCATGTCACGTGTGTATGTCAGCAGATGGCGGAGATGAGGGATCTGTGTCTATGAGTGGTGTGCTGAGCTGCAGGTATTGAATGATGAGTAGTGGAACACGCCCCAGTGCTTGCCAGCCACCTGAATCCCCGCATCCCTGAGCTCACAATGTGGGGCCCCCCGTGGACCAGGCGCCACGCACCCACACTGTGGGCTTACTCATGGGAGACTGACAAAATCGTTGTTCTTTAGTTTTATCTTGGGTTCTTGACCATGTGTGGCTGGGAGCTCAGTATATATACCTATATCTTTCAAATGTATTCTCTTATTGCTCATACATTATTTTATATTCTAGTCATGGTTTCAAAATGAAAGAGGTCATGACAGTTGGAGGGGGCACCTTCTGTCTGGAATTCCGGGTGTGTGAGATGAACAATGGACCCCTGAATTCAACCATACCCAGGGAGACCAAGGGAGTGAGGAAGAGGTAGATATGACTGAAATGCATTTTATATATGAATGAAATTATCAAAGAAAAAATAAGACCTTCATTTTTATAAAAACATAATATAATCACTAATCAATTCCCAATAAATCTTTTATGGGTTTTGAAAACCAGTTACTATTAACCAAGGTATTTTAACCCAATTTTTAAAAAAGACCAAAAATGGATCTTGTCTATAGTGCTTTTGAGGGTTCAGTTGGAAGGGTGATATGATTATTTTGCTCTGTGATATTCTATATTGGGGCTTAGATTTAATTAGCATGTTTTAAGATGCATGTTAATGGCGTTAACTGCGATATGTTCATCCATACTTATAGTATGCTGTGATCAAATTACCCTTTCCTTCTCTGCCCTCTCTTCCTAATCTCTAGTAACACTCTTCCATTCTCAAGTTAACTGTTTTTAGCTCTTCCATGCTAGAGAATTCAAATGATTCTTCTTTTTCTGTGTCTGAGTTACTTCACTTCACCTAAGGCCCTGCAGGTTCATCATTCTGCTGAAAATGACATAGTTTAATTATTTTTTTGTAGCTGAAATCTACTCCATTGTGCATACCGACCACATTATCTTTATCTCTTGCTGTCTGTTCAAAGCTGATCCCGTGCGTCTTAGCTGTCCTGATTCATGTGCAAAGCTCTTTCTTGATTGCTCAGCTCTTCGCTGCTTTTATTTGTATTTAACGCATTCATACAGGAAACACGAGACAACTCTAAGAAACATCAGCTGCTAGCAGTCTGAGTCCAGGTTGCATCTGGCAGCTGGGGGGAGGGGCGCCTGTGTGAAGCTACCCCTGTTTGACAAGCTTTCCAACCAATCTAACCCCAGGTTTGTCTCTTCATTTATTTTTCCCTTTAACAACACAACCAAGGCTTAGGAGTGAGCGTGAATATTGTGGAGAGTGGGAAAGGCCCCGCATCGAACCTCAATTAATTATACAAGAACCGTCCCAGAGGTCTGCCTCGCACGCTTCTGTGCCTGATGCTCCTGCAGCTGCTCGAGGGGAGGCGATTCTCTGAGGTCTCTTAGCCCTGGCCGTGCGGGAGCCAGCACAGTGAGTGGAGGGTGATAAAGTTCTTATTTACTCTAAAGTGGGTGCGAACTCACCCCAAGGTGCTCTCTCTGTGCCCAAGACGTGTGTGACTTCTGAAAGTCGTGTACGAAGAAAGACATTTTAAGCAAATGTGCTGAACAAAACACACACACGCATGCACACGCATGCACATACACTCTCGCACACACATCTAAAACCTGTCTGAGATAGCAAGGGAAGAATTAAAGATATAAGCACAACCACAGCAAACATAGGGGATGGAACAGAAGTGGCTAAGACTGTCAAATGCTTGTGGGTGATAAAGGAAGTGATAGAGAAACAACAGTAACCTAAGCAGTGTGGAAGAAACTAGAGCCCAAGAACATGGGGTCCCCCCCACCCGTTGGGACCTGGACAGTCCCTCACACACGGAGCATCCCTAGGGAGGTAGTTGACACAAGACATGCAGTGTTTCTGTGGCGTGTCTACACCAGTACTGTCTGCACGGTGTGAGTCTCCTTCGCCCCACCCCAGCCCACCAGCTGCTAGCCCCCTCCCTCCAGCCCCCCACCCCACCCTGCTGCATCACTTCGAGGAGAACAGACTTTCTTGAGAGAACTGGAGCCAGAGAGCCTTCAGGCTTAGCTCGACTGCAAGGAAAAAACTCAGATGAAACCAGTTCTGAATGCCTGTGCTCCCTGCAGCTCCCAGGCAAAAGGAAGAACAAGCCCACAAAAAACAGATCGCCTCTGGGTCAAAGATATCTAGATTCGGGATGCACAAGTCATGTGAATTAGCATGGCGTCTGACTAGTGTATGTATAACTTGCATACATCCTCTTATTTACTTCACCTCTGCATTCCTTATAATGCCAAATGCAGGGTCGGTGAGATGGCTCAGAGGGGAAAAGTGATTGCTGCAAAGGCCCAATGATGTGAGTTCGATTCCCGGAGCCCACAGATAGAAGGAGAAAACCAACTACTGAGAGTTGTCCATTGATCTCCATATGTGTGCTGTGCCATGCATACACACACGCACAACACACACACACACACACACACACACACACAAAACACACACACACACACACACTAAATATAACAAAAATACTAAATGTGATGTAAGCACTATAAGAAATAATTGCTAGACCATGTTCTTCAGAAGCATGATTATTTTAAAATATCTTCAATCCATGGTTGGCTATGGATGTGCTACAACCAGAGACCACAGAGGTTGGAGGTTGACTCTGTTTATGATGTAGAAAGCAATAGACTGGCGAGAATAGATAAGGAGGTGCACTTTGAATGGAGACAGCCAGTAATGTTCTGTTGCCATTAGTAGTCTTGAAGGGCAGCCGGGCCAAGGCCGGCACAGATGCACTTCTGTTGGAACTGTAGGATGAGGACTTGGGGAATCTGGTGGGAAGAAACTGCCCTTTCAGCTACTGGAGGGAAGAGTCTGGACTGAGGAAAGTAGCATTGAAACTAAAGGAAACGGACACACTGACTTCTGGAAGAATCTGGCAAAAGGAGGCTGATTCATCTTGAGCCAAATCTTCTCCGCCCAAGTGTAGGGAACAGAAGTCACAGTAGATCCAGGTGACTAGAAGCCCCTAGAGATCGGCAAAAGTCTGCCCATCAAGGACCGAGTCTTACTTCCCAATCCACCTCCACGCTTCTAACTCACGCTGGACCCTTGTGGCTCCCTGTTTGTGGGCCACAGCATCCGTGAATGCTCTAAATTGACAGCCAAGAAAACGGCCAGTCTTAGGATTGGTGTTGATAACTCCATCTTGAGGAATCTGCCTGTGAGACGTGAACAGATTCCAAGCTCCCAAGAGGAAGCTCTTCAGCTCTGGAAGAGGCAACAGAAACATCCACACCGCTCGCAGCTGGGCCTGGTGTGGGAACGCGCCTGATTTTAAGATGAAAATATGAGCCGGCAGCAAGTTGATTGCTTGTCTGGCTGGGGGTCATGACGATGTGAAGGTGAACCGAATGAGCCCACTGTAGGCACGTGGTGGGAGGTGCCACCTTGATAAAGGGATTTCACACCCTGCTAGGAGTTGTGCACGATGTTGATTTCTCCTGATGTCACAGACAGGTTGTCTAAGCATGCGCTGGAAGCCAGGAGGATTCTCTTTTTCCACAAATCACAAGTCCTTCTCCCAAGCTCGCAGCCTGATGCTCAGCTCCTACCTGCATTCCTATATAAAATGTTTCCCGAAGAAACCTTGGGGACTAAAGCTGGATGCGTGAAGGGAAATGCCCCTATCAGTGGGGTGGCCCGAAGAGAGACTACTTGACAAGCCACAGAGACCTGAGCCCCCACAAGAGTAGACAAGCTAGAGGCAACCCTAGGATCCATAGAAGCAGACAGGCAGGAGGGCAGGACTGATGGAGGGATAGGAGGGAGAGAGATGGAGGGAAGCTAGGATAAGTACTCAATATGCTTGTAAAAGTAGAAAAATTACAAAACAAAGAGTAGACAAACCAGAGTGACCCCTGGGGTCCACAGAAGCAGACAGGCAGGAGGGTGGGAGGGAGTGGGATGGATTGAGGAAGGAAGGGGAGGGGGATGGGTGGGAGTGGGGTAGAGGGAAGCAGGGATAAGAACTCAACACGCTTGTGAAACTAGAGAAATAAAATAACAAAAATAAATAAATGACATTTCAGGAAATGAGCGGTGGGCAGAGATGTCATGTTATTTCACAACAAGAGCAGCAGCAGAAATGTGGGAGAAGACCACTGATGTGCCCACAGGTGGGGTCCTCGCTGGGTCGGACACCATGGTCCAATATCTCGGATTCTGCTCAAACAGCCTTGTGACTTGTGACTTGGAAAAATGGCGGCTCCCCGCCATCTTTATGTTTGTTCTCAAAATTCCTAAACCCTGGAATGTTTCACTTCTTCTCTGCATCTGGTGTCCTCTGACCCTTCTAAATACACCCAGGCAGCCCACAGGTTGAAGGGTTGACTTCAAGGGCCTGACCTCTAGTTCCCTCACATCACAGATAAGCCCTCCTAGCCCCGTCTCGACCGGGTCAGCCTCTCAGCGCCTCCTAAGGCTGGTTGGTGTACAGGTCAGAAAATAATCCTCTATGTTAGTATCATCATTAGATAAGACATGTTTCAACAGAAGCCACCCAACACAGGTCGTGGTCAGGAGCACACAATTTCTTCTTTAACTCTAGGGTCATTCTGTCCAGTGTAAGGAGTCACTTTGGTATGATGCTGCCAGAAGCCCATGGCTAGCTTTATTCACCTTGCCAAGAAACACGGTCCTCCATTCCCTTCTCTAAAACAGTAACCATGGTGGCAACAACAATAATAATAATACCTACCCCATGACTCTAGTATAAGCTAAAGGGCTAAATGTAAGCTTTGCAGACTAAAAACATTACCTAGCTCAGAGTATTCAATAAATATCAATAGTGTTACTTTTGCTTTTTAACATTGGCCCAATTCTATACAAGTGAACTATTCTATCACTTAGCCTCTGTCTCTGTCTCTGTCTCTCTCTCTCTCTCTGTCTCTGTCTCTGTCTCTCTCTCCCCTCTTCAGAAAAGTCTCTTTGGTCTTACCCTCTTTTCCCACCTTTCCATGCCACCCTCCCCGCGGGACTTGAATCTGGGGTCTTACACATGCTAGGCAAGTGCCATGCCACAAGCTACATTCTCATTCCTATTTCCCTTTTTATTTTGAGCTGGGCCTAAGTTGCCTAGGCTGGTCTTGAACTCAATCTGCGGCTGGGGCAGGTCGTGGCCGCCATCTGTGTCTGAGACCATCAAGACCACTCCCATTGTTTACTGACACTCCCTAGAGACAAAGGGTCCTTTGACCCTCACCTGGGGTTCTGGTTTTTCTGGAAGACCTTCCAGATATTATTAGTGTGTGATTCTGGCCTTACATATGTGCTCTAGGCCTTGGGGTCTGGGATGGGTACTGGGGTAGATAGGCTGAGGGAGCTAATTGAAGAGGAGTCCATCAAGGCACTGATGTAGGGGGGAGCCACCAGCCGGTGGGGTGGGCTTTCTGATGATGTAGCTGCCTCCGAGTCGTCCCTGCTTCTGTAAGTAACCCTCACCCTTACTTCTGTAAGTGACCCCAATGAATCATTGGTTCAACACACTGGACCTTGGCATAATCATTACTTTGACTTCTGATGGAACTTCTGATGGTGGAAAGATGCCTGTCCCCGGGGAAAGTGTTCACACGACACGTGTGCGCCTGCCGTGGCCGCATGGTGGTCTGTCCATCAGTCTGGAAAGAAATTCACATGTTGGAGATTGGGAGATGGAGGAAATAGTGAGAGAGGGAGAGGCATGCTTTCCCTCCCTTCTTTCTTTCTCCTCTCTCACTCTGAGAGTGAGTCATGTATTATGACACTCGGTGGCCTTTGTGTGGAAGGGTTTTGACGACTTCATCCTCAACCACACAGCAGGGCCTGGAGCCCTAGGTCTGGGCATACAGCAGCTGTTCTCTCTCTCTCTCTCTCTCTCTCTCTCTCTCTCTCTCTCCTCCATCTCTCTCCTTCTCTTTCTCCCTCTCTCTCTCTCCCCCTCTCTGCCACCCCCTCCCTCCCTTCTTTACTGCAGCCAGTTCTTAAGGTGCCCGCGAGACCGCATCCACATGAACTACCACAGCAATTGATAAGTCGTTGGCCGGGAAGTGAGACGTGACACAGGTTCAGGCCTGCAGCTTGATCCTTAAAATGAATTGGAAGCATCTGGCTGCTTTGCTGTTGGTAGGTAATGATGCAGCCGCGTCGCCCGCCCAGATGTGATTCTACATTGCCGCAGCTGTTCTGCTGGGAGTTTCAACACCCAAAACATCTGCTGCAGGGACTCCGGGCCCCTATTCTTACTCCCTCTCTCTCTGGGTTTCTTATTCTTCTCCCAGAAAATGTACTTTCTTTCCGCTCAGAATTTTGGTATCTGCCTAAGGTGTTATTCCCAGTCAAGGGATGCCTGCAAAGTTCTATGGAGCATGGAAGAGAAATCCACAGCCTCTTCAAAATTCACAGCCCAACCGAGGAGGTGTGACACTAATTCGCTTTATGAGGTCTGAGGAGATAGAACATTACAACCAGGCGAAACATTCATTGTTTATGGCGCACTTAGAAGAAATGGCTTATAATGAAGTCATTTCTAGATGTTAAACAGGATGGACGAGGAGCATCTTTAAGTTGGAAAATGCTGATCTCGGGATATTTGTCTGTGTTATAAAATGCATGCATGGGGATCGCTTAGACTTGCATATTGAACAGGTAAAAGTGTGATCTCTTGAGCATCTCAAAAGATACAGACACTTTATAGATCACACCTCGAAAAGTGTGATTTTCTAACATCTCAAAAGATATAGAAACTCACAAGATAATTGCAAAGACCAACAGGAAATATCAAGAGCCATTTGTGTGTGCGTGTGTGTATGTGTGTGTGTGTGTGTTTGTGTAAGCGCACATCAGAGGGTACTGTGTGTACATGTGGAGGCCTAAAGGTGATTTCAGGAATCATTCTAGATTGCTCTACCTCCTTATTGCTTTGCTCTGGGGTTTCTCAGGCTCTTCCTCCTAAGGCTGGAAGTAGAGACCACTACTATGTCCGTCTGGTATTTTCACATGGAATCCGGGATCTGAATTCAGGTCCTCCTGCTTAAGAGACAGAAGCTTAAACCCCTGAGCCATCTGTCTTGCCCCAGAGTCATAAATTTTTCAGCACTGTTATCCCAGCAATTTCTGGGACTTTATTTTAGAAAAAATATTTTATATCTAGAAAAGCTTGATGTATAAATGTTTATCATGGGGTTAATTTACAGGAGAACTGGTTCTGATCTATCACTCCAAATATAGACATGGTTAAGAGAAAGGGGTGTCTCTGCTTCCATAGGGATTCATGGAAAATCAATGTGAGATGCTGACTTGCTCCAGCTACCCAAACACAATCAAAAAGACATGTACTAAGGCTAAGATTAAGATGGGAAAATACTCCTGGCATGTAGTCAGAGAAAAAGCAAATGCAAACCTGTCCTCCCATCATGCTTTGCATCTGCATCTAAAAACACGACCTCAGTCGTTGCTCCAAAACAAAGACAGTTGTGTTTGAATGGTGGGACTAGAGACAGCGTCTTTCCCAGCTTTCCTGCCAATGAAGTGGTTATTCTGAGTCAGCACAGCGACAAAGACAGAAAGAAAAGTGTGTCCTAACACATGGCATGAACTAGACATGTATGTTTGAAGCAAAAAAAAAGTCAACTTCAGTGCCAGCTGGAGCTAGCAGCCTATTCAAAGAGACCCTGTCTTGCCCCCACATCTGGACTGCTTTATCCAGCACTTTAAGGAATCCAGAAGGACAAGAATCTGGTGCGGTGGGAAATGTGATGACCAACAGTGAGAAACCAACCCAGCTGCCCAGGACGCCGCACCAATAACCACAAGGAGGGAACTCAGTGCTTGGAAAGACCTGGAACTCGAGGCTGCCCCCTTGCACGGGGTGACACTCCCAAGCCTTTCAAATTTAAGAAGAGTAAATGCACACTCTGTCCCACTGTGTCCAAATGTCTTTGCCACCTCTGATTAAACCTGAAGGAGAAAAGACAACCCATATGTGTCACTTTGGGCTGATTTCCCCCCATCCCCCTCACAAGTTTTAAAATAGTACAATTGATTTTTTTTTAATATCCAAATATACATTACTATTTCCTAGCGTCCTGGAGGACAGCTTAATTTAGGCGTGGAAAGGGATGATTGAGAGATAGTGAACTGATTTATTTCAGGATTTCCCGGGAAACGCTGACCCACCCCCCGCGCCTTCACGGGCACTATTATAATTCTTTGATTTCCCGTCACCGCAGACTTTTTTTTTAAAGCGAAAGTAAATAGGAGACATGGAAAATCAATGGGAGGCGCTGAATCGTTCCAGCTGCGAAGGCTCTGTTAATTACATCATATTTTCAAGGAGACGGTGGGTTCAGGCTTGCCAAGTGCCCACATCTGGAGGCCTGTCTGCCATCCTGGTGGGGGAACGCGCCTCTCCCCAGGCCGCGAGGTTAACTGCGAAAGGACAAGCTGTCCCAGGAAAACAGCTTGTTCCCACCAACTCTCTGAGGCAAAATCCCCGGGATGAGTGTGGCTTCCGTTACCATAGAGATAAGAGGTGCTGCGAGCTGCAGAGGGGACACTGGGGCGGCAGGGGGAATCAGTACGTGCAGTGTGGAGCCCAAGGAGGCGGCAAATCTGTTCGCTTGGATGGACAGGCCATAGTGGGCTAGGAGGAGGGCAGCCAGAAGAGATGGGAGGTCATGAGGGAGCAGGCAAAGAGAAGTAAGGACGGGGCTTCGGGAAATCTTTCATCGGGATAATACAAGGAAGCTTCCTGAACCTTAAGGATTGTTTCCATACCACCCTCCTTACCTTTCCTTGTAATTTGCACCTTTTCTGAAGTCCTCTGGCTTCCCTCCTCCTCTTCATCCCATTGTTCTTTCCCCTTCTCATATCTTTCCAGAAACTTCTAGGAGTCCATTTTCTTTCTCTGTGTGCGTGCACTGGGATGAGATGTTCCTGGCCATTCACTCTCTTACCCTCTCTTTGCTTTTTATCTCTGTAGCACCTCTGACCTTTCGTTGACTTCAGTTTTTTCTCATACAGCTTCCTGAATAAGTAGCCAAGGAAAAGGAAACCCTAGAGCTGTCCGAGGCACTTGGAGAGATCCCCAAACGTCCAGGGCCTGATACCTCCCTCCTGCCTCCTACCTCCACTCCTGTATCAAGTACCGTTCAATCTGGTCCTCTGCTTTCAAATCCTGCACTCCTCACATAGTTCCCAAGACTTCTACACATATTTTAAACATCTGTTTCCAAATGCAATGACATGTGCTTCATCTTTTCTTCCTACACTTTACACATTTGAATGTAAGTTAAAGGTATGAAACATACATGCAATATATATGCATACAGTGCACATAAATGTGTATTAACAATAAAGTTGATACAGTTCCACATTTTATTTTTTAACATTTTTTTCTATTTTTTCTGAAGCACTTGGCCATGCCTAGAGTATGTGGGACCTGGGATCCGAACTCAGAACCTTCAGTTTGTCAGAGTCTTAACCCCTGAGCCATATCTCCAGCCCTTTAATGTTATTATTTCAAAGAAAATTAAAAAATTTAAAACCTACACAGGTTTCAACACATTGTGAACTTGGGTCAACCAAGTGATCACTGTGCGCTGATTTAGAAGGATCCTCCTAGTTTCCAAGAATGTGTTATCAAGTAGGAAAGTTATAGGACTGCACTGGCATGTTTAGAAATTCTGGCCTGGACATGACTATTCATAGAAGACCATATCATTTTTTAAATGTATCAATTTTTTATCTGTTTTTTTCCAGACAGAGTCTCGCTCTGTAGCTCAGGGTAGCCTAGATATTCATGGCAATCCTCCTGCCTGAGTCTTCCCAGTATTGGAATTACAGACGTGTGCAATCGCACCTAGTTTAAACGACTCCGCTAATGCCCGTGAGGGGCTGGCTGGTCCCAGGTTGAGCAAAAAGTCTTGCAGGAATCCACAGTATCCCCTGCCTAGAGGGTCTTGGGGCAGCGGTAAGCCACGGTACCTCCTGTCTGGTACCGTATGGGAGGGTTTTGCTCTGGCTTTAATATCCTGGTTGCTTTCCAGGTAACTTTTTTTTTAATAAAAAGGAATCTGAGGATCTGGGTAGACATCTCAGTTGGTTGAATTTAATATACATGGAACCTAACATGCATGAAGCCTGGCATGCATGAAGTCTGGCATGCATGAAGCCTGTTATGCAGTAAGCCTTCAGTTTAGATCCCCAGCACCTTACAAGCACAACTTGGTTGAACATAAGTGTAACCCCAGCACCCTAGAGTGGACCTAAAGTTAAGGTCATCCACAGTTGCATAATAAGTTCAAGGTCAGCTCGGAATGGACACCTGCTAAATATCATCAGTGATCCAGTTGAGATGAGTCTTTGGTGCTCCTCATGCGAACATCCACATCGATCTGATTAAGGGAATTACCCGAACTTTCAAAGCCAGGAGACCACAAAGTACTATCATTTCTGACTATGAGCTTGCACCAATCTGTGGATCCAAACTGGACTGGCGTCGTATTTTCTAAAATTGCAGACTCCGTAAAGATAATTGCTGGAAATCTGAAACAAAAGGCATAATGATAAATTATCACTTAACTGGTTTTACCTATGGAGATTTCCATTTAGTTTTCACTTGAGAAAAATTGCTTTGTGGCAAAAAAAAAAAAAAAAAAAAAAAAAGTAATGTCTTTGGCTGACACCCTCCAAGTGGTTCCGCTATCCACTGGCCCCTTCCCGCTCTCCTCCTTTGGTTTTCAGACACGGGGAATCAAGCGCCTGTACCTCGTCTCCTGACAGTCCTTATTTTCGTAGGCTTGCCTTTTCCTTACAACCTTGACCCACAGTGGCCAAAAATTCGGACTATTCTGCTCTATCCTGATAAACAGATTAACATGACAGAAATCCCACCTAAAAGCCATTTATGGGATTACCACTCTGTTGTCGTGAGGAACAGATGTCGATCTAATCTCCAATTCCTCAGGTCGAAGTGAACCAATAAGGATTCATGCCCACTGAAATGCTAGGCACCCAGGCATGCAGAAGGGCCTAAAGAGATCACCCTTCCTCATCAGCCCACCTTTCAAAGCATTTGCCAAGCAACGTGCATCACGCACTTATAAAATGCAACTCAGAAAAGGAGCCTCCTGGGACTTAACCCAAACTCTACAGGCGAAGACCAGAAGCGAATTCAAGCAAGATCCTCATGGAACACCACCGGGGAAGCGAGGGATTCTGCCATTAACCGTCCCACATCTGGCCGTCGAAGGAATGTCCAGAGGGAACAATCTGCTCCCTTTGCCCACATGGAAAAGACAGGCTGAGTGTGGTTCCACACAATACACAAGTCAGGTAACACCCTGGACAGAAAACGAGCGAGCAATTCCCAAAAGCACAAGGAAAATCCTTCCGATCCCCGTTTTCTCCACATTCAAACTGATGACAAGCAATAGCAAAGCAGGAAAGAGGCTCAGGTTGGGGACAGTGAAAAGGAGGAAGTCCAGTGCCTAGCATGCCCTGGAGGTGGGGTGGGGGTCACAGGGCAGGGGATGGAGAGGAGACCACACGCAGGGAGCATGATGGAGGTCCCATGCCCAGCTCTGCTCCAGAGAAGCCCACAGGGTGGCTTCCTTTGCCAGACATCCCCCAGATGGTCCAAGAATCACTGACAGAGCAAACGGGTTTCCACACTGGCACCTCTTCAAGCTGCCGTCTGGACCTCAGTTCTTCCTTAATGAAATCCACCCTGCACTCCAAAAGAGGAACGAGGACACTTCGTTTTTATTCCGAAAGCATCTCATTTGTCTTCCGTAGGTGCTTCCATAATCTCATCGTTATAGCTACGGCCCTCGGAGGACATCTGACTCGCATTAATCAGCCCGGCCCCTCATGGCTCACCACATTCTTTAACACTTTTACCATGCCCTGGGGCATCCTAACTTCCTTGAAAAATTAATAAACCTCCCCCCTCTTATCTTACCTTATTAATGTCTGTCTTTGTAACCCATTATCTCCGCATATCATCAGAGATCACTGGAGGGTGCAGTGGTCACCAGCTTGCTCCCCTAATTCCATCCTAAAACTGGAACGCCCCCACACACACACTTTGAATGGCCAGAAAGAAAATGGCTTTCGTGGGCCAGCAGGGAGTTGGTTTACCAGCTCAGATAGCACCATGGACCGAAGAGGGGAGAATTCTCAGGCTAAACGAAAGGCCATTAAGGTCTATTAAGTTGTTCTCTCCTCCTCCACACCCCTCTCCCCATCTCTTGTGCGCCCTAGTAAATCTGACTCATTAGCTCTGGATGTTTTGAAATACTGGTACATTAATCACTTGTGTTTGCACACTGTTTATGTGGGTTGTTGGTCATGGTTTGTAGTTATACTGGCTGTCTCCCTTGCTTACTTAAAGGTACAATCCAATTGAAAATAAAGATTTTTGCAGGTTTGCTCATTACGCATGGTGTCGGCAGCTGGTGAGTGTCTTTCGCAATTCATCAGAGGCCTTCCAGACCACCTGCTCTCCACATCCTGCAAACAGCTGGCTCTGGGTAAGTACCAGAAGCTATTACCTTACACAACAAATAAATAAATAAATGGGTGGATGGGGAAACAAATAAGTGGGTAAATTGAATTGTCAGCCCTGATTCACTGCTTCTTGAAGGAAAAGGGCTATTTGGGGGGGGGGAATGTGTTTATGATTTTATTTTAATGAAAAGAGGGGAGGGAAAAGAAACTCGCAAAGTTTTGAATGGATATATTTTATCATATGAGTAACAAGGCAGTCAAAAAAAAACTTGATAACAGATTGACAACGCGTTTAGGTATAGAGCACAAGAGGAAGGAGAACAGAATTTAATTGCTTGCTGGTTCTCTTTTTTTGCCATTATTTTACTTGAAAAGGCTACAGGGAGACTTTGTGGGGTTTGAGCTAAGACCACCAGATGTCTCTGGATTAAGAAGCAATGCTTGTTTTCAAATTTGTCAAGATTTTAAAGGAAATGTGTGTGTGTGTGTGTGTGTGTGTGTGTGTGTGTGTGTGTGTGAGACTTTGATTGGAAACTTTGACCTTGAGAATGAGCTTCTGACCTGCCCCAGCATCTTGGGAAAGGCCTGGGTGACAAAAGAAGATCCTGACCACTGGGCACGAGCCACCTGCAAGAAGGGAGGGTGGGAAACAAGGGAGGGTGGGAGACACATTCC
Source organism: Typhlomys cinereus (assembly GCA_023101885.1). Lineage (NCBI taxonomy): Eukaryota > Metazoa > Chordata > Mammalia > Rodentia > Platacanthomyidae > Typhlomys > Typhlomys cinereus. The sequence continues at coordinate 1,107,173 of JALPQD010000333.1, forward strand.
CGACTGGCTGGTGGCAAACTTGACAGTATGGAAACTGAAAGACAGATGGGGGGTGGGACCGGTGTTCACCTGGGAGCCATTTTAGAGACTTCTGAAATGTATTAGAGGCAGCCTGGGATGTCCCTGAGGTCTACTTGGGGTCTTCTTTATAGTTTGGAAACTGAGTCTTGTAAACATGACCCCGTACAGCTATAATCCCCACTAAGGAAACAAACATTCATGATACTTGTTTAAAAAAAATGGATCTTACTCAAAAGGGGCTCTAGTCATGGATAATAGGAAAAGAGGCTGAGCTCAGCTCTGGACCTAACAGGGTTCTTGTTAAAGGGAAACCAGAGTAGCCAGAGTTCACCAAGGTGGGCGGGTGACGGGGATAGGCAAGATTAAAGGTGATTGATATCAAGAAAATTAGATATATAGATGATAGATAGAAGAGATAGATGAGAGAGAGAGAGAGAGAGAGAGAGATACATGGATGCATAAAGGGTAGGGAGTTTGCCTAAATCAACTTGGTCTTTAATCACCAAAAAAACATACCTGAGGCAAGCAGTTTATGAAGAAAGGATGTCCATTTAGCTCACATTTTGGGAGTGTCAAAGGCCAGCTCAGGTCTGCTAAGGACCCTCTTAGTGCACATATGATAGCAGAGGTATATGCAGAAGCAAATGATTGAGAGAGAGAGAGAGAGCCAGGTTCAGGCTTTTATAGAAATTGCTCCAAGGAAAACTCAGTTCAGGAAGCCAGGACTGGGCCCATAGACCTCCCCAAGGCTCCACCTATGAGAGGCCACCCACCCGAAGGCCACCACACTGGGAACCAAGGTCCCTCTGATGAGAGCCAAATCCCACCCCAGCCACTGAGGTTGTGTTCTTGCTAATGTTGAATGATGTGTGGAATTCAATGAATCCGGGAGTTCAACGTCAGGGCCCGGGTGGATCCAGCACAACCAGATGAACCTGGCCAATCAGAGAATGTCGTCATCTTCCTAAACGACTTACTCTGGTCTCCTTCTGTGGTGTCTCTTAACCCTCTCCTGGTTTTAGGCTTCGTCAATCAAATGTCTGAATGAAACTCTTGTCATGTGGCTAATTAAATCCTGTTGTTTTATAGTTTACTTTAGTCTGTTTTTGAAGTTTATGAATAGAATCAACATGGAAAATATTTTGCATTTTGCCAAATTGAAAATTTAGACAATGAGGACACTTTGAGAATTTTGCTATGAAGAAGAACCTAGCTATTCTGTTTGATAGAGGACCAGTAGCTTCGACAGCAACTTAGGGACTTGTCAGAAATACAGGCTTCCAGAACCAGGATGTGCATTTTAACATTGAAGAACCCCAGGTGACTTGCTTGCACATTAAGAGGTTCACAAAGCCCTGCTCTCCTGTGCCCTTGATTCTTTCAGGTCAAAAGGATATGATAAAAATTGCCACCAGTCACAGCGATCCTAAGAATTTAAATGAGAAAATGCAAACCAGGCTATTTCCTCGTCCCATCTGCAGAGATGTGGCACATCGAGACAGAAAAGAAAGAAGAAACGAAGTCAGAGTCACCCACGTGGCAGTCCGAGAGAATTTTCTCTCCAGGAAAATCTCACTGAAAAAGGACAGGGCTGAGGCAAAAGCTCAGTTGGTAACGTGTTTGCCTCCCAAGCATGAGGATCCCCGTTATCCACAAATAAAACCTAGGCATGGGGGAGCATGTCTGTAATCCAGCACTGGGGCTGTAGAGATGGGGAGCTCTCTGTGACTTGTGGTTGAGGGAGCTGAACTTGCTTAGTTCCAAGTGAGAAGCTTCCCTCAATGTTGGTGGTCATTGCTGAGATCCAATATATGAGTTTAACTCACAATAACCAGAGGACAACAGATATTGTTATTCCGAAGTGCCTTTATAAGGGTTCATGACTGCTTTTATTAGGAAGTGCAGATATCACACACATGGAGTGCAGTGTCACATATGAAGCAGGGTAGACAAGGATTCCCCATCAGTACAGACAGGAGGCAGCTGGGGTTACTTCAAGGCTGAAAAATCCAGACTCCGTAGAATCTGGCCCCCAGCATTCCAGGAGCAGGTGGGCAGCCTGTTCTCCGGCCAGTCAAGGTGTTATGGTTTGAATATAAGTTGCTCCCTACAGGCTCATATGTTTGATTCCTTAGCTGCTGGCAGTGTTTGGGAAGGTTTAAGAGATGGAGTCTTGCTAAGGATTCATGTCAAAGGTTGGTTTCCTCGCCCTTGCTTCCACCAGGAGTCTGCTCCTGCAGTTTGCGGCTTGAACTTAAGCCACCTCTAGCTTCTTCCATCTACCATACCTTTTCCACCATAATGGACTGTATCTCCCTTCTGGATGAATAAATCTCCCTTTTCTCCTTTAAGCTACTTGAGCGTGAGTGTTGTCTCACAGAAGCAGAAAGTAACTATTACGCAAGAGCTAAGGAAGTCTGTTAACTAATGGACAAGATGTTATTGCTTCTAAGGAACATGGGGGAAGATAAACATGTCCCTTTACAAGAGCCCCTAACTTTTCCCAGCAAAAAAAGGTAAAGAATGCCCGAGAAAGGACATGGAAGTTGTTCTTTGACCTCCACACATGCACACACACCTGCATATAAATGTGTGTTCCCCAATGTTAGTCCTTCAGGGACATTCCAGAGAGAAATGAGAACTTAAGTACAATATATCGTAAGCCCTAATATGTGTCATTCGCATATATTAAATTGTGGTAGAAACAGGTAGTAAAAAATGCTAGAGCTGAAAAACCAATTTGAGTAATTTTTTTTTGAGGATGGGGTGATGGTGGGGAAGAGGTAAATCCTGGGATGCTGAAATACAGTCGTTAGCATCTTTCAGGGGTGGAAGAGTAGATAGTCAGGTGCCGTGTATCTGGCCCTTGAAAACATTGAAAGTCATGTTAGATCCACGGGGTTGACTAGTTGTTGCATAGGACCAATGATCCATCAAAGTGAGCCGTCTTAGAGGAGCATTTGGCAGTTCAGGTAAACTTACGGAAGCCAGAGAACCTTAAAGAACCTTGATTTCCGAGAGCCAGAGGACAAGTAGAGAGAAAGACCATCATGTAACTGACAAAGCAGCAGAGCTTCCGAGAACATCAAATGCTCATCCTAGATGTTCTTATGCTGAGATCAAGGCCTTTCTGGGGAAAGTTTAAGACCTTGAGACTCAGAGGACAGATATCTAGAATGATTAATTTGTGGATGTTTTGCTCTCCGAGTCTCCTGAGCATTCTGGACCCACACAAGAGGACCTACTTCTTTTTATCGGAAACTGTGCTTGAAGACCATGTGGACACCTCGGACGAAGCAGCTGTCAGCAGCCATGTGTCAGAGGGTCCCAAGAGTTACTCTTGAGTATGAAGATTCGCTACGCAGACACACAGGACCCAACATATGGTTCCGCTCGTGACTGTGATTTATTACAACAAAAAAAGATGTAAAATCAGCAAAGGGAAAGGCACATGGGGGGAAACACAGAAGAATCCAGTCACAAGCGTTCCAGAATCTTCCCCTGAAGAGTATCGAAGGACACTCCTAATTCTCCCCACATTGAGTTAAAGCAACACTTGGGAAATATGATCAACCAGGGTCAGTCGCTGAGACTCTGCCTCCAAGGTTTTTACTGGGGATTGACTTTGTAGACAACTTTGCCTGTCACATTACCAAAATCTCAGACTCCTGGGAGAAAACAACAACAACAACAAAATGTCCTCGGCATAAACCATGTTATTTGTACAAACAACTTAGAAACAGTGTGCTACCCTCAGAAGTTCCAGAAAGGTAATAAACTCTCTCAAAATCCAATTTTACCATCACCCATCAGAGGCCAGTCTTGAAATTAGGCCTTGCAAGACTACCAGTTGGACCTGCTCTGTGAGTTCTAATTTGCGCAGTGGTAATCACTTTGTGTTAGTGATTTAAAATAGCTAATATCTATTTGTTCACAATTCCTTGAGCCGGCATCTGGAGCCAAGCTAAGTTGGGATGGTTCGTCCTTCCCTGTGGCTAGTTCTCTCTGGGGTTTGCATTCATTTGGTGCTCTGGCTGAAGCTGACACCCTCCCCCCATGATCCCCAACCACCCACCATCTGGCAGTTGGCTGAGGCTGTGTCCCCGAATGTCTTTATTTCCACCTAGGGGCCTGACCACGTGACAAAGCTCATACCATGGGTCTTCCAAAGCAAGACAAATAAATGCAACATGAATTTTGAGGCCCTAGTTTATGAATCATACTTCATATCCCTTCTGACCCTCCCAGTCAAAGCAGATTATATAATCTGCCCAGGTTTCAATAAAGTGGAGAAATACTGCCTTTTCCAATAAAGGGAAATGACACGTATGAACGAGAGGGAGGAATCATATTTCTGCAAATTAGCAGTGCTTCTGCCAGTCATCAACATATTGCCTATTCATATACTTTTTCTTCTTGTTCTGTTTTGCGATACGTGCTAGACTTTGTAGTGGTTCTTTTCTTTCAGATGGTGGAATATCGTCCTCTGTAGAAGACACCAGAATGATACCGTAAAGACATAGTCCAAAGAAAGGGGCTTCTCTTGCTGTTTCCACTGAGCTATTTATTTATTCATGTGTTGCCTGGTTGCCAGAGAGCTGCAGGAGCTAGGCCTGGTTGTACAAACCTCACCAGATCTCCTGGATCACATCCAACATGTGCTTCCTCCAGCAACTGTCCACACCGCCCAGTGAGCTAACTCCAGCAGACCAGCTCCATCTGTGCCTTCTAGTGGGCACGTTCCCATGGCAACCACAGTCTCCCGAAGGAGATCTGCACCTCAGCTTCAGAGGAAGAGGATGGAGGTCCCAAGTCCTAAGGTCTTCGTTCTTTCCATTCCTACTCTCCTCCCTGCCTACCAGTGGAAGCTATTTTCCATTATTTCTATATTCATTACACGGGTCTTTTTGCTCTTTTCAGAGTTAAATGTGTTTTTACTACTCCATGCTTCTTTAGATTCTGATTCTGTGACCCTGAAAATCAAGGTTTCCCCACAATCCCTTGGAAACAGGAAAAATAACAAGGTTGAAGTCGAGTGCACTACCACTGGAGCTGCCTGCTCGGCTGGGAGTCAAGAGTATATCCCACAGAAATTTCGAGGTCTGGCTGCCTGTACTAGCAGCAATCGAGAAAATCTTCATGACAATGGATACTGAGAGACGGAGCCATGGGACATACGGTAGACCAAGATGGACATTCTTTAGTGTGGGGTGTCTCCCATGAGGAACCCAGAGACAGGTGTCATACATTGCACCATAACTCTGTGAACCCTGGGAAAATGGGAGGGTCCATGAGAATGGACCAATGAGTCAGAAATTCTGCAGCTGATATTGTGGGAGTTCTTGGGAAGGCCTCCTTACCTTGGATTGATAGGGCATACAAAGTCACCCCAAAACCAGCACATAAATATATAAAGGAGATGTATTGTCAAACAAGCAAGATGACAAAATAGCCAAGCAACTTGCAGCATGGCTGTCTCAGGAACAGAGAAGCAGAGAGGCAGCGAGAGAGACAGAAAAAAACAAAGAGAGACAGGGGAGGGGGGAGAGAGAGAGAGAGAGAGAGAGAGAGAGAGAGAGAGAGAGATCCAGTTCTAAGGTCTCTTTTAGGGCTTGGTCACGTGACCAAGAGTATGTGACTATAGCCCAGGGGCATATAGTTGGAAAAGTACTGAGGTGGGAAGAGGGGCTCGCCCCAGGGTGGGTGAAAGTCCTTGGGAGTTGCAGACAGCTGGGGGCCATGGAATTGTCCTTGCGAGAGTGAAGCTGTCTTATGTAAGTAGCCTGGGAACTGTGAAGGGTTCTTCGTCTGAACATATACATCAGAAGGGGGGGCAGCTTGAGTCATTTTGTGTTTAACGTGCCTAACGTCTAACAGATAAGGCAAGTGATCTGGAGTGGAATTCAAGGCTCAAAGAACTGACCTCAAGGGGGTACACTAGCCCTCTCTGCTGCCCCCCACTAGTCAGTAGTGGGGTCCAGAGGAGTTCTCTCACTACAGGGGAGGGAACACTGTTCAGAAGCTCACTGGTGATTCTCCGTAGGCCGAGGCCGAGAGCACAATCCGTTAGACAACTGAGAGTTCTTTGAAAACAACGGCAATCTTGAAATACAAAAGCCTAGCGACAGCACCCTGCCATCCAAGGTGGGCACAGCAATCACATTTAAACACGAGGACAGATGGGCAGCCAGGGACCCTCAGAGAACTGTAGACACGGTAAATACAACATGTTCTTCCCTAGGGCAAGACTGGCAGACAGTCATGCGTTTCACACAATTACCCAACTAGGAGAAAACACAGTGATGAACGAGACCGCAGGCAACTGCCCTAGTGCAATGTCTTAATGGCTGCTAAGCGTGCAGACCTGAGCAGTTCTTAGTTCCAGAATGACCAAGGACAAACCAGGTCCCCCAGACTCAAGCCATCACAGCACCACAATTGTACCAGGGCATCCCCCCAAAATGGCCTTAAGCCATTTGCTCGGATAACTCTACAATGGAAAAAAACAGGATCATGACGCAACTTCCGAAGATTAACTGGGGTGGGTCTAAGCTAGAGACCTGAAGTACCACCATGTCGCTTCATTAAAACAGGAAAACCTGGGGGCCAGTCACGACATGTGCTGAGCACTTGACAACTCCAATCAGTCCGTGAACAGAGCCAGTGATTGTTTCTTTATTTTCAAAATTTGCAAAGGCTGTTGGGCCCAAAGCATCATCATGTACAATGATGATAATAGAGAATTTGCGGGTTGGTGGTGAACCAGGTCCAGTCTATAGGGCTTTGGGTCCGTGGATCCATCCGGTGATCATTTCCCTGCTCTCACTGGATAATTGGAATAGACATATGATAAATGACAGACTCTGATCTCTGTAGTAAGATCTCTTGCAACGAGAGAATCCAATTGTCATGATTTGAAATGTGAGTTGTCCCCCACTGGCTCATGCGTTTGAATCTTTAGTTTGGGAAGGTCATGGCACCTTTAGGGGGTGGAGCCTGGCTGAAGGAAGGCAGTCACAAGGGGTGGGCCTTGAGGTTGGTTAGCCCCGCCCTGTTTGAATGAGTGAGTTTGCAGCAGCAGCTCTCAGCCGCCATGAAAGACGTGACTTTGGTCACCTCCAGCTTCTGCCATGTCTTTCCCACCATGAATGACTGTTTCTACCTTCTGGAGCTGTAAACTGAATAAATATCCCTTTCTCCCTTGAGTTGTTTGACTTTGAGTGACGTCTCACAGCCACAGAGAACTGCCTCTAAAGTGTCTGGGCTGCCCCACAACTCAAGATAATAAGTACAAAATAATACCATGCCCCCAGGGGAAATGGCAATACTTGGCGCCATTGTCAGACTTTTAAAGTGTAAAGCAATGTCGGTGGGCATGGCATCTCTCCTCTAAAAGTGCAGATAACACTGGTAACAGTGGAGTTACAGAAGGCTCACCTCTGGAATGCTGGGAGACAGTTTAGCCACAGAAGACTCTCCAGGTGTAGAAGGAGGCTTGCTTCTTAGCCATCACTCATCTCCTCCACAATTTCTTTCTTTCCTGTAGATTTAACGACCAGCTCTCAAGACTCCTGAAAATTTAACAAGTCTTCTCACTACCAGTATGAGTCCTTCTTCCACAAACCTTAACCATAGACTTAACTAGAGCTCTCTGTGCCAGATGTGGTCTTTATTAGAAAGAATGATCTGCCTGCTCCAAAATTCAGGTGTTGCGGATGTGAAAATGTTAAAAGGTTTTCCCTTTTTAATTTAATTAAATTTCCATTTGATTTCCCTTTCAAATTTTTTTAAAGGAAATTAGGCCATGAGGGACTCTCCCCTGTAAATGGAATTAAGTCTCTTTTAGGAAAGGTTCTTGGGCTAGGGCAGCAAAGCAGTGAGTTGAAAGTGCTTGCTGATAGAAAGACACTTTATCAAACTGCCTTTTGAACATTCGTCATTCTACCCATGAAATTGGAGAAGCACTCAGCCTTCAACCTAGAAGTTTCCTTTGGTGGAAGGCGATTAGTATACAGAAAAGCACAACTCGCAAAAGTGCAGAAAATAAGTGGCCGCAGACTGATCAGCCCTAAACAGAACATCTAAGCCACTCGCCCTCCCCAAGGCCCAGGGAACTCTGCAGAGGAGGGAGCAGGAAGACTGTAAGCGTCTGAATCAGGGCAGGAGTGCGGCCGGACGATATCTCTTGGGCATGACAGAACTGTGGCATCCAGGAACTCACAGCAGTGATATGGCCTTCCACAAGAGCCACATAGCATTTGTCCTCTCAACATTTTACCACGGAAGAGGACGATCTCAAGAGCTCCGCCCCTCCCTGAGAGACAGATGAGGGTTAATGTTGTGAGGGGTTGGCAAGGGAGACGTGCCTTCCTCGATGATGTACCCACTGGTATCCTCGCTCCAGCAAGTGCTAAGATATATGCCATCAGTGGCAACCTAGATGAGACTCAGTGGGCCAGTCATGTGTAAAGACAAGAGAGTAAGAGGGAGGGTGGCAGAGAAGACGACGGGAGATGGGAAAAGAAGGGAGATGGAACTGTGGATTAAAGTATGAAACTATCATAAATCACTGTCTTATGTATGAAACAGTACAAGAACTTTTAAAAAGTGCTCGCTGTGCAAGCCTGGTTATCTGAGTCCGTTCCCGGGAACCCACACAAAGGAAGAGAGAACCAACAGGACAGAGTAATGCTCAGACCTCCGTATGAGCACTGTGACAAGCAAACCTGCTCTTTCTCTCTCTCTCTCTCTCTCTCTCTCTCTCTCTCTCTCTCTCTCGCTCGCTCTCACTCTCTCTCTTTCTCTCTCTCATATACACACATATACACATATGTACACACATTCATGCAATAACAATAGATCTTTTTAAAATTTTATCTCATGAAACACTTCTTGCTTCACGTGACTCACTCGGCCTTATACCCCCTGCCTGGTGAGCCCACAGCCTTCCTCCCCTTGGGCCATACAGCCATAGGTACCATCTGGGAAGCAGGAAGTGGCCCTCCCAGAACACCAAACCATTGGCACCTTGATCTCAAGTTGTCCAGATTCCAAAAAGATAAGAACAGGAATGTGGGTTCTTTACAAATTAGTCCTAACTATTGTGATGATTAACTTCTCAAAAAGAAGGGCGCGTCAGTTTGTATCCGTCCATGGTTAACAGAGGTACAGTCTGCAGAAGCAGTTCAGTGACGGAGCACTGGGCCGGGATGCTCAAGGCCTGTGTTTGAACCCAGCCCCGAAGAGCACTGCACTACTGTCCTGGGAACTCCCCTCACCTCTCCCAGGCCTCTGTTGGAACTCAGTCCAAAGGCATCTTGCTGTGCTGGAGAGTTCACAGCATAACATTGGCCCAGGTGTCAATTTGACAGTTGAGGGTTTGAGCTCTAGGCACATTTGTGGAGAATTAGTAGTTGAACTGGGCTCGGAGCAAACCTGCAGGAGATTGTCTAGCTGATGGGGAAGGCCTATGGTGGGTGGGATTAGGCCCTGGAATAAAAGACAGAGAGCTGGTTGAGGGAGTCGGCATCCTTGTGTATAGTAAGGATCGTCCCTCTCTCAACTGTGTGTAGAGATGGTGTGGCCAGTTCCCTCGGCCTGGTGTTGGCACGTGCTCACCCATCAGGCTGGACCGAGAACTGTGACCAGAAAATCGTAAGAGAAAATAAATCCCTTGTTTGCTTAAGCCATTTGATGGTGATTTAGCAGCAACCATGCAGGCGAACTGCAGCACGTGCTGATCAGATTACATCTATGAAAATGAGGCAAAGGGCTCTGGAATATCTTGATAACAGTAGATAATCTGTGATCGGTTGAATAAAGCACAAAACTCTACACTAAATTCCCACCTTGGCACTGTTTCATCTAAGGTCACTCACCCTCCAGGTCAGTGGCAATCCGAGGAATGCATGGCTATCTAACAGAGTGGCACCGAGGCTTGGCCCTTGCTTTCACTTGGCACAATTCTGAAGCACATACCACCCTGGAAACTTCTCGGCAGAATTCTGTGGGAGATTAGCTAAGGTCTCACTTGCTGATCTGCCTCCTCTTCTACTTGTTCACTTCTGCATAGCTGTTTCTCAAGAACGCTGTCCAGCAAATGCCACCATCCAGCTCTGACTTGATTCTGAAGGAGCCAAATCTGAAACAGAATCCAATGGACATATGAGTCCCCTCACTATCTCTCTTGTTTTTCTTACTGTTTCCCATCAGTGTTGCCTGGTAAAATTTTTCTCTCAAAGGGAAAAAGTAACAAATATGGAATTGGTCAGTATTTCCCAACTCTTGATTTCACTGCCTTGTGACCAGCTAATGGCTTAATCTGGTTTAGACTTCACTACAAAGGTCAGGGTGGCAAACATGGTATCTCTCTACATGTGACTGATAGTGCCTTCCAGCATAATTGTAAAAGATTTTTCTTGGGTCACATTCATCATAAAATGAGTATAATCAATTAGGCAACTAAATTAATCAGTTAATTGGATGCATCCAGTCAGCCCTCTGTCCCATGAACTCACACTCTTGGAGTCAGACAATGACAGATCAAAAACAAGTCTTCTGAAATACCTGTATGCTGCATGTGCATTGATTTTTTTTTTCTTGTCATTACTCCCGGAACAACTTTCTACATGGCATTCACACTGTTCTACAGATTATAAGTAATCCAGAAATGATCAAAGTGTCGTCACGTGCCACATCCCATGTTCCGGTCAATGCCAAACAGTATAGATGTTGTGGTCCTCAAGATTCTATTCTCTAGCGATGTCATAGCTGTCTTAGTCTTAGTCGATTACACTCTATAACATTCATGCAATGATAAAATCACCAAATGAACCCTTTCTTAGAATATATCCCCGTCTTTAAGCAACACATGACTATACAATAGAATGGGTAGGTGGACCATGTGAAAATATTATACCATTCTTTGCATCTGTTCAATCTGTGAATAAACAGCCATGGATTTTGCTATCCCCGGGGGATCAAGAAACAAAAGCGCATCAGTTGCCAGGGGATGACTGAGCCAGCAAATTAAGCAAGTTTAGTCAATGATGTCGAACCCAAGTAGGATGGAAGGACTGACGACCGTGTTTATTACTTGCGCCTGTAGCACTGTTTTAGAAGTTGTATCAATTGGGTTAGCAAATTGCTTGCAAGGAACCTGAGTGTAATCCCCAGAACCCATGTGTTGCAGTCCGCCTGCATAGTTGCTGATAAATGACCAGAACACAGTTTAAGGGAACAAGGAGTTTACTTTCTTACGACAGTCCGGTTACAGTTCATAGTCCAGCTTGACAGGAGAGCACACACCAACACCAGGGCCGAGGGAACTGGCCACCATAACGGCTGAGAGATGGACAATCCTTACTTGCCAGATCAGCATGTCTGGCCAAGTGAACAGAAGGATGCCAACTCTCTCAACCAGCTCTCTGTGATTTATCCAGGGCCTAATCCCACCCACCATGGGCTGGGTCTTCCCCAGCAGCCAGACAATCTCCTTCAGGTTTGCTCTGGGCTTAACTCAACCATCAACTCTCTACACCTGTGCCCAGAGCTCAAACCCTCAAGAGTCAAGTTGACATCTGTGCTTAACTATGACACCATGTAATTAAAAGCTAGGCATGGTGCACACGTGTAATCCCTGTACTGGGGAGACAGAGACATGAGCTTGCTGTCCAGCTACCTGGTTTGCTTAGCTAGTTCCAGGTCACTGAGAGACCCCAACTTAAATAAGAAACAGAGTAGAAGGTAACTGATGAATGACGCTCCAATTTGTCATTTGTCCTCCACGTGCACATTCATGCACACACACACACACACACACACACACACACACACACACACACAAATAAATAAATAAATGAACGATGAATGAATGAATGAATGAATAAATAAATAAATATTACTTAGAGAGAAGCTAGGGAATATCTGACATAGGAGAGTGTTTACCTAATATCTGCAAAGCCCTGAGTTCAATCTCCAGCATAGAATAAAACTGATCATGGTGCCTATAATCCCAACATTCAGGAGGTAGAAGTAGGCGGATCAGGTCATCCTTGGCTACAAAGTGAGGTTAGGCTGACCAATGCTACATAAGAGATGTTTTCTCAAAAAGAAAACAAATTTAATAAAACAGAAAGAATGAAGGCCCAGAGTCTGCATTTGCAAAAATATCATCCAGAATGAACAGGGAAAGGATTACAAAAATGAAAGCAATCAGATATGTAATTAATGTAGTATACAAATGGTGAGCAGCTAATACATAAATAACTGCTATGTCTGAAGGAAATAAAAAGCAACAGCATTACAATGCATGCTGGAAGAAGGTATCTGCGGAATGCAGGAGGATTTGTCTCTTAGAGCTCAGCAGCTCACTAGACACTAGCAAAGATCATTATTGCCATCATTTTCATCAAACAAGAAACAAGATTCTGGCAAGTGTTTGCATTTCAAATATGAGGAATTTATGCAATCAGCATCCAGGAAGAAGTAATAAGTTGTCAACCTAAGAAGGAAATTAGATAAATACCAGACTTCCCATGAGACACAGGAGATAGCTAATGATAGCGTCACAGTGTCTACGGTATGCAAAAAAAGGAGTGACCCGGGCATGCACAGTAGGCAAGAAGGAACCACAGAACACAGCGACGGAGAAGCATCTCCTTAGCGTCCTTCCTGGAAACCAGCAGAAAGTTCTCCACTGAGAGGAACTGACTAATTGAAACCAATTAAACACATGCTTAAGTCTGAGAAACTGCAAAAATCAATTAAAAAAAATCCAACATAACATAAGACAAAACTCTCAAAACCTCTTCAAAAAAGAAGAGGAAGGAACTTGAAAGGAAGAATGAATGTGCTGATTTCTTTGTTTTGTCTTCCAAACCCATCAATGCTACTTTATTTTGATATAAAAAAAGGAAAAATACGTTTAAATATATCTGGAAAAAAAGAAGTATTAGCTTAGGGTGTACACACTTTTGGAATCAGGGAGAACAAAAATCAAGGATGTTTTTAAAAAAATAAGCAAAAAAATAAAACTGATAGTTATTGGCCTATGCTCATTTTATTTTTACTTTTCACAGGTTTCTGGTTTACAAAGAAGCTTAAAGAATCATGTGGGAGGTTCCTACATGCCCTTGCTTAGCCAGCCCATGAAAGTTTCACAACTGTCACAACAATGTCCATTACAATATCACATCATGTGACCCTTCCCCAGTTTCTAGCATCTTTCAATCTGGAACAATTCTGGTTTGTTTCTTAACTTTTATGACCACAAGGGTTTTTTATTATTATAATTCAGTCATGTTATAGAATGTCTTTTACTTTTTGACTTGTCCAACTTCCCTCATTGGACTTGGGTCTTGCATTTTGTATGCAATGTCACAGGGAACAAGGTCTTTCTATGGGACACAACTGCGTGGTACACACAACCACTTGTGCTCTTGCGAGTGGCATTACCTCTGTTGACTTTGGTAAGGGAGTATCTGCCACATTTCTCCGCGGCAAGACACTTATCCTTTTTTGTGATTAATATGTATCTTTTAGAAAGGTACTTTACAGATCATGCCAAATTTTCTTTCTCACTCCCCTTATCATGCAATAAATTTCATATCTGCTATTTCTTGACTGCATCAAATATTACTATGAAAGTGGCAAAATAGTATATTTCTATTATCAACATTCTTTCCATGTAAAGAAAGTCTCCCTTCTTTCTTTATTTTGCCAATATGGCCCTAAACATATCCATTTTACTTAATGTTGCTACTGCTGTCTAATTCGATGATCGATTGTTGTACAATTTGATGCTCATGCAACTTCAGAGTCAGACATGGGTGGGGGAACCACTGCAAACAGGCTCTGTGTCCCCATCACTACCTGAGGGACTCCGGGCACAAGGAAGGCTCCCCTTGACCTCCCTGCTCCCCGTCCCCAGCCCTGGAGTCCTGACACAAGCCCCATCCGCAAAGAAAGAATCAGGAATCTGGGATCCTGGAAATATTTGGCAACCAAGGTCCCAGTAGAGAGCCAGAGCAGACTCCTCCCTGAAGCGGGGCAGCACTACCCCATCTCAAAGCCCACCCCCTGGACTGCCCTCCTCCAGCAAGGCTCCACCTCCTAAAGGCGCACGACCTTCCCAAACAACTAAAGATTCACACATATGAGCTTGTGGGGGACACCTCACATTTCAAACCATGACACATGCACACGCATGCACCCACACCTACTCACTCACTTGCACACATGTGCATACGCACACACGTATGCATGCATGCACATGTGTGCACACACACACATAAGCACACACGCGCACACACACACACACACACACACACACACACACACACACACACAAAGTTCGTGATATAATCCCCAACTCCAATCCAGCATGGAGATATTAGATAAAATATGGGATACCCTATATTTTATTAGGTATTTAAAGGTATTAGATAAATGTAGGATATCCAGTCGTTAGAACTTCCAGTAAACAACATTTTTTATAGCAATATGTTCCAAGTGGCATCTTGTATTTCTGCTTGGCAACCTCAAGTCTACCTGTCTCCGTCTCCATCTTCCACAGAAAGATGACTGACGTCCACTCTCCTCGCCAGCCTCCACTCTCCCCTAGAACCTGGTCCATCTCCCCGTTGCACGGAGCTTCATCCTCACCTTCCACCCAGTCCCTGGTTCCTGCTTGGCCTCCTTCATTCTGTCCTGCTTCATGGTCTCAGATGGTGAGGGAAAGGAGGAAAGGAAGGAAGAAAAGAGCTTAAAAGAACGCATGGGAAAGTGGAAGGGAAATTCAGTAACCATAGCAACGAGCAATCCCACATCTCCATGTTTACTTCAACCAACATTCCCCTCTTGCTCCCAGGTGCCCAGGTGGGCTGCAGCTATACTGGACCCCCTGCATCTTCTCACCCCATGAGGGCTTCCCACGCCAGAGGACAGAAGCCCAAGGGACACGTCAAGCTCATAGCACCTCTCCACGGGGCTGTTCAAAACTAGCCACCATCTTGTTCATTGCCCTGCACTGTCCAAACGACCCCAAAGGGAAGTCCAAGGAGGACATGAAAGAGAAGAGTCTTCTCTCTGCTGGGCAGGGAAAGGGGAATGGGGGGGCCCCAGGCCTTTCTCCTCTGCCCCAACTCCACTTTCACTTATTGGACACCAGCCCATGAACCCCTGTGTGTTCAGGGTGAGCCCACCTTTCTCAGTTAATCCTCTCTGGAGGTCTTCCTCAATCTAAAGCCAGTCAGGTTGGCAAGGAAACTGACTACCACACAGACGGATGGAAATTTTTTTAAACTGTCAGACTACATAAGAGAATTAAACTGTGTTGTGTATGTAATAGATACACTTTTAAAAACTCAGGATGATGGAAAGGAAAAGTATAAAAAGAGAAAAAGTCATTAATATCATCTGAAAATTTCGAACTCCGGACTTAATACAGAACACCAGTAAATTAAACAGTTATTTTACCTAAAATTCAAAAACGTTTCCTTCCCCAGCAAATGAGCCCCCAATTGTAAAGTCCCCAAGTCCATAGGATGCTAGACAAGCACTGTAGCACTGAACCAAATCTCATACAGTCCTGTCCCTAAAACCCTTCTTTATAAAAAGCTCAAACCCACATTGAACGGAAATAGAAAGCAAATACTAGAGGAAGATGTCACAGGTATACACGCTACAGAGATTTCTATCTTCTGGCCAACATTCACTGAGTAAGTCATTGACAAAAATTGAACCAGGTTCCATGAGAGAAAAACCTCAGTCAATCCCAACTAATAAGCGTTGCTCAGAACATCTTTCCTGACAACAGTGGCAAGGGCCAGATGTGAATAACATCAAAGAAAAAAACAAGAAGCAAGTCACTCCTGAAGGATCGGATCATTCTAATTTTGCTAGGAAAGGGGAAAAAAATCAAACTTGCATTTGTTGAATATCTTACAAAATAACAATAATGGGAAAATATATGTATATATTCACTAAACTGGCATTTCTAATTAAAGGAGGAAAGATGTTGGAACAATTAGCCAGCCTTCTGGGGGAGGAAAGTAAATTTGGTTCCTTGCTGCACAATTCCTTATGCCAGATGAATTCCAGATGGATTGAAAATTAAAATATGAAAAGAGAATCCATCTATAGCATACTCAGCCGGAGATTTTTTATATGGTTTAAGGGTGGCCAAGGTCTTTCTTCCATTAAGCCAAAGGCAGAAACTAAAAAGTTAATATTGGTATATTAGACTCCATTAAAATTTAAAGCTCTGAAGAGAAAACCACAGCTTAAAGAAATTAAATTCTGAGGGAGACACTGCTGAAATTTAACAACAAAATGTTTAGGGGCTTTAAATGATCGTGTAAGTTCAGATGAAAAGCGGAAACCCAGCATAAGATAGGTGCAAAGGCATGTGCATTTCAGGAACAAAATTTGCAACTGGTCAGAGAAATATTAAGAGAAACCTGGACTCGCTCATGGTGCGCACAAATACAGTAGTGGAAGCACTAGAGCGTCTGTAAAGAGAGACGAAAGCACTCACAGACACAGTTTCTGGGGCTGAGTTACATTTAAGATGGTCCTTTCTCGTCTCTCCTTTCTGAAATGAACTTAATTTTATTTAACTATTACACACTCATTTTTCTTTTTTTTTCTTTATTTCTTTTTTCCCTAGTATTACAAGCACGATGAATAGTAGTCCCTGCCCCCTCTTCCTCTCTCCCTCATCCTGTAACCTCTCCCGTTGCTTCCCTCTCTCCCTCCCTTCTTCTCTCTTCATTAATCCATCCCACTCCCTTGACTCTTCCTGTCTGCCTGATTCTATGACTCCTGGAGTTCCCTCTGGATCATCTGTTCTTGTGGGGGGTTCAGGGCTCTGATGCAGACCAAGTGGCCCTTCCTTGGGCAGACCCATTTCACCTATCTAGTCCTAGCCTCTAAGGTACCTATTGCTTGAAATTATTTCTCCTGGGATCCTCACTAGTCAGCCACAGTGCCAGTTAAATGACTAAAGTCGTCATATTTATATGACTAAAGAGTAATCTTTTACATGCTTTGTGTTTCCATGAAAATTCTTGAAGCCCATTTGTAACTATCAGTTAAAGAAGGCTCCAGATGAAGGCAGATGTTTATATTATAGGATAGAAAACAGACAGTGAAACTATGATTTAACTTTTACTTCATCCAGGAAAGACGCTCCTAACAGTGATTTTTCTCCATTAATGAAGTTGTAGGTTGATAGCCAATATTCTTCCATATTTTCCAGTTAGTTACTATAAATACTTAAGAAAAAAGTAAGTCAAGCTGGGTGTGGTGGCACAGACCTGTCATTCCAGGTAGAGAAGGGGCAGGAGGAGCAAATGTTCTATGCCAGCTTGGCACACAGTGAGTCCACGGCCAGCCTGGGCAACTAAGCAAGACCCTGTTTCAAAATTAAGCATAAAAAGAAGGATGGAGCTATATATAGCTCAGTGGTAGACTACTTGTTTAGTACATGCAAGGCCCTAGTTTCAATCGTTGAGACTGTAAAAAAAAATTGTCAACAGTTTTTAAACACTAAATTTCTAATTGCTACAATTGCTGCCATTTGCAATACCCAATATTCCCTTTTAAAGAAGGATCCTGTCTGAGATGTAGGGCACTGAGCCATCCGTACAAGCCAAGAACCACAGATACTGTAGGATTGAATTTATATGCTAAACTAAAAGTAGTATGTGCTAAATTAAAATAGTATATGCTAAACTAAAATAATATATGCTAAACTAAAAGTAGTATGTGCTAAAGTAAAATAGTGGGTGTTAAAGGCTGCAGTGGTGCTTGCTCGGGCCTGGGGTAAAGGCTTGACCAGGCAGTGAGGAGACAGTCAAATGGTAAGCAGTTTCAGTTAGACTGAGGAATACACCCTAGTGACTGTTGGGTGGTGAGGTGACTGGAATTTCAAAATTGTTAAAGGAGTAGGCTACAAATGTCCAGAATTTGTAAGGTGATGGGTATGTCATTTAGCTTAAAATAACCATTCTGCAAATATTTATATGTCAAAATGCTACCTCGTGCCCCATAAATCTATCCATATTGTTTGTTATGGAAGTTCATTATTGCAGTGTCGCTGATAAATATACACTTAAGGGAATAAAGAGATTTTATTTTTGCTTACAATTCTCCATTACAGTTTGTAGTCCAGCTTGGCAGGAGAATTCATATCAACATCAGAAGCCCAGGAAACTGGCCATACTGTATCCAGAGGGATTGCTGAGAGAGGGGAAACCTCACTTGCCAGACTGTGAGGCACCAAATGAATGGCTGAAGAATGCCACAGTTTACATAACCAGCTTCCGCCATCTTATCCTCCACGGACTGAGTCTCCCGTCATCGACCACACAGTCTCCTGCAGCCTCGCTCAGAGCTTATCTCACCTACTAATTCTTCACAGATGGCCCCAGAGCTCAGCCTTCCATTGTCAAGTTGACAGTTACATCTAATGAGCACATTTGTCAAATAAAAAATGTTAAGTATCAGGCAAGTAAGAGAGATAAGCAGGCGAGGCGCCTGCTCACAAACCAGGAGGCCTGAGTTTGGTCTCCCGAAGCCCACATGGTTGGAGGAGAAAACTGACTTCAGATCTGTGTGCATAACTGGGGAAAGGAGGTAGTTTTATTTAGGGCAGCTCACAGGCTGCTCTGTGATTTACCAATGCTCTAAGTGAAAAAGAATTATATCTTGGATACCTCCAATCCCCTGTATTAGTCAGGGTTCTCTAGAGCCACAGAATCAACAGAATGAATAAATAAAAAGGGAATTTATTGAGTTGGCTCACAAGATATGGCCGAGGTAGTCCAATGATGGCTGCCAGTAGCTGCTCAGTTCTGTAGGCTGAAGGCTGGAGGATTCCTGGAGAGTCTTTATCATGTTGAAGACTTGGAGGGTTGGGGGGCTGGAGGGTCAAAGAAGCGAAGAAGCCAGGCAGCAGGAGGGAAGAGCGTTTCCTATCACAGCTTCAGAGTCTCCTTTTCCCAGTCTTCTGTTCTGTGGTTCCTTTTATCTGGTCCACTCCTGGGAGGTTCCAATCAGATCTAGGGCTGGTCTCTGTATTATTGATCCAGACCATCTCTTCAGGTGGTCTCAGCTGATCTTAGTTAATGCCAAGTGTGGTCAAGTTGATGCCCAGGATTAACTGTCACATCCCCTCAAGGCCTCATGCCATACCTGGGAACTGTTGACCCCACTGAGAACATGAGCTGTGAGGAAGCATGCAGGGAGCACTATGCAGGGAGCACTACGCAGGGAGCACCACGCAGGGAGCACCACGCAGGGAGCACCACGCAGGGAGCACCACGCAGGGAGCACCACGTAGGGAGCACCACGCAGGGAGCACATGCAGGGAGCACATGCAGGGAGCACATGCAGGGAGCACCACGCAGGGAGCACCACGCAGGGAGCATCACGCAGGGAGCATCACACAGGGAGCACATGCAGGGAGCACCACGCAGGGAGCATCACGCAGGGAGCACATGCAGGGAGCACCACGCAGGGAGTACATGCAGCGAGCACATGCAGGGAGCACCACGCAGGGAGCATCACGCAGGGAGCACCACGCTGGGAGCACCACGCAGGGAGCACATGCAGGGAGCACCACGCAGGGAGCACATGCAGGGAGCACCACGCAGGGAGCACCACGCAGGGAGCACATGCAGGGAGCACATGCAGGGAGCACCACGCAGGGAGAAGCACACAGGGAGCACCACGCAGGGAGCACCACGCAGGGAGCACCATGCAGGGAGCACCATGCAGGGAGAGGCATGCAGGTAGCACCACTCAGGGAGCATCATACAGGGAGAACATGCAGGGAACACCTTGCAGGGAGCATCATACAGGGAGCACCACGCAGGGAGCACCATGCAGAAGGCAGCTGTCCTGTTAGGTTGGGCGGATGCCCAACAGGTCCTGGAGAAGTCTTGGGAGGCAGGAGGTTGTCAGCCTGTCCGGCCTATGGAAATTTCTAGAAAGAGTGCCAGAAGCTTCTCTAAGTTGATTCCCAGTAGCCTATTGCCTTTGTCTACAGAGGAAGCGTCTACATCCAGACAAAGCGTGCACAAATAAGACAAAGCGAGGAGGACCCACCCTCCATGAGGCTGCAAAGGAAAGACCAGAGGATGGTACAGGGGGAGTAAGCGAAGGCCGAGCACGAGCCAGGAGAAGATCGACCAGCTCAGGCATCTGATCTGACAGCAGCGTCTATGTAAACACTGAGCCTCAAGACACTGCCTTCACGGGACCCCGGGAGGGCTGCGAGGCAGACAGCTGTGCAGAAAGTAGACGCAAGAGACAGCTGGGGATGGGGAGGTAACTCCAGCTGAGCTCACAGACTTGCACTGGCACACCATGGGCACCAGGCCTAGTGCCCCTGGCACCTCCAGAACCCATCAGACTCTGCCGTTGCACTGTAGCGTCAAGGCCGATGAAGGATTAAACTGCTTCTGAAGAACGGACGAACTCAGGTTTATACAAACCTCTCCGCAGCGTCCTTTTCAACCCATTTGCCTACCCTGCTGACAATTTTTAAAAGTTGCCGCGCATTCGCTGTTCCGTGAGAAGCAATCCATCCCCTGGGGAGCAGAGAAGGCTGCATCCTCTGACACCCAGGAAAGCAGCGGGGCTGAGTTCTGGACCCAGAGAAAAGTTCCCAAGGATAGATCTAAAAAGCTCCCCAGAGGGTGAAAGGAAGCGGGACGGATGGATGGATGAAGGGAAAGGAGGGAGGATGGAAAGGAGGGAGGAAGGAGGGAGGAAGGAGGCAGGCAGGGGTAAGTACTCGATGTGCTTGCAAAACTAAGGGAAAAATTTAAAATTACTAAATTAAAATAAAAGATCCCAGAACGTTCCTTCTGCCAACCCAGTGAAGATCGATTTAGACATTGCTGGAGACAATAAAAGTCAAGAAGAGTCTTGCTGAAGTCTACCTGTGATGCCTCTAAAACACTAGGTCAAGTCAGGTGACTCCCGAGCAGCCTGTGCTGCCAGCAAACCCCGGAAGTTCTACACATATCTCACCCCACACACATACAGCCCCATGGGTCTGCAAATGCCCTGTGAATTCATCCCTGGAGAGGCCAATCCACACTGAGATGCCAATACACAATAAAATGGACTCCCGTGGCTGCACGAAGTCTAGCAAAGACTGTACGTTAGAACCCATTGTCTTGGGGGCATGAGATACTTCCTCTGGTCTCAAGATCTGAACATGAGAACTGTCCTTTCTGAGGTGTAGGTAACAATAATAAGCTGATGTCTTGCTTTTCTGTATCTTTCAAAGACATGACAATAATGGCCCATATACCTTCGCTGAAACTACACTGAGTTAATCAGGACTGGTCTAACAAGAGATGGGATCCAACCTCGAAGGTTCCAGAGAATGCATTGGATGGTGTGAGGAAGAAGCACAAGGAAAGGGTGAGGTGATCAGAGATGGGCTGCTGTGAGGGGCTCCGACCATTCCGGGTCAAAGGGTAGAGAGAGGAAACAGTGGGGTACAGTGGGGGGGGCAATGGAAGACTCTTCCAAAAACACTGCACAGAAGAAGAACATGGAGCAGGAGACCCTCCCAAGCTTTCTCCTTCATGTGGGTAAGAGTGGAACCCTGGGTAAGAGCCCCCAAATCCCCACCCCCAGATGGAATGAAGAGAAAGTGTGGAGCTAGACACGTCAAACAAGATGACCAGGGAGCATTGCTCTCCGCGTGAGAAATCAGGGAGGATGTGGAGAGTGCTACACACGGCAGGAGAGGCTCAAGAGGCAGAGGCAGGGGGGCCAGGAATCCCAAGCCAGCCTGGACCACCCAGTTCAAGGCCCGAGAGAAGCTCCTTGGTTAAAGACTCCTGTGTGCAAACTGGGCCATGTGAGTTCAATCCACACCCTGACATGCACATTCTGTTTCATAAATAATTTTTTTTTGTAAAGTCACAGAAGGAAACATAAAAAAGTGGCCTTATTTCTCTGCACAGGCCCCTCATTGTTCAGAACTTACCTTTGCTTTTTCAAGGTCTGTTAAGAAGGTGGGAGGGGCCTAGGAAGATGGGATAATGGTGGGTTTTGGTACAATCGGTCACCTGTGATGTCCGGAAGAGAACAGACGCCGGCCCGTCTGTGCAGGCAGGACACACCACAGGCAGAATCGCCTTCTTCTTAGCCTTTCCCAAAGGACAGGGAACTCAGCCAGCTCTGGGCCCCAGATTTTGGTGGGAGCTTAAGGCATCCACTAAGCAATACCCACGTGGCATTTTGTGCGGCCTCACAAAGGATATAAAAAAAAGACAACCAAATCGCTTTCAGTTCATCTCTATCTCTTGATGTCCTGAAATTTACATTTTATTGTAATAGAAAAGAAATCCAAAGAGAGCATGGCTCAGTGAGGAGAGCTAACCCTAATTCCGATGGATCATAGCCCCGCTCCCCCAATCCTGGAGACCTATAATGGACATTATTGAAATCTCTAAGCAGCCCCCCAGAAAGAAAACTGTGCAATGGCTTAATCCAGGATTTCCCAAACTTATCTGAAAACCAGAACTTTTCTCTTTCTCCCAGTGCCCCTGGGAAAGTGTATCTCCTGCAGCCTTAACTCTGGGTTCTGTGTTAAGCAGGAGACTTAGCTGAACTCTTGGGGAATTCTTTCATCAGGAAAAAGAGAAGAGCCAGGGTCTCATGCGGTTCATAGTGGAGGGTACGTGAAAGTCCAGCTTTCTCATAGGCAAACTCTTCACAGGGATAAGAACAGTGTCTGTCCACCCCTCCCTTACCCCTTAAACTCCCCCATCCCTGCACCCTCTACCCCCAACCCCTCACCCCCCCACACACCTCTCTTCTGCTGAGGTGGAAAAGGATAACCTCCAATCCACTCATCTGCATTTAAAATGACCCCTGCTAAGAAACAGCCTGCCCCACCCAAGGACAACCACAGAACCTCTAAAAGGAAAAGAATTTACTCACAGAGGGAGAAAGGGAAAGAAATGGCATAGTGGGAAGGCATAGAAGGGTGGACTCCTGGAAGTCACGCGTGGAATGCGGCAGGTCTGCTTACCTACAAGAACCAATCTTGAGTGGGAAGCCGCAAGGATGTCCCACAAAATCAGAGACCAAGGAGGCTCCAGAAAAGGGGGTCTCAAGAGGATCCCCTTGCAACAAACAGGAGCCGGAAAGAGCGCAGAATCCTGAAAGGTAAAATAACAAGTCCAGCGCACAGGGCAGCTCGGGTGCAAATCTTGTCAGGTGCAGGGAGTCAGCTGAAGGTTGTGTTGGAATTCCTCAAGACACAGACAGACAGAGGGAGAAAGAGAGAGAGAGAGAGAAAGAGAGAGAGAGAGAGAGAGCATGCGATGCGAGTTGGTTTCCTCTGTCAGCTTGACACTTGGGGACTGGATCTGTGGGCACACCTATGAGAAATTTATTTGAGGCGGGCTTCTGTGTAAATCTATAGGCGCTTGTTATGACTGCATAAGTGACGTAAGAAGAAGATCCAGCCCATAGGAGGGGACCACTTCCTGGGCAGGTGGGTTGGCTGGAGAGGGCTGGCTAAGCCCCTTCTCTGCTACTGACTTTGGCTATGGTGTGGCCAGTTCCTTGGCTTCCACTAGAAATGTCCTGCCAAGATAGGGCATGACCTAGAATTGAATGCTGAAACCACAAGTGCAAATAAAATTCCCAGTTCCCTAACCCAGGTATATTTATTACAGTAACGAAGCTACGAAAGTAACACAGCCAACACCAACCCAGGCACTGAGAACTGCCGGGGCCGGGAACAAGAGAGAGACTAAGTCACAACGCCTCTGCCTTCCTCAGAACGATTGTTCAGAGAGGAGGAGGCCGGTGGGTGAGTTAGAGATGAGCAGACTTGGTGAGTCTCCTGTGGAATCTGGGCTTTGGGCTGTAATCTGCCCAGCTCCGATTTCTTGGCAATTCTTCCTCCCCATGTGAGCACTTGGTCACACGCTGCGTAGCTGCTTAAACACTTCAGTACCTCTGTGCCTGCCAACTCCGAGCCAGAAACAAAGGCAGTGGGTTGAGAAGGAAGCCAAAGATAGTAGAAATCTAGTGAAAAAGGAAGACGAGCTTATTAAAAATACATGGGTATGACCAGGAGACAGTTGAACGAGTAAAGTGCATGCCATACAAGCACAAGACTTGAGGGCACTGCCCGGCACCGTGTGAAAGAAAGCTAGGCATGGGGGCACGTGTCTACAATCCTGCAGTGGGGAGGCAGAAACAGGTGGACCCCTGGGTCTCAAAAATCAAAGGAGTTGACCTCTAACCTCTACACACACACATACACACACACACACACACACACACACACAGAGGGCCACACCCAAACATGTCTACACATGCACATGTGTGGGCATACACACACACAGGTTCACACAAACATGTCTACACATGCATATGTGTGGGCATACACACACACAGGTTCACACAAACATGTCTACACATGCACATGTAAAGACATATATACACACACATATACACACACAAGACCATACACAAACATGTCTATACATGTACACTCACAGAGAAACATGCACACACACATCTTCATAAACACATGTGCCCCCACACTCATACATACAAAAGAACATAAATTAAATAAATGAAGCAGCAATAACTGGCTGTATCCCATGATTATAAGCCCAGAGTTCTCCCAGGAATTGAGAACTAAATATAATGCAATCCCATCTCCACCCTGGATCCAGAATAGCTGCCATATATCGGTGCCAAATGATGTTCAAATCTTCATGTGCCTGGAGCAAACCCTCATCCACACCAATGTGTCTCAGCTCACAGGTGTCCTGTGGACTGCTGCGCGTACCACAGAGGCCCAGCAACGTCAGCTAGAGGGAGTGTCACACTGAAAGAGATGGAGACAGGCCTCCCTCACAAGGTGGATGCAGAAGTACCTGCCCTGGTCACTACTGTCCAATGTGACTGCATGATTCTCTCAAAGCGCTTTCATCCACCATGTTGTTGCCATCCCCACATTCATTCTGTGTCATCTTCAGCCTCCTCTCATATTCATTCAGGTTTTATTAGTTCCGTCTCCACTATACCACTAGCAACTCTTCAAGTCTTTCTGTTTTCGCAGAGCACATCCCCTAAGGTTAGGTGCTAGGATTCATATCTGTTACTATCATGAAATATCTGAGGCTAAGCAACTTATAAATAAAATGGGTTTATTCCATTTACCATCCTCGAATTCAAAGACAAGGCCTTGGTTTCAGCTTGAATGTGGCGAGGCACTCGTGGCAGATGGACTCACAATGATGGAAACATTAAGTAGAAAGGAAGAGGGATGGGATGTAGCTCAGTGGTAAAGTACATGCCTAGCATTCGTGGGGTCTTGAGTTCAAAGTCTGACACTACCAAAAATTCAGAGGAAAGAGAAAGAGACAGAGAGAGAGAAAGAGAGACCTTCCAACCTTCATTCCCACGGATATTAATATGCATAAAAGACATTCACATAGTCACCTAGCTCTCGAGTCCCACCCACTTGTATTTCTGCTAACTAACTTTGACTACGTTCTGTATCACAAATACACTCCCACGACTCCCTGTTTGCCTGCTAACATCATGGATAACGCAGCTCGTTCACAAATGTAGGATTCACAAGTGAAAAATGTCTGTTATCTCCACCTGTTCAGTCCTTAGGGAATTTCTCCATCTTTCAACATCTGTGTCTGGGTCTGAACAGATCCACAACGTCCTTCTCTTTGGTATCCTAACCCCTCTGGGGTGAACGGAAGCCCTCAGAGTCCAAACGTGGAGACTTTCCTGCTTCATAAACTCTTAGCTCTTAGCCCAGTGCCTTATTCCAAAAAGTTATGACTTATACCATGGTGGGCAATCGTGGGCACAGTCTTCCTTAGAACCCATGGCGCTTGGCAAACTGGAAGTATGTGGACAGAGTGGACTATCCGCAGAAGACGTGGCTCCAGCTGCTGCCACAACATTGTTAATTACACAATAGTTTTATTGAGCAATTCAGCTGTAATTCTTGCCGCTGCTCTTCCTTAATAAGATCCATTGTGCACCATAAAGTGGGAACTGGGATGCGTTTGCATTCCACGCTCATCACATTTCTTTCTAGCATGTTCTTCCATATCCATAATCTCGTCATTATTACTATTACTCTCAGAAGACAGTTGACTCACATTAATCAGACCGGCTGCTGCTCCCTTGCCAGAATTGCTGCAGTTTTATTGTGCTTTTGGACATTTTAATTAACTTGAAAAATTAATTTTGAAATCACACCTTATTAATGCTCTACCCCCTTGGAAATCTTGTTTATTGTCACTGACCATTTGGAGATGGGGGTCATTCACAAGTCAATCTCCAGAGAACCCCCCTGCCACTTTATAAGACTCAACTTGGTGCTGTTTTTCAATAAGACAAAGATAAATTATCCAAACTTTGGAGGGTGGTGAGAGGAAGGAAGGAATCTTTGCCAGGGGAGTTGAAAGACTTATAATTTCAATTATGTCATAACATTTGCTCCTCAAAAGCTTACTCTCTACAGATGCTCAGCAACATAGTTTATTAATGCCGTGTGCAGAGAGTCAAGATGTGTGTCGCCCACCTGTCACACTGAAAAGAAAGAGACACCAGATTTGGCAAGTCCAGAACATTGACACTGGGACAGAGAAGCAGAACACATGAGATAGAGCTGTCTGGAACCCTAGACTTACGTAATGACAAGATGGCCGATGAACAAGACTGTTTCCTTTCCTAACAAGATTGTGCCAGTTAGCATGTGGCCACTGTCATAAAATGTCTGAGGTGGTTACAGGATAAAGAGAGCGGGTTCATTGTGGCTCACAGCTTTAGAAGTGCTAATCTGTCATCACTTGAAACTCTCTGCTTTGGTCCTGGGGTGAAGCAATCCATCGTGGTGGGTTGGGTGGGAAAGAGCCCCACTCACCTTGTAGCTAGACAGCAAGGAGGGACTTGGGGCTCCTGGGTCCCCTTCCATCACACAGGAGCAAGAACACTGGACTTCCCAGCAACCCTCACTTCTCCAAGGTCCCTCCTATGAATAACTCCACCATGGAACCAAACCTTGAACACAAGGATCTCTGTGGGAACATTCAAGATCCAAACTAGAGAAAGACACAGCGCCATCTCACAAGCTAGCTTCTCTGGCGGCAGTAGTTTCCTGCTCACAATAATGAGCGTGCAAGACTGTGTTGGTGCCTGCTGCCCTGAGCACCCTGTGTGCCCCACAAGTACAGAGTTAAGTATGCGTGCAGCTCGCCCGCCATGCAGCTCGCCCGCCCGCCCTTCCCTCAGTCAAGACTCGGCACCTTCTTGTGTCGTTTGCAACAGTGATCTCTCAAGCTTCTAGCTTCAATTCTATCAAATTGTTTTAAATTCCATTAAATTCTTCAGTTCTATTAAAGGGGCATATCTTTTTCTTTCTTTCTTTTTGCTTTTTTTGCACATGTGTAGGTACCAGAATGTATATGTGTATGTGTGTGGGGGGGGGGAATGTAGATGTGTCTGTGTGATCACAGGTCACTGTGTACAACCTATGGAGACCAAGGAATCATCCTGAATTTCTACCTCCTCTTTGCTTTGCTCTAGGGTCTAGACTCTGCCTTCCCAGGCCAGAAGTGCAGGCCTCGGCCATTTCCACCTGATACTTTTTACACGGGATCTGGGATCTAAACTCAGGTCCTTCTGCTTGCGAGGCAAAGGTTTAACCCCTGAGCCAACTTCCAGCCCTACCCCCGGGGTGGCTGTTGATAAAGAAAATATATGATTATAAAAAGCTGGCATGGGTTTGACTACACAACAGGAATCCTAATTTAGGACTCATGACCAGATGTGTGCAGAATTTATTTGCTCTGCTCACAGACAATGCTAAGTGTGCGTGTATCTGTGTACCGAGAGTCTTTTCGGTCACATAGCATATTAATCGAATAACCCAAGAAATGACAGCCAGAGCCCTTGCTTGGATGTAACTTGAAATGCTTCTGAGGCTCATTCTTTTTCCTGTGGTTCTATTAAAATGCCTGAACTTTAAAAACAAACTTTGTCTACTTATGTGTGTATGTGTGTTTATCTTATCAGAGGGCACTGTGTGTCCCTGTGCAGGACCAAGGATGACTTCAGGAATCCCCCTGGATTGCCTCTACCTCCTTTTTGCTTTGCTCTGGGTATTCCGAGGCTCCACCCACCAGGGTTGGAAGTGCAGCCCAACACCTATACCATTTGCTGTTTTTACATGGGACCTGGAATCCAAATTCAAGACCTTCTGCTTGCAAGGCACACTCTTAACCCCTGAGCCATCTCTCCAGTCCAAAATGAACTTTTGCAAAATAATAAAAATCTAGAGAACAATTCCATCCAGCTGTCTCCAGTCTAAGCAACATTCACAAGTCTCTCTAGCCAGTCACAAGCCGCTGTGCTTGATGAGTGTAAGGAATGGATTTCCCGGATTTGGATCTTTAAAGGCTCCAGAGTAATTGAGGGGGGCCTGCCTGCAAGGGAACGGTTCAATTCAAGGTTCCTGGGCCCAGATTCTTAACTGGTGTTTGTTCTTTTTTCATTTCTATATTCTCTATTCTTTCAGAGTTTCAGACATGGAAACAGTGAATGAATGATATTTCCACTCCTTAATCCTCTCTCCCGTCCTCCTTCCTTTTCCCACCGCAAACCTTCTTGTTCCCGACCAGTATCCCTCCTATTTTCACGTCCCTTCACATGCGTGGCCCAATGGGTTTCATCTAGGTTGCCTTCGATGTCATGGGCTTGAGCACTTAGTGGGGCATGAATCATGTGGGTGTATCTACCATTGAGGAGAGCAGCGTCTCTCCCCCGCCCCCATCCAGCATTAACTGTCTCTCAGGAACGGTTCAGGAAATCTTGAGATCTTTCCCTTCCACAGTTAAATGTTAATAAACCAAGTCTTTGCAGGTCCTGTGAAAAGTCACATGGCTGCAATGAGTTCATAGATGCAACAGCTCTGTCATGTCCAGAAGACACTGTCTGGCTTACTCCTGCCCCTCCCAACACTCTTTTGAGTTCTTCCATTCTTGCTGTTTGCCAGTGTTCTTAAGTCACTGGCCTCCCATCTCAGAGTCTCAGTTATTTCATCTGTGATGTGTAGATCCCTAAATCTGCGCCGTCTCATTTCCAAGGAGCTGCAGAGTCTCCCGCCCACTGCTCACCTCTCCTTTACTCAGGTTTTCTTTCTCTTCCCTTCCTAGCTTTTGCTGTTCTGTAGTTCCACTGCTGCGGATAGCATGAAATCCCACCACAGGAATGGTGGGTGCCTGTAGCAGTTCGTCTGCATGGTTGCTGATAAATGATCATCAAATGACTTAAGGGAACAGGGTTTATTCTCTCTTATGATTCCTGGTTACAGTTCACAGTCCAGCTTGATAGGAGAGCACGCACCAACACCAGGGCCAAGGGAACTGGCCACACCATCACCACATAACAGTTGAGAGAGGGACGATCCTTATTTGCCAGACCAGCATGTCTGGCCAAGTGTACACAAGGATGCCAATTCTCTCAACCAGCTCTCCATGATTTATTCCAGGGCCTAGTCCCACCTACCAGTGGGCTGGGCCTTCCCCATCAGCTAGACAATCTCCTGCAGGTTTGCTCTGGGCCTAACTCAGCTACTAATTCTCCACAAATGTGCCCAGAGCTCAAACCCTCAATGGTCAAGTTGACACCTGTGCCTAACCATGACAGTGCCTAAGCTATGCTCTTGGTTGAATTTGTTCCCTGTCCTATTTTTCAATAAGAGGGGCACATTGGACTCTCCACCAGTCAATATTTAGGGGCTGCTCCTGTTGCCGTGACACCCGCTCTAATTGCAGTCTGCATGATCTTATTGCCAGCATCCTCGAGCCAACAGAATAGCTCCGTCGCCATCTTCAGTGACATGTTGCAGGAGAAGTTCTGCTTGACGCAAATGCAGGTCAAGAATCTGCTCTCATCAACTCAGCAAAAGTCAAGGAAGCAAAGTCACAGTCAGCTGCCCATGCTCAAATAAATGCTCTAAGGAGGAAATAGAAATAAATAGAGCACTATCGTGTCTTTTCTTTATAGAGTCAGCGAGATAGTTCAGTGGGTAAGTGGAAACAGTGAATGAATGATATTTCCACACCTTAATCCTCTCTCCCATCCTCCCTCCTTTTCCCATCTCAAACCTTCTTGTTCCCGACCTGAGTTCAATCCCTGGAAACCCACGTGATGGAAGAGAGAACTGACTTTTGAAAGTTGTCCTCTGACCCCCCATGTGCACCATTCCTTGCATGAATATTCTCTCTCTCTCTTTTTTATTTATTTATTTATTCAATTGTGCGTGTGTGCGTGCGTGTGTGTGCGTGTGTAGAACCACGGAGGAGAATTCAGGAACCACCATGGGCCGCCTCCACCTCCTCCTTGTTTACTCTGCCCCGGGATTCACAGGCTCCGCCCTACCAGGACCAGAAACGCAGGCCGCCCCGCTTCCGCCTGGCGTCTATACATGGGGTCTAGGATCCGAACTCAGGACCTTCTGCCTGCAAGGCAGAGGCTTAACCCTGAGCCACCTCTCCAGCCCCTCTCTCTCTCTCTGTCTCTCACTCTCTCTCTGTCTCTCTCTGTGTCTCTCTCTCTCTCTCTTTCTTCTTCAGGTAAATACCTTTTTTTAAAATTTCACAGGAGAAACACTCAAGGATAGCAAGAAAGATTGAATATGAGTTTCTAGGCTCAGGGGCATTTTAGGAGATGTGTAAGAGTAGGTAAAGAGTTTGACATGCACACACACATGCACACAGGCACACACATGTGCACACACACACTCAGGCGCATCACAGAAGAAGGGGCAGCAACACTGTAAGGTCCTGAGGAGGAACAGGGGCACAGCCAGACCTTATCATCTGGACATGACAAGGCTGTTGAACCTGTAAATTCACTGCAGCTGTGAATATTTCCAGAAGACCTGAAAGGAATTGTCTATCAACATTTAACTATGGAAGGAGAAAGATTCCAAGATGTTTCGCGTCTCTCTGGGTCAATATCCCATCGTTATCCATTAGCCTGATACACTGGCTTCTTCTTGGCCTCTAGATCCAGTAACTGAGGAAAAGAAACATTTCAACAGAAACTAAAAAGTATCCCCATGGGAAACTGCGGCTGCTTGCTTCCTCCCACTCCTATGGTCCCTGCACAAGTGTTCAAAAGTTCCTATTGTTTCCTGAGATGAGGAGAAAGATGGAGGGCTTAGAAAAAAAATGAACCTCACTGGGAAATTTTCACAAGGATAATGTCAATGTTGCTTTCCAAGCCAATCAGCTACCGTGGGGAAGTAACTGTGGCTCCTCTTCAAGTCAAGCGCTGAAGTCCAATCCCGCTGTGATGGTGTGAGGAGAAGGGGCCTTTGACGGGTGATTAGGTCATGAGGGAGGGGCCCTCATAAATGGAATTAGTACCCTCAGAAAACAGAGTTCAGGGCTGAAGAGATGGTTCAGGGATTAAGCCTTTGCTTCATGACCAAAAGGATTTGAGTTTAGATCCCAGATCCTAGGTAAAAATGCCAGGCAAAAATGGCAGCAGTATGTACTTCCAGTCCTGGAAGAGGGAACCTGGAGAAACCCAGAGCAAAGAAAAAATAGGGTGGAGCCATCCAGGGTGATTCCCAGAGTCTTCTTCGAGTTTCCACAGGCGTACACAGTGCCTTCTTTTAGATACACACAGACACACACACAGACACACACACACATACACACGCATATATGCACGCACGCACACGCACGTATGCACATGCATGCACACACGCACACACACCGACCTGAGCAAAATAAAAAAAAGAAGAAAAAGAAAAGAAACTCCAAAGTATAGCCTCTTCCTTCACCACGTAAAGTCATGGTAAAGAACCATCATGTGTACACAGAA
Organism: Typhlomys cinereus; assembly: GCA_023101885.1. Classification (NCBI taxonomy): domain Eukaryota; kingdom Metazoa; phylum Chordata; class Mammalia; order Rodentia; family Platacanthomyidae; genus Typhlomys; species Typhlomys cinereus. The sequence continues at coordinate 1,139,120 of JALPQD010000333.1, forward strand.
CACACCCTCATTAGACACCAAGGATTTGATCCTGGGCCTCATGGTCTACACAGCTGTGACAAATAAAAGTGTGTTGTTGAAAAGCCACCCAGCTCATGTCATTGGGCTCTAGGATCCCAAGCCGACTGTGCCATCCACAGATATTGTTAAACACAGACCAGGACCAACGCCGAATTCCTCTGATCCCATCAGCACCAATCAAACAAGAAGAGAGAAGCTGAGGCCTGGAGACACGCCCTCCCTGGGACTCCATGGGTGACGCAGATCGGGACCGACTGCAGACGCAAAGACCAAGGTGAGCCCTGGGCTCCAGGCTCCACATGGAGAAGCCTTTGGTCTGCATCCGGTTTGAGTTGGTCTATCTGTGCATCCCCACTACACAGAGAAACCCCACCGCAATTATTTAACTCCATGTAGGTAATGAAACTTCCCTGATAAGGTCAAATTGCTATAATACAACTGTCACAGTTAGTCTTAGATTATCAGCCTGACAGGCAGGAGGTACCTACCTAGGAGGAATCATCTACTCAAGGCATGCCTATGGGCAAGCCTGCAAAGGTGTCTTCATTGCAGTAACTAATGCAGGAAGACTCAGCCCATGGTAGGTGAAGTCGTTCTCTGGGCAGGTGGATAAAGATGGACAGAGCTAGCTGGGCATTGGTAAGCTGGAGGGCAAGCAAGCATGCAACACTGGTCCTTGTCACTGCTCTTGCTTTGCACGTAGTGTGGCCAGTTCCTTCAGCTGCTGCTGGTCTAATTGACCTGCCACGGACAACTGGAATCTGGAATCATCAGCTGGAATAAAACCACCTATTCCCTTCCTAAGCTGTTTGCATCAGGTATTTATTACAGCCATGCATGAGTTGTGAGACCAACACAGCAACTAAAGTGATTGGTGCAGGGCTGGGGATATAGCTTAGGGATACATCACTTACTGAGCATGTGCTAAATCCTGGATTTGATCCCCAGCATGGATTAAAGCAGGTACAGAATAAGTATCAACAACCTTTACATCTCATATGCTGTTGTGTTGCTACTACTATTTTTATCATGATTACCACTTAGTGGGTCTAGAAGTTATCTCTCTAATGTCCATGGCACTTGATGGATATCAAATGAATGAATGAAAAAATGAATGAACAATCAAATAAAGAAGAGGAGATCATCATAAGCCATCCTCCGTGAACTGTGTATTGATAAACTCTGAAATAAATCATTTCCTTGCTGTCTCAGCTATCCTTAAAACAAGCTGTCCTTAAAACTAGCCACAGTATTAAGATTAGCAGTTTTTTCTGTTACTTGTGGAACTCAACTACTTTCAGTGGCCAAAATATACCAAATGTTAATGTCTGGCAAAGAAATGCTTCTTTAGACAGAGGAGGCAGCGTTCATGAATCCTCATGATAGGAAGATCTGTTCAAAATTCTAATTTGCTTTGTTGAAGGCTGAGAACACAGGTTGTCATTTTTCACCCAGAGAGGACACTCGTTAAGGAGCAAATTTGAAATTGCAAACACAGCTTGGGAGGGACCGTGTGTCCCTTTGCAATGTCTGCAGAGATCCCCTCAAATAAAAGAAGAAAGAGAAGGCCTGCGAGCTTTGTCCCTGCACAGCAGGTCAGGGGTAGGAGCTACTAGAAAGCCAGGAAGCCAGGAAGCTAGAGTGAGTAAACAGATGTGGGGGAAAGGTAATTAACACCAGCCTTCTAAGCAGAAATGAAGGTCAAAACTAGACATGGTGTTAAAAATGCCTGAGGACAGCAGACTTAAGACAACCAACCACAAGATCTCAGACTTGGCTTTGAGATTGTACAGGCAAAATGAAGGACCTTCAAAGTCTCCCGGAACACATTTGTGCCTTTTAGACTGGCATGACTTCCTGGGACCCAGATCTACTTATTCAGCCAATCATCTCTGTCTAACCACTGGGCTAACTCACCAAGGGCCTGGCTTTCAGCTTCTGACTCATAAGGATTCCGTGTGTCTTCCTGTTGCTCAAAGCTGTGGTTTGAATCTAAAATCTCTCCCACAGGATCATGTTTGGAATACGTGGTCAACAGCTGGCTATGCTGCTTTAGGAAGCTGTGGAACTTTCAGGAATTGGGGCCTGGTTAGCAGAAAAGAATTACTAGGGAAAGACTTTTAAAAAAATTTTTTTATTTAGAATTTATTACATACAAACAAAATGGGTTTCTGTCCTTGCCCCCTCCCTTAAGTGCCTTAACTCACTCTCACAGCACAGACTTGAATCAATTTTCCTTTTACACCTCCTCCTCTCCCACCCTCTCTGTCCTTCACCAATCCATCCCTACCCCTCTTGCCCTCAAGTCTCTCTGCACGTGTGGACCACAGGGCTCTGAAGATCACGAGCCCAGCCCCCAGTTACGGCTGCTTTCTGCTTCCTGGTCCATTACAACGTGACCAGAGAAACATATTCCTATTGCTGTGCCTTCTTTAACATGAGAAACTAAATTCTTTCCTCTGTCAAGTGCTTTTGGTCACTGAATGTCATAGTTAGGCACAGTTGAGGGTTTGAGCCCTGGGACTAGGCCCTGAACAGATGAATAAAATACTGAGAGCCAGTTGAGGAAGTAGGTATCCTTTTGTACACTTGGCCAGACATGCTGGTCTGGCAAGTAAAGATCGTCCCTCTCTCAGCCATTATATGATGATGGTGTGGCCAGTTCCCTCAGCTCTGGTGTTGGTGCATGCTCTCCTGTCAAGCTGGACTATAAACTGTAACCATTAATCGTAAGAGAATAAATTCCTTTTTTCCTTAAGCCATTTGATGATCATTTATCAGCAACTATGCAAACGAACTGTCACAGAATTTGGTACCTGGGAAGTGGAGCATTGCTGATAAATGTGACTATGTGGATTTTGTGGCTTTTGAATGGTTTTGCTGGACAAAGTTTGAAATGATTGAAGATTTTGACTTTGTAGATTACCAAAACTGTTCTGCAGAGTTTGGTGGGCCATTTGGAAAATAGCACTGCTGAGAGAGTTGTGAATTGTTTGGGCCCAGTTTCTGATGAAGGGAACAAGAACTTTGGTAAAGTTGAATTTAAATATGACAGACTGGTTTGCTTGAGAGAAGAGAGCATGTTGGCAGCATTGAAGATTTGCATGAGGAAAGGACAGGCAACTGCATTGTTGGAGAAATGAACATCAGTGAAGGAAAACCTAGTGACTTGCACTAGGACGGTGGAAGACAGGAAAACCACCATATGGCAAATTTGTGGTTTGAAAACCCAGATTCCTTCAGGGGCCGAAAGCCCAAGTTAAAGCTATTTCTTGCCCTTTGCAAGTTTGGCTGCTGAAAAAGAGGCTTTCCTAGCATCAGCGCATAAAACTTGGGACGGCTGTGGCTCGAATGGACCACGCTACATTTCAACCTCACTTCAAAATCTGGCAGCATCCTCCAAGAGGTACTGGTTTTGGTGAATGATTTGAGGGGTTCATGGAGAGCAGCAAAAGCTTGGCACCAGGTGTCAGGGGTAGAGTTCCTGCAAGGAAAGGTGAAGCTTATAGCTGCAGAGGCGAACCCAGAGTGGTGTTTGAAATGCCAGAACCGTGGGACTGCTGCTGGGGACAGTTATGAGTGGAGATTCAGCCTGGTTCAGAGGAACTCTGCTTTTACACCTACAAGCTGCAAACAGGGACTGGGAATGCCTAGAATCTTTGAGCCATTTTAACTATGTGATGAGCAACAGAAGATGGACAATAAAGTACAGGATGCGATATTTGATTTGCTGGACTTTCATCTTAATTTAATGTTTTCTTATTACATCAAGATCCTTCTGTTTTAAATTATTTAATACATTCTGAAGGTTAAGAGACTTTGAACTTTTAAAATGTTGGAACTGAAATTTTAATGAGAGAACATTTTAAATTTGTATTTATGAAATGTATTTATATTTTCAAGATAACTTTTCACATCTCTGGGGACAAGGATTGAAGGTTACAGTTTAAAAGTGCTAGATGATCTGGTGTCAAGTTGACAAGGGGTGAAGTGTCATAGTTAGGCGCAATTGAGGGTTTTAGCTCTGGGAACATTTGTGGAGAATTGATGGTTGAGTTGGGTCCAGAGCAAATCTGCAGGAGATTGTCTGGCTGATGGGGAAGGCCCAGCCCATGGTGGGTGGCCCTGAACAGATGAATAAAACACTGAGAGCCGGTTGAGGAAGAAGGCATCCTTTTGTACACTTGCTGGTCTGGCAAGTAAGGATCACTCCTTTTTCAGCCATTATGTGGTGATGGTGTGGCCGGTTCCCTCAGCCTGGTGTTGGTGCGTGCTCTCCTGTCAAGCTGGAGTTTAAACTGTTATCAGTAATCATAAGAGAATAAATTCCTTGTTCCCTTAAGCTTTTTGATGGTCATTTATTGCAACTATGCAGGCGAACTGCAACACCAAAACAAAGTAACGAGCATGCATATTAACAGCCTTCCACCTTCATTGCAGATGGGTCCAACATTGGGACACACTATCCTCATCTACACAGTTCACACTCGGAGAACAGAGCAAGCAAGTTACCAGAAATAATTCATGATGATCTCCTAATGTTTTAACTAAGTTTATAATTTTACTTTGGACACTTTCATAGCTGTCCTGGAGTACACAGAGCCTGCAGGCAAGCGGCTGGACGTGCCTTGGATCTGGATCACTGTCTTAGTCCTTGGCTATATTATATGTACCACAACTGGATCAGAATCATTCACAAAGAACAGAGGTTGGTTTAGATCGGGAGGGTTGGGAAGTTCAAGAGCACATCAGCAGTCTCTGCTTGGTTTGTAAGGAGGGCATCATGCTGCTCCAACTCAGGGTGAAAAGGGTAAGTAAGAGATAGGCAGAGCATGTTCATTTCTTTCTTCTCTCTCTCTCTCTCTGAATACAAAGGCATCTAAGTATGTGTACCTGTGGAGACCTGTCAGTAATCAGCCTGGGTTGCTCTACTTCCTTATTGCTTCGCTTTGGGGTTTCCCACACTCTGCCTTCCAGGGCTAGACGTAGAGACTCCTGCCATGTTCATCTCTCATTTTTAAATAGAATTAAGGATCCGAACTCAGGGCCTTTGCTCGTGAGATGCTTTAACCCAAGCATACTCACCTCTAGACAAGTCACCATCAGGATAACTGATCCAGACCCACGAGAATTAACCCACTCTCACAGCACTGGCTGGAGTCACCTTTCACCTGGCTAAGCTCTTGACGTCCCCAACACCTTTCCACACCACTACACTGGAAATACAGTTCCAATTCACCACGGGTGGTAGCCAAGACAAACCCTATCCAAACCATAGCAACTATCTACTAGGACAGTATCCATGGCATGCTGCAGAAGTGACAGATAGACCAGGGTACACTGAGTGTGGAGAGCCAAGAAGGGGAGACTATGTAATGACTAGAAGGGGAGGCTTGTTCCAGGGTGGTGGAAGTTCATGAAGCAATTAGCCAGAGGTCACAGCATGTGTGAGGTCTAATCTCCTGCTGCAGTTACCCTGCTTGTTGCTGGTAAATTCAAGACCAAATGTCTTCTAGGAAACCAAGGCATTTTATTTTGGCTTACTAGTGCTTGGTTACAACTCTTAATCCACCTTGGCAGAAGAGTCCACGCCATACCCACAGCACTGCCAAGAGAGGGACGATCCTCACTTGCTAGAACAGCATGTCTGGTCAAGTGCACAGAAGGATGTTCTCTAGAGATGCAGAATCGACACAATGAATATATATATATGGAATGTATTGAGTTGGCTTACAGTATGGCAGAGGTAGTCCTACAACTGCTGCCATAGCTGAGGTAGTCTAACGATGGCTGCCAGTAGCTGCTCAGTTCGGTAGTTAACTGGGTGATGGCTGAAGGCTGGAGAATTCCTAGAGGAGGGTTGGAAGGCTAGAGGGTCGAAGAAACCGGGCGGCCAGAAGGAAGAGCGATTCCTAGCACAGCTGAAATAAGCATCTCTTCTCTTTCTTGGCTTCTTTTATGTGATGTAGTACTGGGAGGATCTGATGAGATCTTTGGAGGTTCTGATAGGATCTAGGGGGCAGGTATAATTCTATCAGGTGATCTCAGTTGATCCTTGCAGATGCGATCTCAGCCCATCTTAGTTAATACCGGGTGTGTCAAGTTGACACCCAGGCTTAACTATCACAGATGCCAACATCCCTAACCAGTTCCCTGCTAAGGGACTAGTCTCACCCACCATTAGCTAGACAGTCTCTTGAAGACTTGCTTGGGGCCTGAATCAACCACTGATTCTTTACAAATGTACCCAGAGCTCAAACCCTTAGTTGTCAAGTTGGCATCTAACTATGACATCACCATAGCACTGGATAATCTCTATATAAGGAACTTCCTGGGGACTTACTATTTACATTCAAAATATTTTTAAAGGCTAGATATATAACTTAGTAGTTGAAAATTTGCCTAATACATACAAATCTCTATGTTCTGCAACCAGTATCAAATTCTTTCTTGATGTCTTTCTCTGTCTTTCTGTCTCTCTTTCTGTGTGTGTGTGTGTCTCTCTCCCCTTTCCTCTCTCTGCTTTGTTGTTCATCATACCATCTACTTTTGTAAATAATCACAGGCCACTTTTGCCTTGCATCATTAAATATATATATATATATATATATATATATATATATATATATGAGTTGGAGAGATGGCTCAGGGGTTAAGACTCTGTCTCGCAAGCAGAAGGACCTGAGTATGGATTCTAGATCTCATGTTAAAAAAAAAAAAAAAAAAAAAAAAACACCAGGCAGAAATAGCAGCAGCCTGTACTTCCAGCACTAGAAATCTCAAGTAAAGCAAAAAGAAGGTAGAAACAATCCAGGATGATTCCTGAAGTCACCCTTGGGACTTCACAGAAATACACAATGCCTTCTCACACACACACACACACAAATAAAATAAAAAGTATTTTAAATAAAATTGTAGTAAATAATACAATGTCCCTCCCCCATTCATACACTTACCACTTATGATAGGCATATTTAATTTATGCCAGACTTTGTTCACATAATTGCCTACCTCGTTTTGAGAAGATTTTTTTCCTGTTCTTTGCTCCTGTCTCACACACAGGAAACCTCTCTGTTGCAGTCTGTTTGTGTGTTGCCGATAACTTCACAACCAAACCCTTAGGGGAGCCAGGAGGACTTCTGGCTCGTGCTTTTTGTATCTCGACTCATAATCCAGCTTGGCAGGAGAGCTCCTACTAATACCAAGCGCAGAGGAAACTGGACATACCATAGCCACGAGGACTGCGGAGAAAGGGGCAAACCTCCCTGCCAGCCAGCAAGACTGCCAGCGTGTGGGTCAGAGTTTTGTTCCTGCATCCAATCAGGTAAGGAAGAACTGGACCACTGAATGCCCCATATCCTTCAAACTGGGACTCTGGAATATCTCCAAAGTCACCAGTGCAGGCTGGTCAGAAGCCACAAGCATGTGTGCCTCTGATCTCTTTTGCAAACACGAGTACTTCACGACAGTATTTACTTGTAGGCACAGTTTCATGAAGCTGGGGAACTAATAAAGCAAAAGAAACCCATTAACACAATTTGATTCTAACTACACTGTTGCTGATTGCAGTTTAATTCAGGATGGGTTGTTATTCTTAAGTTAACTAGGAAGAAGAGACATTATCATTCTGGGGGTAAATGAGGAAATCGGCCATAATTCAGATTATTGTCTGATTGAAGGCTCTAGGCCTAAATTAAAGCGATGATACCAGGAAAATGGAAAACAGAGTGAAATATTGAAAAGGAACTCAGTGTATTTCATATGTAATTAAACTGTTACTGGGGACTGCGTACTTCTTATGATCTAGATGTAGCAAACTGAAAACCCATTTCACGCTTACAGAAAGTCAAATTTTACTTTCTGCACCCCCCAGTGGGGGCGCATGCATTGTTGCTCTTGCTTGCTGTCATCGATTAAAGGAAAACTTCGCACAGGGTTTGGGGCCCTTGATTACCTGTGAATGAAGGATGATGTCCTAGACACAGGTCAGTGGGGACCCTCTGAGATGGCACCAACTTTGATTTCCAAATGGAATAATTTGTGCACAACCAGAAAAGGGACGAGGTCCTTGTCTTGAATCTACGATGATCTAGAGAAGTTTCTGCAGGCAGCTCGTGGCATCGTTGTCATTGAAAATCCTGCTGGTAGCACAGGTCAGCATTGCTGCCTCCGGGACAGGGCCAGGGGACTATGCTTCCGTCTGCCTCGGCCAGCAGAGCGGGTCCCATCGATGTGCTTCACTCACTGCGACCAGGCAGCTTTCTGGGAACTGCGTCTTCTGGGAATGACACACGTGACCACTCAGGAGCTCTGAGGTCAACCTAAGGCCCTCACTCCCTGCATGCTCTGCAAAGTGTGGACGTCACCGTCCTGTAGCATAGCACGGTTCATTCCGTGGGTCCGATGCGGGCGCTGTGCTTGCTGGACACCATTTCCAGTGAATCCCTGTGGGAGGTGACGCTTTGGGCTCTGTGTCTGCAGAGACCCTGGAGCTACTGGAAAGGAAGAGGAAACACTACTGGGAGGCCGCATCCAATGAGAAACAGACACAGCTCCCGGCTCAGTCGGTGGCAAGCTGGGGTACTGGCAGGTGGGTGCCCACTGCACCTATTCAGCAGGTCCCTGGTAAAGACCGGAGCAATCAGCCCCGCCCTGAAAACTGACCAGTGGCTCTAGAGCCTCAAGCCATTGAACGATAGGATTAAGTGCTGAGTAGGCATCACTGTTCTGCAAAATGGACAAAAATAGTTCACGGAAAATAAACACCAATTGCTACAAACAAATAATTTAAGAAGTTCTATGTCTACACAGGACTTCTGTGGTCTCCTAACACCTGCTTTCAGCCATTAGTTCAATCTATGGATCAAATATCTACATCTGCTCTCCAAACCTCTCCCATTCTCACTGTATTGACTCAGACATAGGCTGTACCTCTGTCGTAGTCAGATATGGGTGTCAACTTGACAGTCGAAGGCTAAGCTCTGGGCACATTTGTGAGATTAGCAGGTAAGCAAGCACTGAGCAAGTCTACAGGAAATTGTCTGACTGGTGTGGAAAGACCCAGCACATAGTGGGTGGGACCATTCCCCACCCAGGTGGGAGTAGCACAGTATGTTGGTGTTCTTGGGCATACTTTGGACAGATTTGCTATCTGCCAGTGAAGTTCGCCCCCTCTCTCAGCAATCTTTGTGGGCACGGCGGGGCCATTTCCCTGGACTCCTGATGTCGGCATGAACTCTCCGGCCAAATAGCACACCTGTACGCCAGAACCAAACCCTGTGTTCCCCGAGGCTGTTTGGTTGTGAATATTTTTGGCAACGTGCAGGCAATCATGGCAGTCTCCTTTCTTCCTACCAAATCTAAATTCAAGAAATAGACTTCAAGGAAGCCGTGGAAGACAGAGGCTGGTATCCTCACATCAGGGCCCCATGATGCTGCCCACCAGCAGGTTTGTGATCCAGAAAGAAGGATGTCTGCCTTGTGCTCAGTGGCACTCAAAGGAGAGGAGGAAGCTGAAAAAACAAGACTTGAGAAGTGGTCAGAACCTCAGATGCCACTCTGGAAGGGGAGCCGGATGGAAGGGGACCCAGACCTATTGTCATAGTCTTGGGGATCAGGTGGGGTCAGATCAGGGCGAGATCTTGGAACCATCACATGCTGGCTGATTCCTCCATCAAGCGTTCCCACAGAAACCATCTTTCCCCAAAGTCCAGAGACCAAGACGTCATTCATTGCAGTAACCAAACACTCAGCAAGAGTCGCTATGTGTCCTTCTTGTTGGTATCATGGACACGTGCTCCACGTGAATAATAAATGGGAAGGAAGGAGGATGCTGTTTCCATGGAGACAAAGATGCATGCTTGAAAAGACTCGTGAATACAAATAACTTCAAACTTGCTTTTAAATTATCATGGTAATTTATGTCATGGATAAAAGGCTTGCAGAAAATTATAAAACTCCAAAAGGATTCTGAATACAAACATGTTTAAATCTCAGAGACTTTTTACTACAAAAAAAAGAAGACACATGAAATGAAGCAATAATTAAACACTGGAATATGTTTCTGCAGTATTATAGGTGCAATTTGTGTACATAAACTTATGAAAGATTCCAAGAAGCAGAAATATTAAAAAAAAAAAGAATGTAGCTTACTGTGCTTGTTTAATTTATTTTACTCTCTTTTGCAATGAACTTGGGTGTAGTGTTGCTTTGAACTCTCTATATGGTCCAAGAGAAGACTTTGAAATTGAGATCTTCCTGCCCCAGTCACTAGCTAGCACTATAGGTTAACAGCGGCAACCCTGCCCCAGTCACTAGCTAGCACTACAGGCTAACAACAGCAACCCTGGTATTCAGAGGATCTTAAGGCTCGGGCTGTAGACATCTCCGAGTAACTTCAGGATTCGGGTATTACACTCAGAGTCAAAGCTCAATGGGTTCTCCATCCAGAGAAGTTTGAACGCATCTGAAAAACTCTGGAAAGCTAGCACAAGTGGCACCATGTATGGGTACCTCTAGCCCAAGGCACATCTGTGAGCAGTCTAGGCAACTAAGCATGCTCTAAAAAGATGTTTCTATGAGAAAACGTGTCTCCCTTTCCCTCATGCAGATACCCAGGCATTTTAGGTCGTTTTTTTTTTTAACTTACGAGGAGGAGAAAGCTGAAATTATATTGCACTTGGTTTAGCTCAGCATGGGTGTCTCACAGATGGTAGCATTTCACACTGAATGATCCAAATTCGGGGAAATTGATGCCAGTGTGTTGTATGGGCATCTTCTTCCTGACCAGGTGACACCCCTGCAGCTGGGCAAGAGGCTCTACCTGAGTGACATCTGAAGTCACAGGGCACTCACTTGAGGAAGAGGTCATTCTGAGGTGAAGGATACACAAAAAACAGAAGGTAACCCCGGAAGGAGGCACCGAACCGCCAACTCACTGGGGGAAGGCAGGAGGCATCCTGCTTTTGAGTTCACAATGCTTGGCGAGAGAGAAAGCTTCAGAGGCAAAGACTTGTTGTAAGGGTCCACATCCGAGGTCAATGGTGAGCCACCCAGCCCGTGGTAGGCGGGGCTAGCCCTCCCCACCCGTGGACAAGGCGGAGGGAACCGGTTGAGCTAGTTGGCATCCCTTTGTATACTTGACCAGACACGCTGGTCTGGCAAATGAGGATTGTCCCTCTCTCAGCAGTCCGGTGACTATATGGTGTGGCCAATTCCCTCAGCCCTTGGTGCTGGGTGTGGACTCTCCTGCCAAGCTGGACAAGAAACCATAACCAGACAATCAAAAGTCTGAACAGAATCCCTTGCTACCCGTAAGCCATTTGGTTGTGAATTCATTGGCAACAGGGCAGGCTAACCGCAGCACAGCTTGAAAGAGTTTTACCCACCGGGTCGTGGAATTCTAGGAAGAGCTGAACACTAGCAAAGTCAGGGGTGCAGGCGGCAATCAGCGATGCTTGAATCTGAGCCCAAGCATCGCGGGCCGGTGGCTCATGCTGACTTTGCTCTGTCTCACCGCGCTGTCTGCTGTGACTAGAAGCGTCGCCCCCGCCAACACCAGGTCCTGAATTTACATCTGACACCCAACGTGCTCAAGACTCCCTGGTCTCTCTTAGCCAAGAATGGATTCTAATTGGTCGTTTTTGGGTCACATGCCCTCCGTGGACCAGTCAATGGAGGGCAAGTGTGGAACACCATCTACTACTTCCCCGTGCCCCAAGATCCCCACGCACCCATCGTGAACCAAGTTTACTACATTCATTTAGTATATGGATTTTTATCTTCTTCATTATCAATAAAATATACATAAGCTAGGGAGCTGACTCAATGGGCAAAGCGTTTGATAAATAAGCATAAAGGACCTACGTTGAGATCTCCAGCTCTCACAAAAAAAGTCAGGCACCGGGGTGTGCTCTTAATGAGAGGCTGAGACCAGTGGATCTTAGGGGCTCATTGGCTAAAGCAGTGAGCTCTAGCTTCAGGGAGGGACCTTTTCTCAAAAAACATGATGGACAGTGGTGTAGGACATCCCGTCATTAACTTCTGGTCTCCACATATGTCTACATAGTGCACATGCACACTTGAATGACACATACGTGCACACAAATACACACACATACTCACAAACATATACACAGGTATATACATACCAATTTTTTGGATACATGTTCAGGGTACATAATAAGCTGTTTTTATATATGGATAGCACACACACGTGCGAAATAAAATTAAATATCTTTTATAAAGGTAAGAAAAATGGAGCTAGTGAGATGGCTTATGGTTTAAGACTCTGCCTTACAAATAGAAGGTCCTGAGTTCAGATCCCAGCTCCTAAGTAAAACTGCCAGGTGAAAGCAGTAGTGGCCTGTACTTCTGGCCCTAGAGGGCACAGCCTGGGAAATCCCAGAACAAAGTAAAAAAGAAGTAGAAGCAATCCAAGATGATTCCCAAAGTCACCCTTGGTCCTCCACAGGGACACACAGTGCCCTCTGATACACACAAACACACACAGATAGATAGATGATAGATAGAGAGAGAGAGAGAGAGAGAGAGAGAGAGAGAGAAGATAAAGTTTATATATGCATAGACAGGCTAATTAGTATGTCAGTTCACATTTTTATGCTGAGTTGAGAAAACTTAAAAGTTAGTAGTTCTGTTAGCCTTGTCTTTGGCCTGCATGTGAGCCTGTAAAAATAGGCCTATTTCAAGCCGGCTTACTCTGTATCCTTAGCGCTTAAACCATATTTGAGCTACTCGATAAATATTTCTAAATCAACACATAGGAAAGCTAGTCAGCCACCAAGCCACAGGTGACAATGCTTAGCCATTTAAAATCATGAAGTAGGGGGGAAATGAGTATGCCCAGTGAAATACGTGAAGACCTCAAATGATTTCCAATTGAATCCTTGTTTCTGAATAAGCATAGCATTAAAATGCCGAGTGGCAAGTGGAAAGGACAAAATCAGCAGGCTCCCAAAGGAAAGCAGGGGCTGCTTCTACGTCCTACCCCTCCTGAAGGTCTCAAGTAGGGAAACTGAAGAGGGAGGAACGTGCGTGCTTGCCCAGACTTAGGCCAGATAAGATACAGAACTCCCACTTGCATTTCATTCTAAGATAAATGACAAATAACTTCAGCATCATTTAACATGTGATACCTGGGACAGACTTACACTAAGAAGTTATTAGTACTTGAAGTTCTAGCTTAACCAAGCATCCTATAAGTCATCCCTCCATCCTTGGTTTACTTTTCAAGTTTCAGTTACCTGTGTCCAAATCCAACTCTAAAACATTAAATGGAAAGATCCAGAAACAATTTGTAAAATTTTAAATAGCATTTATATAATATTTGAATAGCTCATTTTATTGGTAGTCATTGTTGTTTGTCTCTTACTGTGTCTAATTAATAAAATGAAAAACTGTAGCTATCTATGAACAGCAAAAGCATAGTATATGTAGAGGTCTATCTATAGTTTCAGGACCTGTCATAGTTAGGCACAGATGTCAACTTGACAGTTAAGGGTTTGAGCTCTGAGCACATTTGTAGAGAATTAGTGGTTGAATTAGGCCCAGAGAAAACCTGAAAGAGATTGTCTAGCTGATGGGGAAGGCCCAGCCTATGGTGGGTGGGATTAGGCCCTGGAAAAGTCACAGATTGCTAGTTGAGAGAGTTAGCATCCTTCTGTATACTTGGGCAAACATGCTGGTCTGGCAAGTAAGGATTGTCCATCTCTCAGCCATTATGCAGTGATGGTGTGGCCAGTTCCCTCGGCTCTGGTGTTGGTGCATGCTCTCCCATCAGGCTGGACTGAGAATTGTAACCAGGAATCGTAAGAGAGAATAAACCCTTGTTCCCTTAAGCTATTTGATGGTCATTTATCAGCAACCATGCAGGCGGACTGCAACAGGAATCCTGGGGGGAACATCTTGAAACACATCTGTACTTTCATTTGCTACATCTGACACATTAGTCCCTGTGAATCCCAGTGCCCCCCAAGAGACCCTAGGCCCTGTCTCCTGCTCTCACCCTGCACACTCCTGAAGAGCTAAGAGCAAGACCCAGAACCTAGAGGCATGCTTTTGCGTGCAGACATGGCCAGGGTAGATGCTACGCCTTGACCCACACTGAAGACTAAGGAGTCGGCAGCCTGGATCCAATCTCGGCAAGCCACAGCCAGGAGGTAGAGAATCGGTAGCCCGGCAGAGCCAAAGTTGGGCAGAGACAGAAAGAGACGGAGCCGTTGAACCTCACTGAGCCCAAAGAAGCCTCCTTAAGTTTCCATCTCAGCACTTTGTTATTTTACCCCCTGTTTCTCCACTAAAGGAAAAAGAAAGTAGACTTTGGACTTAACCCTCATGGAGAACACTGCAGTAGAGAACAAGACCTTCCCACCTTCACAGAACCAACCAACCCACTGCGGGGGGGGTCTCCATAGATGCAAAACTAAGACCACTTTAAGATTGGACCAACTTGTGGCATAGCACAAACACCCCAGCAAACTTACCCTGTTCCTCTCACTCTCTCACCCTTTGCCTGGGCTTACACGTTTAGTCAATTCTTAAAACCCGAAATGCATGGGAAGCACTTGGGAGCCATAATTTGTGAGGAGATGCTAAATAGTGCTGAGAATTACCACGCGATGCTGCTGGACTCTGCTCACAAATACTGTCAGGAAGGGAGGGGCCGCCCCAAGATGGAGGTCCAAGAACCATATGAGGAATGATATTACCAAAGGATATCACTGCAGGGCTGGTGTTTGTGGTACACCTCGGGTTCAAACACCTCAGGATGGTGATCTCTGTTAGGCAAGGTGTGGTGGACGTGGACTGCTTTACCAAAACACGGTGGACTGTCAAGACATACAGCAAACATTGATTGTTCACAGTTCAATTCCCGGGATTTCTTGTGGAAATCCAATTGCTTTCTCACCGTGCCCTCAAGGGCTCTTCCCTCTGCAATCTGGGATGACAGCTCTGTCACTTCTTTCTTGTCTCTGATGGATGGGGGGACACACCCTCTCAACCTTAATTGACGTTGATTGCTTCTGCAAGGGCCCGGCTCCAATGCAGTCACAATGAGGGTAGGAGGGAATGGGGGCCGCTCTGCAGGAAAGGGACATGCTCACAAAGCTAGACACGTGAGTTCCTGTAAGCCATACAAAGAGAGAACTGGCTTCCAAAAGTTGTCCTCTGACCTCCACTTGTGAGTCCTGGCATACGTGTATTCTCTCTCTCAATCTCTCTCTCATATGAATAAGTAAAATATTTTTAAATAATTTGAGAAAAACATAATTTAGTTCATAAAAGGCAATATTTATGTACCCAATGTAATTTTCTGTTAAACTTTATATAGAGTATATTTTTCCCCTCTTCTTCTCCACATATTTCCCAGGAAAAATTCCAGGAGAGTGGACAAATCTTTAAGGAGATAAAAACAATGGAGATATTCCACTTAAAGAGATTCCATTGTGATCATCTTCAAAAGCCCCCAAACAAGCAGAATCTATGTCTTAGTAGATGAACAGTTATAATCTCTCCTGTCTGACTAAGGGAGGGGCCGCCCCAAGATGGAGGTCCAAGAACCATATGAGGAATGATATTACCAAAGGATATCACTGCAGGGCTGGTGTTTGTGGCACACCTCGGGTTCAAACACCTCAGGATGGTGATCTCTGTTAGGCCATAGAAAGAGAGAACTGGCTTCCAAAAGTTGTCCTCTGACCTCCACTTGTGAGTCCTGGCATACGTGTATTCTCTCTCTTATTCTCTATTGGAGAGTTCAGCTTACCTCCTTTCCTTCTTCTTGCTTTGTTTCTACTAGTAATTCTTTTTTTTTTTTTTTTTTTTTTGGTTGTTCCAAATGAGGCTCTGGGGGAGGGGAGGAAGAAGGAAGGAAGGCAGGAAGGAAGGAAGGACAGAGGGAGGGAGGGAAGAAGGGAGGAAGGGAGGGAAGGAAGGAGAGGAGAGGAAGGAAGGAAGGAAGGGAAGGAAGGAAGGAAGGAAGGAAGGAAGGAAGGAAGGAAGGAAGGAAGGGAGAGAGAGAGAGAGAGAGAGAGAGAAAGAAAGAAAGAAAGAAAGAAAGAAAGAAAGAAAGAAAGAAAGAAAGAAAGAAAGAAAGAAAAAGAAAGAAAGAAAGAGAGGGAGGGAGAGAGGGAGGGAGGGAAGAAAAGGGGAAGGAAGGAATCTAGGAAGGAAAGAAGGAGAGAGGGAAGGAGGAAAGAAGTCAGGTCAACAAAATATTTAGTTATAAAAAAATTATCTTATAGGTGATGGACCCCCTCCCTCAGTGAGGTTTCCTACTCTTATTACATCTACCCTTGAATGTGCTATTACAACAAGACTCCAGTTTAACAGCTTTTTGTCTCTGGCCAGGGGGTGACATACAGTGCCCAGCAGAATGGAGTGAAGGGAATTGCAGGAGCAGCAAAACTGCAAAAGAAAATCAACAAACCACAATCCAGAACTTCAGAGACTCTATATCAATCACATAGAACTAGGACAGCCTAATCTCTCCCCATCCTGGAGCTCAGGGACATTTGCGGAAGAGGGGGCGGTAAGATTGTAAGAGCAAAAGGATGGGAGGAGCAACGATTTGCAAGATTCTCAACAATAGTTGGGGCCAAAGCAATCATAATGGGACTTTGCATGCCCTGCGCAATGTCCAGCGCACTGTTGCCCTCATAAAGTCTAGCATCTGTTAAGGGCACCGAGACCCCTGGAGGCAAGGGATTGACAGCCATAGTAGTGATCTTATGCTTAAGGGGAACAAGAGAAAGGGCTTATGGAAATGCCACTGGGTCCTTATATGTCATCGGAGAGGAGGACCCAGTGGAGAGTTAGGCGTACACAATAAAGGACTCTCTGGGAATTGGGGGGGAGGCACTGGGGGAAGGGGAGGGGGAGGAGGGGGGAGGGAGGGAACTGGTAAAAAATTTTAAAATGTATAATTAAATTTTTAATAAAAAAAAAAGAGATCAAAAAAAAATTTATCTTGGGGCCAGTGAAGTAAAAGTGCTTGCCACAAAAGCCTGACTACCCAAATTTGATCCTTGGAAACTGTGTGAGGGAGAAGGACAGAAATGACTCCACAAACTTGTCCTCTGACCTCCACACATGTACCTACACACATACACGTGCACACACACACATCACGCATATGTACACATACATATACACACATGTCATGCACACATACATACACAAACACATCATCATCATAAATAAAATCTTGAAGCATTTAAAAAATAAGCCTTGTGAAAACGTTTTACTTGTTACTTTAAAAATATCAAATGTTAAAAGAAAAAAGAGTTGTCAAAGTTGAAAAAAAGAAATCAAACGTTTAGGATCTTTTCTTTAATGAAAAGGAAATGATTCATAGGACCTCAAAAAATCCAAAATATATTTTCGAAGTAGTCCCAATAACTCACATTTGTTCTTGGGTCAGATTCAACTCAGCATGACAATTAGCACTGAAGGGAAGGAAACGCATCAACCCTGATGGATGTGGGAGGTTTTTCTGGCATGAAATCAACGTCTGTGGACTAAACGCTGCACACCTGAAAGGAGAGAGACAAGTCTTTGCCCTACACAATTCCTACGTGAGCTATTCAACAGAGCTAAATCCACTGGGTACTCATGATGAAGGTGATGGTGATGGTGATGATGCAGGGCTTTCACAGGAGAGGAGATGTGACTCTGAAAGGACATCCTGACAGACAGCATATGCTATATTTGATGGGACACTGAAATTTTCATGAATACTTGACTCTATGTGACTTTTGCCTAATGATTTATCTTCAGAAATAAACTCCACATGAAAACTAGATTTTAAATGTATCCTGAGACTGGAGAGATGGCTCAAGGGTTAAGACTCTGCCTCACAAGCAAAAGGACCTGAGTTTGGCTCCTGGATCTCACGTAAAAGATGCCAGGCAAAAATGGTGGCAGCCTGGACTTCTGACTTTTTCTTTTCTCCGGGAAATGGAGACAAGGGAACACCAGAGCCAAGAGGAGGTAGCGCAACCCAGGATGATTCCTGAAGTCACCCTTGCTCCTCCACAGCCACATGGTGCCCTCTGATGCACACAGACACACACATAAAAAATAAATTTAAAAGTTAAATATATATAATATATATATAATGTATTTTTGACCAAGTTTAATGAAGAAAATGAGAGATCAACTGGCCACCCCCACCCCACAAAAAAAAAGAAAAGATGAAGAAAATGTACCTAGGCTAAGAGAGGAAGGGATGGCTTCTGAGGGTGGGGAAGAGTGTAAACAGGCCATGAGGAGAGAATGTAGACACAGTGCTCCTCAAGGAATTCACAGGAACAGCTGTGCACCTGTACGAACGCAGCTTCGCCTCCCACCTGGCCTTGGGGACTCCTGAGAGTCTAGAAGTTTCCAGGCAGGCCAGATGCCACTGTCAGGAAGCCTCGCTTCATTTGCAAGCTTTCCAGCTTCTCAGAGAGAGACAAAGGAGATCCACTGCAAGGATATTCGCGAACAGCAAGAGTTAAAACAAGAATAAGAAAAGAGGTCAGCACATCCTCCAGAACACACTGCCCCATGTGCATGTCCACGCTTACGGCTGCACTTTTCACATGATCAAGTCATAGAAGCAGCCATTGCAGCTTGCTGATAAATTCACGCCCAAAGAGCTTAGGCGAACAGAATTGTTTTCTTACAATTCTGGTTGTAGTCCTTATTCCAGTTCGGCAGGTGAATTCACACCAGCACAAAGAATCGAGGGAAATGCCCACACCGTATCCACAAGGATTGCTGAGAGAGGAGCAAACCTCACTTGCCAGGCGGCAAGACTAAGTGTGCTGAAGAATGCCAAGCTACCAAACCAGCGCCCTCCATCTTATCCACCTGCCCAGGGAATGATCTTCCTGCAATAGACCTTCTCCAAAAGGCTGGCTTGGGGCTCGTCTTAACTACCAATTCTTCACAAATGTGCCCCAGAGTTCAGTCTTCAATTATCAAGATGCCATGTCTATATCTAACTACCACACCAGTCTAGCCGTTCATTGGTAATATCAGTAGTAATGGAATCTTACAGTCATAAAGAAGAATGAAATCAAGACATTTGCAAGAAAATGGATAGAACTGGAAATCATGATGTTAAGCAAAATAAGCCACACTTGAGAAGAGAAATATTGTGCGTTCTCTCTCATGTGTAATATCTAGGTTTGTGTATGTAAGACATGAGAGGAGAAAGGGGTCTACGAGAGAAGAATAAAGATGTCAAATGGGAGAAAGCAAAGGGAATAATGGAATGCACATGGCATCAAAGCAGAAGGGGGAATTGGTTGGACAGAGGAAGGGAGCCGCAAGAGGAGGTCAGGGAGAGGGGACAAGGCAGTGGGGAGACGAATGAGTGAGAACAAACTATAGCAGCCTGAACACAGGAAAAATGCTGTAACGAAGCCCATTGCTTGAGGCTGGCAAGACAGTCTATCAGCTTGCTAATAGCTTAGCAACTTAGGCCCCTCTCATAAACCCAGGGTCCTAAGTTCAATCCCTGGAAGCTCACATGGCAGAAAGAGCAAAATGACTTCTGAAAGTTGTCCTCTGAGCTCCACCTGTGTACCATGGAAGGCATATTCTCTCTCTCTCTCTCTCTCTCTCTCTCCCCCCCAAAAAGAAACCCATTGATTTACATGATAACCTCAAATTCATATTTAAAAACCTAGTACCTTATATGCCAACTCAAAAAAAATCATTTGAGGGCTGGAGAGATGGCTCAGGGGTTAAGCCTCTGTCTTGAAAGTAGAAGGTCCTGAGTTCTGATCCCAAGTCCCACATAAGAACACCAGGCAGAAATAACAGAGGCCTGGACTTCCCGCTCTAGTGGGCGGGGCCTGGGACTCCAGAGCAAAACAAAAAGGAGGTAGAAGCAATCTAGGATGAGTCCCTAAATCACCTCCCCAGGGACACACACACACACACACACACACACACACACACACACACACACAAGTAAAAGTTTTTAAAAAGAGATCAGATTTAAAATTCATTGGGAAAAGGAGGAGCACATTGTCCACTGGGGCCAAGTGGAATAGAGGCTTGGAAGCCAGATTCTGCAGAGGGCAGAATCAGGAATGAGACGTGAGCGAGATGGTTTCTTTTTTTTTTTAATTTTTTATTTTTTATTATTTATTCAATTGTGGGGTATGCATGTGTGCATGTGTGTGTATGTATGTATGTGTGTATGTAGAACCACGGACGAATTCGCGAACCACCATGGGCCGCCTCCACCTCCTCTTTGTTTACTCTGCCCCGGGATTCACAGGCTCCGCCCTATCAGGACCAAACACAGGCCGCCTCCACTTCCGCCTGGCGTCTATATGTGGGGTCTAAGATCCGAACCCAGGACCTTCCGCCTGCAAGGTAGAGGCTTAACTCCTGAGCCACCTCTCCAGCTCCCGAGATGGTTTCTTTAGAGATGATCAGAAGCAGAGTGACCCGTTGTGCTAGCAGGACAGGGTTAGGAATACTGTCTGGCAGAGCCAGACTGGAGGGGAACACTCCAGGTTCACTAATGCAGGAAGTTGGATGATTTTGCGTCTCAAGGAGAAAAATCCCACCGCCGAAGGCAAATGTTTAGGCCAAGGAGCCTACTCGAAACATCCCTCTAAGTGAGATTTTCTGGCAGCTCTGTCCTAAGCCCCTAAAAGCATTGGTAATCTATTTCTTCATAAATACCTCTGAATGAGCCATCACAATTCCCTTCCTAAGTCTGAAAAAAAAATATGGCCATCATACATTAGAGATGGTGTATGGCTATTCCAATAAGCGCTTCAAAGGGGCTCCAGAATCGAGGCGTAGTGATTCACCGTGTGGGATTAAACCTCAAACTTTCTCATAAGGAAAAGGCAGCATTTATCAAATTAACCATAACTGCTGAGAGAATTCATGTCTAAGATATATTTTAAAAAAAACTTACATTCCTAAGCAGAAAAAAAAGAAAGAAAGAAAGCACAACCCAGATAGGATGACAAGCTGTGAGAAGACAGGCAGACGTCAGACTTTTGTCGTGATTTTGCTACCGATTGTTCACCAGAATTGCTTTTTTAAAAAAAGCTGATGGGTGCTCCTAGGTGCATCGCTTGGCCCGGGCTCTGGATGGAGACAAACACCCTGTCTTCTGGGGACTGAAATCACAGGAGTGACTAGCAAAGTTCACAGCAGCTGAAAGACCCTGGTGCCAATTAAAAACCATACAGCCCCATCCCAGCGAGGAAGGAAGCTTCTGAATAATTGAATAATCTCAAGCCATTCCAGAGGAGAATAAACAGATGAGGGTCTCATCCCGCGGAGACCGGATGGAGCTGCACGCATTACACTGCTCTGTGTTCTCCCCGTACTTTGATTAATTATCCAGCTGTGCGACTGTCATTAACAAGGATATCTCTGAATCATGGGGCTCCGACAGTAACCAAATCTGGCTCTTCCTTTCATTTTTTTTTTCACGCGGGGAAGCACCTTGCTGTTTGGAAGAGAGTAGCCTGGCGAGTCATTTGCAGCAAGCAAATGCTCCATTCACTGCACATGATAATGGGTCAGTCTGTAAATGGGTTTCCTCCGTCCTGCAGCCTGGCTTGTCGCGGGGGTCCGAGAGAGAGAGAGAGAGAGAGAGAGAGAGAGAGAGAGAGAGAGAAATATGCCTACTCAGAGCTCAACCTTCTAGTAGAAAAGGGTGGGAAACACTAGGCCTGAAATGACAATCTCTGTCCTTCTAGAATCACATTTGTTGGTGTGGTTTATTTGTTTGTGCTGGACATCACACACACACACACACACACACACACCAGTCATCCTCAGTGTTTCTCTGAGGATTGTTTAAGCTTGAGAAATTCATCTGGGACTGTAGCATTTCCCTCGCTTTCAACCAACCACGGGAGGGGTGCAGACATTGGGAGCAATCAGTGGCTGCCTATCCCACAGGTTAGTAGCTATGCAAAGGCCACCGTGCCACTCTGACTCAGTCTTGCTGTAACCAAGGTGTCCGTTGATTAAATAATGTATGCTTTCCCTACTTGTGGGGTAGCAACACAATCTTTGAAAAGAGCGAAGATTATTCACTGAGCATCTAGCTCTTTCCAGGGCCCAGCAGTTAACGGGGACCCCATGACTAGTTGTGGTAAATGAAATGTGAAAAGAGAAATGCAAGTCACTTGTAGGCAAAGGTCATAACACTCTGAGGTATCGCTCTGTCTTCTGCCCATACTCCAGAGTCTATAACTATGAGCCCTTCAGCCTTAGTCCCGGCCCTGAGCGAAAACAACACCCCTTACCAGAGAGAGAGAAAGAGAGAGGAAGGAAAGGAAAGGAAAGGAAGAGAAGGGAAAGGGAGGGGAGGGGAGGGGAGGGGAGGGGAGGGGAGGGGAGGGGAGGGAAGGGGAGGGAAGGGAAGGGGAGGGAAGGGAAGGAAGCGGAGGGAAGGGAAGGGGAGGGGAGGGGAAGGGAAGGAAGGGGAGGGAAGGGAAGGGAAGGGGAGGGAAGGGAAGTGGAGGGGAAGGGAAGGGGAGGGAGGGGAGAGGAGGGGAGGGGAGGGGAGGGGAGGGGAGGGAAGGGAGGGGAGGGGAGGGGAGGGGAGGGAAAGAAGAAATAACAGACGCAATAAGCTTTGTTTGATCTAGTCTCCTTTTCCATCTCTACCAGGGAAAATATTACCCAGTCTTGAAAGCTGTTGCAATTTGCCTGCATGGTTGCTGATAAATCACCATCAAACAGCTTAAGGGAACAAGGGGTTTATTTTCTCTTATGATTCCTGGTACAGTTATTTGTCCATCTTAGCAAGAGAGCTCAGATCAGTACCAAGGCTGAGGGGACTGGCCACACCATCTCTACATAACAGCTGAGAGAGAAACAATCCTTATTTGTCAGACCAGCATGTGTGGACAAGTGTACACAAGGATGCCAACTCCCTCAACCAGTTCTCTTGTATTTTATTCCAGGGCCTAGTCCCACCCACCATGGGCTGGGCCTTCCCCATCAGCTAGACAATCTCCTGCAGGTTTGCTCTGGGCTTCACTCAACCACTAATTCTCTACAAATGTGCCCAGAGCTCAAACCCTCAACTGTCAAGTTGACATCTGTGTCCATCTATGACAAAAGCCAATCCCCAATGCCATCTCCTCCCTGTAACCTTCTCATTCAGGAACTCACATGGTGTTCTGAGTTTCTGTCTCTAACACTTAACTCACTGGAAGTTTGTGAGTTTCAGGTAAGACTCTGTAGCCAAATGTCCAATGATTCAAATCTCAGCCTCAAGTTTACACAAGCCATTTGGCCCTGGGCAAAATTATTGAAACTTTGCTTTCCCACCTAAAAAATGGACTTCACAAAAAATGCCATGAGATATTAATGAGATAATATGCAAAAAGTGTAGGCTCATGGTCTGACATATAGAGAAGAGTCATTATTTTTGTAAATCAATCATATAACTTTGCAAGACATTAAAGCTTTCATAAACAGTCATGCTGTGCTCATAATTTCTGTCTTGTAAAGTTCTTGGGAACTGGCTCTCACAGGGAACAGATGCACAGCAAATATCTGAGCAGTGGATAACTTTTTAAAAGAAAGAAAGAAGAGTGCTCATGTGATGCTTCAATGACCAAGCCTTTGCCTTGCAACCCAGTGAACCTGTGTTCAGATCCCACGTAAAAATGGATGTGGCAGCATCTTGTAATTCCAGTCCCGGGAGACGGAGCCTGGGAAACCCCCAGAGAAACGAATAAGGTGGAAGCACAAACCAGGATGATTCCTGACATCATTCTTAGACCTTCACAGGCACACATACTCAAGTGCACTGTTCTCACACATATACCCACACGGAAGCACACACAAGACACATACATATAAGTACCTCATATACATATATGAGAACAAAAGATTCAATTACTGACATGACAAGAGAAAGATATAAAAATTCTCCAAGAAGTAGAGAGGAGACGAAAGGAAAGAAAGAAGACAGAAAAGGCTTAGAAAAGACAGTTGACAAATTTAAAGAAGCAAGATTCAAAAAAATGTAGATAGTAGATTCTGCTCAGTAACAGAAAGGCAGGATAATCCTGATTCCTGGGTCCCTCTTAATGAATGTCCTCCTTATTCATTCAGATTATTTCCCTTTCAACAAAGAAACATTTGCACTTTAAGCATTTAAGGTTGTAGAAGATATAATAATGCTCTGAACTCTTCAGAACAAATCACTATATGAGACCAAGACAGATTTGATCTTACTAAGTAAAAGTAAACAATGGCCTTAGGGTATAGAAGAGCTGCAATACTGTTTAGAAAAGATGTCTTTAAAAAGTGTTTCTCTATTGGAACAAACCTTCCTGAAACCTCGCCTCACAAACTGGTTCACACTTCTCAACATCTTTAAGCAACAGCGACATCATGTGGCCACTTTGGTAATCGACTGGTTTTCCCTCCCAAGTGAATTTCCACAGGGAGGCAAAGGCATGTGGAGTAAATTCCGAACACAACCAGTGGACTGAGAGGAGAGTGCCTGGACAGACAAGCACAGTGAGCTAACTTTGTTCACAAACTTACCTAAAGGACCTTCACATCCCCACTAAACCCTTAGCCAACAGGACCCAGAGTAACTCATGAGTCAAACAAACCACATCCACTTTGAGTGTCAACAAATATCTTCAGACATCCCTGGGGACGGAGATTCTCAGAAAGAGCATGAGGTGTGCGCATGGTCTTTTCCACCTTCCATCCATGGGACGTCTCCCAGACCAAGCCATAGTTCCCCCTTGACACTCTTCCTTGACCCCCTGGGACACCTCTCATCAAATGGTCATAAATGTGACCCCTGCTATAAGGCTCCTCCTACTGTAAGCGAGATGCTCCATGGGGCAGATTGGGAGCTTATGACTCACTGCTGTCACTAGTCTATGTTCTGTTTGTTGTTCAGGCAAACAGACATTTATCTAGCCTCCTGCTGTATACTCAACAATGGTGGAGTTGTCGTACACTTGGCACTCCACACAAAGCAAGACTGTCCTTCCATGAAGATGAGCTGTAACTGGAGTCTAGTGTGGGATGGGAGACAGGGGCAGGTACTCGGGAACAAAGGGCATCTTAAGGGTGGTGTGATGTTGGGGGGTGCTCAGGGGAGACAGAGGCCTGAGGAAAGTGAGGGCATCCATCCTGGATTAAGAGCAGGAGATGGTTATAAAAATGCATGGAACCACAGGACATCAGAAAGACTTGGAGATGGAGTGTCCTGGGTCTTATTAATGAAGCGATTGCAGATTGAAGCTTACCGTTACTCACCAAGACTTCTTTACTAAGGAAAGAAGTTTGATTGGGTCATTGCTAAAGCCTCAAATACTGTTAAGGCATCTGTCATGGAAATTCCAAAGTTGTAGCACTTGATGGCCTTCTCTGTGTGTATGTGTAATCCCAGCCTTATGAGATTTCTTTCAAGAGAAACTGCATACAGAGAAAGAAAAGGAGAGGAGAGGAGAGGAGAGGGAAAGAAGGAAGGAAGAAAGGGGGGAAAAAGAGGGAAAGAAGGAAGGAAGAAGAAAGAAAAGAAGGAAGGAAAACTTTATTTTCTCATTTAAAATAAATTTATCTGGCACGTGTAGGATTAGAGATTGTTTGGTCTCACACTGAGGTAAGTACTCATGATGAAGTTCCGTCAGCGCTTGTCCAAGTGTAATAATTGCCAAAGGATCAAGGACAGAACCAAGCAATTGTCAAATGTGCAGTGCTTTACTAGGAAGAGGACTCCTGGCCCAGGGCTTTTCAATGGCACTAGGGGGTTTATGTCTGAGGGGCTCCACTAATACAATGCCAGATTCACACACACCCAGTAAATGAAAAAGGAACAAGCAGAAATACAGACCACGTGGGCTCTGGGTTTAGATGCTGTCTTCTTGGTAATAAGTTTCTCCAGGTTCCATCTACATTCTCATATGAAATGCCAACTACAAAAGACAGAGTGGGTCACAAGTTGGACCAACATCAATGGAGTCATGATCAACATTTCAGGAATCCATAAACATCCATTTACCCAGAAACAGCTTTTGCAATGGACCATCATTTCGTATTAAATATCACCTAGATTCGTTGTCTGAGCCAAGCAACTGTTTCCAAAAAATTCCTGCCAAAATGCAAAAATGTTCCTAGAAGAAGCTAACCGTTTCATTTTCTTTTTTCTTTTCTTTTTTTTTTCCCCCGATGCCTTAGGAAGAATAATGAAGGTCAGGGGAGAGCCCTGAGGAGCAGGCAGAAATCTTAATGTGGGGAGGGACAGCCAAGGTCATGAGGCAATGAAATAGCAGATCGAGGTGAGAAAAAACAGGTCCCATGAATGAGCTGAGCAGTGTGTGAGGTGGTAGAGCTAGACGCTACACCTTGGGCATGGCACGCCCACCAATGCCAGCTTGCAAGTGAGGAAATGGAAACCCACCTGCAATCTCCCTGTCTGGGCTTCATTTGAAATTCACGGACTGCCCCATTGTAGCCAGCTTCATCTTCATGACAAGGAAAAGGAGGGAGGTGAAAAGTGACAGGAGAATGAAGCAGATACTCGCCATTCTGTCCTGAGACGCCCTGCTTCTTATGTGACCTTGCTCCCTGTCCCCTGCCTAGGCAGAGGACAGTGAACACGTGACTTGCGTGGTGGGCACGTCACTGGGCAGTATTGTCCAGAACATATCCTGGCATGGTGCGAGTCAAAGTCTTAAGTTCTTTACTGAGATACGCTGAAGATGGACTTGAGATGGAGCATTGAAGAACAGACGCCAGAAAGTCAAGTCATTCCGCAATGGTTACAACCAAAACTTGACAGAAGGGATCTGCTAACAGGGCTTCTGCGCCCTTAATTCTCATGTTGCTGAGCAAAGGACTAAGGATGCTCAACTTGGGAGGGAAATGGCCTGGAAGACGGCTCCACTCCTGACTCAACCTTCTTTCCCCCTCTTTCCGGGCCAGAGTGTCTGGTACAAAGGATGCTGTGTTAGTTAATACAGGTGTCAACTTAATTGAAGCCTGAGTTGTGGGCACATCTATGAAGAATTGGTAAGTGAGATGAACCCTAAGCAAACTGTGATGTGAGAAGACTCAGCCCACGGTGGGTGGGACCATTCCCTGAGGGGAGATGAGTTGGGGGGATGAGCTGGAAAGAACCGGTTCAGTAGCTGGCATACTTCAGCATATCAGCATGCAGACATTCTGGCGACGGAGCAAGTTTTCCCTCTCTGGGTGATTCCTGTGGATATGGAATGACCAGTTGCCTTTGTTCCTGAGGTTGGTATAAACTCTCCTGCTAAGCTGGACTATGAACTGTAACAGAGTCATAAACTGAAATAAACCCCTTTGTAACGGTTACTCTTAATTATTGCTGTGAGAGAACACCCAAAGTCAAATAACTTAAGGGAAAAAAGGAAATTTATTCATCTTACGGTTCCAGAGAAAAGAAACAGTCTTTCATGGAGGGGGCGACATGGCTGGTGGCTGAAGCTAGGGGCAGGGTAAGTCACAGCAGACATCCGGTAGTCTAGTGGGTGATGGCTGAAGGCTGGAGGATTCCCGGAGCGTCTCTCTTCTTCCCAGCCTTCTGTTCTGTGGTTCCTTTTATCTGGTCCGCTACAAGGAGGTTCCAATCAGATCTAGGGCTGGTCTTTTTATTGGAAATGTACTGATCCAGATAATCTCTTCAGGTGGTCCCAGCTGATCTTAGTTAATGCCAGGTGTGTCAAGTTGACCCCCAAGATTAACTATCATACCCCTTGTTCCTTTAAGTTGTTTGGCTGTGTATTTAAAAACAAAATGAGGAATATCCAGAACAGACACAGAAACAAAAACATTTGATCTATAAAATAATGAATTATAAATAAGTCAATATTAAATGGATGAATTCTTGAGCTTTAGGTAACTGCACTTTTATCAACTTGGAAGTAGAATTTAAAAAAATACTTGGGTTATATATAATAATCGTATGATGTGCACCAAAGCTATGACTTTGTTAACATTTGGTCCGCTGAGACAATGTATTCCAACATCCAAGTTAATTACTATCATGTCCAAATATTCTGAGCCTGGCAACTTGTCTAAGGAATGTCGTCACATCAAAATCTGGCATCCCACAGAGAAATAAAGCCCCACTAATGTTAATGCAATATCCCTGAAAGAAGAAAGGTTGATTTTTTTTTTTTTTGTAGAGACGGATACATGGGTGTTGGCTGTTGAATTGCTCTTTGAGTTGCTCATAATTATGATTTGCATATGCTAATGTCTGTGTGTGTGTGTGTGTGTGTGGGTGTGTGTGTGGGTGGGTGGGTGTGGGGGTGTGTGTATACACACATACAGATTTTCAAAAAAATTATTTAAAAGAATTTTAAGCAAAAGAACAGCAAAGCGAGAGTTAACGGCTGCTTTCAGGCTCTGAAGAAGGAAGAAATCTTTCAGCTAACCAAGGCCGCGTGCCTTGCCTTCGCTGTGGAGGGCCGCAACGCGATGGCAGTAGGCCCAGTGTGGTGCCAGACCACAAGTAGCCGAGGACAGAAAGAGAGCCTGTGATCTTTACATCCTTGGCTGGGCTCGAATCCCCCGCAGCTGCTCCTGGACAAAGGGACGTTCTGGAACTGGAGTCCTCTCCCTCGGGATTGATCTTCCGGTCCTTTCTTCCCCCACACTGGCAGGTCTTTGGCGCCAATGATAAAAGCCAGCGCACAGGCCGGAGTGCACATCAAGGTTTTCGTGATTTCCAAGGGTGCGGGGAGGCCAGCGCGAGCACGTACCCGCCACTCGGGCAGGCCCCCCCCCACCTCCCCGCTCACATCTCGGGACATGGGGGAGCCGCTCTTCCCCACTGACCCCAAAAGCCCCCGACAAGCCACTTCAAGGAGATTACCTCGCTTCTCCTTTGCAGCTTTTTCGGGGTTGCCACAAGGTGGTTGTCTGGACATGGCGCACACTGGCAGCTTATCCTAATAAAAAGCAGAGTGGAAAGAGGCCAAGCACGTGCCCGCCTGAAGCATCCACAGCAGAGGCCCAAAAGCCCTTCAGCCAGATATCCTGGGGAAGAACGTGGGGCAGGAGACGTCCTGCGTCTGGGAGGATCAAATAAAATGCAAATTTCCAACACACAGCGATGCCTTTTATTCCTTGGCGGACTACAATCTACACTACTCTAACAGAGCTTTTTCTTATGAAAAAAATTCTTTATTTAGCGTCCCCGTGCGCGCGCATGCGTGTGTGTATATGTGTGTGTGTGTGTGTGTGTGTGTGTGTGTGTGTGTGCGCGCGCGCGCATGCGCGCGCATGTGTGTCAAATGGCACTGTGTGTATGCTTCTGAAGGCCCAAGGTGACTTCTGGAATCATCCTGGATTGATTATAACTGCTATTTGGGCTGCTCTGGGATTTCCCAGGCTCCACCTTCCCGAGTTGAAAGTGCAAGATGCCATCATTTCCAACTGGGATTTTTTTTACATGGGATCCGGAATCCAAACTCAGGTCCTTTTGCTTGTGAAGCAGACTCTTAATTGCCAAGACATCTCTCCAGCCCCCAAACTTTTCCTTTTTTAAAGAATAAAATTGACACTCTCTCTTTTATTTTTTAAATATTTATTTATCTTGTTTGTGTGTGTGTGTGTGTGTGTGTGTGTGTGTGTGTGTGTCAGAGGGCTCTGTGTGTCCCTGTGGAGGACCAAAGTGACTTCAGGATTGCTTCTACCTCCATCTTGCTTCACTCTGGGATTTCCCAGGCTTGGCAAGTGCAGGCTGCTAGTTTCCACCTGGCATTTTTTACGTGGGACCTGGGATCCGAACTCAAGACCTTCTGTTTGTGAGACAGAATCTTAACCCCTGAGCCATCTCTCCAGACACTCTTTTTTAAAGAATGAAACTGATTCCACTTTTATATTCCACTTGGACTTGATAGATTTTTTTGCATATATGTGTGTTGTGTATGGGTAGATATACATGTGTAGGTGGGTGTATGTACAAAAGTCACACTCGAGGGTATATGCTTGTGGAGGCCAAGGATGATATTAGGAATCACCCCATATTACTCTTCCTCCTTATTGCTTTGCTCTGAAGTTTCCCGGGCTTTGTCTTCCAGAACCGGAAGTGCAGACCACCACCATTTCTACTTAGCCGAATCTGGGGAAGCTGAACTCAGGTCCTTTTGCTTGCAAGGCAAAGACTTTAACCACTGAACCATCTCCCCAGCCCAATTAGTTGATATTTTTAAAAATATTTATTTGTATTAGAGAGAGAGAGAAAGAGAGATGGAGAGAGATTGACAAAGAGAAAGAGAGAGCACGCCATGAAGTCAGTTCTCTCTTTCCTCCATTCATTGAACTTGGACTGCCAAGAGCGGCCGTTAGAGCCACATGGGTTATGATGTCATCCAATTCCTCCCACCCATCCTCTGCATCTTCCCTTTCTTGTCTGTCTCTCTAATAGAATGTGTTCACCAGTCTGCCACCGTGTAGTGTCAAAGGCAGGAAGGCTTAAACAACAGAAATGTCTGTCTCCCAATACCAGAGACTTCACGTTCACTATCACAGTGTCAGCAAGGCTAAGAATTCCTCTTGTCTTAGAGGAACCTGTTGTGGCCCCGTGTCCGGGACTTGCAGGTGGCTGCCTTTTCCTGTTACCTCTAGGCATGTCTGCATTCTTCCTCAGAACCTTGTGATATTAGATCCAGGCCTAACCAAATGATCTGATTTTTAGCTTCATGCCTCTGGAAGAGATGGTTCTTTACTTCAAGGACACATTCTATGGTACTGAGGGTTGAGAGTTCAACATATGAATGGAGGAAAGAGATACACATGGAGCCTGGAACATGGGACTTTGCCAAAATCCTTTTTCCAAGGGGCAGCTGGTATACCTAGTGCACCAGCAAGTTCATCAGGCTAGGATGATGCACTGAATAGAAGCATCACAGACTCAAGGAAGTATGCACTAAGGCGCATAGGGAAAGACAGACTTGATGGATACACCTGGAGATGTGGCAAAAATGCACCCAAACCACTTAGCACATGACAGGATATCCCATGCCACGTGTACACATAAGAAAGCAGGACCATTCTCTCCCTGAATTGCTATGATGTCTCATTCAATCACACCTTATACAATATTTAATTGAGCGAAGCAAATGACCTATTCTATATACTTAAGATGAGTGTTTGCTGGTTAGTCAAAGGTACCATCAAGGAAAGGGAAATTCACACAAAGGGTTCCATCTTTACTGGTGGTGACTTCCTCTTTGACTGGTACAACAAGTGTCTGGCTAATAAGGAATCCTGTAGAACCAATGGTAGGTGAGTCCGTGGTTTCCACTGCATTGTACATTCATATCAGAGCCGGAGTTCAGCAGCTCACAGGAGCCTCTGTCCCCAGGGGGTTTCCAGGCGTTGCAAGAACAACAGGCTCCCCCATGTTTCTAAACAAACCAGGAAGTCAGCTACATAGGCCCCAAGATCACGCAAGTGCAGTCGCCTCCGTGTGAGGGACTCTTCCCGCTTTGGGAAGCACGACAGTTAATCTGGGTTGTCCACTTGATGAGCTTGAGGATCCCCTGTCAGAGAGCCCTGGGCATCCCTGGGGGGGGGGGGATCATGTAGAGGAAGTTCGTTGAGGCAGGTAGTTCCACCCACCGTGGGTGGTACTCTGTCCTGGGCAAGGGGTCCTGGGCTGAGGAAAAAGGAGAAAGCAAGCTAAGCCCTAGCATATATTCCCCTGTAGCTCTCTTCTTTACTGTGACTCTAATGCAGTCAGTTACCACAAGGCCCTGCTGCCGTGACTCCCCCACAATGATGGACCGTAACCTTGAACCGTAGGAATAAACCTTTTCTCCCTTGCGCTGCTTTTGCTGGGGTGTTGCATCACCCGTGGGACAAAGAAACTACGGCAGGCACTTTGTCCCCTGGGGAAAGGCTACAGTCTATATGGACAAGAATAGCAGCGGCGATGACAGCCAAGTATAGCGTTACTTGTTGTCTGAGAGAACCAGGCCTGTGTCCCAGGAGATGGAGATGGAGGAATTTACCTGGAAGCAGGGGGAACATTTGAAAAACTACCAGAGATAAGAGTTGGAGAGATGGCTTGGGGGTGAAACCTCTTTCTCACAAGCAGAAGGGCCTGAACTCTGATCCCAGATTTCTAGGTTAAAATACAGGACCGAAAGGCAGAGACCTGCACTTCCGGGCCTGGAAGGCAGAGCTGGGAAACCCCAAAGCAAAGCAATAAGGAGGTAGAACAATCCAGGATCATTGTTACCCTTAGGCCTCCACAGGCATACACACACACACACACACACACACACACACACACACACACACACACACATCAGATATAAACCTTTGCAAACAGTACTGATAACTTAGAGTTCTAAAGAACCCAACTTCAGTTTCAGGTCATTGTTCTAACTTGATTGTGTGCAAAACCTGCTCATGAGCAGTGAGCTTCCAGACACCAGAGCATGGACGAAAATCCAGTCACACCCCAGTGTTGCTTTAACAACAAAGGTTTTTGGAAACTGAATTCTGGCTCATCTCCTTCCAACTAGAAGCCTTGTTTAACTTCTTAATTTCGAGCCATGATTATCACACGTATAAAATGGCAGCCACAGTCTCTAGCATGTAGTAGGCTCCTAATAAATGTAACACACCCCACTTATATCCCTTCCTATTCAGATCCTTCTCTCAGAGCAAAGGGTTACTAGAAGCTAGACCTGCTGCTCCTTTCAATAAACAGTGAATTTAGCCTCTTGAGTGCCTAGCGTTTTGCAAGGGGCCAAATCCACACGGATCCCCAGGTGACCAAATAGTACCAGGGCAGGAATTGACTACTGTGGCTCTTCCCTTCCCTCCTGCAGGGAACTCGGATTTGAGAACCGGCTATCACATAAAACATTCAAGTCCATCTCACTAGTACTTTTTCACCACGTTTAAATATTTCATAAAGAACATTTTTCTTTGAAATGATCTCTCGTCTCATTTCCTAACAGAGTGTGACCTGAATTTGTGTGGAGAGGCCAGAAGAGCAAGCAGAAGACATTGAGGCTGGGATGCCGTAGTACTAAGAAAGCAGGGTTGTACTCAGGAGTCTTCCTGTCTGCCTGTCTCCACGTGACAAACGGGCTGTCCTCTGCCCTGATCCAGAGGGGTCACTGCTGGGAGAGCACTCGTAAGTTTAAAGAGGCAGGATGTGCACACCTAATGCTAGGGCGTGGCTACTCCCCCACAGGCTGGAAGCCTGTTCTGCGGTGTGGTAGAGATGAGGGAGGGAATCTCTCAGGGGCGAGGCTAGTAGAAGGTAATAAGGTCACTGCCTTCATGAGTGGATGTAGGATGACTTGCATGAATGGGTCAAGTCCGGGAAAAGTCCATTGGTTTTCACGACCACAGACTCTTGTCAAAAGAATAAGCCTAAACGCCACCCCCAATCTTTTGCTTCTTGTCTCTCCCCGTGGGCACTTTTACAATACTTTGCTGCCATTTTGATGACACCACGAGACCCTGAGCTGAGCAGATGCCAGCCATGATCTAGAACCTTTGGAACTGTGAGCTAGGTCAGCCTCCTTTATCTTTATAATAGACTCAGCTTTGGGCATTTTATTACAGCAATGGAAAGTAATTGAAAGCACTCACATACATACTCATCTTGCTCCCTGAAGTGACTTACAGATGCTTAAGAATATTGGCTCAGTGCTGGCCTTGTGACATGGTTCCATGGCAGAGTGTTTGTATTACATGAGACGCCTGCGTTCCTCCTGCAGAATAACATAGGGACATGTTAAACATATGGTGTGTGTTTATGTATTTTCATGTATATATGCATGTGTTTACATGTATGTGCACATACATGCATGTGTGTCTACATATATACACATGTGTGCATGTATTTATATGTGTACATCATGTGTGAGTATCTCAAAGATGAAAGTTTTATTTTGGCTTACAGTTTCAGGAAGGTTTCACCTTCCTCCTCGAGGCAGAAATATGCTTTCTACCCCTGTACTTAGAGTTCTCACATGACTTGCTCCACCCAATTAAATGTGGGCAGACAAACCACAGTACTAGTTTCAAGCATGGCCTCACAGTATGTTTCCTCATGTTCTCTTGGCCCTCTGATCCTGCCTTCCTCACAAAGACTATCCCCCCCAAGACCAAGGCTGCCCCCTCTGTGTGGCCCCAGGATGAATACTCATGGAGCCAATGTGAGCCTAAATCACAACGATGGTCTCAGCTAGACCATAACTGGAGGTAGAGGGACCCAGCAAAGCATCGCCCTAAATGATGAGCCTCAGGTATCGGAGCAAAAGCATTCTGCATCCTCCCACTTAAGCACAATCCAAATTCTTTATGTCTTATGCCATTCGATGTAGATTTAACAGGATAATAAAGCAGTATATGCATAGTAATGTTTGCATGCATGTGTGTGCTTATAAATATGCACATGTGTGTTCATGCACACATAGGTCTCTTCATAATATGGAAAACAAAAGCTGGAGGGCACGAGCCTAGAAGGAAGTTGTAGGAAAGAGCCAGCCTCCTGGTAGTGGGTGATGTGGCTCCACCATGCAGGGGACAAGCAACCTGCCTCATTTTCCTCTGTCCTAAAGTAGTAGAATTGGCTTTAAAGCCCCAAACTGAGTCATGATCCTAAAGTGTCCCTGCAGCAGCCAAATTCTGAAACTCCACCTTATCAAAGCCTGCAGTGTCTCTACTGAGCAGATGAATCATGTGTCAATCTCAGGATGTGGTTTCTTGTGGTCTTCCCACACCAGGATCCACAATCTGGGGAGTCCAATCTCCAATCTTCCATCATCATCAATTAACACGGATTGGATGTCCGGGGGTGTCACATGGACATCAAGGGAAGTGCCTGTGGGCTCCCCTTGAACAGTGGACTTAACCCCTGCGTCTCAGGGCCTTGGTGTCCTCACTTATCAAGTGCATCAATTCAGTAAAGTCCTGTCACTTGCCAGATGTGGGTATCTGTGATTCTCAGGGACGAGAAAGAAAATCAAACTGTTGCTTCTCTGCTGTCACGGCTAGAGATTGTGCAGGTGAGAGAGACGACAGAAGCTCTTTGCTAGGAGGGGACTCAGACTGGCCTGAGACGGCTGACATGGCTGAGACAGAAGATAGAATTCACACTTGGGAAAGGTGGTGCCTTCCACAGTACGGATGGGGACCTGGCCAGGCCAATAATTCCCAAGTAGGGATCATTTCTATTGCTGCCTAACAAATGACCAAGAATTTGGGTGGCTGAAAGCCACACCCACATATTCAACTTGCCATTCTAGGCTCAGAAGTCTATGCACAGCATCACAGCTGAGTCCCAGAGACCACCTGGCTGAGCCCTGGGCTGGAGGCCCTGGGGGGAGAAGCTTTCTCTTTGTTGGCAGAGTGTGCCTTGTAGCTAAAGAATTGGGGTTCCATTCCCTGGCTGGAGTTAGTGGGTACCACCAGTTTCCTGTTCCTAGAGGCCATTCATATTCTTCATCTCATAGCCCTTCCATCCCCAAGCCAACTGTGGTTCTTCATTTCCCACTCCAAATTCTCTGATCTCAAGATCCACATAGAAAGTGATCATGCAGTTATTCAAGCCCACCCAGGTGAGGTCCTAATTTGGGAGCCTAATTTCTTCTGCAAAGTCCCTTGTGCCATAACACACCAGTCATGGAAGTGAAGGCCGTCTGTTTTGTCCACAGGTTCCAAAGAGGAGATGATACAAGAGTCAGGATGCTCAGGGGTCATCTTAGAATTCAGACTCCCTCAGAGATGTATGTACTTCTCTCAGAGTTCTCTGTCTGCCCACAGCTTCCTAAGGCCCTCAAGACTTGGGCTCCATTCTGACCCACCAAGCTCAGCTCACTCATAGCTTTGTTCCAGAAGGTTCTCCCTAAGTTGCTAGTGAGTAAACCTGATAAACGAACTGCACATGCCTCAGTATGAACAGGCACAGAGAACCAAACAGATTATAAACATGAGAGAAATTGGACGTCACTTGGCTCTAAGATATCTAATGGTGGAAACGTTACTCTTAACAAACCAATAAGGAGGGTGTATTGGTTCAGAGGACTTTGCCAGAACTCACAATCATATTGACTTACCCCTCCACCCTTTTGCATACGACTGCATCATCCATCATCATACAATACAATATACAGTCATCCCTTGGTGTCTGTGAGCAGTTTAAGGACCCCTGATAGATACCAAAATCTGCGGCTGTTCAAGTCTCTTATATAAAATAGTGTAGGATTTGCAAGTGACATATTCATATCCTCCCGTGTATCTAAAAATCCCTAGATTACTTGTAATTCCAAACACAATGTAAATGCTGTGTAAAAATTGTTATGCTGCATTACTTAGGGAATAGAAGCAAGGAGAAGAGTCTACCTGGTCAGTGTAGGCACAATTTTTAACTATTCCCAAATGATGCAAAAGAGAGGGCTGGCTGGATAAAGACTTGGGTCTCATTTACCTCCCCTGGCTGCCCTGCGCTACAGAAATGCCAAGAGCTTCCTTTTGGCAAATGTCCTGCAAGACTGCACACATTCAGCTCCACACAGAGCAGAGAATGTTCTGGCCATTCCTCAGACTTGGGGTGCAGCTGCTGAAAAACTAGGATAGCGGTTCTCTGAGCAGATGTGTTCATGCACAACTCTGATTCCAGGGACAAAGGTTTCAATCAGCGCTCCAACAACATTCAAGATCCTCGCTTGCTAAATTCTATGCATCAGGTTGTGTGTGTGTGTGTGTGTGTGTGTGTGTGTGTGTGTGTGTGTGTATGTGTATGCATAAGCATGCTTTTTACTTTATATGTTTATATACGTTTACATACATATATATATGTTAAATAAATTTTATTTATTTTATCTGTGCACTTTAGTTGCTACTGTTTGGACACAAGATCTTGCTGCATAGCCCAGGCTGGCTTTGATCTTCTTACATCAGACTGACAAAGTCCTGGAGTCACAGGCACAGCCACCTTGCCTAGGTGGGTACCTCATTTCAGTGGTGTCATATTTAGATATAGGTGTCAATTGAAAGCTAGGGCTCTGGGCACATTGGTAAAGAATTAGTAGTTGATTTAAACCTGAGCAAGCCTGGAAATTCTCTAATAGATGGGGAGAGACCCAGCCCACGGCAAGCAGGACTAATCCCTGGGCAGGTGAATGAGATGGAGAACGCTGGTTAAAGAAGTTAAAGACGCTCCTGAGCATGCTCGGCCAGATGTACTGGTCTGGCAAGTGAGGAATGTCCCTTTTCTCAGCAGCAGCTCTGGTGTGGCCAGATCCCTCAGCTCTTAGTACTGGCATGAGTTCTTCTGCCAAGCTGGGCAAGAAATTGTAATCAAGACTCATAAGAGAAAATAAACCCCTCGTTCTCCCTTAAGCTGTTTGGTCCTGAACGCAGGTGATGTGACACATGGGGAGCACTAGACACCCATCACACAACCACAAGTTGGACCTCTCCTGTATGTCCCAATTCTGGATGAAAAGAAAAAAAAATGGGGGTCCCGTTAATGGTATACATTTTTATCAACGCAGTTGACATAGAGAACATAGGAATTCCTCATGTGTGGTTGATGAATTCACATTCCCACAAACACGGGTCTCAGTCCAGGGAACACACTGCTCTGGGGATGTGACTGGTCCCACCACAGGCACGGCACCACTGCGCTCTGGCTCTCCTCCCCAGCATCCCTGACCAGCGTGATCCCCCACATGAAAACCCCTGCGGGCCCATCTCATGGGATGCAGCCTCTTTCCGCTCCTGTTCCGCGTGACCTCGTGACCGTTCACGTCTCAGCGTGCTGCTAGCGTGCAAATAGGCATGACATCGTCTTCACGCAGCAGGCGCACCTGTACACCATCCACCTGTCTGTCGACGGCCTGGCTTTGAAACCGTCTTTTAAAGAATTCTTTAAAACCGGTGTACCTATTAAGTTTGTGTGAGCAGAAGTAATAATAAAAAATGTTAAAAAAAAAAAAAGAATTCTTTAAAGCCTTATTCAGACCTTCGCATGGTGAAACCACTTTGTCTCTGGTCAAATGTCACTTCTTAATGTAGCCTGACCACCCCACTAGATGACAGCCCACACTAACCAGAAGAATCCTCTTTGACTGCTGGTTTCGCTAATCTCCAGCGATGCCTGTTCTCCAAAAGGACAGAAATTCTCTCTTGCCACCACTCTGTTAGAAGATGCAGAAGCGAGGGTTGGGGAGACAGCTCAGGGATTAAGCCTCTGCCTCGCAAACAGGACCTGAGTTTGGATCCTAGATCCAAAGCTAGGCAGAAATGGTGGCAACCTGCACTTCTGGCCCCTGAAGGTGGAGCCTGGGAAACCCCAGAGCAAAGCAAAAAGGAAGTAAAGCAATCCAAGATGATTCCTGAGGTCACCCTTGGGCCTACGCGTGCGCGCGCACGCACACACACACACACACACACACACACACACACACACACACACACACAAAACGATACGGAAGTGAATACTTAATTTTAAATAAAAGATCAGTTAAGTTTGGTTAAATTATGTTTAAAAAATTTGTAAATTGAATTTATAAGAAGCTGCCCGGTCCTCTTGCCCAGCAGAGAACATTCCTTGGCCTCTCATGATTATTTCCGCGTTTAGGTTTCTCATCACTGCCTCCTCCCACCTTAGCCTCCACGTGACCGACACATTGGTCACTTCTCTCATCTCTGCCACCAAATACCTGGTAATGAGCAAGTTAGAGAAGGAAGGATGCAGCTCGTTGCTTAAGGGTACAATCATCATGGTGGGAAAGCTACCCGTGAGGATCCAGTCCGTGGGGGCAGGAAACACGTGACAGGAAGAAGAGCTCTTGGCTAAGCCAGCAGGAGCATCAGCCTCTTGCTCACATCCTGTAGAGAAGGAAGCAGACATGGGACAGGAAGTAGGGTCAGACTATAAACCTCAAGGCCTGTCCCACTAGCACCCCATTTTCTCCACCTCCCAAAGGCTCCACAACCTCCCAAAACAGCATCACTAGCTGGGGACCCGGTGTTCAGACACTTGTGCAGCAGTTTTCATGCAAAACCCAACCATGCCGTTTAGAGGCCTAAGTGTGCTGCTGGTGACCTTCATGAATCACGTCAGCACAGCGATGTGGGGGCATCAAGAAGGTCAGGGGGTGCAGAAAGGTGGTGCCCATCACTCAACGCAGGAAGAAAGGACAAATCTCGAAGAATCTGTGGAAGATATGGTGAGACCCGCTCAGATCACCAAGCCACGGTGCTCAAACTTCCAGACGTGCCGTGGGGACCTTTGAAGTCACACCTTTGAGGTGCCCAGGAAGAAAGTGATTGAGATGCGAAAAGCACAATGAAGCTGAAAGTCTAGACGGTCCTTGACACTGGTCTGGTATGTTCACCTGGAGGGCCGCAAGGTGCACAGCCCCAAGAGAACAAAAAGGTTCTGTACATTTCCATCCTGAGAACAAAGGAGCAAAGGGAGGCCAGAGCGACCCATCCCCCAACCGTTAACCTCCAATTATCCGCGTCACCCACTGTTCTGTGACTTGTCACAAACACTCTGTAAAGCTAATCCAACCAACTCTTGAATATAGGAAATAAATGCTTCCTAGCACCTCGAACAACTCCCAGGTGACTTGGGAGCCGTGGATGTCACTCTCTCCTGCCCCTTGAAGAAGACACGTTTCCGGCCCATTGAGAAGCACCCAGCAGTGCTTGTGCTGTGAGAGGGTGGGAAAGAGGGGCGGCCCAACAGTCCCCATTTCCTCCTACACATGTACGTTTTATTTCCCAATTTGTGGCTGCATGAGAAAATTAATGAAAACCTCCTACAGTGTTCTTCATGTGGTTTCCCTCCATTCATTTTCTGTTCCACAGTGTAATGAGATAGTAAGCGCTTATAGGGAATGGAAATCTAACTTGGCTTTTTGGGGGTTTGTTTGTTTGTTTGTTTGGTCCATCACAACACAATTCATTCATGATGACAGAGATCTTTCTCTTGAAAAGCTGGAGAAAACACATCAATCATAATCAGGGAAAAGTTTCAGTGGTTAAAGTGCTTGCTGCTCAAGCAAAAAAGACCAGAGTTCAAGTCCCAAGATCCCCAGAACTGCCTGGCTAACCAGACTATCCCTAGTGATGGGCTCTAAACATCCAAAGAATCAGGGGGAAGAGTGATCACGCTCAATTCTCAATATCGACCTGAGGACTCTACATGTTCATGCACACACATTCACACATCAATATACACACATGTGCACACATTCATATGAACACATAACCACGCGCCTCCCCACACACATAAACATACGTGCACAGGAAAATTGGGGGGCGAGGGGAATCATGAGCTTCTTTCTTACTGAGAGGCATATGTGCTTGTTCAGAATGAATTATCTTCATAAAAATAAAGAGGCATTTTAAGCATTTTTAGCATTTAAAACAAGTAACTTTTTCATCCTCTTTTTTCTTTTGGGGAGTACTTTCTGCACGTGTGTGTGTGCATGCGTGCATGCATGCGTGCGTGTGTGTGATGTGTTCGTGTACGTGGGTAGTTGTACACATATACACCTTTGTACCTCCATGTGAAGGCAAAGGTCGACGTTGGGTGTCTCCCTTTATCTGTCTTTGTCTTATATATTGAGGACGGGTATTTAACTGGGAACCAGAACTGTCCAGTTCAGCTTGTCTAGTCAATAGGTTGCTCCAGGTGTCCCCTACTTCTGCCTCCTTCGTGAGGTCAGCCTCACCTGATACATATGTGGGTGCTGGGGATCCAAATTCTAGTCCTCACACTCATCTCCCCCCCCCTTTTGAAATTTTCAAAGAATGAAAAAAGTTTCCCCATCTCAGTTTACTTATGAGCTGGTGATGAAATCAGAATCATGGATTATATGTGGAGTTAGAAATATGCTCTAAGAAGTGATTCACTGTCTCCTGACAGCATAATTTATACAAGAGAGGTGCTAATTTCCATCCATCCTGATTTATTTCATTATTAATTCTTGCAGGCAGTATATTCTGCTGTTACCAAACTTATTTGAGATCAGTAAGTTTTCAAATTGGCTTATGATCAATTCATAGAAATACTGGAAGTAATCAAATACATAATAAATTGTTCCATAGAGTCAGATATAACAACCATGCAACAGTGTATTGAGATGATATTGGTTTTAATCAGCTCCCCCCCAAAATGGAAAATTTATACCATTCTCTGTTTAATTTAGATTGTAAAATCCACTAGGGAAATCAAGAATCGGATAGCTGATAGGAGTTCTTA
The DNA here is from genome assembly GCA_023101885.1 of Typhlomys cinereus. Lineage (NCBI taxonomy): Eukaryota > Metazoa > Chordata > Mammalia > Rodentia > Platacanthomyidae > Typhlomys > Typhlomys cinereus. The sequence continues at coordinate 1,180,410 of JALPQD010000333.1, forward strand.
ATAGCAATTCAGTAAAACACATTTCACTGCTTGAAATTTGTGAGCCTCGATTAATCATGGGCTCAAATAGTTTTTAAAAGTGTTTTATAATCCAAATATTACTAGCTCAGTAAGACACTTCAGTGTGTTTATTAATCCATATCTACTTACATACTCTCCTTGACCTTCGGTCACATGCCTGGCAACTCAGCAGGCTTTGAGTGAGATGCCAAAACCCCTGCTCTGTCTAATTGCCTGCTCTACACTGTTTCTTCCAGAAGTTTAAAAAAAAAGCCCTGACCAGTTCAGACTCACTCTTTAATGACAAGAAAATAAGCAGGCATTGCATTCTGGGGAGTGTGTATGTGTCCCTTGTGTACGTATATGTTCATGAGGGGCATGTATATGTGTGGGTGCATGTGGAGACCAGACGACCATCCCAAGTGTCCAATTCCTCAGAGGGGGCACATCGACATTTTTTTTTTGAGTCAGGGTTTCTCGCTGGCCTGGAATCAGCTAAACAGGCTAAATGGGCTGCTAATCCTCAGGGATCGGCCTCTCTGAGCCTCTCCAGCCAACACGGGGATTCAACACACACCACCATCCCAGTTCCATTATACCAATTCTGGGGGATGAACCTACTTCTTTGGGCCTGCAAGGCAAACATTGCACTAACAGTTATCTCTCCTGCCCTACTGTATTGGAATTTTGGTGTCGTCCTAACTCTCCATTTCAAAAAAAAAAATCTTCCAAATCTGTATTCCTTTTTATTTTCTAAAATTAGGCAGCCTCATCATCACACTCCTGATGGAAGTGAAGTCTTTCCTCCAGAGACAGAAATGCCGAATTCGCCGCAAGCCATGTCACTGACATGTAACCCTATCCTGCTCTCTCTAAAGTCCTCCCCACTGGATGGCCAGGTCTCCGTCTCCTCCAAATGCTCGGGCGTTTAGAATCAGGCATAAAATTCAGGTGAGTACTCATCCAAACTCTCCCATTGCCGTTTTAGACCATTTTGTCATGTTCACTTTTCATACAAGGCAAGAAAACCTCTTTGATGACTTGATCAATATGATGTGATATAACCCATTTGTTAAAAGATAACCGTAGAGACTTCAGACATTCTAAATCTTTTGTCCTGGAATCCATAACTCTGCTCACCAGCCGCCAGTCACACAGTGCCCCCACCCCCACCCGCACTCCATCTCTCAGCTTTGTCTTCCTAGACTAGCTTGGTCCTTGCCCCGCTACTTACATGCCTTTCATAACCTGAAATGTCTTCTCCTTAAATTTACCTGTCTGGGAAACCCCGGAACAAAGAAAGCAATAAGGTAGAAGAGCAACCCAGGATGATTCCTGGTGTCCCCCATGAGCCTCCACAGGCATGCACACTCAAGTGCTGTCTTGTACACACACACACACACACACACACACACACATATGCATGCATGCCACCTGCACATGCCTACATACTACACATTCACACACAGGACAAAGTACCCACACGCCTTCGGCCAGCTAACACAGCGGGAAACAGCCCTGTGGAGAGTAACAGCCGACTCGTCACTTATATTTTCTCAGCAGTTGTTTCCTTCATCGTAAAATGGGGGGAACCTGGATACAAGAACCAGGGCCACAGGGTAAGCGTGAATGACCCCCACCCCTAGCAAACCATAAACTCTTAGCAGAATCTACTTCAGTACCTGATCCTCTGAGCAACTGGCTTGTGTGTTTATATCAGAGTCATAAATACACAGCACTGATACATAAAAAGTCAATTGCACAAACTTGATAAAATATTCATTGTAAACATACACACGACTATGGAAATAAAACAATGCCAGCTTAAAACTGGTTAGTCAGGCTGGAGAGATGGCTCAGGGGTTAAGACCCTGCCTCACAAACAGAAGGTCCTGAGTTCAGATCCCAGGTCCCATGAAGAAAATGCCAGGCAGGAAAGTGGAGACCTGAACTTCTTGCTCTGGTGGGCAGAGTTTGGGAAACCTCAGAGTGAAGCACAAAGGTGGTAAAAACAATCCAGGATGATTCTGGAAAGTTACCTTTAGTCTTCCACGGGGACACACAGTGCTCTCTCTCTCTCTCTCTCTCTATCTCTCTCTCTCGATCTCTCTTTCTCTCTCTCTCACACACACACACAGAAAATAAATAAATAAACAAACAAACCAATTAGTTGTGTAAAATCTCTGTATTCATTGCACTGATCTATTGGACAAACATAACTGAGTATTCAATACCTGGCAAAGCATTTTTCTAAATATTTTTTAAATATTCAAGTTTCCTCTTCCTGGCAGCACTACTGAGAAGCAAGTGCTACTGTTGTGTAGATGAGGAAATGGCAGCACAAATGGTTTAGGCAGGTCTCCTCAGATCCCACAATCAGTAACTCGGGATATGAAGTCAGACAAGACGACTCCAATGGGAGCTCATGACTGACAGCAGAGCTGCCTTGTTTACAATAACAACAACAATAATAGTCAGCAAGATAGCTCAGCAGGTAAGACTCACAAACACGGCGACCTCAGCTTGATTCCTGGAAGCCCACATGGTGGAGGGAGAGAAACAACATCCGAAAGTTGTTCTTTGACCTCCGCCCATGCACCTTGCATGCACCATGCATATCTCTCTCTCTCTCTCTCTCTCTCTCTCTCTCTCTCCCTCTGTCTCACATAAAATAATATTTTTAAAAAACATTAATACAGGGGCTGGAGAGGTGGCTCAGGGGTTAAGCCTCTGCCTTGCAGGCAGAAGGTCCTGAGTTCGGATCCTAGACCCCACGTATAGACGCCAGGTGGAAGCGGGGGCGGCCTGCGTTTCTGGTCCTGGTAGGGCGGAGCCTGTTAATCCAGGGGCAGAGTAAACAAGGAGGAGGTGGAGGCGTCCATGGTGGTTCCCGAATTCGTCCATGGTTCTACACACACACACACACACACACACACACATACACGTGCACACACGTATACACACACAATCGAATAAATAATAAATAAATAAATAAAACTTAAAAAAAAAACATTAAGACAGTTCCAATGTGACTATGACTGAGCCTGGGAGGGTAGTGACGTCACAGGAAGATCTTTCATTTTTCCCTTCTGGATGATAGAAAGAATTGCCCCGACAGGAGTCACTTTGGATGACAGCATTTGTCACCCACACTGCTGCTTCTGCTGCTGCTGCTTCCATCCTTGGTCATTATTGATTGATGTTTTTGGAGTAAGAAGACTAGAAAGAGACTGTATTAAAATTATTTCTTCCATCTGAAAATTAGAAAAGCGTTCATAATTTTGTTGAAACGCTGCTTGCAGAGTTGCCCATGGGTCGGAGTTGTGCTTCTGCGGAAATGAAGGGCTCCATTAAACACTTTGAAAAATGTCCCTGGTCAATCCTGCTGTCCCTAAGCAGGCTGTCCCTAAGCCATGACGGAAAGATTCATGACAGTGTGGGACAGGAGCTATGTCCTGCATGCCCACATGTCTTGAATTAATACACAAGAAGTCAATTGCACAAATTTGATTAAGCTATGGAAAGAAAACAATACTAGCTTAAAACTAGTTGGTTGTTTTGGCATGCACATTAAAGGATGCTCCGGGAATGGGAGGGGGAGGCACTGGGGGAGGGAGAGGGAGAGGGAGGGGAGGGGGCACAGGGCGGCGGAAGGTTAGAGGGAGGAGGGGACCGGTGTACCTGTTAAGTTTGTATGAATGGAAATAAAAAAAAAAAAAAACTAGTTAGTTGTGTGCAATCTCTATGCTGAATTGATTTTTGAATCAAGCAGTTGCTGGCTATGTATACTTTTCAGATCTCTAAAAATCCCATTTCCTCACTGCTGAGGATAGATTTGTAAAAGGATCCCCAAGAATACACAAGACCGGCCAGTTTAAAGTCACTGAAAGTCAACAGCAACAGGAATTACAACAAGGACCGGGGACTGGCCTCCTCTGGGGGGGGGGAGCTATGCCCTGGTGGACCCCACAGCTGGGACCCCACACATCTAACCAGCAAAAGAAAGCAACTGTCTTCCCAAGAGCAGAGGCATGATGTCACAATTCAGGAATTCCACGTAGCGCCCTGGGGGAAGGATGGAGACCACATCTCAGCAGATGTGGGACTGACCTAGGTACCACACCGGAAGCAGGGACTGGAGAGAGAAGAGCAGGTGGACATGTCGGTGTGAACTCACAAGTACAAAAGTAAGACCCACCTTACTGCCAAGCATATGTGCAGAGCCCATCCAACTAGCTGAGAGACTTCAAGTTCTTTCCCGTATTAGCAGGAAGGCAGACGTTCCAGCAAGCCGTCCAGGAAAATGGTTTGATGAACACCACATTAGGAGGCTCGGGATTCCCATCATGCCCTGTGGCCCTCCCTGTGCAAACCAAGAACAGCTACAACATTCAAGGGATGAGTCTGAGAGGCAATACGGTCCACGTATTCCAAGAAGGACCACAGTATTGTAGGTATCCAGCCGGAACTCCTCCCTTACAGAAACATGCCTGAAAGGACGCCTGTCTGAAACACTGGGCCGGAACCCGCCATCAGGACCTGTGTGTTTCCTCCCCCAGGGTGCGTCACTTGCCCTTAATGCCGTTGCTTCTCTGGAAACTAAAAACGCTGTTTGACCTGGGGCTAAAACTTGGAAGAAAAGAAAATGCATTTCTATTAATTTCTAGAAAACAGTATTTATCTTTTGCTTCCCATCTGGAATGACTTCACACAGTGGGGGGAGGGGGAGGGATTGCCTTCATCTCCATCTTTTCATTTGGTCTCTGCATATAAGGTAAAACAGAGTCACATACCTTTTTTTATAGGAAGGCGACCAGAATCAGGCTTCCTTTTAATACAAGACACTATTCTGGGCACTGTGGCTGCAGAAAGCCCAAATTCTCCCCCTAGACCGCACTGGACTATTAGAGCAAAGGCGTTGTAGTACCACTTTTAATAATTACTTGCATGTGTACGAGAAGAAAAGCTCTCAATTTTGCTCGTCAGCACAGCAGAGTGGACATGAAAAATCAGGCCCTGCACTCAGTAGACAGCCCTTGAAGCTGGGCGGACCAGCTCTTCAAAGAGTGCTTGGCTCAGGCCTGAGCGAGTGAATCACACCTTGGACTTTCCGTTTGCATCTCCAGAAATAGCAGTGTACAGCAGTGTCTGATGCAAAATGTTGTTTGGTGATTAGTTGGCACAAGTACGAATGCGATGAGTGCGTGCCTGGCACGCCCTCCACAAAGGTGAACTTCTTCCTTATTTCTGTATTTCCTTTAAAACGAGACACGTACACTTCTGATAAATGATCCATGAGAAAATTACTTTTTGATATTTTCAAAATATCCTTCAGCCAAAGATATGGCTTTCCCAAAGAAGGTATTTAGAAAGACAACCTGTGACCTCTTTTAAAATGTCCACTGTGCCCTTTCTGACTCTCCCCAAACTTCAAATGATCGCATCATTGAAATTATTTTCACTGGTAAAAGAAAGAAAAATAAAATTTGCCAGAATGTTTAACATAGTTCTTTCATTGTTTTTTGAAGTCTTTGCCATAGAATTGAAAATTAATAATCTGCCTTTCTTTTCTTTTCTCCCTTCTTTCTTCCTTCCCTCCTTCCCTCTCTCCCTTCTCCCTGCTTTCCTTTCTTCCTTTGTCTGTCTTTCTTTGTTTCTTCTTTATTCTTCCTTTGAGACAAAGTCTTATTCTAAACCCTCAGACCAGCCTGGAATTCAGAGAAATCTACCTGCATCAATCCCATGAACAGTATTTCTCTCATTGCCAGATTCAACACTGGTTCTTGATGTAAATGGAGCCAAATGATTCGACAATGGTTCTTGATCTAAACAGGGCCAGTGTTCTGAAACTACTGGCTACTATCTTCATGTATCACAGTATTTAAATCTGCCGTCATCTTAAAATGATCATTTTAATATTATTTGTACATTTAAAAGCATTCCAAATCTCTCCAAATCATTCTTTCTTAGTTACATGCTACATACTAACTTCTGAACACAAAGGATTTCAGCAAAGCACTTGTAGCTCAAGGAACAACAGAACCCAACTGTCATAGTTAGGCATAGGTGTCAATTTGACTGTTGAGGGTTTGAGCTCTGGGCACATTTGTAAAGAGTTAATGGTTGAGTAAAGCCCACAACAAACCTGCAGGAGATTGTCTAGCCGATGGGGAAGGCCCAGCCTATGGTGGGTGGGACTAGGCCCTGAACAGGTAAATAAAATACGAGAGTCGGTTGAGGAAGTTGGTATCCTTGTGTACACTTGGCCAGACATGCTAGTCTGGCAAGTAAGGACTGTCCCTCTCTCAACCATTACATAGAAATGGTGTGGCCAGTTCTCTCAGCCCTGGTGTTGGTGCATATATGCTGTCTCTGTGTGTCTGTGTGTATGTGTGTATATGTATGTATGTATGTGTCTGTATGTGTGTCTATAAATGGGTGTGTCTGTGTGTATATGTGTGATTTGTGTCTGTATATGTGTGTCTGTGTGTGTATGTGTCTCCATATGTATATGTGTATGTATGTGTGTCTCAGTGTGTCTATGTATGTGTTTATCTTTGTGTATGTGTGTGTCTGTGTATATGTGTTATGTATGTATGTATGTATGTATGTATGTATGTATGTGTGTGTATATCAATGTGTATGTGTATCAGTTTGCATGTGTATGTGTGTGTGTGTATGTTTGTGTGTATGTGTCTCTGTATGTCTATATTTGTATGTCTATATGTGTATGTATGCATGTGTGTATGTGTATATTTGTGTGTATGTGTCTGTGTGCATGTACCTCTGTATGTATATGTGTGCATATGTATGTTTACATATGTTGTATGTGTGTATATGTGTATGTCTGTAAGTATATGTGTGTATGTGTATGTGCATGTGGGTGTCTGTATAAGTATATATGTGTGTGTGTATGTGTTTGTGTTTTTGGTTTCGGTGCCTTTGTTTTGTGTTGTGTTTGACTTTGCTTTGCAGCACCAGGAATTTAGGGCCTCACACATGCTAACACTAACCCTAAGCACTAAGTCGTACCCGCAACCATCTTTTTACTTTTTATCAAAGGGTCTAAAGTGTCCAGGGAAGCTTTGAATGTGTAATTCTCCTGCCCACACTCCCAGGCAGCTAAGATTACAGGCCCTGCACCACTGAACGCATGGGAACTTCTAAACAGGCATGCATCCCCAAAATCTGGAAATTGATTCTGGAAGCCTCACTTCAAAATTAGATGCAAGGAAAAAAAAAAAAAAACTCATGTGAAGAAATTCTTTAAAATACAGTTTTCCTCCCAGAGGAGAGTTTGGCATGCACATTAAAGGATGCTCCAGGGATGGGAGGGGGAGGCACTGGGGGATGAGGAGGGAAGGGGGATGGGGGGCACAAGGGGATGGGGGGTTAGAGGGAGGGGGGGACCGGTATACCTGTTAAGTTTGTATGAGTGGCAATAAAAATATATATATACAGTTTTCCTTAGGGGAGAGAATGGCGTTCAGCTGGGACAGTGCTTGTCTGGCATGTGCAAAATAACTGGTTTTTTTCCAGAACCACATAAAATCAGATGTGATAGTACATGCCTATAATACTAGCACTCAGGAGGTAGAGGAAGGATGTTCGGAAGTTTTAATAATCCCCAGCTATGTGGTAAGTTCAAAGACAGCCTGGGCTACTTGAAACCCCACAGGTGTAGTAAGTAGGGTGAGGGTGGGATTCTGCTTAGACAGCCAGATGTTCCATGGTGTCCCAGGTAATTCTGAGTTAAGTTCCAGAAAATCTTAAGTTCCTTCCCACATCCCAAGAGAGCCAGACTCTCACTTGATTACACTGACAAATTAGAATGAATAGAATTTTTTTTATGTCATGGAGTTTGGTGCCTTAAAGCACAAAGGAATGAATCCTTTAAAAAAATTTTTTTTGTTTTCCTTTCAACACGTATTTATTAGGTGTCAGCTAGATGCCTACAGTGTCTTTGCCAAGCAAGGGAGATAGCTTTATCCTAGTCACTCATCATCTATGAAAACCTAATGTAATAATTACTCTTAACTATTGCTGTGAGAGAGCACTTAAAGTCAAACAACTAAAGGGAGAAAGGGAGATTTATTTAGCTTACAGTTCTAGAAGGAAGATATAGTCTTTCATGGCAGAGGTGACATGGTTGGTGGCTGGAGCTGGAGGCAGCTAAGTCACTGCAGACATCCTGGAGGCTAGTGGGTGATGGCTGACGGCTAGAGGACTCCTGAAGAGTCTCTCCTCTTCCCAGTCTCCTGTTCTATGGTTCCTTTTATCTGGTCTGCTCCTGGGGGGTTCCAGTGGGATCTATGAAGGTTCCAACTGAATCCATGGCTGGTCTTTGTATTGTAAATGTATTGATCCAGATGATTGCTTCGGGTGGTCACAGCTGATCTTAGTTAATGCCAGGTGTGTCAAGTTGACACTCAGGATTAGCTATCACACCCAATTTCTGTTTAAAACAATAGGAAAAACCTGGGCTGGGAATGACTCAGTAGAGTGCTTGCTTGGCATTCATGGAGCCCTGAGTTGTGTCCCCAGCACCATGTAACCTGGGTATGGGGGTGCCCAGGAGGACCAGAAATTCAAGGTCATCCTAAGCTACACAGTGAACTCGAGGGCAGCCTTGGCTAAAGACTCTGTCAAAACAAATAACAAAAAAAACAGACATGAGGAACTCAAGAGAGATAAGAATACACAGTAAAAACCTTGGGGACTGAAGTTGAATGAGTGAAGGGACTTGGGGGTAAGGTGGGGCACCAAGGAGAGGCAACCTGGTGTGCCTCAGAAGCTTGAATCCCCACAAGTGTGAATGGGCCAGGGGTAACCCTGGAATCCCAACCAACTCCACTGTACACTTTCAAATGTCAAGCCACTGTTTACCTGGTCTTATCATCTACCTATCTGCCCACCCTGGTGCCAGTCCGCAGGGACAGTCTTGGAGCTGCACAGTCCACAGAAGTCCTTCCAGCCAGTGTCTGATTACCCTGTGGGCCTTTCGTTCCCACAAAAGCAACAACGAAGGCTCTTCCCTCTCTAACTGCCTCCATGTGGGGTCTGTTCCTTCCTCTTATGAACATGCTATTTTTCTGGTTAGTTTGGTTTGGTTTGGGGTTTGGTTTGGTTTGGGGTTTGGTTTGGTTCGGTTCGGTTCGGTTCGGTTCGGTTCGGTTCGGTTCGGTTCGGTTCGGTTCGGTTTGGTTTTAGACAGGACCTTGCTTTAAGACCTCAGACTGACTTTAAACTTGCTATTCCTATTGCCTTTGCCTCGCGAGAGAGATGATGGCAGATGTGCACTCCTGACGCCCCCATCTTAGCAATGATTCCCATCTTCGAATCTGTACCTGACTGTCCATTAAATTTCAATCAATCCGCTACATTTGGAAGCATCCCACCTGTCAAGATGCCACCCACTCACCCCTGGGAGAGGCCTGGCGAGGCTGACAGGAAAGCACAAGTCTTGCAGAATGTGAGGTCGGGGTTCTCGTCACAGCCTTACAAGGGTCTCCTCTGGCATGAGACCTCCTTGGGACCCCTGAAAGACTTCCAAGTGCATAAAACATGGCCATTGTCCCCCTCCCCCAGCCCCCAGTCTTGTCTATTTTTTCCTTGCTTTCCTTCTCTGTTATTACGAAGCAGGATCTTGCTGTGCCTCCAAGCTGGCCTGTAACTCGCAGTCCTCCTGCCCCAGCCTTCTGGGTACCAGGTGGCAAGTATCCCTGGCCGCATCGAGCTCGGCTCCACCATCTGATCTCTCCCAGGCTAAGAAGCGGAGTTGGCTCCGTATCCACAGATGCACCGCTCGAGGAAGCCCCCCGCCCCGGGCTAGGAATGAGGCTCAGGATGACATGCTCCCAGCCCCCGCTGATGCCCCCACAAGCTGCACTCAGACCCCCGATGCTCTTGGTATGGCAGATATTATTTTAACAATAGCTTCGAAGGTCATTAAGTCAGTGAATATCTGTCCCTGGGGAACTCTAGGCAGGGTCTATGAGTGGGTGGGACAGGGGTGACTGCACATATCCACGCGATTACGAGAGGTGAGAATTAGCAGAGACACTTAGAGGGAATTCCAAGAGTGGTTAGGGGCGATCAAGACCTTTCCTTCCCCCAATAAGACCTTAATTGTGCTGAGAGCTGCCACTGTTAAGCAGTGGGTAGCACATAAAATGCACTGGCTCGCTCGTGCATTCTCTCTCTCTCTCTCTCTCTCTCTCTCTCTCTCTCTCTCTCTCTCTCTCTCTCTCTCTCTCTGCAAAGTGAAGCAAGGAAACTGCAAAAACTGGGTTTCAGCAAGCCAGAGAGTCTTCACCAACTGCCAGGAAAGTTAGCAGAACTCAGGTCTCGGAGGCGACATCAACACGGAGATCTGCACTCTCTGCCGCGTGCCCCAGAATCCCTAAGATCAAACTGGGGAGGCAGAGACTGGGGAGGGGTCCGTGAGCTAGATACGAGAGACAACACGCACAAATGGAGGTGACCTGGGAGAGGCGTGGCCATAATCAGAGATCAAAAGGGGCCTCTGCCCAGACAAGGAGATTCTCGGTTTGGTTTTTTGAGACAGTCTTGCTGAATTCAATCTTGCAATCCTCCAGCCAGCACCTCCCAGGGGGCTGGGATGACATGTGCCACCGTACCTAGTTAAGGCAGCATTTCCACGTGAGACCATGTGACCTGGGAGCCTGTTGAGGCTGCATTTTGTGTCTGTCATGTTGTGGCTGTTCTTCTTTGCTGCTGTGAGACAGAGCTCACACCCGACTCAAGAAAGAGGAGGTGCATTTGCCTTATGGCTCCAGGAGGGATACAGTCCATTACGCCAAGAATCACAGAGCAGAAGGTATGGCTGGAGGCAGAAGCTGGAGGTGGGTTCAAGTCTCCTAAACGTGCCACGACCTTCCCAAGCATTTATATCAGCTAAAGATTCAAGCACGTGGGCCAGTGGGGCAGATCATATTGGATCATATTGGAACCTACAACACTTGCGTTGACAGCCTTGTGGGCAGCCCACAGTGGGAGGTGGTAGAGCTTTTAAGAGGTGGGTCCTGGGGCTAGAGAGATGGCTCAGGGTTTAAGATTCTGCTTTACAAGCAGAAGGTCCTAAGTTCTGATCCCAGGTCTCACGTTAAAAACCCCAGGTGGGCAGAGCCTGGGAAATCCCACAGTGAAGCAAATAGGAGGTAGAAGCAGTTCAGAATGGTTCCTGAAGTCACCTTTGGTCCTCCACAAGAACACACAGGGCCCTCTGCTACACACACACACACACACATACACACACACACATATACATACATACATACATAAATAAATGAAATTTTTAAAAAGGTGGGACCTGACAGAAGAAAGGTAGGTCCCAGGTGATGTGCTGCTGTTAAGGATGTTGGGATTCTTGGCCCCTTCCTGTCTGTTATGAGGTCTGGTTATGAGGTGATCAGACCTTCTCTGCCCTCATCACCCTTGCATGACTTGCCTCGGGTCCAAGCAGCCAGGGACACAGCCTCCTCCCAAACCTCTGCCCTTCGGAGCTGGATTGTCTCAGATCCATCGCCACAGGGACAGAAAGCAACTAGCACAGAACCCATTCCTCTGTCCGCTCCTGTCCTCCTCCCTCCCATTGCTATTCCTGGAAGTTGAGGCCCCTCCTCACAGCCGGCCTCCGTGATGTGAACAGACGGCTGCATCCCTGACCGGGTGAGATTCCTCTGTGCTTCTGTGGTCTCCAGATCGCATTGAGATGATTCTCTCTTTACCCGTTTGTCTCTGTGACACGTAACTGAGCCTGTGCTTAGACTTTGACTTAGTTACACTTGTTTCCCAATGCCCAACCTCATGTCTGGCACTTGGTTCCTAATGTGCTAGACGAGGGGCTGGGAAGTAGGTCTATGGATAAGGTGCTTGCCTCACAGGCATCAGGACTCAGGTTCAAATCCCCAGAATCCACATAAAAGTCAGGCAGGCCTGGTGGCTTCCCAGATAAGGTCTCCCAGGGAAATCTAGCTAGCTTGCCTAGTCCATTGGAGAGTTCTGAGTTCAACTGAGAGACCCCAATCTCAATAATAAAAGTGGGGAGTGATCAAAGAAGATACATTAAGACAGTCTTGGGCCTCCACATGCTTGTGCATGCGTATGTTGTGTGTGTGTATATGCATGCATTCCTACACACATGAGATATGCACACATGCACGCATGCACTGCACACACTCGTATATGCAAAAAAAAGTGCTGAATGAATGCATGACCAGAAAGAAGAGAAGGACAGAGAAAAATACTGGTGGAAGAACAATAAAGGGAATGAGGGGAAGGAGAGACAGGGGAAAGAAGGAAGGGAGAATAGATGGAAGGGATGGAAAAAGAAAGAGGGAGAGGGAGGTGGTCTCCCAGGGACCATCTTCGCCAAGTACTATCTTAGATTCCAGCCACTCCTATCCATCCAAGGTCACCATCCTATTTCCTCAAGCACTCCCCTGCAATGTGTTATCCAATAACCTGACGAAACAGTATTTGCCATGGAAATAGTGAATTTAAATGACAGGTTCATTCGTCAACAAACTTTCATCAGACATCTAACACAGTCTCAAATTTCTTTAATGATCCACTAGTAAGTCTCACAAAGAAGTTGAAAAAAAAAATGACTTGCTCTCTAGCCCAGGTTCATTTCAGCCTTGGTGCCTGAGGCAGAAGATGCTGCAAGCGCACAAGCAAGCAATTCCACCTTCCTTTTTCAACTTTCAATTAGCAGGAGATTGGAGATGAATTTCTGGGGTTGCTAGTTTGTGTCTTCCTCTCTGGATTGCTCCTGCTTATTAAATCCTTTTGACTGGTCCTAAGATGTTCAAAATCCATGTAAAAAAAGTGGGTCCCAAGTATCCCATAAAAGCTATGAATGAACCCAAGGTGTTTATAAATGTCATGACATATGGCAATGTAAAGCGGCTAAACACACAGGGTCTAGAGGAAAAACTCTGGCATGAGCCACATTAGCCCCACTCTGCAGTGCCCTTTGGTGGCTTCTGGATGGCATCCAGAGGACTTTGAAGTGTCGCCGCATCATGCGTACCCCTCCTAGAGAGTCACACAGTCACAGGGTGCTGAAGCCAGGTGTGTCGCATCCAGCCCTGAGGCAGGAAGCCAGGTGTTCCAGGGAAGTCTGGGCTGCCTACTGAGACCCTGATTCGAGGTGTTTGTATGTCTGGGCCACCCCTTCACCTCACCCACTCCACCTCCTCCTGCTGCCCCTTCTTCTCCTGCAGGGTCAACCTGCACAACTTGCTTTCCCTCAAGACTCAGACTCTGCCACAGCTTCCCATAGCATGGACAGCTTCCCGCTTTCTGAAAATGTAACACTTGAAAATTGTTTCTTTAGGGCTGGAGAGATGGCTCCGGGGTTAAGACTCTGCCTCACAAGCAGAAGGTCCTGAGTTCGGATTCCAGGTCCCACTTGAGACGCCAGGCAGAAATGGCGGAGACCTGCATTTCTGGCCCGGTGGACGGAGCCTGGGAAATCCCAGAGTGAAATGAAAGAAGGTAAAAGCAAATCCACGAGGATTCCTGAAGTCACCTTTGGTCCTCCACAGGGACACACAGTGCCCTTTGATACACATACACCCATACTACATAAATAAATTAATTTTAAAAAAAAAGAAAATTGTTTTTTTAATGTGGATCTAAATACCCAGGATAATTTAAGAATCCCAAAATGACTGAGACTATATGTATCTCATTCTCATTGTCTAAAACAAATCTTGGCACAAATAATAAACAATTGCTTGAGTAATGAGGATAAGCCAACTGGTCTACCTCCCATGGGTTGCACAGGAATCTGAAGAGGACCCAGCAACATGAAGAAATTCACTAGAAGCCACAAAAACCTATAGCAGTCAGGAGAAAATTCAAGCATGGCTGTGCTAATGACCAGCCCCCAGGGTCCTTCCCATGCTGTCCCACCCCTTTCTGGTGGTCCTTTACTTCCATTTCTACAAGCTCCACATTCAAGTACAATTTGTCCCAGACATGAGTGTCTGTTTAGATTCTTGGATGTCTGTGCCTCCTCCCACCCCCTGTTCAATCTGAGAAGCAACTAGAAAGTCTGTAGCTTCTCAGTCCTCTGGCGGTGCTGCGAGTATTGGCACATCACACAGCTAAGCGCGCAGTTAGCATGTAGAAACGGGAACCCACCCTGCTGCTCTGCCCCGTGCCCGGGAGAACAAACTGCTACACAGCCGTGTCTCTCTGGTGTAACTGCTGAAGTGGCCTGCTTTCCCCAGTGACGCGACACCCCAAATGAGCACAAGCTTCCCTCCAGTGGTATTATTTTCAGTGAAGCTTGCCCATGTCATTTGTAGTTAGGGGTTCATTGGTCACAAGTGTTTTCTAGGGACGTGTGCAGTGGAGACCATTAGAGACAGTCTCTGAGCCCCCAGCTAGCCTGAAAGTTGAATCCACTATATTAGCTGTAATAACGGTAGGCAGTTGCTAAAACATAGGAGAGGCAGGAAAGCCAGAGAGTCAAGCTCTTGTCAGGCTAACTCATGAAAGATTTCAGCAAGACCCCTAGGTGCTGGATTTATATAATCAGAGCATTCATAATCTTTTCAATACTACCAAAAACATCTCTAAATGCTTTAGAGAATCAAAGAAGCAGAAAATGCATTGAAGGAACCCATCTGCCTCCACTGCAGTTTCACTGCATTTCCCAATGGCACCTTATTATCCTTTCCATCTTGGGGTGGGGGTGTTCATTAGTCTTGGGATAACTTTCATGGTCATTCCTCAGCCAGACAGCTTAGAATATAGAAATCCCCTAAAATGGTGCGAAATGATCTTTCCTTCAGAAGACAACGCACTGTGTAGAAATTCTCACCTCTGTCTGCAGCCAGAGTCATGAAAAATAAAGGAGGACTTAAAAGGAGAGAGAAAGTGAGCAGCGAGGTTCTCAGGGCTATTCTAAAGGACCCGAGATTGGCCCTCATCCATCCGGCAAGTGATCACGTGTCATATGTACCACGGAGCCTGCAAAGCGGCCGATGCAGATGCTTCGGTACAAATGACCAGCTTTGATCCCAATTTGCCCGTTAGAGCAGAGAAGTAAGTTTGCGCTTCCCATTTTATACCTCCAAAGGCTTCCCAACGAAGCGATGAGAAAATGCATTGAATCCTAAGCTTCCCTCTTTGCCCATCGCCAAATGGGATCTTAGGAATTTCTGAGCTTACCTCGCCTTTTATCCAGCCTGCAGTGTGACTCATCTGCAAGCACAAATTACCTCGCTCAAGTATTCTTAGGAGAAATAATTAGCCACACACCCCCTCCTTCTACTCGCCCCCCTTCCCCGAATGCCTCCGGAGGCTCCGATGCCTGACATAAATCATTTAGTCCTGAGCCCTTGCACACACCTTTCCCACTGGATTCCATAATTGGCAAAGTAGTTGCCAACTGGGTTTAAAGTGATTTGAAATTGTTTTCCATCCAGTCTTGCTGATAGCAAAAGGTTTCCCCTTTACCTCAAGCGTGAGTTACAGGAACATGATTGAATGTAACCAGTTATTCAGTTCAAGCTGTGACTCCGATACAGTATAGACAATATGAATTCCCTGAGCTCAGTGAGACCATCTCAATGGTCCGTTTAAGTCCAATTCAATTAGACTCACTATGGTTCTTAGACTTGTGCAGGTATGTTTGCAGGAGCCCTCGGGGTTGAATGTGAGGCTGGTATTCATCTAGGACTTTTAAATTAGGTCTCAGGTGTCATCATTCTAAATGAATTATTACAGTGGTGTGTTCATGCTGCCGTAGTCGGAGTTATGTTCCATCTCCTCTCGACCATTTTAATCCACTATGGGACAGAACTTGTCTTGTAAGGTCCCTGCCAGACAGTGACTTTTTCCTTGAAACCCAGTTTTGAAAATAATTGGGCTACTAAGTAAACACTGTGATATGTATTCTTTTTATGAAGGGAAGGACTGACCACTTTCATTTATAGTCTCTTAGGTATATTGGCTTTGCTTTACAAATGACTGTCTTGGAAAAATAGCTCTTAGAATACTAGATAGATAGATAGATAGATAGATAGATAGATAGATAGATAGATAGATAGAAAGACAGATAGACAGATAGACATGTATATGCACATATACCTATATACATGTGTATCTGTGTATATATATGTTTGCATATACATTTACATGTATATGCATATGATTTGTACCCATTGCATCTCTGTGGGGGGGGACCTGAAGAGAAAGTGTATAGATTGGAGGGCTCTTTGGTCACATTTTTCTGTCGTACACCTTCTAAAATCTCCATTGTCACACAGCCACACAACAAGCATGTGGAAACTTCCATCCATGTGTGTGGCTATTTCCAACATATTAAAAACTTCACACTCACATACCCATATTCGTTGCTTGACAAACCTCAGCTCTAAGCCTCATAACCATGTCACAAATGCCCCTGTGGAGGGCTCGGGCTGCCTATGAAGAAAGCACCCTATCTATGTGCCATCAATAACAAACCCATGCTAGGGAGAAAATAAAAGAATTGCAGGACCTACTTTTCTTTATGGAGGAAATTTAGACTCTGTGGCAATGCTCCAACTTCTCCCCCAAATCCAAGGGGCAGCTGCAATCAACCTCGCTTGGAAAATGTATGCAAGAGGAGGTTTTAAACAACAGAGCCATGAAATTCAGAACAAAGTGACAACAGGTGAGCGGATTAAATGGGGCACTAATTGGGTGGTATATAAATCAAGAACACAGAATGTGAATACGCTGAAGCTTGATGACTGTTCCCAGTGAAAGAACAGACGAATGTGAAAACCGACCAACACTTCTTTGTGCTTTCTCTGTGATTATACCTGTGATGTTCACCTATGAAACTGACAAATGGGGTGGTATTTTGCACACACATGAAAATTCTGAATGATATGCTCTAACTGGGAAATTCAAGCCCTCCTGCTCATGAGGAAGGCTGAAGTGGCCTACTCATGCACAAGCAAGTTTATTTTAGTCCTGAGCAAAACTAGCACAACCCTCCTAGTTTTTACCTATTAAATACATGCACAAGAGAGCAAGTCGTGGAAGATGTAATGTCCAGTGTTTGAAGGGACTCAAACAGGCAGGCGTGGAGGACGCTTCCTGGTTTCAACGTTGAAAAGCAGTTGTGATGACCTGACTTGTCCATCATCTGGTTTGTTAAAAGTTGCCTAGCAGAGGGGTAGGATCACCGAGCTGGTCTTCACCAATGTGGATTTGGATGTTGGCTTTCTCAGATAAGATTTAACTTCACACTAATCTGGTCTGGGCTTCTTGGTCCTCGTCAGTTACCCCAGATACTGACAATTTCTCCAGTTTTCTCATCATCAGCATCAGTCCCCAGCTCAGATGTCATTTGCAAGACGTCTTGGCTGGCCAACCTCTTCTGCAGGGTCCTCGCTGATGTCCTCCCTTACCCTGCTACCCTGTTTCATATTCTCTAAAGACAAGTTTATTTATTGATGTGGCATTACCTATTTTTCCCATTAGAATCTGAGCTGAGAAAAAAAAAGACTTTGAGCTGCAAGTTTGTCTTCATCATTTTGCATCCTCAAGACTTAGATTTTGGGGGGTGGGGGGAAAAAAAAAGACTTAGATTTTATTCTAGTATCCGATAATAAACATTTTCAGAACAGAAAATGAAGTACTTCTAGATGTATGTACGTGCATACACACACATGTGTACACACGCGGTGTTAAATATTTGAGTCAAATTATTCTGACACACAAATTTGTTCAAGTCCTTCTGATAGCAAATATGGATTTATTCTCAAAAGGGCAAATTGATTATAGTGGAGCATGTCATCATTTAGTATGCCACCAATACAAAGCCTAATGAATTACTGACCTACATTGGCTACAAAAGAAAAAGAGATGTACAGACCATTTAGCGATGCAGATATTACAGTCCTAGATGATCTCTTGGGTTCCCATAGTACTGGGATCTGTAGCTAAAATGGAATGCCCAGTATATAATATGAACATAAAAAAAAAAAGCATAGTCCAAGGGAAATGTCTAACTCTGATAACTCTGATGTTAAGATTGGAAGTCTGAATCAAACACTGGAAGATATTAAATAATGGATAACAAGTATTTTTTCTTTTTTTAAAACCATAGTAAATACAAATTACATAACAATTTAGCCACTTATTTATTTAATTATTTATTTATTTATTTATTTATTTATTTTATTATGTGCCACTACATATATGTTCAGGTCAAAGGACAACTCACAGAAGTCGGTTCTCTCCTTTCCACCATGTGGGTTCCAGAGGTTGAACTCAGGTCACTACGTAGGCAACAAGCACTTTTACTTGCTCCGCCATTTCATCGGCCCCAATTCCAACCATTTCTAAGTGTGCCCATCATTGGCCTTAATTACATTCACATTGTTTTACCGCATCACCCTGGTACATCTCCACAGCTTTTCTCCTCTTTTGGAACTGAAACTCTGCATGCCTGCAGCATAGGCATTTTTACCATCTTCTGACCACCCTTGTGCCTTCTGCTCCAGGAATCTACTTACCCTAGGCAGCTCAAACATAGGGAATCACATAATAATGACCCTTGAGGGGAGACTGGCTTCTCTCCCTTAGCATAGATTCACCCACAGCCTGGAACATGTCAGGATTTCTCTCATTTTAAAGGTTGGATCATAGATAAGGTCGCCAGCTTCCCCCAACCCTGTTTATGAAGGAAATGGAGATGAGTTTCTCCAAGGCAGAAAGGATAAATGAGCTCCTCCATTGCAGGTAAGTTACAAACAGCTTGACCATGAAGTTGGCCGTAAGGTCGAGTGGACCTCCCCCTCATGAACAGACTAATCAGATGTGGGGATCAAGAGCCCAAATCAGGTTTGTAGAAATTGGAGTTAGCCAATAAGGAAAAAACACTTTTCCCAAACTTGCCCAGGTTCATAAATACTCCTGACCCTGCCAGTCATCTTCCACTCCCTTGTCCCTCCTGGACTTTATGTCCGTGAGTTCCTTTCTTTTGCTTCTCTAATAAATTCTGCCTTAATCCTCAAAACATAAAAAAAAGGTCGGATCATATCCCATGATTTGTGTACATTCCTCATTTCATGAATCTGCATGTCTGTCATAGACACTTCACGTC
Organism: Typhlomys cinereus; assembly: GCA_023101885.1. NCBI lineage: Eukaryota > Metazoa > Chordata > Mammalia > Rodentia > Platacanthomyidae > Typhlomys > Typhlomys cinereus. The sequence continues at coordinate 1,199,554 of JALPQD010000333.1, forward strand.
ACTGATTCAACCCTTGCTTGCAAACCCAGATTGTATAGTAAATTTTGTTTTCAATGGTTTGAAGAGCTATCATTTGATTTCCCAGAGCAGCAACACCATCGTACATTCCCCCCAACAACACACAAAGACTGTAATTTCTCCTCAGCCTCACCGACACATGTTCTTTGCTGGAGGCTTTTTAATTAGCCAGTCTAGTGGGTGTGAAGTGGCCTCTCCTTGGGGTTTTGATTTACATTTCCCTAGTGATTAGTGATAGGAACATCCTTTCATATGCATATTAGCCACTTATATATCTTCTTTAGCAGAAGGCCTATTCAGACTCATTTTATAATCACATTTGCTTCCTGTTTATTGTTGGGTTATAGGAATGATTTCTATATCTGAATATCAATTATTTTTAGATATTCTGTATACAAATATCCTCTCCATTCTCTGAGTTGGCTTTTTAGCTCTATAGATGTCCTTTGCTGCACAACATTTTAATTTTGATGTAAAACATCTGTGTGTGTGTGTGCGTGCGTGTGTGTGCGTGTGTGTGTGCGTGCGTGCGTGTGTGTGTGTGTGCGTGTGTGTGTGTGTGTGTGTGTGTGTGTGTGTGTGTGTGTTGCTGAGGATCAAATCAAGTGCCTTGGACATTCGAGGAAAGCACTCTGCCAGTGAGCTCATACCACACCTCAAAATCATCTCTACATTCTTTGGTCGAACTGGTAAGAAGAAAAGAGTCTATAAAACCATGAAATATTAAATCTCACACCCAGAGAGACAATCAAGTCTTAGACCATCATGTGTGTAGGGGGGGTGTGCCTGCATCCTGAATGTTTAAGTCTTGCTCATCCACATATGATGGAAATGTACACAGAACCTGGAACTACACAAAACAGAGGTCATATTATAAGTACTGCCAAAGTGATAACTTTTGAGGGGTACATGTTGCAGCTACTTTCCTTTTATTGCTATGAGACGATCCTCATGCACAACTCACTAAGGAGAGAAAGGAATATTTATTTGGCTTACAGTTCCACGCAGGATATAACCATTTCAGCAAGACTTGCATAGCAGAAGGTGTAGCTAAAGACAGAAGTAGGGGGCTGGAGGGGTGGCTCAGGGATTAAGCCTCTGCCTTGCAGGCAGAAGGTCCTGAGTTCGGATCCTAGACCCCACATATAGCTGTCGGGGCCTGCGTTTCCGGTCCTGATCGGGCGGAGTCTGTGAATCCCAGGGCAGAGTAAACAAGGAGGAGGTGGAGGCATCCATGGTGGTTCCCGAATTCGTCCGTGGTTCTACACACACACACACACATACGTGTACAATTGAATAAATAATAATAATAAATTTTTTTACATTTAAAAATGAAAAAAATAAATAAATGAAGACAGAAGTAGAAGATCGGTTTGGGGCACCACAGCCATCATGAAGACAGAGAGAACAGGACAGTGAGAAGTAAGGCTACCCCCTGTAACACGCCTTCCTCCAGTAAGATTCCTCCTCTTCAAGGTACTACAACCCTCCCAAACGTCAAGGCCAACTAAGAATCCCAGCACATGAACCCTTGGGGGTCGGGGGAGGTCCCAATCAAACTCTGACAGTATATTTTTTAAGAGTCCAGAGGAAGACAGTGGATATACGTGCATGTCTAGGTCTTGGCCTCCAATTAAGGCACAGGAAAGAAAGTGCAGCCCATATTTTCATGCACTGAGGACATGCAATCCATTCCTCCTGAAACTCAAAAAAACTCAAACACTTCTATGTGATCTTAGCGAATACACAAATCCTTTCTAGAAGCACATACTTCCGACTTCAGAAAACAAATCAAACCATTTGGAGCATAAGGTCACAATCACCGGACATTCCAGAAAAGAACGGCAAGGGCGAGACCATAGGACAGCAGGACACAGCCAGGCCCAGCCAGGTCTCCATGACAGAAAGACAGTGGTCGGAAAGTGCCCGCTTTACTTGCCTCAAGAAAAAAAATGCAACATTGCTAAAATTCTTTTTGCATATGTATATAGGGTGTGTTCACGTCATATGATTGTTGTCATGTGGGTGGGTGCATTTGTGTGTGTACATCAGGATAGGGAAGGCCCAAGAGTGATATTAGGCATGATCGTCCATGGCTCTCCACATTATTGTTTCAGCCTGGGTCTCTAATTAAACCCAGAGTGTACCATTAGGGCTACTGTGGCCAGACAGCCTGCTCTGGGGAGCCCCTGCTTCTGTCTTCTATGACTGGAATTATAGGCAGGCACCTCACCTACCTGGCATTTTTCAAGGGATCTGGGACCCTAAAGTCGGGTCCTTCTGCTTGTGCAGCAAGTGCTTTAACCGCCAAAGTCATCTCCACAACCTGTATTTTCAAAATGCTGAAGAGAATTAAGATATTGTCAACAATTACACAGATTTCTAAGTGAATGAGATCCATCTTCTACATATGTAAAACTGAAATTGAAAAATATCAAGAAAAGGGTATATGCACAGCTTCCAAAAAAAAAAAGCCAAAGACACAATGAGCAACTAACAGATTCAGTGGGGGTATCCAGTGGTGTACTCACAAAAGAGCCTACCAGGCTTCAAGAGAGATTCCCAAGCCCAGGATAAGCCCAGTGGGTCACAAAACATAAAGACATGACTGCAGAAAGAAGACCTAGAGGCAAGGGAGACTCATGGGAGAGGGGAAATAAGAAAAAGGTAGGAGGAAAAGTAATCAGAATGTGTTATACACAAGTATGAAACTGTCAAAGAATAAGAGTCATTGCTTAATTAAAGAGGGAAGAGACAATCAAAGAATGAATTTGAAAACTAGAAAAGCAAGATGAATAATTTGTCAAGAACGTAGCACAGGGCCAGCCAATGGGCAAAGGTGCTTGCTGCCAAGTATGCCAACCTAAGTTACATTTTCAGAACCTGCATGGTGAAAGGAGACTACTCCTGAAAGTTGTTCTCTGACCTACACGCACACACACACACACACACACAGTAAAAAAAAAAAAGGTGATTAAAAGATATAGAAGATAGACTCAGATCTAGAGTAACTAATCAGTTTAAGAAAAAATTAGACAAAGCAAAGGAGAAGCAAATATCTGAAAGCAAAAAAAGTAGCTACCATCCTGCAGGCTTGGGAAACCCAGTGAATCTCAGGAAGGACTAACGAAAATAAAATTCACTAATGACTAGTCTTTCTTCAGTTTAGGATATCTGAGTAGACAGCAAATATGATTAATGCATGTTGCATTAAGCTACATACACACGTTAAAATTTCTAAGGTAAATATTGAGAAGACAGGAAATACTGTAAGCAACTTCCGTAAAGGAGAGAAAATCATCTTTTCTTCACCTACTGCTAACTTCATAGCTGAGACCCCTGTGATAAGAGGCCAATTAAAGAGACTGATACCAAGAACAAGACAGAACAATTGATCATACGAGGTGTTCATAGCAAAAGAGTCTTTGCAAATGAAGACATAATGGAAAAATGCACAAGTTCAAATTTTAAGACAAAGCAATGACTCACTGAAGAAGCTATTTCTGGGTAAATTGATGCTTATGAATTCTTGAAATCTTAATGTCAAGCCCGTTGATGTTGGTCCAACATGTAGGTGACATCACATGTTAACATGGAGCTATAACTTGAATACTGTCATAACTTGCATGCTATCAAGAGACCAGTTTAAGCCCATAAACCATTCATTCTGCTTCCTGGTCCCTCATATTGCATCTATCTTGTGCATCACATAACCTGGCATCACATAAGCAAAGACCTTCAGACAGAAGCCCCATTAGTGTCACTAAAACTATAAACCAGGAACCTTCTTCTTAGTAAAATGCCATTCATTTGACAGTTGCTTATATCCGAGAGCTGATCCTTTAGCCAATGTCGTGTTTGGCCATTTATCTTAGTATGAGGCCAAGCAATCTCTAATCCCATAGGTTCCAGATAATTTTTTAAAAATGAAAAAGTGAAGATTTCTTTTCATTTTTCCATATGTAATCACTCCTGAAAAAACCCTAGATGTCCAGGATTGTTTGGGGATATACCTGTGTGTATATTCACACGCATGCACATATAGAATATCATTGACGGGAGTTTTAAAAGTAACTGGGACTTTAGCAATGATTAATCCATCTTCTTTCCTAATTAGGAAAGACCTGGAGAAGGAAGGCTAGCTACCCACCTGGTGCTCTCAGTGGCAAGACAAAAGCACATCTCTTACCACAAAGGGAAGAGGAGACGGTTTAGTCTGAAGTCAAATCTGAGCGGCCCTGGCCTGGGGACACAGATTCAGGCTCCCCCAAATACCATGTTCTATAGAAAATGTATAGGAAAAAATTCTGATGTATAAGAACCCCTTTATGATATTGTCACCTTTATATTGTTTGGACTTATTTCTATGTTTTTTTACAAAATATATACCATATATGATATATCCAGTGTACCTACACATATAATTGAATATATTCTGTATGTATGCACATATATGTTATATATGCATATATTTATCAACTGCTCCAAAATGCAGTTCAAGGATTTGAGGAACTAGAAATAACTAAGAAATCAAAGATGAAAGTCATGGAAAAGAAGCAAATATAAGACACTAGGGAGAGGTGAGAAGAAAGAAACCAGTTGAGAGGCAAATGCAGGCAAAGAAATTAGGTGAGATAGAAATGTTGTGAGAAAGCAGGAAATGGCAGCACCAAAAGGTTACATAAACGCTTCCTTCACCTACTTAGCGTTTCTGACGGAATATGGCCTTTAATTTACCGGGGGCTTTGTTTCTTTAATGTCTGCTGGTTTGTTGCCAAAGCTCTAGATTTCTCTGCAGCTAATTAAGACCCTTGTCTGGATTTGGACCCTGGAGATAAAGGTCAGGACTAGCTGGTAGGGCTCCCCATTTTTCTGTTATTCTTTGAGCTCCTAAAAAGCTTAACTCCTCAATTACCAGTCTGAAAAATGGTATTGCTCCTTTTTTTTTTTTTTTGAAGTAAAAAAAAAAACCCTATGTTTAAATCTTTGCCTATTTAACCTCTCATTAACTCATTGAACCCCTTTGACTGAATTTGCATGTTTACTTCTTCACATCCTTGGTATTTTCCAGGGATAATACCTGCCATGGAGCATCCTTTCTGTCTCTCCGATGGCTAGTTAACATCAGGACCCAATCTTCCAAATTACCAGCGCTTTTTCAGCTTGAGAAAACCTGAGAGGAAGATGTTAATCAGAGCAACACCGAAAACAATTAGACTCCAAGTAATACCAGTCTAGCTCCTGAGGTCAAAGCTGATGGAAAATGTACTTTGGCTCCCAGACATGGGGTGGTGGGGGGGAGGGTGGGTTGTACAAACCCAACAAGGGAAACCGACAGGAAATGAGGTAAGAAGTCATATAAATCCTCATGTCTACCAGCTTGTGTGCTAAGAAGGAAATGAAAGAATCCAGATTTACAGCAGAATATCAAAACATTCCCCCACCCACAGGTTTCCGGAGAACGTGTGAGCAAATAGTACGGCTAATTAAAAATTTGCCCTAAAATTGTTATAGCCTCAAATCACTTTATTCTTACCTAATTAAAAAGAATCTGACCGCCTGGTGAAGGCTTCCTCAAAGGCGGCTGGGGGCATTCCCCATTCTCTGGGCTGTCTTGGTCTCAAAGTGCCAATATATTATCCAATTTCTATTTGCTCCAGCTGCATGAGCGAGCGTTCATTCCTTGCCCACGTGTGAATATTCATGTTCGTGAGTGGCCCTATGCATAGACAGAGGAGACAGTCACCTAAGATTGTCTGATAGGACATTCTGACATCTCTTAAGAATGACTTCCCTTTCGGGTTCCAAAGCCCCTGGAATACCATGCTGAAAAAGACCCACCACTTAAAACATATTTTTCTCCAGTTACGAAACTTACTTTGAGGGCTAGTAAAATGGATCAGGTAGTAAGGCATTTGCCACACAAGCATGGAGACTTCATTTCAACCTCCAGAATTCACATGCAGGTGAAAGGAGAGAATCCACCCCACAAAGTTGTCCTTTGACGGCCACACACACCATATACACACATACACATGACAATAAATAGAGTAAAAATTTTTTAAAAGAAACTGTTTTCAAGTCTTCGTAAAAAATGAAAATATTACAATCAGAATCACATGGAAGTCACTCACATTACACATTGGATAAATGTACCAAGGATGCCAAGTGCCTGAGAACGGACAGCTGTCATTGGCTTATATCATATCCTTTCAGTGTGAACTGAGGTAGGGCAGGTTCAGTCTGGCTATGTTACATGAGAGGAGGGTGAGGAGCCTCGGAAGACCTTCATCATGCTGGCCTGCACATGTACACCTCATGAACACCCCGTGGCCTCTTCTCTTACCCCCGTCATAGTTTGGATGTGAGTTGTCCCCCATTGTCATAGTTAAGCACAGGTGTCAACTTGATGGTTGGGGGTTTGAGCTCTGGGCACATTTGTAGAGAATTAGTAGTCGAGTCAAGCCCAGAGCAAACCTGCAGGAGATTGTCTAGCTAATGGGGAAGGCCCAGCTTATGGTGGGTGGGACTAAGCCCTGAACAGATGAATAAAATATCGAGAGTTGGTTAAGAAAGTTGGCATCCTTATGTATACTTGGCCAGACATGCTGGTGTGGCAAGTAAGGATCATCCCTTTCTCAGCCATTACATAGAGATATTGTGTCCAGTTCCCTCGGCCCTGGTGTTGGTGCATGCTCTCCCATCAAGCTGGACTACAACTGTAACCAGACAATCATAAGAGACAATAAATCCCTTGTTCTCTTAAGCCGTTTGATGGTCATTTATCAGCAACCATGCAGGCAAACTGCAACATCCCGTTGACTCCTGTACTTGAATCCTTAACTGATGCTGATGATGGGAAGGTCGTGGCGCCTTCAGGAGGTAGTCTGGATGGAAGAAGGCACAACACAGGGTATGGGCCTTGGAATTTGCCACACACTCCCCTGCTGGGTCTTGCAGATTGCCTGTTGCTCTCTCAGTCTCCTGATTGGGTCCTGTAACCTGAGCCATCTCCAGCTTCTGCAGCCAGCCACGCCTTTCCCCCCATAATGCACTGTATCTCCCCTCTGTAACCACAAGCCAAATAAACCTCCCTTTGTCCCTAAAGTCCTGTGTGAGTGTTGTCTCGCAGAAGCCGAAAGAAAAATAGCTACAACACCCACCAAATATGAAAAGCTCAGACTCTGGCTGGGAAGTCTTAGGGTTCCTTCTAACAACACCCGCTGGTCATGGGGTTCAGAGATAGCAAAGGAGCTGGAGTGTAGCACCACACTCTACACCCAGGATTCTAGCTGAGAGGAAGCGTGCATTACACTGACCCATGGAATAAATTTTCAACCTTCCTGAACATTTCCAGAGGCATTTCTCAGCCCTCATGCATGTGTATACTTGTGTATGTGAATTGTATATACATGTTCTGTGCCTGTGCACGTGCACATCTTGCTGAAGTGCTGAGGCTTACATACAGACAATAAGTATGTTGTGCATATTCATTATGCATATTTATCTGATATGCAACTTTATAATATTCACTTTGAACACATCATACAGCTATGATACATGTATATGTACTATTTTTACATCTGGAAAATATATACATGTATATTATTTGCATTCTATGCGTAAACAATGCCAATTGATAGCAACCATGTTTGCTACCCCCAGAATAGAGTGTGGCACTACACCCCAGCTCCTTTGCTGTTCAGCTTGGGGAAAATAAGTATCTAATCGAGCAGTTTGAATACTGACATGCATGCATAAGCATCTGAGTGGCTTCATGTGTGACATCTAGGCCTTTATTCTACTTGCCCCTGCCTCCCTCTCCCCCCTCCTTCTAGATCACTGCAGGACCAGGGCCTTGGAAACATTGGAGAGGCAAAGTCATAGGCGGGAAACAACCTGGTTTCCTAAGTAAGGACAAGCCACATATATCACTTAATAAATAAGACTAGCATTTAGTCAAGAGAGAAAAATGCTACAAGAGTTGTTAAAATGAAAAACCTAGCCGGGATATAGTGTCTTAGACCAGTAATTCTGCCACTTGGGATGTCAAGTTTAAGGTCATCTAGTATAGACTGTACAGTGAATTCTGGGCCAGACTGAGCTGCAGAATGAGATCTGTTTTTGATGAAATAAAAATAAAAGAATAAAAAAGACAATCTTTAGAGTTTTCTATATATGTATGCATTTGTTTTCAATAATATTTTGGCAAATGCACAAGGCTAATATCCAAATAGGTGGTACGTCTGCCTGTCCAAGTGGTTATTCAAACAATGGAAGACAAGTTTTAAGGAGAGTTTTAGACCTGATGAATGATTTTCCATGAAGCGTCAGTGGAAAATAAAATGATGTTAAATAACATTAAAAAACACACAAATATCTATTGTGACTCTTTTTTAAATTTTCTAAATTGGCCTACAATTTGCTCAAAAATTAAGTTTTAAAGGAAAATCAAGAAACCAGGCTGGGGATGTAACTCAGCTGGTAGAGTGCTTGCCTCACATGGAGGAAGCACTGCATTGAGTCCCCATACCACACAAACCAGGCACACACCTGTAAGCAGAAGGTCAAGGTCATCCTCTGCTATATAATGACTTGGAGGCAGTCTGACATTCATAAGACCCTGTCCCAAACACAATTAAATAAACAAGCATAAACCAAGAATAAGAATCGGCCTAGTCCACCCTTGTGTGACTCCTCAGATCCATGTTCCCGTCTGCCACTCTTCCACCTATATAGAGACAAGAACAGAAGAGTCCAAAGTTCCTTGAGAAGCTTGGGAGCATCTAGTTGGTAGAACAAAAGCTGGTAGACCAGTTGTAGCAGTCAAGGGGAAACCTGCCCAAATAAGTTGTTTCCTTCTACTCTGTCTACCTGCCCCCTTGGTGAATTGCGCAGGTCACATGACTGTAGAGGACAAACACCTGTTTCCACTCCTTATCTCAGGTGGCAGAAAAAATGAGAATATGAGCTTTGGAAGACAGGCACTCCAGGATTGGGGGTGGGTCAAATGAGAATGTTTTTCCCTCTCTAGGAATAATTGTTAAATGTACACATACTACTTCCTTTCTTTTTTAGTGTGTGTATTTATGACATGGAGGTGCACGTGCACGTGTATGCATGTGCATGTAGGGCCATAGGCTGCAGTGGGTGTACCTGTTAGATACAGGTGTCAACTTGACAACTGAACACTGAGGCTTTGGGCACATTTGTGAAGAATTGGCAGTTGGGGCAGACCCTCAGGGGGCCATCCCGAGATTATCCATGATGTGGAAGGACCCCGCTCATGTGAATGGTACCAGGCCTTGGACCGGAGGGGGGGTATAAGATGGAAGAAGTTGGCTCAGCGTCTTGCCATACTGCAGTCGTGTAGCATATGTTGGCATATCAGCACACACGAACACTGGCAAACCAGAAAGTACATCCCTCTCTCTCAGTTCTTTGTATGGATATGATGTGGCTCTGTTCTCTCATCTCTTGATACTGGTGCGAACTCTCCTGCTGTGACAGTTAATCCTGGGCATCATCTTGATGCACCTGGTATTAACTAAGATCAGCTGAGACCACACCTGGAAAGATCAACTGAGACCACCCGAAGGGATTATACCCACCCTAGATCCCATCAGAACCTCCATAGATCTCATAGGAACCTCTCCATAATGGACCATATAAAAAGGAGCCACCAAAGAGAAGAGATGCTTTTGTAGCTGAGCTAGGAATCGCTCTTCCTTCTGGATGCCCCTTTTCTTCTCTTCTTTGACCCTCTACACTTCCAACCCTCCAAGTCTTCAACTGCACTAAAGACTCTAGGAATCCTCCAGCCTTCAGCGTCACCTGCTTGACTAATGGACTGAGCAGCTACCAGCAGCCATCATTGTGTACCTTGGCCATATCTGTAAGCCAACTCAATACATTCCCTATTTATATGTTCACTGTGTTGATTCTGTGACTCTAGAGAACCTGACTGATATACCTGCCCAGATAGACTAGAAATATAAACAGAGTCATAGGCAAGAACAAAACCCTTTGCTCCCTTAAGGTGCTTGGTCCTGCATTCATCCGGCAGCAGGAAATGAAATAACAGCATCTTCCTCTATTGTGCCGCAGCTTATTCATTGAGATGGGGTCGCTCACTGAACGCAGAGTTGCTGATTCAGAAAAACTAACTGGTCAGCACACCCCAGGAATCCTCCTGTCTGCCTCCCAGCATTGAGATTACAAGCACATGATGTCATTCGTTACTCCTGCCTTTTTACAAGGTGTTGGATGATCCGAACTCATGTCCTCATGCTTGCACAGCAAGCTCTTCACTTACCAAGTGTATTAGTTAGGGTTCTCTAGAGTCACGGAATTCACAGAATGAATATATATAGGAAATTTATTGAGTTGGCTTACAGATATGGCCAAGGTAGTCCAGTGAAGGCTGCCAGTAGCCAAGGTAGTTCAACGATGGCTTCCCGTAGCCGAGGTAGTTCCAACGATGGCTGCCAATAGCTAGCTGCTCAGTTCAGTAGTCAAGTGGGTGATGGCTGAAGGCTGGAGAACTCCTGGAGTCTTAGTCTAGTGGAAGGTCGAAGGAACCGGGCAGCCAGAAGGAAGAACGATTCTTAGCACAGCTGCAAGAAGGGCGATCTGTTCTCCTTGGTGGCTCCTTTTTATATGATGCAGTATTGGGAGAATCCTTTGAGAGCTTTGGAGTTCTGTTAGGATCTGGGGCGTGTACAATCCTTTCAAGTAGTCTCAGTTAATCCTTCCCAGAGGTGATCTCAGCTCAGCTTAGTTAATACTGGGTGTGTCAAGTTGACACCCAGGCTTAATTATCACGCCAAGCCTCTTCATCTCCCCTGTCCTGTTATATGACTTCTTGAGATGTGTATCAATGAACCAGTGACCTTCTTTATAAAGACTGATGGAGCTGTTCTGCACCTGTCCTGCGTTGTCTCCCCCTGCTCCCCTGTGTGTGCTGCTTCTAGCACAGATTTAGAAATCTCACCAATCACAGACTCCTTGTTATGCAGCAGGAAATTTCAGCCCCACACTCATTCCTGGCAGCGGACCAACTTCAACCTCTGCCCTGGGTTTCATGTACCAGTCACGCCTTTTACAATGTGAACGCCATCTTTCTACAGAAGTCACATAAGCTATATATGACAATCATTCTCTCATTGTATGCATCTGTAAAGAATTCAGAAGATGGTATCACACACACACACACACACACACACACACACATACGCCTTTACCAATACTTTCTTACATATCACACTGGTATGTTTCAGTGCTAAACAGTTTGGAACAAGTGATCTGATTTGCCCATGTCATTTTTTTATGGGCTCTTTCTAGTACATCTATTTCAAACATGGGTCATCCCAATGCTTATTGTTATTGTTTTTGTAAAGTTTGTGTCTCCAAAAATCTTCTAAGAAACTTGTATGTGTAGATGACATTCCATTCAGTTAAGCAAACAGCTTGGCCTAAACACTACAATGTTGACCAAGTGATAAAAGGGATTCCATTTGTGACTTTGGGGCTCACGCACTCTGCACACTGTGGCGACTCAGAAGTGCCGGCGAAATGATGCGTTGTAAAATATGCTGCTGGTAAATAAATTCTCAGTTTTGTCTGCAATTAGTATTTTACATGGGGGAGATAAAAAACGATAGCTCAACATTCCACATTTGTCAAGAAGGAGGTAGCCTGAGGGGCCGTATTGCCAGCGCACAATTTAAATTACACCACCACAATAATTAGTTAAGTGAAAGGAAATTGATTTCTGCATATTGTTTTCATCTTCACAGTGGGCACCCGTATAAAATTAAAACTAGTTTACACATCGAGGTGATTTATATGCAATCCCAGCAAGACTGACGGGAAAGTACATTCAGACCAGAAAGGTATCATCACATGGAGATATGAATGTGTTTGTGTCTTTCTGACAGTCTTTATTCTATGGCTCTGAACATAAACATTTACATAGTGAGGGGATTTAAAGGCTGCATGTGTGGGTTAAGGAGCTGGTTCACAGGCTAAAAGCTTTGCCTTATAAGCAAAAAGACTGAGAGTTCAAATCCCAAGATCCCATATAAAAATGCCATTCAGATATGGCTGTGACCTGAACTTCCAATCTAGAAGGCAGAGTTAGGAACTCTCTAGAAGAAAATAATAAGGAAGTAAAGCAATCCAGGATGATTCCCAAAGTTACCCTTTGGCTTTTACTGACACACACAGTCAAGTGCTCTCTTGCACACACACACACACACACACACACACACACACACACATAAATGAAAGTAAAAAGTTGCATTTGGGGTCTGAAGAAATGGCTCAGGTGTTAAGACTCTGCCTCCCAAGCAGAAAGTCCTGAGTTCAGATCCCAGGCATCATGTAAAAACATCAAGTGGAAAAGAGGCAGCTGTATTTCTGGCCTTGGTGGGAGGAGCCTGGAAAATCCAAGAGCAAAGCAAAAAGGAGGTAGAAGCAATCCAGGATGATTCCTGAAGTCATCCTTGACCTTCCACAGGGACATACAGTGCCCTCTGATACACACACACACACACACACACACACACACACACACACACACATACACACACACACAAAATAAATAAAGTTTATGAAAAAAGTGCATTTGTTCAATATGCCTCTCAATTATATCCCCTAGTGGTAGACTGTTGATGTCATACCTCTGTCCTTATTCCTGGACATAGAAATAAAAGAACCTAAAAATCTTGAAAATTATTAGATACATGCTGAATTTTCATTCATGGAAAGTTGAGCCTCTGTGCCTTGAACTATGTTAACTGCTCTGCTTTGGATCTGAAATATGAAGACTCGTGTTTACATTATGAGGCGCCGCCCCTCCCTGAGGAGCTGTAGGCAGTCAGTGTGGCTGCAACAAAGGTGGCCACATTCCTCAGTGGTACGCCCCTGGCAAGTTGCCCCTGCTCATGTAACTAACCCTGCACCTATTCTCATGAAAGTAGGTCTAATTAAATACAGTGAGGCACACACACAGACACAGACACACACGGACATGAAAATGGATAGAAACTCATTGTGAAGAAGAAAAGATTCATCAGGAGGGGGATAAGAAAGGATCATCAAGGAGAATAGGGGGCATGTGTTAAAGTACATTTCACACACACACACACACACACACACACACACACACATATATATATAGAGAGAGAGATACACACACATATATATGAAAAAATAAATAAAAAAATTTTAAAGAAATGCATTAAAAACTTGGCCCTCAGCTTGTCACTATTAGAAAACAGTGGTGTCATGATCTGAATGTTGATTTGTATCTATTGTTCATGTCCCCACAGGCTCATGTGTTTGCATCCTTAGCTGCTGCTAATGCTTGGGAGGGTCGTGGCACCTTTAAGGGGTGGAGCCTTGATGGAGGAAGTAGCCTCAGGGGGCGGGCCTCGAGGACGGTTAGCCCCGCCCTGCTTCCACTAGCCGTCTGCTCTAGCATCTGCTGCGCATCATCTCAGCCTCCGCGATGTCTGCAGTGACATAAGCCCTGTCCAGCCCCTGCCATAATGGACCACACCTCCTCTGGAACATGACCAGGGGCAACTTACCAGTGGCTATACCACTGAGGAATGTGGCCACCTTTGTTCCAGCCACCACTGAGTGCCTACAAATCTCCTTTCTCACCAAAAGCTGTGCTTGAGTGTTGTCTCGCAGCAACAGAGAAGAGCAACTGGGGCCAACGGGAGCCTCTGCAAGGAAGGAGGCCTCCTAAGAGGGGCTAAGCCACCTGGAAAAGACACCAAAGGGATCCCCAGTCTCCTCTCATCTGGCTCCCGGGCCACACAGTGAGCACCTTCCTCTACCATGTGTTCCTACCATGACGTGCCACCTCTCCACAGCCCCAAAGCCTGTTAGGCTTCAGACAATCAGCCAACCACAGACTGAAACTTCCAAAACTGTGAGTCAAAATAAATCTTGCCTCTTTTTAAGTTGACTATCTCAGGTATTTTGTTACAGTAAGGAAAGCTGACCAATGCAAGCCTATCACTGTATTTCTGTTGTGTCTCTAAACCACCAGTGCTCTAAACACAGACAAGGTCTTTCTCCTCCATATGTCATGTCTGACAAACAAAATTTTCAAGAACATTTATCTGGGTTGGTAAAATAGCTTAGCGGGTAAGGTGTTGTTTGCAAACCTGGCTTTTGAAAGTTGTCCTCTGACCTCCACCCATGTACTGTAGCATTCTCTCTTTCTCTCTCACTCGCTCACTCCCTCCCTCCCTCCCTCAATGAATAAACAAAAGAATGCTCTTATTGCATGCATCTATTAATGCTGTGATCTGATTATTTGCCCCCTCTGAAATTTACATTCATACTATCAAATTTCTTCTGTCCTCTCTTGAAGCATCTCATCAACTCTATAATAGCAGCTAGCATTTGGAAGCAAGTAGAATATACAGACCCTGTGCTGTACACCCTACACGCATTCCATTTAATCCTCCCAGACCCAGAGAGAGTTGACATAATGACTCTCACGATCTCCAGTCCACAAAAGGGAAACTGAAGTTTAAATAAAGTCAAGTGGTTTTGCCTGAAGTCACCCAGCAAGGAAGAAGCCCAGCCCGGAGTTACAGGCTGGATTCTTGAGCTCACATCTGATCCCAAGCATGTCACAAGAATTCTGAACCAGAAGTGAGCCGAAGACCAAGGCTGAGTTGGGGGGGGGGGGATTGGGTTGAAAGCTCTTGCCTCTGAGGGCCTCAGACTTGGGGAAATGTAGGCGCTGTTCTTTCCTCTTTCTCCAGATAGGCAGCCAAGATGTCCTGCCTGGTTTCTAAGTATAAGAAAACCTGGAGTGGGAGACACACCCCCTTCAGGGGCTAAGCTCCTTTGAAAATGAATCTACACAGAAGGCAGGGAGGAAAGAGGAGCAGAACCAGTGCTGCGGTTTGTCTGCACGTTCGGATAAATTCATGACCAAAGCAGTCAAGGAACCAGGAGGGTTTCTTCTTTCTTCAAATTCTGGTTACAGTTCTCAGTTGAGCTTGGCGGGAGAGTTCATACCCATGCTTGGGGGACCTGGGCAAATCATATCTACAGGGATTACTGAGAGAGGGGCAAACCTCACTTGCCAGATAGTAAGACTGCCAACGTATGCCAAAGCATGCCAAACTGAGCCAGTCCCCTCCATTCTTACCCAGCTGCCCATGGAATGGTCCCACCCACCACAAGCTGGGTCCCCCTGTGTCAATTAAATCCTCTCCTGCAGGGGTGCCCAGGGCTTGCCTTCAGCTGCTAATTCTTCACAGACATGCCCAGAGCTCAGCCTTCAATTGTCAGATTGACACCTGTATCTAAGTCGCACAACTCGGTAGTGCTACTTACTGGCTTTCAAAGGCTCACACAGCAGTGGTCTAGCCGATGTGCACCAGGAATAGGCACCAAACCCAGACTCAAAGCTGAGATTCCGCTTTACAAAGAGCTATCTGGGAAGAGAGCCCTGTTGACTAAATGTAGCCACTGCTCAATTTGGCAAACTCCTGTGCTTGCCAGGAGCACTAGATGAAGTGTTCAGGGTCTGCAGGCAGCCAAGGACCATCGTGGGATCTGTGGGAGGCCAAGAGACCTGCTTAGCCGGCCCCAGGCACCGGCCCTCCTTCCCACATCTGGTGGGCTGGGCCAAGGGCGCTACGCATGTGAGTCGCACAGATTTGACCACTTAGGTTTGGAGACAAAGGGTAATGCAGACTTTCCTTCTAGTTGTTCTAAGGGTGCTTCGAAAGTGTCTCCTTTGGGCTTTATCACCTCAGTCAAGGATACTCCTGGGCCAGAGAAATTACATTTCTTTGTTGAGCACTTCATTTACAAACCCCACTTCACAGAAGTTCTGAGGGTGTCTGTCATGCAAACTGGACAAAGTAGGACCTTTAAAAATGTAGACGGACCTGCAAAGGGTGCTCCATAGCCTTATGACTGTGTCTGAGACGCTTCGGTGGAACAACACTGACATCCAGTGGTCAGTTAAACCGGTTAAACCGGATGAACTTTCTCCTCAAACTTAGATACAATTATGACAGGAAAATTCTTTTTCAAGGACCTGAATCTTGGATATCAACTGGACATCTCCCGGCACAATTCAAAAACGCAATAAAAGATATTATTGTCCAAAGTGCAAGGTCTAAGAGTTTGTTTTGAGACATGGTCTCACTACACAGTCTCCTCTGACCTCAAATTTTTGATCCTGTAACCTCAGTCTCCCAAGGGGCTGCAATTACAGGCATGTGTCAGCACTCTAGTGATATGCCTGACATTCTAATTACATGAGACTAGAAAGATGCAAAAGCGAATTTCTCCTAACCGCTGCAATTTCTGTAAAAGAGCAGAAAGTCCCATTGCAACGGTAGCAACTTTGTGTGTGTATATATGTATGTATATTTATATTTATATGGCTATGATGTAATTAGCATACTATCCTCCCTCCATGAAAGATGGCTGTGTCAGTTTTACAGCTGAAAACAAATGAAAGCATGTGAGCATGAATTCATTGCATGATTTTTCAGTATCCTCTGGGCAGACGGGCCGTGGTTTAGATTAGGATAAAGACTCGTAAGAGTCACGAATTGCTGAAATGACTAATCAGGGAAAAAATACCATCTTCCTGCCTAAGGGGTCTCCTGCATGATCTTTAAATAACTCCCCCAAAGTGAGCTCCGCATCTAAGAACAGAATCAGCCCCCTTGGATGTCACAAGTAATTCCCAAACCCCAAGTATCAGAGAAAAGATGCAGGTTTAATTGCATTCGTAACGTAATAAGGAAGACTCTCCACAGGGGCCGGCAAGACAGCTCAGTGGGTAAGGCCTACCTACAAACCTGGACACCTGAGTTCAATCCCCACAAGTCCAGATAATGGCAGGCTGCCACCTGCATACCATGGCATTTGTGCGTGTGCCTCCTCTCTCCTCTGAATGAATAAACAAAATATTTACAAATGAGACGGTCACTCTACAGAAATATAGCTTTTTTTTCTCTTTTATGTCTATGGAGTGTGGGTATGTTTGGGTTTTGCATGTGGGTAGGTGAACGGTGGGTGTATTACACAAGTGCACCTGAGTGTGCAGGCCTATGGAGGTCCCAGGGGGATATTGGGAATCATCCTTGATCAGTCTCCCACCTTCTTGTGAGTCTGGGTCTCAAATTAAACCCAAAGCACACCATCAGGACTGTCTGCCTGCTCTGAGGATTTCTAGGTTCCGCCTTCCAGGGCTAGAATTATAGGCTGTGGGCCGTTACGCCCGCCCTGCATTTTTAAGTGATGAGAGCTGAGGATCCACACTCAGGTCTTTCTGCTTGTGAGGCAAGAACATCCACACTGAGCCATGTCCCCAGCCCAGAAACAGCTGCTTTAAACAAAGTCTGACGTTTTTTTTAAGTTTTTTTTTATTTTTTTATTATTTATTCAATTGTGCGTGTGTGCACGTGTGTGTGTGTGTGTGTGTGTGTGTGTGTGTGTGTGTGTGTATGTGTGTGTGTAGAACCACGGACGAATTCGGGAACCACCATGGACGCCTCCACCTCCTCCTTATTTACTCTGCTCCGGAATTCACCAGCTCCGCCCTACTAGGACCAGAAACGCAGGCTGACCCACTTCCGCCCGGCATCTATACGTGGGGTCTAGGACCCGAACTCAGGACCTTCCGCCTGCAAGGCAGAAGCTTAACCCCTGAGCCACCTCTCCAGCCCTCAAAGTCTGACATTTTAAGACTTCAATGCAACTTTAAAAATAAATGGCTGTGTCCATTTTTTGGCTTGACATTGGACCTCTGCCACCGTTTCCTCTTGTCTGCCGTGTGGTTCTGCCTGTCTTCCAGGGTCCGTGGATGTGATGGTGGATCTTTATTTTCAAACTGATCATTGTGAAAGCACGCTGTCATAGTAAAGCACCGGTGTCAACTTGACTGAGGGTTTGAGCTCTGGGCTCTGGTTGATGGTTGAGTTAAGCCCAGAGCAAACCTGAAGGAGATTGTCCAGCTGCTGGGGAAGACCCAGCCCATGATGGGTGGGATTAGGCCCTGTATAAATCACAGAGAGCTGGTTGAGAGAGCGGGCATCCTTCTGTATACTTGGCCAGACATGCTGGTCTGGCAAGTAAGGATTGTCCATCTCTCAGCCATTATGCCGTTATGGTGGCCAGTTCCCTCGGCCCTGGTCTTGGTGTCTCCTGTCAAGCTGGACTAAGAACTGTAATCGGACTATCATAAGAAAGTAAACTTGTTCCCTTAAGCTGTGTAATGGTCATTTATCAGCAACCACGCAGGCAGACTGCAACACACGCCTCTGGGTTTGTCTATGAGTGTGTTTCCTGAAGGCCTCACTAAAGAGGGAAGACTCATTCTGATGTGGGCCCCAGAGGCTGCATCAGGAATGAATGAACAACCAGGAGAAAGTAGGCTGACCGCCAGCCTTCACCTCTCTCCACTTCCCGACTGCAGACAGAGACCAGCTACCTGTATTCCGACCACCATGACTTCCAGCCGTCCACCTGTGAGCCAGAATAAATCCTTGCTTTCTTAAGCTGCGTTGGTCATTTCTTTTGCCCATGACTGGGAGAAAAGTCACTAACACAGTGGGCCTGTAATTCTGACCACGGCATACCTCCTCCCTGCCATCCCTCTGCTGTACCCCCTCTCAACACATCTCCCCCAAACGCGCCTCATCCCAATTGGGAGAAGCACATAGAAGGGTCAGTTTTCTGCGCTTCCCATGCATCCTCATTCACGCAGCAAACATCTGCTTACCACCTCTACGTGTTCGACACCGAGGAGAAATGATGAATCAACGGTGCCCCTCTCCAAAGGTTGATCATCTGGGAGATCACTGTCTGTGAAGGCAACAGGCCCCTTCTTCAGTCAGCAAGAGGGAAAAGCCCAAGGCCTCTGTGACAGTGCAAAGTAATGCTAAACCCTCCCATCGCCAGTCACGTCCAAGCCTAGGACAACCCAGTACTGTTACCCACAAAAAAATGGGGAGCCACAGAGACAACCGGTCTTGGGAGTGTGACGTGAAGCAGGAGGGAGAGAGCGGTGAAGACAGACCTTTCAAGGACACTGGGTTCCGGCAGCACAGTGAAGAATCTAGAAAGATGAGCAGGCGCACAGGTGTAGGCCTGGGACTCAGAAGCCAAAGCCAGGCCGAAGAGTGTCGGTCCAAATGTGAAGATAGTGTTGAGTCCTGGGATATCTAGAGAGTGAGGGACCCTCAGCCCTCTGGTCGCTGGAAAGACCTGGAATGTCTGTCTTTCGATAGACAGTAACCACATAATCAGTGGAACGAGAGTAAGCTGAGCAGCTCCTCAGGGGACACGGAGAAAAGATGAGCAGGAAGGAGGGGAGGAAGGAAGGGAAAGAGGGAGGGAGGAAGGAGAGAGGAGAGAAAAAGGGAGGGAGGAAGGAAGGGAAGGAGGGAGGGAGGGAGAAGGAAGGAAGGAAGGTTAATAGGGAGGGAGGGAGGGAGGAGGGAGGGGGAGGGAGGGATCATAGTGGTTATTGAATGCCGTCCCTGCTTTCTCAAGTCCCGGCTGCTGACACCACCTCCTCAGCGCTGTGGTGGCCTCTCTGAAGGAAAAGACTTGGTCTGGCATCTACTGGGGAGCGTGCTCAGTGTCCCAACAACTGTGTGTTGAGGCCACAATGCTTAACCAGAACTTTTGACCCCAATGTTATCTTGACAGTCTTTGTTTTGTTGTTTATTTAGCACCAAGACTTATGGAAATCAGAGCTCTGGTGTATATCGCCAGGATAAAGCAGAGCGAATGCAGCTAATTAATCTCTCTCTCTCTCTCTCTCTCTCTCTCTCTCTCTCTCCTCTCTCTCTCTCTGTCTCTCTCATACTGAGGAATCTAAGTCACCACAGAGATTTCCAGAAGCACTTCATATCGGCTTAGGCTTTAGAACTAAAATAAGCCAACAGGTGCCACAGTCCTAGAAAAACAAATGTTTCTAAAGTTTTTTCAAAAAGTACTAATACAAAGAACAATGCACCCTAGAAGAAAATGTCTGTGTACACCTGCCCACATGCAAACACACACATATACATACACATTCACATACGCAGAAAAAGTTAATAATATATATGATAATATTAATAAAGTTAGTTGTGTTTATATTCTTGTCTATATTTTATGATCACTAATAAGCTAAATTATTAAATTAAAAAATGTCCATTTAGTGTATATTGCACCATGGTCTCTACCAAAAAAAAAAGTATTTCCTCTTGAAGAGCAAAATAAATGAAAAAGAGAAAACATCTATTCCACTTTGGAAAGTCACGAACTGTTCATATATCATGATAGTTGATCCTCATTATCACCAGGAGGTAGATCTGAGCAGGTCTGGTGAGGGTATTCTAGGAGAGGTTTGGCTAAAGAGGGTGAGGACAAAGCCAGATGATTCCAGCATCCCTCGATCTCTGCTTTCCGGTCCCTGGAGACGTGCCAAGGCCCGTCTTGTGCAGCCTTCCCGGCTAGGGTAGATCTTATCTTCTGGAACAGCGAGTCAGAACAAAACCTTCTCCTTTTAGGTCACAGCGAGGGGCCAGCAGCTACCACATATGAAAGGACCCATCTCTCTCTCACTATGACTACACACAACCAGGGGTGATGTTCATGCGCCCTGCAATTGGGAGATCGTTCACATGCAGCACTTTCTGCAGAGTTAGAGGCTATAGAAGCCATGTGAACAGCCCAGCAGAGCCAAAGACAGTGGGGACCTGTCAATCCAAACTTAAGGTACTGAATAAAAATATTTACCGCATCACTTTATGAAACAATCCGTTTCCAAGGCCCCAACTGTGTAATGCAATATCCCTTCACGCTACCAGTATCCCTTGTGAATCCACAGCTGCAGGAAGCTGAAATGCCTGCTTATGAATAGTGACGTGACTGCATCAGATACTTACAACTATGCCTACAACTAGGTTAGAAGCCTAAACCTAGGATTAAGGGCACTGCGAATCGAAACCTCGGATGTGTCTACCTCGTGCTGGGATGGGACCTCGATGGCTCCTTCTCTAGCGCACCTTTCATGCCACGAGGAAGATATGCGTGTGCTACAATTTCAGGACTGTTTTTGCTTTGGTGCCTGGCGCTATCATGGGGAGACTTCACAGCTGACAATTGTCTCTGCCAAAACATCTGGAATGTTAGTGTCCCTGTTAGCCCAGAACTTCCATTTATTTAGACAAATGAGACAGCACTCTTTTCCTGTGTCCGTTTAGCTCCATAAATGCTATCGGTAAGAAAAGGAACGCACCTCCCCTGGGCTGTGGCTTGTCTCCACTAACACATTTGGCCAGGGACGTCTCTGTTGTGGAAGAGTCGCTCTGAGCATTGCACACACCCACCAGCATCCCCGGCTTCTACTGACTGAGTGACAGCCCTTTACCACCCTCGTGTGACAATGGAAAGTAGCTGCAGTTATTGCCCAAGTTGCTCATAGGAAAATGGGTTCAGTTAGCTGGCAAGTAAGGATTGTCCCTCTCTGAGCAGTCCCAAGGCTATGGTGTGGCTGGTTGTCTTGGGTCTCAATGTTGGCATGAACCTTCCTGCCAAGTTTAACTAAGAACTGTAGCCGAGAACCCTAAGAAAGAATAGAACCTCCTTGTAATAGTTACTCTTAACTATTGCTGTGAGAGAGCATTCAAAGTCAAGTAACTTAAGGGAGAAAGGGAGATTTATTTAGCTTACGGTTCCAGAGGGGAGAAACAGTCTTTCATGGCAGAGGAGGCATGGCTGGCCGGCAGAAGCTGGGGGAGGTCACTGTAGACATCTTGGAGGCTGAGAGCTGCAAGACTGCTTGCTGCAAAGGCAGACCTCTCCTGGAGGTAGGGTGGGATTAATCTGCCTTACGGCCCACCTCTTGTGACTGCCTTCCTCCAGCAAGGCTTCACCTCTCAAAGATGCCATGAACTTGCCAGACACATGAGGCATGGGGGGGACACATTTCAAACCATGAAATATGGTAAGTTACTATTTTCTTTGCCACAGGTCAGCATGTTTCTTGAGCCAGTTCTCCTGTTTATCTCGAATGTGCCAACCTAAGGCTTCGCTTTCATGTGGCTGAGAATAATGGCTGACCCAGGTCTATTCTAAGAGAATCTATTTATTCAATTGTACATGCGCGCGCGCGCGAGTGTGTGAGTGTGTGTGTGTGCGTGTATGTGTGTAGAACCACGGGCGAATTCAAGAACAACCATGGACGCTTCCACCTCCTCCTTGTTTACTCTGGCCCGGGATTCACAGGCTCCGCCCTACCAGGCCAGAAGCGCAGGCTGCCCCTGCTTCCGCCCGGCATCTATATGTGGGGTCTAGGATCCGAACTCAGGACCTTTTGCCTGCAAGGCAGAGGCTTAACCCCTGAGCCACCTCTCCAGCCCCTTGGCTCTTGAATTTTTAATTAACTTCTTTTCTCCCTCTTTCAATACATCTGTAATTATTGTCAACTAGTAGATTCCAGCTAGCCCAAGATAATTGGCTTTGGATTCCTCCATTGCTACACACACACACACACACACACACACACACACACACACACACACACTATGGACTCCCATGCCTTCTTAAATCAGCACTGGCTGGGTAATGAAGACACTCACAGGAGGAACTCACAGACTCTATTCTCCTCCCCCTACCTGGTTTAGAACCAAAGCGATGCATTTAATTTGTTTCACTGGATGGAATAAAGAAGGAGTCTGGCAACAGCGATAAACCCCAGGGTTCAGCTAAATTATGTCCCAACTTGACATTTATATGAGCTCACACCCCCCAATCTCTAAAGGGGCCTGGGCTAAGTGTATTTCATCTTTCACTTCGTGCACACACATCCCAAAAGACTCAGGAAAGGGGCGGATTGTGACTACCACCATCCGCGCTTTCATTCCAGTGTTTGGATTGTCAAGGCTCTGCTTGAAGCGGACTCAGACTAGGAAAGCCCAGCCCAGTGCACACAGTCCTTTCTCCATCAGAAATCAACTTTTCCAGACACTTTGGCTTAGAAGCTAAACAAGCATCTGTGCTGTGGGGATATGAGCTCCTCCCTTCCTCTTGGGGAGGGGGGTACAAGTTCCTCACTTCCTCTCTGGCTATCATCTGCACAGCACTCCGTCTCCAGAGACAGGAATCATTTTGCTGAGAGATTTTTGACTCACTTAATTAACTTCTAGAAACCACGGGAGAAGGCTGAGACAATCCCCTGGAATATCGTCAGTCATGGTTTGGACAGGAAGGGTCTCCCCTCCCACCCCCAGTTTCCTGTGTGGAACGCTTGGTCCCCAGATGGGGGCGCTTTTGAGAGGTGATTGGATCAGGAGGGCTCCGAGCAGTTCAACAGTTAGACGTTGACAAGTTAATAGACAAATGGACTGTAAGGAGGTGGAGCCTGGCTCAGGGACGCTCATTACTGGAATGAAGGACACCTCTGTCTTTGAAGGACTCCTCCCCCTCCCTTCTTCCTCCTCCTCTCCCTTCTCCTCCTCCTCTTCTTCCTCTTCCTCTTTCTTCTCCCTCCTCCTCTTCTTCCTCTTCCTCTTTCTTCTCCCTCCTCCTCTTCTTCCTCCTCCTCTTCCTTCTTTCTCCTCCTCCTCCTCCTCCTGTTCCTCTTCCTTCTTCTCCCTCATTCTCCCCTTCATCCTCATCTGCTTCCACATCCTCCTCTCTCTCTCTGTCTCTCTCTCATTCCTTAGCTAGCCTCTCTCTCCTTCTGCCATATCTTCCCTACCATGACAAACTTTATTACTCCAGAACTGTAAGTCAAAATAAACCTTTTCTCCTTTGAATTACTTTAATCAGAGTATTTTTATCATGGTAACATGAAAAGTAGTAAACCAGTCAAGTGCTTGCAACACACACACACAGTACACACGCGCGCGCGCACACACACACACACACACACACACACACAGAGTTCAGTGCTTAGCACACATGTAAAAAGTTGTATGTGGTGCCATGCCTCTGTAATCCCAACACTGGATAGGCCCAGACTGGATGGATGGGTCCTCCAAGCTCACTAATAGCCCATTAAAATTTTCTAACTATTATTTTTGTTATTACTATCTTTATCACTATTATTACTATTGCTTTTGGTACACTCTACCAATGTCCATGAGAAACTGGGGAGATTCTGGGTAGTGGGGGTTTTTTTTGAGATAATTTCATAACATACATGAATTCTACCTAAAACAGCTTGCCATCTGCAAAACCTTTTTCAGAAAGAACAGATCCAGCCAGCCACAGAAAGCAGTAATGAGTAATACACGCTTATCTACACACTGTCGTCAAAGAAGAGGATTGACAGTATCACTGAGTGATGATTTCTAAGCATAGAATGGAAGTCATAGCACGAAAGAAGAGAGATAAAATATTTAACGACATCTTAATAGTCCCAGATCCTGGAAAAAGCCAAGAGCTGGTCACAGTTTATCAGTGACTGTATGTTTTAATACCATTAGACAACATTTTTTTTCCAGTCAAAGTAATAGAGTTACCAAACTGATGGGGCAGGAAAAGGGAAGAGAAATAAAGCGAGCTTATAACTGCCTAAAAATCCTGTCTTTTCCAATTGACTTTTAATATGAATGTGGAAACTGGGCCTGACAATCAATTGGCTCATTTGCTTAACAACTTGGCCGGATCCACCATACATTTTGAGGCTGTTTCAGTGAAATCATTTTTGACTAATTAGACTCTAAACATGTCCTCTAAGACGCGACTTGCCTCTTGGGGCATAAGTGTGGTCAGTCATCATTTCTGGAGATGTCGCTTTTGTCGCGCCTTCAAGTCCTTCCAATAGGAAAGGATTTAAGAAGAATTACATGTAATCATCCATCAGTGTTCACAGGGGGCTGGTTCCAGGAACTAGGGTTCCCTATAGATACCAAAATCTATGCATGTGCATGTGTGTAATATTAAAAGGTGTAGTATTTTTTAGAGTCTGTGAACATTCTCCCATATACTTTGAATTGTCTCTAGATTACCCTCATCTAATATAACATATCACATATAAATAGTTCCTGCACTGTGGCATTTAAATAATAATAATAGGGAAAAGTGTATGCATCTGCATGACATTTTCTGCCATCTTTGTCTGAGACTATCAATATCACACCGGCTGTCCACTGACGCACCCTCAGTGATGGAGCGGGTGGAGAGGGGTCATTGGATACTCACCTGGAATTCTGGTCTCACTTGGACCACTTCCCAGCCTTTGGTACATGATTCTGCCTTAATCATGTCCTGATACATGCCCTCGGAGCCTTGAGGTTTCTGAGGAGCACTAGGGTATGTAGGCTGAGGGGGGTTCACGGAAGGGGATTCTATCTAGGCATCCATGGGGGAGCCGTCATCCATGAAGGGGTGGGCTTTTTGGTGATATAGCTTCCTTTGAGTCACCCCTGCTCCTGTTAAGAAACTCGTCGGTTCATCAGGTTGGACCTTGGTGTAATCCTTACTTCGTTCTGTCATCAAATGCCCGTCTGCGTGGAAAGACAGCTAGCTATGTGGCATCCCCCGGGGAAAGGTCTTCACACAACATCCACTGCTTCAGCGGCCATCACAGAATGAAGTGCACACTTGGTCCACTGGTTCCTCGCTGAACCATGGCCCCAGATGATTAACCTTATCTAAAATTAAGTGCCACACGTGGATACTGGGGAGGGGCGGGCAAAAGAGTACCCAAGGCTCAGAAACCCGATCTGTCCCAAGAAGAAAACCAAACCAGAGATGGAGCGGGGGAACGTGTGAACGGAGAACCCAGATTAAGAAAGGCTGGTTTGCTGACTTTAGCAGCTGGCCTGAGTTTTCCCTGTGTCTTCCTCCCCTCCCCCACTGTTCTACCCCCCCCATACACACACACACACATAGCATGGGTCACACTGTTTTCTAGCTGTAGAAATGCAAAAAAAAAATAATAATAATAAAAACAAGCTGCTTCAAGTCAAGACCTTTCTTCCTTTTAGAAGCCTAGCTTAGCCCAAACCAGGATATAGAAGCTTTGTCCATTTGCTAAGGGTCAGCAGGAGGCGGGGCTGTAGCCCAAGCAACTTGAACAGCGGAAGCTGCTTTCTCTAGTCTCTAGTCTCCAGTCTCTAGTTTCTAGTCTCTAGTTATAGATTAGAAGGTGGAGTTCAAGATATATGTGGCTGGTTTCTTCCGAGAACTCTCCCTGTGGCTTTCAGATAGCCATCTTCTCCACTTTGTCACGGGGTGGCCTCCACGTGCAGATGTCTGGGCTGTTGTCTAATCTGACCTTCATCTAACCATACCAGTCATATTGGGAGAGAGTCTGCTTTGATGGCTGTCATGTCAACTGTAGTTATCTTTCCAAAGGTCAAATCTCTGGATACAGACACAGTCTGAATTATTGGGGATTTAGACCTCAACATATTAGTCCTAGGGACACTGTCGGGCCTGTGACTTGCAGAAATACTTTCATGGGAATGGGGAGAGCGGATATGTAACCCCTGAGGGAGCCCGGACCCTCGTGCTTCCTGGGGCAGTCTGGGAGGTGACCATGATACTGGAAGGGGCACGGGGTCCCTTCTGCAAGTTTAGTCTTGCAGAATATAAAAATGGACTCAGAAGGAAACTTGAGAACAATTTGATTGGGATTTGAGAGAAAAGAACAAGGGAAGCAGATCTTGCATCTGCTGCAAGGTGGGAGATGGAAAGAGAGAAAGAGAATGTTCTACTTTCTTCATCAGAGTGGAAAGAGGAGGCTGGGAGTCATCCCTGAGAGAATGGATTAGCGAGTGGACATGGGGCAGGATTCCAAGCCCTTGAGAAAGGCCACGATTGTGAAAGCCCCAGGTAAGGGCTCTAAGGTGAGCAAGAAGAGTCTTAACCCAGGAAAGCCACTCTCGCAGAGCACCCTAAATGCCCCCCCCCCGAGGCACAGAAGGAGCCGGGTAAAAACCAAAGCCCCAGAAGTCAATCTAAACACAGCATCATGCTGACTGTTGAGAAGGGGAGGGGGATTAAAGGGAGGTTGGACATGATGAGAGGAAACCATACGTGTAGATTGAACTGTCATACTCATCCCTGTTAATACATATGATTAGTACGTACTTGCCAAGGATGAAATTATTTCTTTAGATAAAAAACTTTCCAGCATGAGGAGCCAGAGGCTAGAACTGGCGTCTGTTCATTGCACGAACACTTGCTAAGAGCTCGCTGTGTTCAGAAGGGTCTCCAGAGGCCTCCTCAGGGAGCGCCCACTCCAGAAAAGTTTAGATTTTGAAAGACTAGACTCTGAAACCTGAAATGAAAAGAGATGAAGTTCAGGTTTGCTCAGTTCTGTCACAACTGGGGAGAAGCAGGGTGGAAAAGAAGGAAGGAGAGAGGAGGAGAGAGAAAAAAAGAGGAGGGGAAAGAGGAGGGGGAAGCAGTGGGGAAAAAGAGGAAGAATGAAGAGAAGGAGGAGGGGAGAAAGAGAAAGAAGAAAAGGAGGAGGAAGCAAAAAAGGAGGAAGAGGAAGGGAGGAGGAAGAGGAGGAGAAGAAGAAGAATCCTCTACCACATGTGCTGCTTTAGCCCACCCAGCTGCAAGGGTCAGGGTCCTGCCCACTCATCTGGGTCTCATGGGAAGGAGGTGCAGTCAATGCCAACAGAAAGGGAGAGAGAATTAATATGTTCAAACTTTGCATTTCCACTTTGAGCTGACATTGCGGCAAGTCTCTTTCCAGCTGCTTTGTCTGGCCATGTCAGGAAGTGACCATGATTTATTGTGCCACCTCGGTAATTTCCAGGCTCTTGATCTCCCACTGGAAGTAGTGACAAGCAAGGTCAACCGCTGTGTAAAGAGACAGTTTGAGTGATGCTCCTTGCAAAGAGCTGGCACTAATCCTCAGCGAGAAGCACGGGGTGGGGGGACGGGGAGGGTGGTTGAGCAGGTAGAGATGGGGGAACAAGGGCCATCAGCAAATGCCTTTCCAACAGCAACCTGCCCAGTGCCTCAAGACCTCTCAGGTCACTTAGGGATTATGTGAGGAAATCCCTGACTTGTGGTAGAAACATTTCCCTTGTCCTCCCCTTGCAAACCCACAAACATGTTTGCATTTCATGTTTTCAGAAGTAGTTAAAGTTAAGTGTCATACAGTCTGTACACTGCTAGGTTCCATCTACACATCCCGTATTCATCACTTCAACTAATCAGTTAATCCACCTCAGGTAAATGCAAAGGATGTCTAACTTTGGTGAGTTCCAGTGTCTCCTTCACAGTTTTGAATCCACAGATTCAACTAAGCCTAGATTAGACATGGATAAGAAGCTCAGGGAAATTTGCAGAAGAGGGGGTGGTAAGATTGTAAGAGCACAAGGATGGGAGGAGTAATGATATGCAAGATTCTCCACACAAGTTAGGGCCGAAGCAATTGTAATTGGACTTTGCATGCCCTGCACAATGTTTAACACATTATTGACCCCACAAGGTCTAGCGTTTGCTAAAGGCACTAGGATCCTTGGAGGCAAGGGATTGACAGCCACAGTAGTATTCCTATGCTTAAAGGGAACACAGGAAATGATTCTGGGAAATGCCACTGGGTCCTTGCACCTCATCGGAGAGGAGGACCCAGAGGAGAGTTTGGCATGCTCATTAAAGGATGCTCCGGAGATGGGAGGGGGAGGCACTGAGGGATGGGGAGGGAAGGGGGGATGGGGGGCACAAGGGGATGAGGGTTTGGAGGGAGAGGGGCACTGGTATACCTGTTAAGTTTGTATGAGTGGAAATAAAAAAAAAGGAGGCTGGAGAGATGGCTCAGTAGACAGAGCATTTGCTGGGTACGATTGAAGGCCTAAGTCTGAATCCCCAGAACCCATGTTAAGCCAGATGCAGTAGCATGCATCTGTAATCCAGTACACCTAGGGTGAGATGCAAGTTGGGGTAAGGAGAATCCCTGGAAGCCACACATGTGCTAGTCTGGCATGCACGGGGTTAAAAAGTAAAAGAGAGACTGTCTCAAACAAGGTAGCAGGTGATGACCAGCACCTGAGGTGGTCTGTCCAAGGACCCCCACAAGCCATTGTGTGCACATGCACTCATACATGCTCATGAGATTACACACTTCATACACACGCATGCATTCACACAAACATGCATGCACACACATGTGCATGAGTTCACACATATCATGCACATACACATGCATTCACACATACCATACATATACATATCATACATACACACACATGCATTCACACAAACATGCATGTACATGCATGTGCATGAGTTCACACATGCACACACATGCATTCACACAAACATGCATGTACATACATATGCATGAGTTCACACATGCACACATATGCATTCACACAGGTGCATGCATTCACACACATGCATTCATACATATACACACACATGCATGCACTCATACACATACACTCACATACATCATGCTCAGAGCATAGTTTCTTTTAAATTTTACAATTAATTTAATGCTCATTATTTCACAGCTTGCTCAGACCAGATAAAAGGAGCGTGTTTTTCTGCACAGTGCAAAGGAAGTAGCAAATACACATCTATATAAGGCCTTCTTGGGGGCTTTCATTGCCTGTGCCCAGCTCCCATGCTATCAGACATATTAAAATACCTTCACATTCATTTCACATTTTTAAATGTAATTTGACACAGAAGTGTATAAGATTTAAGTGGTGTTTCAATTGATGCGTTGATATATACCCATAGTAGAATTTGAAAACATTTGTTCATTTTTGAGCCATTACTCTTTTTCTCCCCAGGGGAAAAAAATCTTAAATGTTTTTGCACCTAGTTGAAAAAGAGGTAGCATAGTCACTTGGGGCCCAGACAGCACCGTTAAAAAAAGGGGGGGGGGCTGGAGAGGTGGCTCAGAGGTTAAGCCTCTGCCTTGCAGGCGGAAGGTCCTGAGTTTGGATCCTAGACCCCACGTATAGACATCAGACAGAAGCAGGGGCGGCCTGCGCTTCTGGTCCTGGTAGGGCGGAGCCTGTGAATCCCGGGGCAGAATAAACAAGAAGGAGGTAGAGGCGGTCCATGGTGGTTCCCGAATTCATCCGTGGTTCTACACACACACAGACACACACACACACATGCACATACATACACATACATGCACAATTGAATAAATAAAAAAAAATTTTAAAAAAAGGAAATAGAAGGAAGGAAAGAAGAAAGGAAAAAGAGGAAGATATTTGATCTGAATTAAACACATACACATTGCCTTCTTACATTATTCCCCCAAGCAATGAAGTATAGTAGTATATAATAATGTATGCGTAACTTACAAAGCGTTTACATTGTGTTAGATATTGCAGGTGATTTATAGGTAATTGACACAGGAGGATGTTCATTGGCTATGTGCAAACATCATGCTGTTACTAAAGCAACTCAACTATTCCTGGATTCTGACACGTATGAGAGGTCTCGCTCCCATCTTCTGTATATACTGAGAGGACTAGACTCTTATTCATTATGCCAATCACTGTTAGATATATTATTATGCTCTACATATGAGGGGACGTAGGAGGGACTGAGGAAAGGTGGGAGCTGGCTTTGGTGGAGGGAGCGTCAATATCCCTGACACGTAGAAATGGCTTCTCCATTGCAGTGTCTAGATAACAACCTTGAGACACCACACTCCAAGTTTCTACTCTGGCAGAAAGCCAAACGCCTGTGATTCCTGGCACAACACCCTGTGTGAGGCCCACCACTCTCTGGCAGGGTGGAAGAACAGGTCAAAGAGGCTCTGTCATTGGGACTTTGTCCCCACAGAGACTCAGCAGGACAGAGAAGGAGGTGGGAAGAAGCCTCCCATTCTGCCCCTGCTCAGGCCTTGATCTCTGCTCCTCCACGTTCCCTGAACTTCCTGGAAGTCCATTCGAATCTCACGTAGAACTCTCTGGCAAAATGCTGTGGTCTCTGTCTGACGACAGAAGTACTGTGCTGTGACTGAGTGTGTGGCAGCGATGTGTCAGAATGCCAAAGAAGTGTGTCAAAAATAACACTGGAAGAAACTCAGGGGAAGTGTGTGATCGTTCCTAAATGAGCGCTTTTATTTCTCTGTGTTGAAATGTGTGAGCTCCTCTCAGGGGTCTCCATAAACCTCCAAGAAACACACAACGCTTAATGAGCACAATTTAAGGGCCCATTCAGCTCTGAATGCTCCCGTTTCTGTCAAAACATGCTTTCGCCTGTATTTGTGATTCCTCCTTTCCCCAGTCTCCCTCAACCGATGCTCGTTTCACCAACAATCCTAAGTCTCCAAGTATGCATATTGCCACAAGGTCCGTCAACTGAAACGAATCCATTTCAATTATTTCCTTTGTCACCGTTGGAGAAAAACGCCAGGGAAGTACTTCCTGATACCTCACAGCCAACAGTCAAAACCCTGCCACCATCCCACGTCACCGAGGAGCTGGATGTTTTAATTAATGAGTTTTCAAATAATATTGGGAAGAGTCCATAGGCAGTCTGCTTACCTCGCAGGCTCTGCTCAGAACACAGTTTCTAAATTTCAGAGCTTGTTTGGCTAAATTTGAAATGTAATTGATGCCTTTTTGCAGAATTTGAAGAGGAGATATCTCCTTCCATCCAGCCCTGTGGCAAAAGTGTAATAATGTGTGTGAATTTGAGTCTACATGTGCCACATGTGTTTGTCTTGTAAAGGACTTTGTGGGACAAAAGGAAGAAGCTGAATTGGACTCTGGCTAACAGTTGGGGAGGAGAGGAAATCTGATTCCCTCTTATGCCTTATGCAATTTTTGAATTTCTACTACTTATCCAAAGTAATTTCAATAATTTAAAATTGTTAAATATGAAAAAGGGCATATACGTACTTTATTATAAGAACATCATTTCTAAGTCTTGATTTTAAGAAGATAAGCTTGAGTGCAGAAAGTATGCAAACAAAACTATCCATCACTAGGGTTCTGGCCACTGCTTTGTTTTGTTTTAAGAATTAGAAAAGGCACCGAAGAGGGGGCAGTAAGATCCCACGAGCAGGCAGTGGGACTGTGGTGGGCCAGATATTGCCTCCTGGATATGACAGGGCTGTGGTATCCGTGATTTCATAGCAGATATGTGTACTTTCACAAGAACTGCATGAAAACCATCCCATCCACATCTCACCAGGGAAGGTTACAGATCTAAAGAAGCTCCATGTGTCTCTGAGAGACTGATGAAGACTAATGCTGATAGGGAAGGAAAGGGGGATGCTTTCCTCAATCGCATACTCACTGATGTGTGATATTTGCTGGAGCATGAAGCATGCCAGGCAGATGTCATCAAAAACAAACTGGATGAAACGCAGTGGGCCACACGAGTGAAAAGATTTGAAAATAGGAGGGAGTCTGACAGGGGAGATGAAGAGATGTGAGGGAATAAGGAGAGGGGATGTGATTAGGGATTAAGGGGTGAAAAAAATCATAAATTTACTACATTCACATATGTGACACTAAAAAATTAAAACATAAAGAAAAACATTTTTAAAGAACTAAGAAAGGACAAGCACATAAATACCAATGTGGTTTGAACATGCGAGACCTGTAGATTAGCTCACGCATTTGAACATTTGATCTCCAGCTGGTACCACTGTTTGGAAAGGTTGTGGAATCTTGGGGAGGTACAGCCTCCGGAAGAAGTGGGTCAGTGTGGGCGGGAGTTGAGACTAGATAGACCTGCCCACTTTCTGTTCCGTCTCTGCTTCCTGAGTGCAAATGTAACGTGAATAGTCAGCCCCCTGCTCCTGCCACCATGCCTTCCCTGACTATTGACAGGTCAACTCTGCCATGGTGGACCACATCCTTTGTCCCTTCTCTGCTTCCGTCATATACCAGCACCTTGAGGCTTTGCCATGTGACTTTTTTTTTGTTCTGGCCTTCCTTTGTCCTACTGCCTTTGAAGTGTACATGGTAGGAAGGCTCTAGATCTTTACAGATTCGTGTGGACTCGGAGGGTAGTTCAATTGGGAAATAACTTACTTTACAGGCAGGAGATCCTGAGTTTGACTCCCAGCATCATATAAACCAGGTGTGGGAATGCAGGATTGAGATCCCAGCACTTGGGAGGCAGATTCAGGAGAATCAAAAATTCAAGGTCATCTCAGCTATAGAAAGCATAGAAAGTAGCCTGAGATACATAAGATCCTGTCTGAGAAATACAGATAGAAATAGAGAAAGAGAAAAAGAGATAGATATGAAGAGATAGAAATGATACAGGTAGGCAGATTTAGGGCTGTTGGTTCTATAAAAAATGAGCATGAATTATGAGACAGTGTCTCAGTTACTCCACATAGTTGCAGATAAATTTACAACTAAATGACTTAAGAGAACAAGGAGTTTTATTTCAACTTACAAGTCTTAGTTACAGTTCTTTGTCCAGCTTGGCAGGAGCCTCACACCAAAACCAAGAGCTGAGGGAACTGACCACATCATATCCACATAATAGCTGAGAGAGGGACAATCCTCACTTGCCAGACCAGCATGTCTGGCCAAGTTACACAAGGATGCCGACTTCCTCAACCAGTTTCTCCCTCTTACTCACCTGTCCCGGGACTAGTCCCACCCACCATAGGCTGGGCCTTCCCTGCAGGTTTGCTCTGAGTTTAACACAACTATTAATTCTTTACTAGTGTGCCCAGAGCACAAATCCTCAACATCCAGTTGACACTTGTATCTAACTATGATACAGTAGGAGGGAAAAAGTCAGAGAAACCCATGATTGACAGTGCTCCAAA
Organism: Typhlomys cinereus; assembly: GCA_023101885.1. NCBI lineage: Eukaryota > Metazoa > Chordata > Mammalia > Rodentia > Platacanthomyidae > Typhlomys > Typhlomys cinereus. The sequence continues at coordinate 1,233,317 of JALPQD010000333.1, forward strand.
AGATCTGAATATACTCCAAAGAATACTTTGAATAAGTTCTCACAGGTCAACCTGGAACAATTATAGCATCAACAAAAAGCAATGATAGTAATGGATGAAAACTATTTAAGTAAAATAAGACTGCAAACATTTCAAGTGTGAGAGAGGGAGAGTAAAAAAAAAAGGAAGAAGAGGAGAAAGGGAGGAAGGAGAAGGGGAAATGGAAGCAGGTCTTACACAGTAGAAGCCCAGCTAATACACACAGAATGACAGTTATAAAAGTATCAACAGTGCAAGCGATAGATCATCATTTGAAGACGAATTGTACATCCATATGGTCTCAAAATAATGTACCAAAAATGCCTGGTGGTAGTTCGGCTTCAAACTTGCTGAGTAGCTGAGGATGACTTTAGCTTCTGACCCTCCTTCCTTCACCTCCCCAGTACTGGGATTACTAGCATGCACCACCATGTCTACTTTGTGGGGTGCTAAAAGATCTAACAGAGCATTGCTTATGCTAGGTAAGTATGCTCTCACCTGAGCGACATTCCCAAACTCCCCCCAGAAATCATATATTTAGACTGGAGAAATTACATCCAAGTAACCCAGAGCCCTCTAAAATGCACACAAATGCAAAACAAATATTTCTAAAAAAGATAGTTACACATTCCTGTTCATGGCAACATTATCCACAATAACCAAAAGGTGGAAACACATTCAAGGGTCCATCAAACGATGAATGGCTCTTAAAAAGTGGTACCTGTGTACAAGCAGGGCACCACTCAACCATAAAAAGAAGGGATCTCCTTCTTCGCAATGACATGGATGAGTCCAGAGGACAGGACGCTTAATGAAGTCATCTGCCACACAAAGACAAATCCTGCGTGATCACACTTAGATGTGCTGCCTAGAGCAGTTGAAGTACAGAATGCAGATGCCAGAGTCTGGAAGGGTGGAGAATGGCAAGCTGGTTCCTGAGTATATAGCATTCCACTTTGACAAGATTAAATAATTTCCAGGTGTTCATTGCACAATAATGTATATGTGCTTAATGCTACTAAGATTGTATGCGTAAGGCGGCTCAAATGCGTGTATGTCAGGTGCCCTTTAATTTGTGTTTCCGATCTTCCTGATGCACTGACTGACTGAAGGCAGAGATAAAAGGCAGGCAAAGCCACGCACAGTTTATACTGCTATGGGAATAGAACCCAGGGCTTCAGGCATGCTAGGCAAGTGCTCTACCAACTGAGTTGTATCCACAGTCCTACAATGGTAAATTTTATTTTACATGCACTTTCTCAATTAAAAATAATTTAATCCAATAATTTTATTGATCAGAGCTAAAAAGAAACAAAACAGAAGGGGACAAATTTATGCCTTTGAGGGGCTGGCAAGTAGCATCGAGTCTCATGGTGACTTCAAAGTTTTGATGAGCTGAAGTTCTATTCAGTACCAGAACTGTATTAGTCAGGTTCTCTAGAGATGCAGAATTGACACAACAAAAAAAATATGGAATATATTGAGTTGGCTTGCAGATATGGCTGAGGTAGTCCAACGATGGCTGCCAGTAGCTGCTCAGTCCGGTAGTCAAGTGAGTGATGGCTGAAGGCTAGAGAATTCCTAGCGTCTTTAGTGCAGTTGAAGACTTGGAGGGTTGGAAGGGTAGAGGGTCAAAGAAGGGAAGAAACTGGGCATCCGGAAGGAGGAGCGATTCCTAGCACAGCTACAAAAGCATCTCTTCTCTTTGGTGGCTCCTTTTTATATAGTCCAGAACTGGGAGGATCCTATGAGATCTTTGGATGTTCTGATGGGATCTAGGCGGGTATATCCTTTCAGGTTGTCTCAGTTTATCCTTCCAGGTGTGGTCTCAGCCCATCTTAGTTAATACCAGTGTGTCAAGTTGACACCCAGGCTTAACTATCACAAGAACCTACTGAAAATTGATAGCCATCAACTTCTCCACCTAGAATGCATTTTCCAGAATCTTCTGTTTGTGTCTACCCACTAAAAGTAAAGCACTGTCTGATGTGTTAGTCCTCTCACTGATGGTGCTCATAGGATAATATGAGCACTGTGACCTTTTTCAAAGCATATACAAGCACATTCATTCACACGGCAACTCTTATGAAGAGGGTGCTACTATTATCATCATATTTCACACAGGAGAGACTAGGGCTCCCAGAAGTTGTAGTAGTAACCCATCATAGGTCCCAGCTAAGAGGGCAGAGCCTGAAGTTGAATGTGAATATCCTAGCCCCAGGTCTTAGACATGACGACACATGATCTCTAGGTTTATGATTACACATACATGTGTGTATACACGTAAATCTTCGTCAGCGTTCACTGAAAGTAACTGTCACCGTTTGAATATGAGTTGTCCCCCGCAGGCTCATGTGTTTGCCTATTTAGCTGATGTTAATGTTTGGGAAGATCACAGCAACTTTAGGAAGAGGAGCCTTGCTGGAAGAGGGCACGTCACAGGAAGTGGTCGGGCCTTGAGCTAGGTAGCCCCGCCCTCCTTCTGTTAGCAGTCTGCGGTTTGCCCCCACTAGGATGTCTTTGGTGACCTGAGCTGTCTTCAGCTTCTGCCCCTTCCCATACTGTTCCAACCACAATAGACTGTATCACCCCTCTGGAACCATAAGCTAAATAATTTCTCCCCTTAAGTTGCTTGAGTGTGAGTGTTGTCTCACGGCACCAAAAATAACCAGGTCCCAAGGCAGGGAGGATGACAGACAATTAGTTACTGCAATCTGTTCATCCCTGCCGAGGCTTCGCGCACTCCTGGACACAGATTCACACAGTCTGTGCTTGAGCAAGAAACATATTCTTCAAAGCAGCTGGAATCTAAAACCTTTGCCTCATGGAATAAGTTTCTGTTGCAGGACTTCAGGTCATCTCAAGTATGTGAGAGATGACAAAGGAAGAGAAAGCCTTCTGCAACCCCAACTCGCTCCAGGTGGGCAACTAGACTCAGGCCCCCCACCACCACCCCAGTTACTTCATTCTACACTTGTCTCTCTAGGACTTAAACTTCCTAAGCTCTGAAAAGGACTAAAACCCCACATCCAGAATCATCGTGTGAATTAAGGCAGAGAATTAATTCTCCATATGTGATTGCATGTTAACATGCAATGTTCCCACGGGGACTGGCATGTCTTCAGTGTAGGTAAATGTCTGCTGTTATTGTCGTTGCTCTTGTCAAACGTCCATGTCACCTGGCACTGCTCATTACATAACAATACCAAGCAGCCGCTCCATCCCTGGAACCTGTTCATAACACCATCATAGCCAACTTTAGGCATGAATTGTGGTCGGTCAAAATGAGACGTGTAGAAGGACCTAGCTCCAGGACTTGTGAACGTGACCATTTTGGGAAACAGAGTCTTTGTGTGTAAAATAAGTACCACATACTATTATAGTCTCTGAAGGGCCAACTTTCATCCAATATGCCTAGTATCCTCGGAGGAAGAAGAGATCACATACAGGCATGCATCCATGTGCATACATACATGCATACTCACGAACAAACTATCACAGGACAATGGGAGTGAAAGCTAGAGTGGTGAATTTGTAAACTAAGTAGCATCAAGTACTGCCAGCTGCCATCAGAAGCCAGAAGCAGGGGAGGAAGAACCCCCAACCAGAACCTCAGGAGAACACACCCTGCCAACATCACCATTCCAGACCCCCAATCCTCAGATGCTCAAGAGAATGTATTTCTGATGCTTCAAGACTCTTGACACGTGGTCCTTTATTATGGCCCTAGGAAACTAATGCACTCACTTTTGCTTTTTGGAGATTTTCCACTTGCATGTTTGTTTTTGTTTTGGGGTGTGTGTGTGTGTGTGTGTGTGTGTGCGCGCGCGTGTATCAGACAGCACTGTGTGTACCCATGGAGGCCCAAGAGCGACTTCTTTGAGAATCATCCTAGATTGCTCTTCCTTCTTCTTATTCGAGTTGTGCTGGGGTCTCCCAAGCTCTGCTTCTAGGACCAGAAGTACAGGCTGCTACCATCTGCCCAGTGTATTTATAAGGATCTGAACTCAGGTCCTTAGCTTTCTAGGCAGAGACTTAACCATGAGCCATCTCTTCAACTCCATGACTGGTGTATTTGTGAGTGAACATCCCTCATTGTATGAATATCTATGTAGATACTTGTTTCAGGCGTTCACATTAGAACCTATCCTGTTCTCTGGAGTCGGGGTACTGCTGTGCTTTGTTTTTTCTATTTGGTATACATTAGTTCTTTCCCGACCTCAAAATAGTAGAGTGTCAAAAGGAAATGACACTGAAATCTCTATGTCATTCTTTCAGCATTAGAAAATGATTGGTTCTCACTGGTCAGAAGCCAGCATTGTGCCGGGTCACACTGATTCTTGTTTGGCCATAATCTTGATCTCTATTGATCCCCGTCTATTCTTTCAGCAGAGGTTGCCACCAAAGCCACTAACAATTCACCTTTCACCGACTGATTATTCAATTCCATATTCCTCAATCTCACCTTTTTTCAGCTTCTCTGATTTAAGCATTACATTTTATTTCAGCTAAATTGCCCCTGTAATAGTCTGAATCTTATTCTGTTAGAGATTTTGATGACTTCCCCATTGAAGGCACATAAAACAGTGTCTAGCATATATACATTTTTACAGTTTAATTCTGAGCTCCCAAAAGATAAATTGAGAACCAAATGGGGAAAGAGACATGAATAAATAATACCAGCTGAGCAGACTAAAATATGTAGGAAAAGTTAAGCCCCTCTCAGTAAATGTCAAGTATGAAATTGTTTTATATAATTTTATTCATTGGACCTATGCTGCTCCCACAAGACTTCATTTGATTTTCAGAGATTGATACCATCATGCTCTGCATTCTGAGTATGAGATCAAAACATCCCCCGCACCCCACTAGAGTGTCTTGCACTGTGAGGCAGAACTTGCTCAGCAACGGTGCATACTCTGGAACCGAATGGAGTCCCCGGTTCAATGAGGCTCCATCCGACACTGTCCCCCATGGACTGGCCCACTGTGGGCAATCACTGCGAGCTTTCTTGTTGGAGCAAGAAAACCATCCGGAGTGGATCAAAACAAGAATGTGTGGTGGTGATGTATGCAAACACCCTCACAGGCTCATGTGTTATGAACACTTGGTCTCCGGCTGTGAACACTGTTTGGGGAGGGGGGAAACCTAGGTGAAGGGGGACCGTTCTTGAGTTTATAGCCCAGCCCCACTTCCGTCCTGGCTCTGCTTCCTGATCCCTCAGATATGAGCAAGCAGCCTCATGCTCCTGCTGCCACAACCAAGAGCAAATCTTGCTGTCATGTCTTCTCAGTCATGGTGGACTGACTATTCCCTTGAGCTTTGAAGCAAAACTGACGCCTCCTCCCTTGCTTCTTGGAGCATTTGGTCCCAATAAGAAAAGAACTGAAACAGCGCAGGAACAGGAGACATGCCCTTTGTTTCCAATCCTTGTTGCCCTCACCAGGGGCATCGTGGGCAACTGAGCAAGCAAATCACACGCAAGAGCACTGTCGCCATTCACCTGCAGGTTGCTGATAAATGACCATCAAACAGCTTAAGGGAACAAGGGGTTTATTTCCTTACGACAGTCCGGTTACAGTTCTCAGTCCAGCTTGACAGGAGAGCACACACCAACACCAGGTTGAGGGAACTGGCCACATCATCTCTACATAATGGCTGAGAGAAGGACGATCCTTACTTGCCAGACCAGCATGTCTGGCCAAGTGAACAGAAAGATGCCAATTCTCTCAACCAGCTCTCTGTATTTTATTCCAGGGCCTAATCCCACCCACCATGGGCTGGACCTTCCCCATCAGCCAGACAATCTCCTTCAGGTTTGCTCTTGACTTAACCATCAATTCTCTACAAACCCTCAAGAGTCAAGTTGACACGTGGCCTGACCATGACAAGCACCATCCAGCAGATATTGCTCACCACATCTCTGTCTGCATCTTCCTCACACACACAGCTACATATTGAAGCCCTGTAAGGGCCTGTGACCAGGTGACACAGTTGTGGCCTTCTCAATATGAACTAAAATGATACACTTATTTAAATTTATATGTATATACACATATATTTTCATGATGCTTGTCAAAAATGATAAGACAGGGGCTGGAGAGGTGGCTCAGGGGTTAAGCCTCTGCCTTGCAGGTGGAAGGTCCTGAGTTCAGATCCTAGATCCCACGTATAGACTCCAGGGTGGAAGCAGGGGGCGGCCTGTGTTTCTGGTCCTGGTAGGGCAGAGCCTGTGAATCCTGGGGCAGAGTAAACAAGGAAGAGGTGGAGGTGGTCCATGGTGGTTCCCGAATTCGCCCGTGGTTCTACACACACACACACACAAACGCGTGCACGCACATACACACACACGCACAATTGAATAAAATAATAATAATTTTTTTTAAAAAATGATAAGACAGACTTTATTCAAGAAAGGACTCTCACGACGGGCTTAGGGGCAATACAATGGGGATGGAATTGGGCTACGGGTGCAGCATGAATAAGCGGGCAACCCTCAGCCAAGGTGCCAGATGGGGTTGGTGGAGGGAAAAGACTAAGAGGAAGCATGAGAGACTATGGGGAACTTGTCTGACCACCTTGACAGAATCCTTCCTGATGACAGGATGAGGTGGTGAGATACTGAGTATGGCAAACACCAAGTAGAGTTCGAGATCAATGTGGGTAAGCTAGAAAGACTGACAAAGCAAAAAGTGAAAACAACTGTCAGGGATAGAACTCTGGGGTAAAGCAACTGAAATTCCCTGCCATGCATAGGAACCTGGAATCTATCTTTGGTACAGAAAAAGAAAAAGAATGAAAGAAAGAAAAAAAAGAGAGAAACAGAAAGAAAAAGAAGGAAGGAAGGAAGGAGGAAGGGAGGGGGAGGGGGAGGAGGGAAGGAGGAAGGGAGGGGGAGGGGAGGAGGGAGGGGAGGGAGGGGGAGGGGGAGGAGGGAGGGAGGGAAGGAGAAAACGAAGGAGGGAAGGAGGAAGGGAGAGAGGGAGGGAAGGAAGAAGGAAGGGAAAAAGGAAAGGAGGGAAGTGAGGGAAGGAAGAAAGAAGGGAAGGAGGGAGGGAAAGAGAGGGAGGGTGAGGGAGGAAAGAAAAAACAGATACACTGGATTAAAACAGGGTATATAGCTACATCTTCTTTCAAAAGATATCAAAAAGGAAGAAAGGAATAAAATGGAGAGGTAACCAGTTATACAGCAAGAAGAGAAGAAAATCTGATCATCCATGAGTTGCACTAACAATAACAGAGAACATGCAAACAAAGCTATTGTTCATCCACTTCCAACGTGGGGAAACAAGTCCCACGAGAGTCTTTCTTCCTAGCGCTGAAGACTGACCTGTTAGAGGAATTAGAAGGACCTGAGAGTCAGGCTGTCATGAATAGAGCAAACTTGGAGGATAGAGTCTAGGTTTTCAGACAGCAATGCCAATACACTGGGGAAATGGGAACTGGGGAGAGCTACGGAATAGGGAAAAGGAAGAACCAGGGACCTAGGTTAGCCCCCTAGATACAGATTTGTCTCCAACCCATCCTGTATTCTTCTCTTATAAGAGTGACAGAAGGGACTGGAGAGATGGCTGAGGGCCTTATTAAAGCCTTTGCCTCACAAGTAAAAAGACCTGAGTTAGATCCCAGATCCCACATAAAAATGTCAGGCAGAGATGGAAGCAACCTGCAAGTCTGGCTCTGGAAAGCACAGCCCAGAGCAAAGCAATAGGGAAGTAGAGCAACCCAGGCTGATTCCCATGTTGTCTAGGGGCCTCCACAGACACACATGCACGTGTTCTCTTGTACACGCACACACATGAGTGCACGCATACACACATACATGAAAATAGAAAAAGAAAATAAATAAAAAATGTTTGGGGGAGGCTGGAGAGATGGCTCAGGGATTAAAACTGTCTCACAAGCAGAAGATCCTGAGTTCGGATCCCAGGTCCCACATAAAAAGGCCGGGCGGAAATGGCAGCCACCTGAACTTCCAGTTTTGGTGGGAGGAGCCTAGGAAATCCCAGAGTGAAGCAAGGAAGTAGAAGGAATCGAGGATGATTCCCTAAGTCACCTTTGGTCCTCCACAGGGACACATGTGCCCTCTGATACACACACACACACACACACACACACACACACACACACACACACACTAAAATGGATAAATAAATAAATAAATAAAGTTTAAAAGTGCTTGGAACAACCAGGGAAAATTAACGATGATGTCAGTTATGGATAATATTCAAAAATTATTTAAAATATGTTAGAGGTAATGGAATATGGCAAAGAACTGCAAGAAACAAAAAGCTGACAATTACTTGATGGTATTTTTGTTTTGAGATGATATATCATAAGTAAAGACTTAAAAGGAAAAAAATAAAAAGAAAGGTATGAATTCTTCCTGACAGAGTCTCAGGACATATACTAGCTTGTTCCTGTTCTGATCGACCACGTTCCCAGCATGACCTTACTAAGTGCTTTGACTCCTGACACTCCCCCCCGCCCCCCCGCTTTGGCTCGCTGACGTCCACTGGAGCCACGCTGTCCCGCTGATGACAAGATGGCCGCACAAGCTCTAGCCCTCACATTCTCTCAGCTCTAGGCCCAACAAGGAGAAAAATCTTCAGCTTCCCTGGCCATTTCCCCAGAACCCTGGGCCTCCTTATCGTGACTTCAGGAATCATCCTCCGTGTCGTCTATCTCTGGCTTCACTCTGGGATTTCCCAGGCTCTGCCCACCAGAGCTGATAAGGATAGACCGTGACTCGGAGCTCAAGCCAATGGAGTTAGAAGAAATGGAGGCAAGCTCATGGCACGTTACATAGGCTAAGCCGGGCAAGAGGTGCCATATGATGGTAGTGCTGCCGAGAAGGTAGATGGTCACAATCATCCCTTCCCCACACACATCTCAGCAGGAGCATTCTGGGTGTGGTCTGCAGCTGGGAGAAAAGGATGGACTATTCCCAATGGCCTAGGTGGAATTCCATGAGAAATGAGCTTCTCTAACCACCCATCTGTTGCTTACACAAATGATTCACTGATACAGGCCCAAGACCCTGTGGGCTGCTTGTGTTAGCCTCTCTCCTCGCATTTCCTCCCTCCTCGCTCAGCTTGGAGAGCACCTGCTCATCTTTGGATAAACACCACCACTTTCTTTCAGGGTTCTCTGAACTCCTCCCCTGTTGTCTGCTGGCACCTCAATATTAGTGTCTCTCCTAGGTCAAACCTGATTGCTAATGAAGTAGTATTAATAGGCAGGAACTTTAGGAGATAGTCAGTTACTTTGTATTGTGGCTGATAAATTCATGACCAAATGGCTTAACAATTGTCTAGTTGCAGTTCTTACACCAACACTAGGGGCTAAGGGAACTGGCCATACCATGCATGTATAGCCACAGGACTGTTGAGAAAGACAATCCTAACTTGCCAGACCAGCATGTCTGGTCAACTCTACCAAAGAACGCCAACTTCCCCAACCAGCTCCCTCCATCTTATTCATCTGCCCGGGGACTGGTCCCACCCACTATAGACTGAGCCTCCCCCATTAACTAGACCATCTCCTTGGATCTTGGGGTTTAACTCAACCACTAATTCCTTATAAATTTGCACTGAGCTCAAACCCTCGATCATCGAGTTGACACATATATCTAACTATGACAGGATGTCACCAGGTCATGAGGGCAAAACCTGCATGGACTTGGTGTCAGGGGACCCGTTTGTCCCTTTCATATTCCACCATATAAAAACACAACACCTGACCTTTCTCCACATAACAATGCAGTCCAAAGGTGTCATTTAGGAAGCAGAAATCCAGCCCTCGCCAGACACTGGAGATGCTGCTGTCTAGTTCTAAGATTCCTCCAGTATGATGAGCAATGAACTTCTGCTATTTATACGTTTACCTTGTCTGCAGTATTTTGCTACAGCAACAGAGAGACATCAAGACGTCATCTTTGACACTCAAGGTGATCCAACCTCTTCCCACTAATAAGTCATCCATTTCCCAGCAAGTCTTCAGCCACCTGCCAATCCAGGCATCCTAGGTGAAACCCAGTAAATGTGAAACACAGGGGGAAAAAAAGATGTAAAATTGGAAGCTGGAAAGGAGAAAATATAAGCAGGACAGGAGAGGGGGATGGGATTGGACAGTAAGGAGTGAAAACACACAAATTCACCGTTAAAAGTACCAAAGAATAAGAAAACATAAAATATAAAAAAATAAGTGCAACAAACTTGGAATACATGTTCACCCAACACACATAAAGCCCTAGCTTGAGCCTCAGCAGTTCATAAACCTGATGTGGCATCACACACCTGTCATTCCAGCACTGGAGAGGTTCATGTAGGGGGACGAGAAATTCAAAGCTATTCTTGGCTACACAGTGAGTCTCAGACCAGCCTAGTCTATATGAGGCCCTGTATTAAAGAAGAAATCAAGAGAGTCCATCACTGACTCTGTGAATTGGGTTCAGAAGCATCCCTTTATTGACACTGATAGTATCATTTAGTATTCAATAGGTATGATGGAGTCTCTTTCCAGGCCTGGAGAGATGGCTCAGGGGTTAAGCCTCTGCCTCACAAGCAGAAGGACCTGAGTTCAGATTCCAAATCCCATGTAAATGCCATGTATAAATTATTGACCTGCACTTCTGGCCCTGGAATGCAGAGCTTGGGAAACCTTAGAGCAAAGCAAAAAGGAAGTAGAGCAATCCAGGATGATTCCCGAAGTCGTCCTTGGGCTTCCATGGGCACATACTACATACATACATGTGTACATACATACCCTTGCACACACGTGCAAAAAGAAAAGAGAGTCTTTCAATGTTATTAAAGAAATAAACAGAGCTGAGCATGATGGTCTGCAAGCCCAGCCTTCAGGAAGCTGAGGCAGGGGGATTGCCTTGAGTTTGAAGCCAGCCTGGGCTACAAAATGAATACCAGGACAGTCAGGGATGTATATATAGCAAGAGCCTGTCTCAAAAGCAAACAAAAGCAGCCAACAAGAACAATGTCCAGAGCTGTCACAGATCCCCACACACAGACACCTCACTTCCTCACCTGGAGGGTTGATTAAAAGAAGAGGGGAGACGTGTCCCAGATTAACTCCACTCCGGATCCCCTCACTTCCTTCGAGCTGGGTCACTGCCGCCTTTAAGAAGCACTGGTGGGAACATGGCGCCCATAATTCTTAATTACAATTGTGTTGCCGGCTTTATGCGCGTCTCTGCTCACTTAAGCTCAATGCTGACAGACAAATGGGCTCGTCAGCCTATTCGCCCGTCATTTAGTCAGGCAACCTGCAGCTTGCACCAGATTGACGAGCAGCTGTGGTATGAGTTTCGGGGGACGTATTGTTGCTTTCTTGGGGTGGGCTGCTTCATGCTGCTGCATGGATGGATGAATCGGTTGGTCTTCTCCGGTGACATTGTGGGCAGTCTAGATGACCATTGCAGAGGCACATTGAACACACATGCGCGCACACACACACACACCGTCAATCACTCAACCTTTTCCAGACCAAGCATTCCGCAGCAGAGCGAGATGAGCTGACTCGTCTCTGCCTCATCTCCGGCCCTACAGAGTTCAGGTTGACCCGAAACGTGGCTATGCTTAACATTCAAACCGAAGTCCGTGTAATAGCTTCCATGTGAGGACTTCTCTTTAAAGCACTTTGTGCTAGTAAAGGTGGTCTCTAAATAGAATATGTCCCCCACTCCCCCCGCCCCCACCCCCAGTTTCCTGAAATTCTGATAAGCTCTTTCCTGCCCACCGTGCTCAGCGACCTCTGTGTAAGAGGGAAGGTTCAGTTAATTATCTGAATCTATTCAACAGTGTTTATCCCCCCATACACACGCACACCCCAATAACTTGCATTTTATTATTATTCCTGTTTAGCATTTTCATGGTCTCTGGGGCCTGAATTCTGAGTTAAAGGAAAAGAGTCCCTAAGGTATTAGCAACTGTTTTGCTGAAATTCATTCATGACACTGCATTACTTGTCTACCCCGTATCTAGAAGCATGGACATTAGGGTTGGCAGATGTATAGCCTCTTCGCTCTTTTCGAGAGGAGAATAAGTATTCGTCTCACTGCTTTGGGCCAGATAGCTAGTCATTTCTCTATACTGCGTAGTTGGGGGGGGATGACAGTGAAGCAAAAAGAGTTGCAGTGTGAAAATTCACGCCAAGTTGACAGTAGGAAAGGGGAAGCGAGTAAGTGAAAGAAAGCTTGTAGGTACCGGAGGAGGGAATGTCATGCAACAAGGTATCGCGTCGACCCAAAGGCCAGAAGGGTGTTAACAGAACGGAAAGTACGCGGAGAGTAGAGGAAGGGGCCGATAGAGGACAATAGTAATGTGACGGAGTGACTGAAAAGCGATAAAACAAACAGAGAGGGTTCCAACAGGTCAGGTTGTTGTCAACTAGGTTTGATATACTCACATGTCATTGCAACCTCACCCTCTAAAGTGATGGACAATTCAGTGAGTTTGGCTACATTATATTCTCTCCCTCTTTCTCTCTCTTAAGTTGCAATGATATACACAGAAGGAAATTTTACAAGTTTAAACATTTTTTGTTTGGTTGGTTGTTGAGACAGAGTCTTGCCATACAGTCCAGGCTGGCATGTGACTTGCAATCATCCCGCTGGGCCTGTTGAGTGACAGGATTGCAGGTCTGCACCATCGTGCCCGCCCCTGGTCCCTTTGTTTGTCTGTCTTGTTGTTTTAATGACTAGGACATCTCCCCAGCCCCCAGTTAGAATTTATATCTCAAAGCTGAAGGCAAATACGCAGGGAGGGACTGGAGAGACAGTTCAGGGGTTAAAGCCTCTGCCTCCCAACCGGAAGAATCTGCTTTGGTTCCCAGATTCCATACATAAAAATATGCGGATGTAGAGGCAGTTTGCACTTCCGGTCCTGGAAGGCAGAGCCTGGGAAACCCCGGGGCAAAGTAAAAAGGGAGGTAGAGCAAAACCAGGGTGACTCCCAATCTCACCCTTGGGCTTTACAGACGCATGCATTCAAGTGCCCTCTGGTGTGGAGAGAGAGAAAGAAAAAGACGGGGGGGGGGGGGGGGAGGAAATCAAGTGTGGATGTCTGCAACTCTGCCTACCTGACCCCGCAAGCATCCTCTCCTGCTGTCTGAAAGAGACTCCCATGTTCCTTCAAGACGCTATGTCCCTCGAGGGACCCCCAGCACTGACCTCCACCGCTCTTTCATTCCTTTTCTCTGACCTCCTGCCTGTGGACCGTGAGCGTCATTGTTTCTTTCAACCCTGGCAATATCCAGCACGCCTCCCTGAGCACCCCTGACACGGCAAGAGCCGAGATGGGGCCTCCCCGGGCACAGCAAGGGTTAGACAGCAAGAGGATGGTGAGCGCAGCCACAGACTGGCAGGCGGAGGCAGCGTCGGGAGAGAGATGCTTCAAGGCACAGGAGGAAATGGAGCCCAGGCAGGCGACAGAATGAGAAAGTTGGTTAATGCTAGAGCCAGGTTGTTGGGAGGCTCCTGACACCTTCCTCCTGCATACAATGGGGCGAAAGATGAGAATTCACTAGAACACTTCTTTTTCTGCACGTGTGGGTGTGGGTGTGGAGGGAGAGAGAGAGAGAGTGATGATGGATGAGTGTGTATGTGAGAGAGAGGAGTGATGATGGATGTGTGTGTGTGTGCGTGTGTGTAAGTGTGTGTGCATGTGTGTGTATGAGAGAGAGACGTGAGTGATGGATAAGTGTGTAATAGAGAGTAATGGATGAGTGTATATGTGTGCACATGTGCATGTGTGTGTGCGTGTGTGTGTGTGTGTGTGTATGGGAGAGAGACAGGTGAGTGATGGATGTGTGTGTAATAGAGAGTGATGGATGAGTGTACAGTGTATGTGCGTGTGTGTGTGCACACGCTGTGTGTGAGTATGTAGAGGTGCATGGAAGAGCCACTTATGTGGCATCTGTGGGCGTTGTTCACCTCTCCACCTCGCTTGGTCCCAGGCTCCTCCTCGCTGCTATTTAAGCTGCGCTCGCTGATGATCCATGAGCTTCCGGAGATTCTCTGCCACCCATTTAATGCAGGTGTCAGCGATTCCAGACATCACGCCACTCTTTCATGTGGGATCTGGGGATGGAACATAAGTTATCCATCTTGCGCAGCAAGGGCCTTACTCTCTGAGCCATCTCGCCAGCCCCCGCTAAGGCGTTCTAGTCAGTAGTAATAAGTGTTTTTGGGTTTAGCAAAAAACAAATAATAATAATAATAGTATACACACACACACACACACACACACACATATGAAGTCTTCCTTCAGTTTCTCCATCAAAATTCATTGCAGCAAAGTCATTCATTCAAGAAACTTTGTATCTAAATTTGAAGCTTCCTATCCTGTCACTTACACCCAGCCACCAAGTCTCTTCCACTCCACCACGTTCAAATATCTGTCACCTCTACCATCGGGGCCCTAACCCTTTGTCATCTATTGCTTTGAGCAACTGGACCTGTTCTCTTGGACCTCCCCCTCAGAATCTCCAGGTCTTCTCCAACCTACTGCCATATACCATCCAGAAAAGCTTTCCAACTACATGCACAAGTCCCTTCCTCCAAAATATGCATGGTTTCCACTGTCTAGGAGTCATTTCTGCTTTGTTTTACCTACTTACTTGACAAGAGAGGTTCCCACGGGTGAGCCTGCTGGCTTGCCCCATAGCTGATTCCAGATCCCGGCAACCTGACAACCAAGACTGATGGTCACGCCCCTCACTCGGCCTCCCAAAGCAACTGTGCAGTGAAATATCCAACTCCTCTTCCTTCTCCCGCTTCTAGTGAGAATTAATTTCCTCTTTGAAGTCCAATGCAACGTCGTCCCTATAGTTCACATATACCTATCTCTGTTGTAAGTTGTTGACTCATCACAGATTGATTGGGTGGGTTTATAACCACACATGATGGTTACATACATCTCAGTGAGCGCGCAGCCAAAGCGAGTACAGTAAAGGACCAAAAATAAAAAGGTGGATCACGCAAGCCTAGGAATTGTTTCCAGAGCAATAATTTCTGCCAACAAAGAAAATGTGAAGATTTTTTGCAGGACACCTTACAGAGTCATATTGAAAAGTCCTGAGGGGTGGGCACATTCCTGAGCATGCTCAATTTAAGGCATCCATTATAGGCGTGGGCTCAAGTTAAGGTCAGAGTTCAAGAAGAAAAGATGCCGACAGAAATACTTCTTAGCTTCTTTTCCTAACATGGTTTTAGCTGCAGTCAAAGGAATGAACACACTGAAGGTGTGTTGATATAGGAATTTTCTCCCGGAAGTCACCTCCCTTACTTTGTAGCTTACTGGTCAAAAAAAGATCTGTGAATGATAGCAAGACAGGAGTTGGGTATGATAGTGTATATCTGTAATTCCAGCACTCAGGATGCCTAAGTAGGATGATTGCCAAGTTCAAGTCCAGCTTGAATTAAATAGCAAGAACCTGTCACAAAGAGGAAGGGAGGGAGGAAGGGAGGGAGGAGGGAGGGAGGAGGAGGAAGAAGAGAAGAAGAAGAGGAAGGAAGGAAGAAGGAGGAAGAGAGATATATGAAGAGCTGGAGTAGAAGAAAGATCTCTCTACCTTCTACCCTCTCTCCCGAGCTCCTCCCTCCCCCCCGCCTCCCTCCCTCCCTCCCTCCTCCCTCTCTCTCATCACGCCTCCCGCCCGCCCCCGCTCCACCCCTCGTCTCCCTCTACGCCAACTCTCTCCCTTTCTCCCTCTTCGCTCTCTCCCACTCTCCCGCTCGCTTCCTCGCCCATCCATCGCGAATGTCTTTCACTCGTTCTAACACGCCCTCTTCCCGATTCCCACCTGGGGGACCAGTCTTCATTCAGTTCTGACCCCAGGGAACCTCTCTTTTCCTGACGCCTCACGCGCATCCAGGCAAGATCAGCCATGACCTGAGACCACACTTCATTTGGCTGCTTTCCCAGCCTCACCTGATGTCCATCCCTTCCTCTAGTTTTCAGAAAACGCTCTCTCCATAAACCACGGGCACCTGGGGTTCTGGCTCAGGACTGCCCCCTGTGCCATGTTTGTGTCGTCCAGGGTCTGTGAACGGAGTTGGGACTAGGGGCCTGAGGGAGCACTTAGCTGGGAGCTGAGAAGTAGCAGACACCCTTTCAACTATGTAGTCTGAGCCTTCAGGCCCTGCAGGACTGAGGGGCTGACGGTAAGTAACAACAGTCTGGAGTATAGCTCAGCGGATAGAGTGCTTGTCTAGCATGCATGAAGCCCCGGGTTCAATCCCCAGCCCTGCGGGAACTGAACCACAGTGACACATGCCTGTCGTCACAATACTCGGGAAGCGAATTAGAAATTCAAAGTCATCCTTCACTGCACAGCAAGATCAAGTTCGGCCTGGGATACGTGAGACCTGTTTTGATTTACAAAAGAAACGACTGGAATGACTACCTCTACACTGACGGCTGCTCAATCTCAGGGTGAACCAATGGCCTACCCTGCCTCGCCTCAGTGAACTCTAGTCCTTGTTACTGTTGGCTGCGAACCTCTTTCCTGATTGGTTCATTGTAACAGTTAGACACAGGTGTCAGCTTGACGCCTGCTGCTGAGCTTCAGGCACATGTGTGAAGAATGGATGCTTACAGCCAACCCTAAGCAAACCCGCAGGAGATTGTCCAATTGATGGAGAAGACGCAGCCCATGGTGGGTGGGACTAGTTCCTGGGCGGGTGGATAAGATGGGGGGTGGGGGTACTAAGGGGGAGAAGGGAGAGCTGATTAGATCAATGAAGTCTAGGAACTTGAACCTACTGCCATACTTCTCTAGCTGGTTCAGTGAGTGGACAGATATGGTGTCGTCATTTCCCTTAGCTCTTGATAATGATATAAGCTCTCCTGCCAAGCTGGATTAACCACTATAACCAGGCTGATCATAAACCAAAATAAAATCCCTTGTTCCCCAAAACTGTTTGGTCACAAATTTATCAGCAGTAAACAAGAAAACTTGACAATGATTACTTCCAATCGTCGAGCACGACCCTCCAGAAAATAGGACATCTGAATGTGCCCAAGTGGATTAATAAGCACCTACTTGGTGCACATGGAAGCCCTCTGCCGAGGGAAACTCTGACCTAGATTCAACTGGCAATCGTCGCAGCAAGAGGACCATGATGTAGCGTCTCAAAAACACAGGCACTGTGGGAAAGCAGGGTGATAAGGGAGAGGCAGGAATGATTGACACACACACACAGGATGTAGACCCTCCCGTTTGTTTCACATTATACCAACTACTGTGCATCTGTGGTTTATGGATCTAGCCAGTCTTTATATATTGATTTTCAAGGACTAAGCATCTGCTTTGCTTGGAATTAAAAGTCCTAGCAGCAGACACATTTACCTTTCAAGTGAATAAAAGGTCTTACAGAGGCTCATCTTTTTTCCCCTCTATGATTCACAATGTAACTCAAGAAACAGACGCGATGGCTGGGAAGCAGACCACGACCATATGGTTTTTCAGTTCTAGTGGTCTAAATACCCTGTCATCTGTCTCACATAACTCTTAGGGAAAGCACACTGCTTCCATTGTGAAGCCAGAATCCTGACAGATTGCTCAGGGTTTTTGACATCGTTTTCTTTAGTGTTTGCTCTGCTCCGAGCTCAAGGAAGTTAATTACATCCAGGTGGGGGCCGAGGGCAGCTCTGCACACGGATTCCAGAGGGCCTGTTTAGAGAGCAAATAGTTGTTGCCAGAGAGTTTGGAGCTCTGAAAACTTGCTCTCCTGGCCCTTTTTAATAATTGCCCATTTCTCTCTGAATACTCCCCCACCCTCAACCTCATGAGTAATTGGGGTTCTAAGGGAACGGGGCCAGCTCTCTGATAAGGAAGAGAGTGTTCTCAGGCTGGACTGCAAACCAGGGACCGTCATTCTTCACAGCACATGGGCTCCGTCTTCAGCATCGTGAGATGACATAGCTTCACTTCAGGCTCAGGAGAAGGCATCGTGCTTGCTGAGAAGGTGTCTTCTCTCTCAAGGATGATGGTGGCGGTGGTCATGCAACATAAGTGCACTTGATGCCACCACGTTGTACCTTTGCAAGTGGTTCAGATGGCGTATTTTATATGTGTTTGGGCACATGTTTCAAAAAGCATTGGGCACTATTTGAACTTCAAGAAATAAAGTCAATAGAAATTAGAACAGTCAAGCCTAGGGGTCACTTTCTTACTTTTTATTCTTTGATAATTTCTCACATAAATACAAAGCATTTATGCCAGTTTCACCCTTCACTTACTTCTCAATCTCAACCCCTTCCTTGATCCACTGCAAACTTCTTCCCACATCCATATTGCAGGTCACCTACATTCACAGACTACCTTAAACGCCACCAGTGTGCTATAGGACGCATGACACAGAGGCATTTGGAAAACCTTCTTGTTGACCCAATGATTTGAGATCAATTAGGATACATTAGTATATCTATAATCACAGCACTCCGGCAGCTGAAGCAATAGAGTCAAGAGTTGAAAGCCAACCTAGGCTACCTATGATGATGAGCTGTCTAAAAAACTGAAATAAAATATCCGCCTTTCAGTACATATTGCTCAGTAGAGGTTTTTGACTATAAAGTCACAGAAAGTGAGTGAAGAGACACTATTTGTATGAACATCTCACCAGGAAAGGGAAAGATCTCAAGAAGTGCCACCTTGCCCTCAGAGACTGTAACAGTTACTCTTAATTTTTGCTGTGAGAGAGCCTTCAAAATCAATCAATTTAAAGGAGAAAGGGAGATTTATTTACCTTACAGTTCTAAAGGGAAGATACAGTCTTTCATGCAGAGGCGACATGGCTGGTGGCTGAAGCCGGAGGCAGCTACATCACTGCAGACACCCAGTAGGCTAGTGGGTGACAACTGAAGGCTGGAGGATTCCTGGAGAGTCTCTCTTCTTCCCAGTCTCCTGTTCTATGGTTCCTTTTATCTGGTCTGCTATCGGGAGGTTCCATTGAGATCTAGGGCTGGTCTTTGTATTGTAAGTGTATTGATCCAGATGATCTCTTTAAGTGGTCTCAGGTGATCTTAGTTAATGCCAGGTGTATCAGGTTGACACCCAGGATTAACTGTCACAGAGATTCATGAGAACCGCTGCAGTCAGCCTGCATGGTTGCTGATAAATGACCATCAAATGGCTTAAGGGAGCAAGGGATGCATTTTTCTCTTATGATTTTCTGGTTACAGTTCTCAGTCCAGCTTGACAGGAGAGCACGCACCAACATCAGGCCGAGATAACTGGCCACACAATCTCTGGATGATCCTTACTTGCCAGACCAGCATATCTAGCCAAGTGTACAAAAGGATGCTGACTTTTTCAACCAGTTCTCAGTATTTTATTCATCTGTTCAGGGCCTAGTCCCACCCACCATAGGCTGGGCCTTCTCCATCAGCTAGACAATCTCCTGCAGGTTTGCTCTGGGCTTAACTCAACCACTAATGCTCTACAAATATGCCCAGAGTTCAAACCCTCAACTGTCAAGTTGACATCTGTCCCTAACTATGATGAAAATAATAGGGAAGAGAGAGAGGCTGCTAGCTGCAAAGGTGGGCCCACTTGCTAGAGCCTGAGTCATGTCAGACACGTGACATCGAAGACAAAGTGGATGAAGCACAGTGGGTAACACAGGTGAAAAGACTTGAAAATAGAGGGGACTCACTAGAGGAGATGAAGGGATATCAAGGGAAAGGAAAGGAGGGGGGATGGAAATGGGAGCTAAGGAGAGAGGAAAGAAAAAGAAAACTATTTTTTAAAAAAAGAATGGAACACAACTGGTACCATTCTAGATGCTTAGGAAAGAAATTAATAGACTGCACAAAGTAGGTGCCCCTGGAATGACAGCACCTCGTTTCTCTCACAGAACCCCAGTTGTGAAGGCTCAAATGAAATGAAATAAACAGACAATGTAGAATGGGGGACAGTCCGGATACCAACTCCCCTAGTTTCTAAAA
Organism: Typhlomys cinereus; assembly: GCA_023101885.1. NCBI lineage: Eukaryota > Metazoa > Chordata > Mammalia > Rodentia > Platacanthomyidae > Typhlomys > Typhlomys cinereus. Next base: position 1,253,302 of record JALPQD010000333.1, read on the forward strand.
GGAAATAAGTTTTTAAAAAACAAAAGGAGGGGCTGGAGAGGTGGCTCAGGGGTTAAGCCTCTATCTTGCAGGCGGAAGGTCCTGAGTTCAGATCCTAGACCTCACATATAGATGCCTGGCAGAAGTGGGGGCGGCCTGCGTTTCTGGTCCTGGTAGGGTGGAGCCTGTGAATCCCCGGGCAGAGTAAACAAGGAGGAGGTAGGTGGAGGCATCCATGGTGGTTCCCGAATTCGTCCGTGGTTCTACACACACATACATACACACACGCACACACACATGCACACACATACATGCATAATTTAATAAATAAACAAAAAAACTAAAAAACAAAAGTATAATTTGCTATACCTAAAGTCGTGGAAGAAGGGGGTTACTGACCTTTGCCAGTTAGATTTGTAATTGTTTTGCTCCGACTTTGAAGATAAGCCGTGGGAGGCCATGAAGGTGGAGGGTAAGAAGATATTTCAAATGGGGGTATTCTAAGATAATTTTTCTAGAAAAATGGAACAGAGGAAAGAGATGCTCTGCTGCTGTGATGCTATCAGTGTTCTTGAAAAGAAAATGTTCTGGGGAAGGAGTAGCGATGGCATCTAAAGGACAGAAAAGATTTCTGTTAACTCCGCTTGACTTTTGCCCTTTCTCTTTTCTGACCTTCATCTAAGCTTGTTTCCCTCAGCATCATGTCTGGCATTCCTAGGACTCTCACTTTCCTTATTTGCTGTGTGGCATTGCTACGTAGGACCAAACCATAGTTTATTGAACTATTTTATGGCATATGACATCTAGGATATTTCTAGTTTGGGGGACACAAGGACTAAGCAAGCATTCTTGCACAATATTCTTGGGAACATATGCCATTCATGAGTCTATAATGAGGAGCAGAATTACTTGGGCCATGGAGTTGGACTATATTGAAAGGTATTAGATATTATCAGACTGTATTAATTACTTTTCTTATCACTGTAACCAAATACTTGACAGAAGCAACTTAAGGGAAGAAAAATTTATTTTGACTCATGATTCAGGAGTTAGAGCCCATCTGAAATAGGATAAAATATTAATAAAAGCCTATACTGTAGGAAGCCGGTCTTAGCCCCTCTCCCTTCCACTGGGTCTGAGATAAAAGGTTGCTGTGAGAAAATTGACAAAGGATAAAATTCCAAGGCTTCTGCACTCAACCAATATCAGTTCTTCTAGCATCTGACTACCTCAGTACCTGTTCCCATGTCTCTTCCCTAACAAGTAGAATAGACAACCATCTAGGACACTGTCACATTCTTTAGGTAGATCATTGCCTGAAAGGGCTCCCTTTCTTCCTTGTGTTTAAACAAGCTGTGTATATAATGTGTATAACCCATCTTTCAGGGGCTTCTGGCTCATTAGTGATTTGACCAGTGAGTTGGGGTCCTCTGGTCAGAGTAATAAATTGGCTTTTTGATTGGCATCTGTGGCTGAAGTTTTGGTCCTGGCAAGCAGTCACCCCACAGCACATCAGGTTGGGAGGTCATGGAAGTTGGGGAGTGCTTGGCCTGAGATGGTCTGTGAATGGTCACATCACACCAGAAGAGGTGAAGCAGAAAGACAGGAAGTGGAAGGAGATCTTAATAACCCCCCTAAGCCTTCCCCTAGTATCCTGTATCCACCAGCAATGCCCACCTCCTTAAGGTTCCACAGTCTCCCGAAACAGAACCATAAGTTGGGCACCAAGTGTTCAAACACACAAGAGGACATTTCACATTCAAACTACAACACTAACAGTTTCCCCAAGTGCTTCAACCAATGTATAATTCCAGTCTAAACATCTATGAATCCTAACTGCTTTACAGCCTCAGCCATTCTTGGTATTGGGGAAGATGCTATATGAACAGAAAAGGATGGGGGGGGTGGAATATTCTGGAGCAACGAAAATAGTCTTTATCAAACAGTGGTGACTCACCTTCTCCTGTCTGCCATTAGCCTCAAATAGTCTCTCAAGAAAGGGTAACATACATAGGGGCACACTTCCGTAAGGTTTGTCAGGGTATTATTCCTGTAAGGTATATATTGTATATGCAGGTTCTACCTCAGTGAGACAAGAAAGCAAGACAATGACCAAATGCAATGGATAAACCTTGTTTGGCTCTTGATCAGAACAAAGACCAGGTGTAGAATACAATTGTAGAAGACTTAGAAGCTCTTTGACACTGGATAATGGATGTCATTGGGAATCGATGATTGAAAGACGGTCTCATTCTATAGGTTTGGCTGGCCTGGAATTTGTATAACAGTCCTTCCTTATTCTCCAAAAGATTGAAAGTACCTCACCCAGCTCTTTATTTTCCTAGGTGTGACTAGTAAGTCACATTGTTCGTATTAGGAAAGCACTCTGGGGTCTTTAGTTAGAAAGGAAGGGTTATGATATCTGTAAACTATTTTCAAGGGATTCACCAAATATGTGTAGGGGAGGGATCACTTACATAAAGGTAATACAAGTACAGAAAAATGCTAGTTATTGTTGGATCTAAATAACAGATGAAAAAATACTGATCATATTATTTTTTCCTCTTTTCTGGACATTTTAAAATTTCTATAAAAAATGCATCGGGAAGTATATGTTTTTGGGGGGGAGGGTTAATAGAGATCAGAGAGGCTAGTTTAAAAATAAGTCACTTAAAGAGAAGACTCTAGAATTCAACGTAGGAATCTTGATTTTTGACTCTCCTATCCTGTACACTGCTGCTTCCTGGCATTAGAAACAGATTGTAAAATGTAAATATGGTTTTTCAATGTCTTTTCTTCTGCAGTAGACCAATATTCTAACCAGGCAGCTCAAAGACATCCTGAGACTTACGTTATAAATAAATTTACATTCTTTCTAGAAATTCAATCTCTCTCTCTCTCCCCCCTCCTCCGATTCCTTCCCTTCTCCCTTCTTTCCGTTTCTTCTCCCTCTGCCTCACTCCCTGCCTTTCTCTCTTTTTCTCTCTCTCAAAATCACCCAAGACCACTTTACCCAAATCCACATTCTCCTCTTCTTAGCAAAATCTAATTTGAAAGCTAAGTGGTCCCAGCGCGCAGAGCCCCGAGCTTGGGGACCCGGAGAAGACGCCTCTGTTTGAGGTTCCCTTGCTCCGGCGCAGCCCTGGGAGGAGCTGGGCCGCTTTGAAGGGTTACTTTCAATTAAAAGAAAGAAAGAAGCCAAATCAGAAGCTGTCGGGAGACAGGCAAAATGTATGCGGAGTGGTCAAAGGGGAGGGAGGCCAGCCGCCAGGGCCTGGAGGAAGAGAGGAAGGAAAGCTCCAGAAGCCAGAAAAATTCCTCCTGGCAAGGTCGCCGGGCGCTGGGCGGGTCCTTGGTGAGAAGCCTCGATCCCTCTGGCTGGATGTGCTCAAAGGGGAAGAGAGGATGCTGGGAGCAGAAACTTACAGCTTGGAGTGTGTGGGGGGGAGCTGCCCCTCCAAGTCTGGGAAGCAGAGCCTATTAATCCGAAGAGCCAGCCCTGCGGGATGAAGGCGTGACTTGGTTTTTAATTTGCTTCCTGATTCCAAAGCGGGGATTGCCAGCCTCTAAATGTGAGCTGGGGCGAGAAGCCAGGTCCCTGGGAGGCCGAGCCCAGCACATCCCCTGGAAATCGCTTGGATGGTGGAATTGGAATGCGGGGTGTGGTTTTGTCGCCTGGTATTTCCTGTCTGGGCTCTCAAGCAGGCTCAGGCATGGGTCACTCTGGTGTGGAGACCTATGTTTGCTTTTAGGATCGAGCCCTCCCCCACCTTCCATTCACCCTGATCAGTGCCCAAGCTAGAAGTTTTTTAAACTACAGGAATTTCTCGTTTTAATTCTCCTCAGCTCCCATGGGAGTGTCCCTTTTCTGCACCCAATCTTGAAGCAATTGGAACACAGAAACTAGTTGTGGGGTCCATGCCATATTCATTTCTTCTAGCCATGGCTGTTATTTACTCTACTACTACTACTGCTACTGCTACTACGACTACTTCCTCTGTACTTTTCAACAACCACCAAAGCTTTAGACCAGATGTTGCCAAAAATCCCACACTCCTTTAGCCTTTTGCATGTATAATACAGAGATTTGTATATATGTGAACTAGGGAGATTAAAGACTTTGCCTCACGAGCAAAAGAACGTGAGTTCAGATCCTCAAGTCTCACGTTAAAATTCCAGGCAGAAATGCAATAGCATTTCAGTAGCATAGAAGACAGAGCCTGGGAAAACCCAGAGCAAAGCAATAAAGAGGTAGAATAATCTGAGATGATTCCCGATGGGCCTCCACAGGCATGCGACACTCAACTGCCCTTCTGTACACACACACACACACACACACACACACACACACACACACACATGCAATGCACACATAAAAAAATTGCAAATATGTATGTATATACAAGAAACTTCAACAAGTACAGAGGGCAGCTACAGGCACAGGTTATGATATATGCGCACACACCACTGTGCATATGAGAATGACATGTTAGTTATGACAGACAGTTCCCAAAGGATTACACTGTCTAATGACATCATCACCATCTTGTGTAAATCTACTTTATGATGTTCTCACAATGACAAAAATCGCTCAAGAGAGCTATCACAATTTGTATATGTTTTTATATGTTAACACACACATATAAATATATATGTAAATTGGTGTGGTCCATGGCTGCTTACCTCTATTGCTTCAGACCTATGGTGACAAAGTGCATTATGAAAGGAACACAAAGGAGAGGAAGATTGTTCATCAACTCATAGTAGCTAAAAAGTGAGAGAGAGACAGAGAGAGAAAAGGGGGAGAGAGAGAAACTGACAGGAAGAAAAATAAAGAGATGGGGGGTACGGCTAGACCCCACGTCCCCTTGTAGTCATTTCCCAAGAATTCGATGCCATCTAGTATTATGGGCTCATTTTCTTTGCCACATAAAGAATTACAAGACAGGAAAGAATTGAGGATTTTTAAAAAAGCCAATGTTTATTTTAGAACAAAAGCAACAGGATTGGCAGGCCTGCCGTAAATCCTGAGGGGCAGGATATCTTGAGATACAAGCTGAGGAATTCCAGCAACTTCTAGGAGTGCCCAAGCTAGAAGGAAGTAATATCATCGTCAGAAACAGATGATGATCGAAGGCTCAAGCTCTGGACACGTTCGTCAAGAATTGGGAGTTGAATTAAGACTCAAGCAGGCCGATAGGACATTGTCTAGCTGATGGGGAGGCCCAGCCCAGGGTAGGACTAGTCCCTGGGCAGCTGAATAAGACGGAGGGAGCTGGTTAAGGAAGTTGGCATCCTTCTGTATCCTTGGCCAGACATGCTGGTCTAGCAAGGGAGGATTGTCCCTCTTTCAGCAGTTCTCCGGATGTGGTGTAGTCAGTTCCCTCGACCTCTGTTGTTGGTTTGAGCTTTCCTGCCCGGCTGGACAAGAAACTGTAACAGACTATTGTAAGTAAAAATAAAACTCTTTCTTCCTCTATAAGCCATTAATGCTGAGAAACACTGACAAGCAGGGAAAATATAGAAGCATAGAAGCATAAAAGAAGGGAAGGGAAATCATGCCTTACAGTCTGTGTGGCAGAAGCTCTGTAGCTCTTCTATCCACACGGTGGTGAAAATGAGGCAGAGGAAGGAGGATTCTGGGAGGAAAAGACACAAGCTCCTCCCCTCTCCTTTGCATATCTCCAGGTGGATCAGATGGGGCGGGAAGTCAGAAGAACTCCTGACCAGGTGATGGACAGGTCCTGCTGGATTCATTTAGAGGAAGAGTCCCTGGTAGGTATGCCCTAGACTGCAAATGTTATTCTGAGTAACTAGGGAAATAGGAGGTGGGCCGTAAGAACAATGCTAGGTTCCTCGCAGTGTGGAAGAGAATACCTTTCCCCAGATCTGTTCTGCCGGGAGATTACGAAGACTCCTTCAAGTTGGTCTATCAACTTCTGGGTCCACCCTTTGCCTCTTACGTAACAATTCTATTACTTCTTGTCTCTTCCTCTAGCCATAGACACTACCACATAAACCATGGATAGAAACAAGACACTTCCTCCCTTTTCTCCCCAAATTTTCTTCCCTCTGAAATTAATTTTTCTGTTTCCCAAGTTACATACAAAACACAACCTCACATATACCTGTGCACATATATACACCCATCCTCCCACCTATATGCAAACACAAAACACGCACGCACATGCGTGCACATGCGTGCGCGCACACACACACACACACACACACCACACACACACACACACGAAACAAAAAAAAATTGGGATTTTAGTCAATGAAACAGCTATTGGTATGGACCGAAGTTATTTTTTATTTGATTGATTGATTGGTTGGTTGGTTGGTTGATTGCTAACAGATCTGAGCCTCTCCATCAAAATTATATATAAATCTAAAAAGCTTAGCTAAGGAGATGGCTCAGTGGTTAAAGCCCTCGTTTCGGAAGTAAAGGGACCTGAGTTCAAATCTCCACATCCCATGTGAAAATGACGAGTGGGTGGGGCAACGTCCCTGTAGGGCAGAGACTGGAAGTCCCTAGAGTAAGCCACTAGCCAGAATAACCCTAATAGCGTAGTGTGGGCTTAATTAGACTCCAGGCTAACAACAAGAAAGGGGAAGAGCAATCGAGGACACATCACTCAAATTCACTTATGTACATATACCTGTGCACACATGCACACCCACCCTCCCACCTACATGCAAACACAAAACGTGCACACACACATGCACACACACACACACACACATACATACATGAAACAAAAAAAAAACTCTAACAGGCCTATTGTGACCATTAACAGCTTTCTAAAACATCAGCTGAGATTTTAGATTTACCTTGTAGATCATAAATAACAGCTACATTATACATCAGATTTATTCCTGAAATTTTTTTATAGAGTGCTTTCATCCAAGGACATAGTAGTTTCCCATTAGCACCAATTTCAGTATCAAAAACAGGCACAGGCTGGGGAGATGGCTCAGGGGCTAAAGCTTTCACCTTGCAAGCCAAAGGACCAGAGTTTGGATCCACAGATCCCATGTAAAAAAAAAGGTGGAAACGGCAACATTGCCTGGCTTTCCAGCCCTGGAAGGTGGAGCCTGGGAAACCCCAAAGCAAAGAGATAAGGAGGTAGAGCAATTCAGGATGATTCCTTATGTGACATTGGGCTCTACAGTCATACACACTCAACTGTCCAAACTTTGCTTCTCTGATATTGTCTTTTTTTTTTTTTTTTTTTTGGTGTGTGTGTGTGTGTGTGTGTGTGTGTGTGTGTGTGTGTGGTGTGTGTTTGTGTAGAACCACGGGAGGAATTCGGGACCACCATGGACGCCTCCACCTCCTCCTTCTCGCCCGGATTCACAGGCTCCGCCCTCAGGACGCAGAACCAGGCCGCCCCCGCTTCCCCTGCGTCTATACGTGGGCTGGATCCGAACTCAGGACCTTGCCTGCAGGCAGAGGCTTAACCCCTGAGCCACCTCTCCAGCCCCCCCCATGTGGGAAATTTTAATAGGGACACAAAAGTTATTTATTCCAAGGACTACATAAGTGGAAGAATTCAAAAGGATGTTCTGATATAACTTAAAGGTAAAGGTGTTCTCAGTATTCACAAAGTACCTCAACACCTGGGAAACCAAACTTCCACCCTATGGCCCAAAATAAAAATATAGATTGTGGCTACATATATGGAACATGGTATAATATTAACTTGGAGATTTTTGTAATAAAACCATTTTCTCTATTTATTAAACATGCTCTTTTTCTTCTTCAGGGATTTCGCATTGCCTAGAACTGAGTTGTAATACTCAATTTTACCAGGAGGTGGTGCTTTCTTAAATGTAGAAAATACTTGAGATTAAAATTTCTGTTTATAAAAGATAGTTAAAGTTACAGTGTCATGAGTTTCCTGCTGTCTTCCGCTGTTGAAGCTTGGGCTGCTGTGGCACGTGTGTTTTATAATGAGAAGTGGACAGTTATTGTAAGGGGTCACTGATAATGTAGGCAAAGAGTAGATATGAAGGGAAATACCCACAAATAATTAAGAAAAATGGCATATGTCAGATTAAGAAGCAGCTGTAAGCCCCCTTAAAGACTTTAGAGTTCTGAAATGCAACATTTTGTAAGCCAGTAAGTTCTAATATTGTTAGAGAAGAGCGTATAGCATTGAAACTGATAAAATAGGTAGACAGACTGAGAGTCTCAGGAGATGTTAAGAATTCTCCTTTTGGAATGTAGGAGAGAAGGAGAGTGTGTGTGTGAGAGAGAGAGACAGAGTCAGAGATAGAAACAGAGACAAAAGTTGCAAGGTGGCTGGGTGCTGTGTGTGAATGAGTGTGGGTGTATGAAGCAGATGTGTGTGGTTTGTGATTATTTGTGTGGGAGGGTGTTGGTAGCTATAAGTTGATGTGAGTGGTGGTAGATTGGGGGAATGGGTAGGTATAGGAGATACATATGTACAGAGGATTGTAGGGAGGTGTGTGAATAGATATGAGATGGAAAGATGGATGGATGGATGGATGGATGGATGGATGGATGGATGGATGGGTGGATGGATGGATAGATGGAGTGGGGAGTCTATATGGGAAGAGCAGAATGTTGTGGGGTACTGTGTGGGGAGAGATGGATGTGGGTGTAGGAGTGAACATGAGAGATGTATGTTTGTGAGGTGGCTGTATATGGGTGGATATTTGTAGTGTATAAGGTATATGGATATGTAGGATAAATTTTAATGGAATGAACATGTGTATTGTGTGGGTGTGAGGTGCATATATGTGTGTTGTAAGTATATGTCAGAGTGGGGTAGTTATGTACATGAGTATACATGTGGGGTACAAGAGTGTATTTGGTGAGTAGATGTGTGTGGTGAGCAGATGTATGGGAGTACAGGGTGGTAGATATATATAGGGTGTTTGTGTATGGTTACGAGGGTCTATGTGGTGAGTGAATGTGTGTGGTAAGGGAAAGTGTGTGGGTGAGCACGTGTGTGAGGTGGGTGATGAATAGAGGAGATGTTTACAAGGTGTAGAGGATCAGTGTGGGCATGTGGGTGGGGCAGACATGTGTATATAAGGGGACAGATGAATAGAGTGATGGATGGCAGAAGACAGCCTATTGACTTGGGATGTGTGCCTTTGTAGTTTATGCGTGTACCATGGGGCAGCCTGATCTTACAGTGGGGGAAAGACAGAAGCCATTGTTCTGTTCTTATGTGCTTAATTCAGAAAAAAAATATTGAAATGTAGGGGGCTATCCAAGTTCTTTACATTGTAACACAAAACAGTCTTACTCCTTTATTCAGTGGTTAACAGAGATGAAAAGGAGAAAAATCACGTGGAACTACTGCCATCCGGTGGAGGATCTGGGCACTGCTGGCAGGAAGAGGGAAGAAGCTGGGTTTGCATTTGTTGGTTTGAATGGGTTTCAATTGATTTGATGCTTGATGGAGGCACGATGGAGAGAGGAGGAGGAGAACAGGGGAGAAGGTGAGGGAAGAGAAAAAAGAGAAGGAGGGAAGGAGGAAGAAAAGAAGAGGAGGAAGAGGAAGGGGATGAAGAAAGAGGAGAAGGGAAAGAGGAAGAAGGAGGAAGAAGGGGAAAGGAGGAGGAGGGGAGGAGAGAAGGAGAAGAAGGAGAGGACCGACTTCTGAGAGGCTTCCCTATGTAGAAGATGTAAGCCCATCCTCCCAAGTGCTGAGAGACGGGCGGGGAAGAGGCTTGAACGCCTGACCTCTGTTGTCAGAGTCCAAGTCCAGTTCCAGTGATGGCCGCGTCAGCAGGGGGCAGGCATCTGTTCCTTCACTCTTCCGTGTCCAAGCAGTGGAGGCATTTACTCCTACGCTGCAGAACACACGCAAACTTTGGCATCGTTATCGCCGGTGGACATTTTATCCTGGATGACTCCAGTCGAAATACGAGACTGCAGAACAACTGCACGGCCTTGCCAACAAACGCCATCTGCAGGATCTGCCAGAAGAAATAACACGGTCACGCAGCAGGCAGCGGGGTAGTGGGAGGTACCCGCTCTCTCTGGCACCTCTCTAAACATCACTACCAAACAAATGAAAGAAATGATCACTGAGGCTAGGTGACCCCCACCTGAGGGTGTCTTCCTGTCTGTGTTCCCCTTGAGATAATGACATTCTGGAATGGGGGAGGCCAGGAAAAAACAAAACACTCCATCAGTCCACAAAGCACCCCCTGGGCCCTGGCCCAGATGCCCTAGATGGGGGCATGGAAACAGGAAGGATGTGGCAAGAACTTACAAGGCATTTGTCTTCCGATTTCCCAGAAACAGCTGATGAATGCCTATATGGGAAAAAATGCATCTTTTCCATTTTGATTATTAGAACATTTTTGGGTAAAAGTGGGTGTGCACTGTGTGGGTCTGTGGAGGCCCGAGGGTGACATTGGGAATCATCCTGGATTGCTCTACCTCCTTATTACTTTGCTCTGGAGTTTCCCAGGCTCCACCTTCCAGGGCCAGAAGTGCAGACCACCACCATTTATTTCCACCAGGAGTTTTTACATGACATCTGGGGATCTGAACTCAGGCCCTTTAGTTTATGAGGCAAAGACTTAACCCCTGAGCCATTTCTCTAGCCCCATTATTAGAACTTTTAAGCTAGGGGGTATGTCAGAAAAATGTTTCAACAGTTGGACTAAGTTATTTTTATACTGGGTGTTTTCATTGATGTTCGGCTGTTCATGGTATCTACTGAAAGAGCCAAGAAGAGGCAACATTAGAATCTGAAACGAAAGGGCAAAAAACCTGAAAAAGTGGTCTTGCCCACAAATCTTTCTCAGAGCCATTCACAGAAACTACAGCTGCTCATTCTATCTTGGCCCTTTCCCTTCATGTCTTATTCACCAATCAAAGTCTACCAAAAAACTACCTGCAGGTATGAGCAAAGAGAAAGGGTTGGGACAAGAGACTCTTTAACACAAAGTGTATAACTGGTCCTCAGATTGTAGTATCCGACTTACAGTGGTGACTGGTAGAGATGAAACAAGGTCATTGAGAGAAGAGAGAGAGAGACTCATTGCTCCATAGTTCGTTCCTTGCCCAATGCTTCTACCTCCACGGGTAGAAGCATCTCCTTTTATGTTGTGCAATTGATGGTATTTCAAAATCAGTTATCCTGACTACTAACTAAATCACTTTGCAGTGAATATGTTACTGTGGAGAAATAGCTGTGACCTTTTTAAAAGAGTCTTTCGTCTGCATAATAATGTTTATGTCTTCCTTCCTAACCCCAGGAGTAAGCCTGCCAATGCCCACAACTCTCTGCTCCTAACAGTGGAAGCCATGTTCTCATTGGGGATGGCGGTAATGTTTTGGTTTGTCTTGTTTTGTTTTGTTTTTGAGACAGAGACTCATGTCTCCCGGGGTAGCCTTAAATGTACTATGTAACTATGGTGATCCTCTGATCTTTCCGGCCCCTGCTGCCTGAATGCTTCACTTACAGGCATGTGCCAACACACCTGATTTTGTAGCATCGAGATCAGACAAGGTTGTCGGACGTGCCTGGTAAGTGCTCTACCCACTGAGCTACAGTCCCAGTTCCAGAAACTTAGTTTACCACACAGTGGAATAGGTGTTTCACGTGTCAGGTAGCTATTGCTAAATAACAAACATCCCCAACCTTCCTATTATTCAGAAGCTTCTGGGCTAACAAGGTGGTTCTCCTGGTCTGAGTCATGCCAGGCTGTCCTGGCGCTGCCTGAGATTGCCCACGCCTCTCCAGGCACACGCTGAGTCATCTGAGAAATGGCTTCTCTGAGACGACAGCTTGCTTTCTCATCCTCCAGCTTGGTAGTCTGAGGGGTGTTCATCTAGGAACTGGGGGGTTTCCCAGAGGAAACAGGTGTGTCATCAGCCTCCTAAGAGCCAGACTGGGCATCAAAGAGGTGTCCCTGGCAGTTCTATTGGACAAAACAATGATTCCCAAAAAGAAAGAGTACAAAGTCATGGTGCAAAAGATGGGGCTACAAGTTATAGGAAGCCAAGGCTCTGTACCAAATGTCTAACGAGAACAGCCACGACATATCTAGCAACATCACTAAGGGACCCTGTCACGGTTACTCTGCATGCTGCCAATAAATTCACAATCAAAAGGCTTATAGAGGAACAAGAGGTCTTATTTTCTCTTACAGTAGACACCAAGGGTCAAGGGACTCGATCACACTGTATCCACATACTGCTGAGAGAGGGACCATCCTTACTTGCCAGACTAGTATGTCTAGGTAAGTATTCAGAAAGATGTCAACTTTCCCCACAAGTTCCCTTCATCTCAATCACCCTCCCGGGGACTAATCCCACCCACTGTGGGATGGGTCTTCCCCATCATGCAGGTTCATTTGTGTGCTTAATTCAATTACTAATTCTCTATAAATGTGCCCACAAGTCAAACCCTCAACCATCACGTTGACACCTGTATCTAACTGTGACAGAAACCCAGAGTGAAATTTCTGTCCCCAAGGACTCTAAATTTTGCTGGCAACTGAGCAATAAGTGGCTAGTTCTTGATGGATCCCAATAGACATTTGCTTGATGAATACTGAACAAATCCATGTGCCATCAAAGCTATTTTTCATAGAGCGGTTGTCTTTATGCCATTCATTTCTGTTGAGTATATTTTCTGCCACTTCAAGGTACACGTGGCTCACTTCTTGACAATTCTCTGAAATCAACATAGGACTTTGAATGCATAAGGATTATATCATAGACAATACGGTTTTCTGTTTTGTGATAATACCTTACACTGACAGACTTTAGATTGAAAGACATGCCATATAAACTGTGCTTTATCTATACGTTGGAAAATACAAGTAAGCATACAGGCTGTTGGGTAAAGTTTTCATAGGATCATTCCATTCACTAGATGTGTAAACCTCCAACAACCACATAAAATCTGAAACTCTGTTTTCTGCACGCTCGGGGTTGCATGTGATCCAGGGAGGACACACTGCTCCTCAAGAGGTGACCTCCAATACCAATCAGAGGAGCAGGGAGATGCGGCACAGCAAAACGAAAATAACAAACAACCAAAATTCAGAACATCAGAGACCTACATTAATCACCTGAACCAGACCACCAAAGCTCTCCCCATCCTAAAGCTCATGAAATTTGTGGAACAGGGATGATAAGATTGTAAGAGCCTAAGATGGGGGAGCAACGATATGCAAAGAAACTCCACACACAAGTTAGGCCAAGTAAAAAATCATAATAGGACTTTGCAGAACTGTGTAATGACTGACATATCAATGAACCCCCCCCCCAAAGTCTATCATGATCACAGGCACTAGGATCCTTAGAGCAATGGATTAACAGTCACAATAGTGTTCCCATACTAAAGGGAAGCACAAGAAAGGGCTCTAGGCAATGCTACTGAGTCCTTACACCTCATTATAGTGGAGGACTCAGAAGGAAGTTTGGCATTCACACTAAAGGATGCTCCAGGGATTGGGGCAGGGGAACAGTGGGGCACTGGGAGAAAGGGATGGAGGAGGTAAAAGAAAGGGGAAAAGGGGGGAGGGAGTAGGGAAAGATCGGGGGAGGGGTCGGAGGATGGAGGAACTAGGGTACCTATTAAGTTTGTATGAGTGGAAAAAATCTAAAACTGTGAGTTTATAAATGTTAGGACCAACAACTGGACATAGCACTCATGATAAGTTCATACACACAACACGCACGCACGCCGCACGCGCCACACCCTTTCCTTTAAACTTTTTCTTTTCCCTCCCAAAGCCTTTCTCTTTCTGAGGCTGATCTCAACCATGCCAACCTACAATCTACTCTAGGATTGGACTGACAGTTTGGGGGGCACATAACATGCTAATTCAGTCATGAAGTTTGAGTCAGGATTACTCCAGGTGCAAGACCAAGTCAGGAGAGGAGGAGGTGATGGGATTAGCAGCCTCTGTTGGTCAGCGTGAGTGAAAAGGCAGAGGCGATGAAACTTGTCTTCAGCCGCAAACTACCCTCAACTTCCTGTACATCAGCTCCGATGAAGAGGGATGCAAAAGAAGCTACAAAAAAAGGCCAGACATCAACTCGGAAAGCATTTGGATGCCATTTTAAAGTTTTATACTTTACAGGTGTGGCCTTTAAATGTATTGTGAATAAAAACAGCATGTGGGTACACATCAGAACCTGCTGATTGTGGAACTAATCTACCTCCTTTTGTTTTGCTATTATTTTGTGTGAAGTTTCCAAAATTCCATGACATGGTATTACTGAATGTTATCCAACACACTAGTAGTTTCCTATTTGAGGATCTCATTCTCTGGAAAAGCATTATCTCACCTTACTGTCCTCGAAGAACTCATACAATGTTCTTCCAAGGACATTGGGAGTAATGAACCAACACATGGATAATAGAGTACACTTCTTGTCACCTTTCCATCTTCTCCTTTCCTCATGACAACTTGCCAAATCTACTTCAGATTGCAAGTAATGTGCAACCCTTCCATAAGTGGCAAATTTCTTAAAACAAGGACTCCATCTAAATCAGCGGCTCTCACCAAAGGCAAGGGCGTCCTCAAAGGTATCCTTTAACAGACATGTGGCAATGATTGGAGATTATTTCAATTGTCTAATGGCTGACTATCTTGATAGTGAGATCGACCCATTTTGTGTGCTGAAACACAGGACAGCCTCCGTAGCAAAGAATTAGTCATCCCCATGTCAGGGTTTTGTTCTCATAGTAATCCAGGCAGAGTCAGTTCAGATGTGCATTATTGAAAGCACTCAGAATTGTTAGAAAATCACCTGAAACCCCTTTTCCACTGATCAACTTTTACAAATTGTTATTGGGAAGTTAAAATTAAATTGGAAATATATAGAGGTAGACAAATTAGAAGACAGCAAAGTTTAGAATCTTGATGAATTTGTGGAAAACAAATTTCTATGTGTATTTAGAGGAGATCAATGTAAAAGTTAAAGTTCTCTTAATCATCTAGCTTTATAATGCAAGCAGTGGAATTTACTTTTCTATCAAAGGGGCTCCCCTGGTAGCTAGAGAATGGGACTGAATACAATTAAAGATCACTGATAAGCTGAGTGCAGGTCTTAGCTGCATGCCTGAGTACACTTAATAATCTAAATCTAGCGACACTTTAAGAGGAGTTTAAACCTACTGGCCCTGAATCTCCAAATTTACAATACTTATTACCAAGATTTTCATTCAGAGTAATGAAGTGATGAGTAAGAATCAAAAGGAAAGTTTGTGATTAAGGAAATAAATGGCTTACAAATAATTCAACAAGTACTTAAAGCCGTGAAGAGATAAACTACTGATAAATCATTAAAGTTGGGCCACATAGAGCAGGGACTTAATGTGGAGGGGAAAAGCGGAGTTACAGGCAGTACCCAAAGGAGCTTTCTAAACTCACAACTCTCTTATGAACTAGCTAGAGCCACACCAAGTGCCAATGGCAAGGCACCCTTGAGACCAGAACATTTGATGAATGAAGCACTGCGCATGAAAGGAACAATGCCATGTACCCTAGTGAATAAACATCAAGAAACACAAATGTATTCTCCAGGAAAATACTCAAATCGCAAAAATGAGTCTTTCTCTATTTTATTTTCATGGGTATATCTGTGTAACTTGTATGCATCTATACATGTCTGGGGAGTAACTGCATGTGTTTGCATTAGGGCACTTATGTGCACATGGGTATGGAGGTCAAATTTAATGTCAGTAGTCATCCTCAATCACTCTTCCACCTCATTCTATGAGGCAAGTTCTCTCAATCAAGCCCAGAGTTCAAGAATATGATTTTTCTCCCTAACTGGCTTGCTCCGAGGATTCCCTATCTGTACCTTCAAAGGCTGAATTATAGTCAGGACATCCCGCCCTCAGATGTTTAAGAAAATTCTGATGACCTGAACCCCACAAACCTTTACTTGAGGGCAAGTGTTGGACTACCCCACAAATTCATCTTCAAGCCTTTTATTATTGAGGTTTTAATTTTACATATAAAACAGTGGGTTTCACTGTGCCATTTTCAAGAGTCATTGCATTATTTTCTAGTTTGTCCCCCTCCTCCACAGCCTTCTTCAGTTCCCCCTACCCCTCTGACTGGTCCCCTTCCTTATCCAATACCCTCGCCACATGTATTCCAATACCCTCTCTCCTATCTTCAACATTTTCCATTCTTCCCATGTTACCCATTTTAGCTTCATGACCACATGAAAATATATAATTTATGCACACCGGAATAAAGATATGATATCGGTTTCTGAGTTTGGCTTATTTTGCTTAACAAATGATTCTGTTTCCTCTGTTTTCCTGCATATGTCAGATTTCACTTCCCATTAGTTCGAGCAAACTTTTATTGTATATTTGTGCCTTACTTTCCTATCTATTCATCTCCTGATAGACCCATGCTAGTCCCATCTCTTTTTTTTTATCAATTGTGCGTGTATGCGTGTGTTCATTGGGTGTGTGTGGGTTGGTGTGTGTGTGGTGTGTGTGTGTGTGTAGAACCACAGGCGATTCGGGAACCACCATGGACCACCTCCACCTCCTCCTTGTTTACTCTGCCCCGGGATTCATAGGCTCTGCCCTACCAGGGCCAGAAACGCAGGCTGCCCCTGCTCCGTCCAGCGTCTATACAGGGGTCTAGGATCCGAACTCAGGACCTTCCACCTGCAAGGCAGAGGCTTAACCCTGGCCACCTCTCCAGCCCCGCTAGTCCCACCTTTTAGCTGTTAGAAATCACATAGCAATAACCATGCAGGTGCAAGTATCTCTGTGGTATGTTGACTTAGAGTCCTTGAATATACTAAGTCACTATATGCTTGTGATTAATCAAATCAAAATCTTTGCTAAAGACAAACAGCAGATGCTGGTTTTTTCACTAGGTCTGGATATTCTAAAAATAAGTCCCAAAAACTAAATCTCCAGATGACTCTATTAAAAGAGAATAGCCTTGCTATCGCTATTTTGTTGCCAATAGCAACAATAACTCAAAGAAAAATATGCTGATAAGACTTTTCTAAAAAGTTTTTAAAAATAAGACTAATTCTGCCCACATAGCATCAGTAATATCTTATTTGATTTTTGATTCTGTGTGATGATTCAGGGGTTGCAGGGTACAGGGCAGGAATGCACATCCTCCCTCATCCAAGATCCCTAATCCAAGGCCCTGCAAGAGTGTGCTATGGGTCCCTAACACTGAGTGTGGTCCTTGCTGTTGCCTTTCCTGCCAGAGCATGATGAGTGGCAATCTATTTCCAGAAGGTGGCTGGATTCTTCAAGAACACTATTCTCTCTCCTATCAAATTTCAATGAAACCTTTGTCTTCAAATAGTTCTGAATTCTTAAACACTGAGTAGTGTCTCTTTGTCTTACAACGTTTCAGCTGTAGCTTACAGATCTATCTGCTAATGAAAGACAACTCATTAGGTTTATCAAGGATGCGCCTTTCTTCCTGGGGTTTAGCTGCCTTGGGGAGACCATTGCCTTTCCTAATGTTCTTTCCGCACAGTCAGTTCGTTGCCTGTCTGAAGCATTGCCATAGAAACTTCATCACTATTCTAGAGATATGTCTTTTACTGGCACAATCTTGTCAATTGCTGCACTGTTTACAACAGCCAACACATAAAACAAGTTTAGATGCCCAACGGCAGATGAATGAATCCAAAGAGCATATGCACTACGCAATTTTGGGCATTTTAGTATTATTGTGGGGATCACTTGATGTGTAAGTACGGGTTCATGTATGTCCAGCACACATGTGGAGGTCAGAGAATAATTTCATGGAGCCGGTTCTCTTCTTCAGCTTTTATTTGAGTTCCAGGCTTAAGGGACAAACACCTTTTCTTGCTGAGTCATCTGACCACTCACCCCAATACAATTTTATTAAATAATAATAAAAATAAAATGTCAATTGGTGGGTCCATATATCATCAAGTTTTTTTAAGTTTATCAGAAAGACAAGTACTACAGATTTTCCTGAATACGGAAAATCTACTTTAGATGCATATTTTATGGCATATATACAAAGAGGATATGAAAGTAGAAAAGACAGCAAGACAGAAAACATAGTTTTACAGTAAAGGAGAGGAGGAACAAGGGAAAGTAATGGGGATGAGGACAAATTATCTTGTATTTTCTCTTACATACAGAGCTAGAATTAACTGCGTATACATATTCCAAATAGATTTAGGTGTCGACTTGACAACTGAAGCCTGAGACTTTGGGAATATCTTTGTAGAATTGCTTAGACAAGTCCTAAGCAAGCCTGTGAGATTTGCTGTACTGTTGGAAGACACAGCATATAGTGGGTGGGGCCCATTCCTTGGACAAATGGATAAAAGGGAGAGAGTTGGTTAAGTATCTTGGCATCCTTCAGTAGTTTGGCACACCTCGTACAGGCATTCTGGCAAGTGAGAAAGTATGTCCCTCACTTAGTCCCTCTTGGAAGTGGTGTGGTTGGTTTCTTTGGCTCCTCCTATTGGTATGAACGCTCCTGCCAAGATGATGAAGTATAATCAAGAATAAATCCCTTAAGGGTTCCTTTCTATTGTTGGAGTGCTGCATTCATTCAGCAACGTGAATACTAACTGCAACAATACATACGATAATTATATATGTACATGTGACAAGATGCAAAAGGGGAATCACAGGAGCAGAGGACAGGGAACAAGAAGAGAAAGGAAGTGGAGAGAACCAGGCAGAGCAGGGAACAATGATAAATATGAGTGGAAATCATGTCATGAAACACATTGTTTTGTATGATAGCAAAACAGTACTATATGGATTACTTTTGCTAAAAAAAAATTATCAGTGGACAATAACCAGTGTTTCCTTCTGTCAGAGTTCCATTCTTTATTTCAATCTATTTTTATTCTTTTAGAGTTTCATACATGAATACAATAAATTTATTTTTACCCTTTTTTACCCAATTTCATCTTTTTTCTATTCCAAATATTCTTGCTCTCAATCAGTCTCCCTCCTACCTACCACAGATCAGCCTACATTTCTAAAACTGAACTTCTTAATACTTTGGAGGGAAAAATGTCAAAGAGATTCTGTAGTGTTTTGCATGCACTACTCTGGGTTGGTAACAGGAGGAAGTGGGATATCTGTGCTGAGCACTTGTTGAAACATGAATCATGTATCAGTGGATATACCATTGAGGAAGTGGCTTTCCTTGCCCCCCATCAGTATTAACCCTCATAGTCTCTCATGGGAGTGGGGAGCCTCTTGAGATCTTTCCCCTTGCATGGTGAATGTCTGTTAGCAAATCTCTTTCAGGTCTTATAAAAGTAGACATTGAAGAGCTCAGAATTCAATTAAATATTACGGCACTGGAGTTGGATGGGTCGCTTGGGTGTTAAGCTTTTGCCTTGCAAGTAAAAGGGCCTAAGTTCATATTCCAGATCCCAACAAAAATGCCAGGCAGAAATGACTTGGTCTAAACTTCTGGCCCTGGAAGGTAAAGTCTGGGACACTCTGGAGCAAAACAAGAGGGAAACAGAGCAATCCAGTCACCTTCTGGCCTCCTCAGGTACACAGTGCACTCTTGCACACACACACATAGTGCGCTTTTACACACATACACACACACAGTGCACTGTTACACACACACATACACACACACAATGCACTCTTACACACAGACACACACGCACTCTTCCACACACAGTGCACTTTTACACACATACACACATACAGCGTATTCTACACACAGTGCACTCTTCCACATAAACATACACACCATGCACATTTCCACACACACATGCTGTCCACTTTTCCACAACCACACATACTCACACCCACCCACATACAGAGTGTACTCGTCCACATACATATACACACATGCAGTGTACTCTTCTACACACACACAATGCACTCTTCTACACACACACAGAGCACATTTTTATACATACACATAGTGCACTCTTCTGCACGCGCACGCGCACACACACATGCACCTGAACATGCAAAAAAAATATATCAGTGCTGATATGAAAAAGGACACAGTCATTTGTTGGGAGGATAAATGTCAAGTGTCTTTGCTGCACTCATTTACAGCCACAAATTCCATGAGCAAGGATGCTTGCAACTGCAAGGACCTTTCTGTATCATGTTTCTCAAGGGATGATGTGATGGATCTAATTCCCTGTTCATAACAGGTTGGTAGTGCTCTTTACCTATGGGTGTCTCCTTGATATTTCGCCTCCAAAGCATTGAGGTGTTCAACTTTAGAAACCTAGAATCTGTCCTAAAGAAAACAGAAATGATTTTCATTCATGAATGGTCATAATTTGTTGTTGTTGTTTTGTTGTTATTGTTGTTGTTTTTGTGCACCTAAAAATCATTTGTTTTAGGATACCTAGAAGTTAACAACTTGTAAACATAAACCCCAGAAAACAGGGAAGTGGTGTGTATATTTATAAGGCAGACTGATAGCACCAGAGTTAAACATCCACAAATAGTATGAGGATCCAAGCTGAAGACCCCTGTTAGATTTTGAATTTCATCATAACCACTTGTCTTTGAAAACTCGCTTCTCCAGGGATGTGAGATGCTGCTGTCCTTGTGCAATGTCTAAATCATCTCCTCTTTGTTTCAGCTGGCGGGGTTCATCTATGCCTGTTACGTTGTGAAATGTATAACTGAAGAAGAGGACAGCTGTAAGTATTAAAGCTCTCTTCTGTTTCTCTCCAGAGCAAAGCTGCTGCTTTCCAGCTTCCTCCCTAGCTTCCTACCTAGCAGACAATATCTCGCCACACAATTAGAGCAGGAAATAAATTTTGGTGCCCATCAGGCTAAAATACTTTCATAAAAGAATCAGAATATTGAAGAAATGGAGAAGCCCTCATTTTCAAAATATACTTTTCTTTTCATTGAAAGGGATTTTAAAAGATTTATTCTTCTTGTAGCAATTCTACTTAGGGAATACAGAAGAGAGTTTGGAAACAGAAGTGATTTTTTAAAATATGTTTACCTTGACTGTTTTTAACAAACCATTTACTAGGTAGGTATTGATAATTAATAAGTTCCAATAAGGATTGCAAATCTCAACAATCAATAATTTGCTAGACTTCCTAAAACTTCCCCAATAATTTGCAGACTAGGGGAGTCTATCTCGAGAAGATCAAATGTCCTCATGTCATTTTTTGTTCCTACTTTTGTGTGCATATGACTAGGACTTTATGTCAGTCCTTCTGCCATCAATCTAGCTACTTGATCCAGTTGAGACAGTGGTCCACTGACATAAGCTTCAAAGTGACTCCATGGTCATCCTCTCCCCCAGCATGAAAAACAGAACCTTTTCTTACTTCGTTGTCCTTAAGGATCTGAAAAGGCAGGAGTAGCAAAAATAAATAAATAGATATATAATAAATAAATAAATGGATTCATATCCTCAATAAGTTACATCATGAATAATTGTTCACACAATTAATTTTTTCATACAATTAATTTGTGAAGAATGTTATGTCTTTGAAATAACCAAAAAGTATTTATAATAAGTTTATTCAAGCAACAGAATGAGGATGAAGAGGAAAAAGCAGTTCTTTTTTTTAATTTTTTTATTTATTATTTATTCGATATAATCGTGTGCATGCGTGTGTGCATGTGTGTGTAGAACCATGGGCAAATTCAGGAACCACCATGGACACCTCCACCTTCTCCTTGTTTACTCTGCCCCGGGATTCACAGGCTCTGCCCTACCAGGACCGGAAACGCAGGCTGCCCCCACTTCTGCCTGGTGTCTATACGTGGGGTCTAGGATCCGAACTCAGGATCTCTGCCTGCAAGGCAGAGGCTTAAACCCTGAGCCACCTCTCCAGCTCCCAGAAAAAGCACTTCTTAAGAGAGAATGCTGATGTGAGGGGAAAAGCCAAAAAGAAATATATGTTTCTATTACATTTTATAATCACACAAAAGGAAGAAGCATATCAGATGAATAACTTATAAGAGGCAAATTTCAATCATTCTCATATCATTTGAATACAGTGCACATTTTAT